>JAVYIG010000314.1:0-664017 GCA_035222895.1 Strongylocentrotus droebachiensis | reverse complement strand
GCTAATATAATCCGCCTCTTACTATCGTTTACATGGACTTTGGTTTCTTTGTCATCGCCTTATAGAAGTTGTTCACGAAACACTTAGAGAGTAAAACGGAGAATTTCTAAAGGGCAATTCTAGACATTCTAAAAAAACAAAAATGGCGGGGAAGGCGGTAACAAAGATTATGAAGGTGAAGGTGAAATCGGTACTGCAGACATCGTCATCATTGTCGTTTACTTTATCTTCGTCATCATCGTCGGTTTATGGGTGAGTATAATAATTTTTGTTTGTAATACTTTCCGGACTCTGCATGGGTCGATTCACCAATAATATATCAAGATAGAAACAGCAATAAACGCAGTCAAATAATACTTTATTGCCCTTTACATACAGCTAGTATACCCCGTTGATATACGTTCCGGTCATTAATAGGCATGAACATCTACATATTGCCTATATTTCATGGATTTCAAGAACTTGTTTAAGGGTATCAAACTTGTGCATGTGCCCTTTATCTCCAACTCCTTACATCTTATAAAATCTATATATTTGAGGGTAATTTTGTCATGTATTGTCTACACCAAGTTCATTTCAAGCAATATATACAACGCAGTGAGAGAAGAGAGAGAGAGAGAGAGAGAGAGAGAGAACGACAAACAAGAACCCCCAAGATTTAGATTTAGACCAAGATTTAGGAGCCAACCATACCACTTTCCTTTTAAACCCAAGTGTCATACATTTGCTTGTCATCAATGTTTTAAACAAAAGCCTGGATTCGCCCCTGTTTCAAGATAAAGATACGTTGATCTTGGTTGTATAATACACGAAGCAGCATATAAAAAGAAAGTTCCTATTTCTTGCGGAATATCTCTTCTGTCAAAGTTAATCAACTCTGATTGATTTGTGGAAAGTTGATAAATTTCTGTATCTCAAAATATTTTCAATAAATAAAATACATACAAGTCAAGTAATACAAAAATATAAAAAAGAATACTCGTAACTTATTTTTCAATGTTTTTGTTTTTTCTACCAGTCCATGTACAAAACTAACAGGGGCAATGCGAGTGGATATTTCCTCGCAGGTCGATCGATGTGGTGGTTACCGGTAAGTGGCTTTAAGAAAAGCTTAAGTGTCTTAACCTTTAAATAAATTTGATCATGCTCACAAGTTATAAAATAGGCATGAGTTATCAAATCGACACTCAAAAGTCAAAACACCGAACTCTTTAGATCTTATATCGATAATAAGAGCTTGCAAACAATAGCAAATTGTGTTGTTGGTGGTGGTGGTAGTATTTTGAAGATTTGTGATAAGATAAAAGTTATCTGTCTGTGTGCTTATGCTGAATATATCATTACTTAATTAGCATCAATGAGTTACAGGTACTAAACTGTTGGTGTCTATTCAAACGAAAAAGAAAATGATTTTATTCTTACTCACTGCCCCCGTTTTAAAATGCAATATCAGTTCTGTGTTTTTTTTTAATGCGATCTCCATCAACTTTTTGGTTGACTTCATTGTTTTATGGCTTTCACAACTCTTGCATTTTTTTATCTTTAGTGCTGTGTTTGATATTAACGTAATGCAAGTATATAATTGGCAGATTGGAGCATCATTATTTGCAAGTAACATCGGTACCGGACACTTTATCGGACTAGCCGGAACCGGAGCAACATCTGGACTGGCTGTAGCAGCATATGAAGTTATGGTAAACAAAAACAAGTCTTGAGAATCACAACCAGCTTTCTCCCTCCCACTGTCTCTCTCTCTCTCTTTCTCCCTTACTATTTATTTCACCTCTATCCCTCTCTTTTCATTCTCTCTCTCTCCTTTCCTTCTGACTCTCCACCTCCCTCTCCCTTTCCATTTCCCACTTACCCTTTCGCTCTTGACTAATATTCTCTAAGTTCCTTTTCTTCCCCTTTCCTCGCTCTTTTTAAAAATAAATTCTTTCCTTCTCCTCGTTTTCTATCCATCTGCCCAGTTCCCCTTTCTCTACATTTCTCTCTCTGCATCGTCTTTTGTATGTCCACTCCCTTTCACATTATTCATGTAGCATATTTGATATTGTTGGACGCTGATTTTTTTAACCAATAATTGTCCGTTACTGTACATGTACTATTTTTGTCACCCCATGCACAAATTCTTGTTAGTCGAAGAAAAATATTTCTGGTGCTTCGGCTAAGGAACCTGCGTATTTTTATTGTAAAATATTTGTATTGAATGTTGAAATATTTATGTTTTTTATTATTTTGTGTCACGATATTAAGCAACTTTTTTGGTGATTGTTCAATCCATATTTGATGCAATTTATTTTTATCATTACAGTCTGGATATGCCATTCTTCTTTTGGGTTGGATCTTTCTACCTGTGTACGTCTCATCGGGGGTAAGTCACTTTGACCTTCTCTCTTTTTTGTATTTATAGAAAATACATTACAATGCTTTGTTGACATTGAAATAGGCAAAGATACTTGCAGATAGAGTCAAACCTGTCTTTAAAGGCCACCCAAGGGTAAAACTATTTAGAAATAAATGAACCATGTAGAATAACATCTTTGGCTTCAATTTCAATATGAGACTAGTACAGAAACAAGTATAAGTTGCCATTAATGGTTGAAAAAACAGGAGTACGCGTATAAGGGGTGGTCAATATGGTTTCACAAGGCACTGTATAGATAGCGCCGATTATAATTTTTGGATTACGCAAAAAGTATATGAGAGGGAAAACCATTGGTTCAGTCACATTCAAATAATGCTCTGTGAAGTAGGTCAAAAATCCCCAATTTAATTTCCATTATAAAATCACTGTGACAAATTTGACTATACGTCATAAATTCATAAAAGTACATTGTCAATCGGTCCAAGGTATCGGCAGCAGTGTTGACCAAAATCAAACTACAGAGCTATTTGAATAAGAGGAATTTTGCTTTGTGGTCTATTCGTGCCTTTTTGGAGTAATTATTTTTTTGTTTTTTTGTAATGAACCTTCATCAATCACTGCACCTACGATGTACACGAAATTTTGTATAAGGATTGTGGTTGAATTATCCCATTTAGTGTCTTATCATTTATGATGTCAAACAGATTAACTGCTGCACGATCCGTGTTGATAAAATTATACTTCTATCAATATTACAATATGCTCAAAATTATATAGAGAATAAGGTTTGTGTATTCCATTTTCTTTCACTTTTAAGGCACGATTTATGACCCCCCCCCCAAAAAAAAAAAAAAAAAAAAAAAATAGAACCAGCCATAAAAGTAAAATGAAAGATGTAAAGAAATGTCAGGATGATTTTTTGTTCTCAATAATTATATTCTTCTTTTTCCAAAGTGAATGCTTGTTTATGCTAAGGAAAATCCAAATGGAATGTTTTAAGAAAAGTTAATTAAACTATCGATGTATTTTCGATGATCAACATTGGTCAATTGATGTCTATATCTAGAGTGATAATAATTGATAGGACATATTTGCCATGATTACATTTGGTTTACTGTATGTAACAGGTGTATACCATGCCCGAGTATCTCCGTGTTCGTTACGGAGGTCAACGACTACGGATAGCGATGTCGATCTTGGCACTTTTCCTTTATGTATTTACAAAAATATCAGTGAGTATGTCCTAAATTTAGGTGATGAATAATTTGATAACATTCAATTAAAGCCTTATGCTTGTGCACATTTGTGATCACTTTTACATACTGTATACGAATAATCCTCGTAATTGTAAAATATTATCGTACTGAGATGGATGGCCTACCTTCACTATTCTTAGTTTGTTTTATAAACGAAGTTTACTTATAAAGTTACTATATAGGACGAGGACTCGTGACAGATCATGAGGTCCTTTAATACAACACAGTGCAATACACAATAATTCATATTTAGGCAATTAACTTCGAGGTTATGTTAAAGCTATTTCATACAATAATATTTTCTAGAGAAATGTAATGGAAAAGAGGAATGTTAATTAATTATTTTTCTGTACTTAAAGATGATGTTCTTGTATTGGTATGTATGTCATTAAAAAGCTATTAAACCCTTGTGAATTTATCCAAACAAGCTGACTGTTACACATTTTAAAATTGATTGACAAAGTTAATTGTCAAGTATCAGAGTTTGTAATTTCTTTTTAAAATTGTGGGCCAACTTTTTTTCTAAGAATATTTAACGTATTTAGCATATTTATGAATGAAAAGAGGATTGATGTAATTTAATTTGTTTTGCTGTTGTAAATTACAGGTTGATATTTTTGCTGGAGCAGTATTTATTCAGCAGGCCTTTAAATGGAATATATATGCCTCGATATTTGTGCTGCTAGCTGTAACTGCTGTCTACACAATTACGGGTAAAACCATTCCATGCAACAAGTCTATTTCAAACTAGATTATTATATACAGTAGGTTTGCGGTTGCACCATGTGTGTGAGAGAGAGAGAGGTTTGAGGAGTCCTGAACAGGACTCTGACTCGGTAATCTTTCTTGGAGGAGTGTAGTCCTGAAAAGGACTGTTTGTTATCTTTCTTGGCATATAGTTCTCAGGAGAACTATAGCGCTTGGAGAGGATGAGTGGCTCGACGTTTCGAACAGGTTGACTATCCGTCGTCAGTCCGTCGTCACTCCTGACGACGGATAGTCAACCTGTTCGAAACGTCGAGCCACTCATCCTCTCCAAGCGCTATAGTTCTCCTGAGAACTATATGCCAAGAAAGATAACAAACAGTCCTTTTCAGGACTACACTCCTCCAAGAAAGATTACCGAGTCAGAGTCCTGTTCTGGACTCCTCAAACCTCTCTCTCTCTCACACACATGGTGCAACCGCAAACCTACTGTATATCTACATCACCATGCAAGCCGACACTAACAAGCAGCATCTAGATTATTATACAATTAAAGATGCATGTAACTGTAAAATTAATCTTTCAGTCCTTTTTTTCTTCAAACATAATTCACGCTGGGCGCTTGGGACAGCGGTTTGGACAGGGTTTTTTAAGGCAAAAAGGAAACATCGTTTGCCGTATTAAAAAGAGTAATTATCTTTATATTTTCTCTTATATGATCTTGGATAAAAGAAAAATTCTTTGACACAGTGCTAATTTGATTTTGTATTACAATTTCCGCGTACTTTTCACCGAAGCTAAATTAAGAATACATCATCAACCAGATTTAGAGAAATCTTATTTCCCACCAACTGTGTTTTTCCTGTCCCTACCCCCAATACAACATTTTACCCGGATATCAGCAATATATGAAATTACATAACGAATGAGCCGTTTCGTAATGTAATCAAACAAAGATTTATGCATACAATTTTATTACATTTTGAAAATTGTCTATCAATCAATTAACTTTGACAGGAGGTCTAGCGGCTGTGATATACACCGACACTCTCCAAGTTGTAATCATGCTTGTCGGCGGTTCTTTTCTCATGGTCACAAGTAAGTAGAGTATACAAAGTCAATATCCAGAAAACTAACATGCGTCGCAATATTTCTTGTACTGCACTCTTTGAATAAAAAAAAAAGGTTAAAATTGCCTACCATGAGGACAATTTTCATGTCTGATCATTTTTTGTCAATTTTATGCGCAACTTCAGCAATGTTGTGAACTATTCTGATCACCCTTTGTCATAAATTAATAAGAAAATCACCGTGACGAGTTGGACATGTTGCTGCCCAACAGTTTGCTAGACACACGACTACCCTCACCAGGGATCGTGTTTTATCAAATTTTAATTCAAACTTTCAACAGCTTACAACACTCGTATATACTGTACCTCGTATATTTGATAGCAAGTTTGTCATAGAATGTATTAACATAATAATTCCCTAAACCTTGCTCGCTCTAAACCTTTACATATACAATTTCACTTTCATTTGAAATGAAGGCTTTATGAAGATAGGCAGTCTAGAGCGACTTCGACTTGAGTACATGCAGTCGTTTCCGTCCTCTGTCCTGAACGATACCGATACTACCTGCGGATACCCGAGACAAGACGCCTTTAGTATGATCCGGGACGCAACTACTTCGGATCAGCCATGGCCCGGAACCGCTCTGGGCATCATGGTAATAGGAACTTGGTACTGGTGTACTGACCAGGTAATCCGCTATCTCGATTAAAGAGTTAGACAAATTGTTGCCCGTTTAAGTTGGCAAAAACTATCAATTCTAAAGCAAAAATATCAACAACAAAAATTTCCATTGCGACTCTAAACGGCATTAGTTTACAATATAATATTTCCCCCGATATTTCTTACAGAACTTTTTCAAGCAGATTAAAGTAGAAATACTGTATGTAAAATGTAATCACTTTTTTTTATTCTACCATATGAAGTTTAATTATTATCTTTAGAACGCTTTTCCACTTTCCACGATGACGAGTAAAAGAGTTATAGTAGACGGACGAAAACGAAGTAACTTTAGTAGCTGGAGAGGTTGTACTCGGAAAAGCTGTAGTAGGAAAAGCAGTATAAATAGTAGTACTGGGATTTGATATTCGTATAAACGATTGAGAGGAAGGAGAGAGGGGTGGGAGAGAGTAGGAGAGGAGGAAGAAAAATAGAGAAATATGAAATGCTTAAATGTCACGTTATATTTCGTCAAGAGTATGAAGAATGAACAAAGTTAGTAAATTCTACATTTACTGTTTACTTTTCCCTGCAGGTGATTGTCCAACGTTCCCTTGCAGCAAAGAACGTCACTCATGCGAAGGGAGCCTCTATAGTCGCAAGTTATCTCAAGTTCCTCCCACAGTTTCTGATCGTGATGCCGGGAATGATAGCTAGAGTTCTATACACAGGTACCAATTGTACAAATACAAATTTTGCGGTTCAGTTGATGAAATTTGCGGTAATTTTAATCGAACAACCCTCCTTCATTTATACACGTATTGGATCCAGCTCATGAAATTGTATCCGTTTCGATTCAACAGAATTTCGAAATAAGCTAGAAATGAGTCATCAACAGCTTTTTATATTGCATTCTAAGGGTTTTCTTTAATCTTAGTAATATATAAAGGTGTATAATGATCCTTCAAATAAATATTTTAAAATCAAGGCTGGGGTTATTGATGAGGCATTCAACTTTTACCGATATGCGAGAAAGAAAAGGCTTGCCAAAATAAATTCATTATACTTTCAATTAACATGAACAAAATGGCGAGTTTTGTATTTCATCGGGGCATATGTTGTATTCATATGTTCGCCTATATTCGTCACATTCTCGATCTGCTATTCTAGAATGATTTCTTATTCCGATTTAATATATATGTATATTTATATATAGATGAAGTAGCATGTGTGGACAGTGAATCGTGTATGAAGTACTGCCAAAACCCGACTTCGTGTTCAAATATTGCCTACCCACTCCTAATCCTCAGACTCATGCCTATTGGTAAGTTTTATCTGTTCTAAATGCTCCCTTTCCTTTAACCTTCCGTCTTTTTATGACAATGTATTCTGTCATTCCCTCTCTGATTATTTTGTTGCAATTCTTGAGTAAATGTATCCTTTTCACTCCAAGCTCACTTTCTTTTTTTGCTCTCCCTCTCCAGGCGCGGATCTACGGGGGGGGGGGGTTAGGGGGGCACGTGCCCCCCCCCCCCCCCGTGGCTACGCGCCTGCCCCCCTCCCCGAATAACGTGTCGGCAGTTTTTTCTACCCCGCCCTCTCCCATCAAATATTTTCGAACAGCTCCCTGTATTGACCTGCCGTTGGTACATAGCTTTCTACAAAAATGTTAGTCATACTGCCAAGCCGACTTGCCACCGACTCTATCAGTCTACCGATTCTTGTATATGCTGCTTGATGTAACAGTTTTTTAAGGACTGTTGTTGGTCTGGAGGCGGTTTTTCATTGGTGTGACTTGGATGTTATGCCTTGTTACAGGTGCTCGTGGTCTGATGATGGCCGTCATGATTGCCGCCCTCATGAGTTCATTAACATCCATCTTCAACAGTGGCAGTACGATTTTCACCATGGATATATGGCGCCGCATTCGTCCAAATGCGAAGAACCGAGAGTTGATGATAGTAGGAAGGTATCTATGGAAACTGAAATACATATATAGATATATTTGTTCGTAGCTTACATCCTAATGCGGCGTTAACTAAACGAGATAATGTAGGTAGATGGCTTGACTGCTCGTTATAATTTGCTGTAGGTAATATGGCAAGAAAATGTGCAATGTTTTGTAATATCGATGCATTTATTTCATATTGAAATGTAAACACTTTATTAGCTGCAATTTGTTCTCTTTTTTTTTCGTTGAACTTTATTTATTTTCGTAACCCTCAATGAGGGTCTTAATGGAATTAGTAATATTGATTGTGTCTTGAGTCGTTGATCATGATGTTTCATTAGTGAAATAAGGCGCCATATATAACAGCGATTTAAATAAAAAATCAAATTGCTGTACAAAGAGCATTTGATATGATGCAAAACTGTAGTGATGATAAAGAACAAAGAAAACAGCAGGGAACAACACAATTGAAGGGGGTTCTGTTTACATTATATTAAGTATAGAGAGGTTGATTAAACTGAAGCAGTAATGGAGCAGTAATGGATTTGATTGTAGATCAAGAATCGATCACGTCATATTAAATTAATAACAAATATTCTAACTGTTACCAGATCCTATATCATAAAAATCATTTGAGTAAACTACTATTCACATATAAGAGGTTTCCGTTCGTTTTCTACTGAAGAAATATTAAGCAGGCTACACTTCCTTTTCCCCTTCACTGCTTGTCTTTCTGTAGGCTCTTTGTCCTTGTTCTGGTTGGAATCAGCATCCTGTGGGTTCCCATCGTCCAGGTAGCACAGGGTGGCCAACTCTTCCAGTACATCCAGTCTCTACAATCCTACTTTGCCCCTCCCATCTTTGTCTGTTTCGTCACAGGGGTCGTCTGGGTCAGAAATAACGAAAAGGTATCATTAAGTCCTTTGTTTGTTGCAGGTTTAAATACTATTATAGGCCTACTGCGACTTAGTTTGAGTATAATATGTGTTATGATTTGTCCCTAATTACAAGGCTGGAATAACTCACATGTGTACAAAGATGGCTGACATGAAGTGTGTGTCTTTTATTCAGTCCTGTCGCCCTCTATCTGAATAGGCAGTACAGTGTTATAACTTGTAAATCTCATAAACAAGATATTGTCACATCCTCCCCATTGTGGTTTTTACTGGGAGAGATGGATGGCCAACATTAGCCAAAATATAAATGTTGCCTGTTTTTTTTTTTTTTTTTTTTTTAAAGGTTTGCCCAAAAAAACTGTTTGTGAGACTTTTACAAAATGTATCAGCATGCATGAATATAAAAAAAAACGTTAACAAAAACAAAGTCCTTTAAGAATCACTACTTGATCCTTTTTTGAGTAGAATGAGTCCAAAAGTGTTCAGCTTTCCAAAGCAGCTCTCATTCTAATACGAAAGTCTAAATGATAGTCCATAGCAACGGTGTACCACGGTACTAACACCAAAAAAAAAAAACATCATGTGGTTTTATAATTGCCTTATCAAAAATTTCAAGTCCAAAAAAGCAAAATCTTAACCAAAAATTTTCCAAAGTCAAGTTTTCAAAAAGTTTCAAACAAAGTTTGTTTTGTTTTGTTTTTTTGTTTTTTGTTTTGTTTTTTTTTTTTTTTTTTCGTTGCTTTGTTTATCTTTAATATCTAACAAAGTCTTTCATGCTGCTTGGTTCATGACGTCGACGAGATGATCTTCTCAGCTCTGTTGGCTCCTGGTCATGTAGGCGGCTTGATGTCTGAGGTTGATCAGGCAAAGCAGCTGGTTGTAGGTCCTTGGTGTCATCAGGTCTAGAACGAGCCGCGTCATTGTTGACATCCGTCTCAATATCGGGTAGCGTAGGGATGGAAATCTCACTGTCTGGGGATTCCCTTGTTGCTCTAAGGTGCTCTCGGTTTCTCCGGTATGTATGTCCACCAGAGATCACCTCATAAGATCTCTCGTCTAGTTTCTGTAGGACTTTGGCCTTCTGCCATTTGTCGCGTCCTGGCTGGAATGGTTTCATGCGTACTGTATCACCATCCTCAAGAACAGGCAGCTCCTTGGTTCGCCTGTTGTAGTATTTTGCCTGTTTTGCTTGAATGAGTTTCATTTGTTTCATCTCATTCTTGCTGCTTCCTCTGGGCTGAAGGAGTGGGCGCATGGTAGGTGTCAGGGTCTTTGTGCGTCGTCCCAGAAACCTCTGTGCTGGACTGCTGTCCATACCCTGCGTTGGTGTATTCCTGATGTTCAAGAGGGCTAGATTCCTGCTGTCTCCTGTCTGTTTACATTTCTTCATCATCTTCTTGGCAGACTTGACGGCAGATTCAACTTTGCCATTACTCTTGCTGTTGTATGGGGAGATCGGATTGTATGTGATTCCCCATTCCTTGATGAAGGTGCCAAATTCCCGTGATGAGAACGGAGGACCATTGTCACTGATGATGATATCTGGAATGCCATATCTCCCAAAGTGGACCTTCAGTTTGTTTATCACAGATGTTGCAGTGCTTTTGTAAAGCTTGTCTATCTCCCAAAAGTTTGAGTGATAGCACACAGTGATAAGGTATGTGTCACCGTCGTAGTGAAAGAGATCCATTCCAATCTTTTCCCAAGGTCTATCAGGTATTTCGTGAGACATCAAAGGGAGCGCTGCTTGGGAGATTGAATGTTCCTGGCATGTCTCACATGTCTGAATGTACTCTGAGATCTCTTGATTCATTCTAGGCCAGTAGACAAGTTCTCTTGCTCTTCTGAGGGTTCCTTCGACACCACTGTGACCAACATGTAGATCACGTTTGATTTCAGCCCTCATCTGCTTAGGTATTACGAGACGTTCACCACGGAAGATAACACCATCACTGACAGTCAGTTCATCTCTAATGTTGAAGTATGGTGTGAGTTGCAATGAAAGCTGAGACTTGTGATCAGGCCATCCTTCGAGTATGGTGTCTTTCAACATTCTTAGAGTCTCATTAGCAGCTGTGTGTCTCCTTATCTCCTGAACCCTGTCATCGGGGAGCATCAGGTGTGTGATCGAGTTGACCACTTCAAACTCCTCTTGTCCTCCTTCATACGGTAGACATGAACGACTAAGGGGGTCGGCCAAGTGGTTCTCCTTTCCTTTCAGATACTTCACCTCGATGTTGTATGCCATGGCACGGAGGAGCATGCCTTGAAGCCTCTTCGGCGCCCTATCAAGGGGTTTCTTCACGATGCATTCTAGTGGCTTATGATCGCTGTAGACAGTCACCTCTCGTGCAAATGTGAACTGGTGCCACTTTTCTAGAGCAAACACAATGGCGAGCATCTCCTTTTCGATAACTGCGTATCTCGACTCTGCATCACTCAACGCACGACTAGCATAAGCAACAGGCTGACCATCTTGCATCATAGCAGCCCCAATTCCATGAGCGCTTGCATCGGCGTGGATGACCAAGGGCTTCTTTTGGTCATAGTACTTGAGCAGAGGTGCTTGGGTCAAGAGTTCTTTCACCTTCTTGAATGATTGCTCATGGATTTCATCCCATGTCCATGCAACATCTTTGTGGGTCAGGTCATTGATTGGCTGCAGAACTTCTGTGAGATGTGGTAAGTACCGAGATAAGTAGTTCACCATGCCACGGAGTCGATGTACGTCATCTTTACACTTGGGAGGATCCATTTCACGGATCGCCTTGACTTTTGAGGGGTCCACTTTCATTCCTCTGTTGGACACAACATGTCCGAGGAAGGTAAGTTCTGTGACTTTGAACTGGCATTTCTCCGCATTGAGAACGATGCCCAATTCCTGGCATCTCTTGAGCAGGCTTTCCAGTCGATCATCATGCTCCCGTTCACTAGAACCCCAGATAATGATGTCGTCGGCCACACAGCGGACTCCATCTAGGCCATCTAGCGCTTGGTGTAGACGTCTCTGAAAGATCTCGCTGCTCGCCTTTAGTCCAAAAGGAAGCCTCTTCCATTTGTACCTACCCCATGGTGTAGCAAATGTTGTGAGCAGGCTGGATTCCTCATCTAAGGGACAATGAAGATAGCCATTACGCAGGTCACACACAGAAAAGGTAGAGGCATCAGTTAGTGAGGGTAGAATGTCATCTAGCACTGGAAGGGGAAAGTGTTCCCTTTTCAATGCCACATTCAAAGGTCGTGGGTCCAGGCACAGACGAACCTTGCCCGATTTCCGTGTCGCTACCGAAAGTTGGCTCACCCAGTCCGTAGGATCAGTGATGACGTCTATGACCCCTTTTCTCTCTAGCTCATCCAGTTCAGCCTTGACAGTATCTTTCAAGGATTCAGGAATGGTCCTAGCAGGTCGAATACTGGGCTTTACATTGTCGTCAAGGTAGAGATGGACTGGGTCTCCCGGGAGTGTGCCAATCTTGGAGGATGAGAAGACGTCGGGATACTCTGCAAGATCCTTTGAAGTCGCAACATATATCTGTTCAAAGTTATCATAATTGATCGTGATGAGGTTCATCTTCTCTGCTGCCTTCTTGCTCAGGAGAGGAGTCAGGTTCTCTTTAACCACCACGTAATCAACAACATATTTCTTGTTATTAACAGGATTCCTCGTCTTAATCTTGCACTTTCCTACTGCAGTGACTGTTGATTTGTTCCACATTTGAAGCTGCACTGCTTCCTTTCTTATGTCGTTGTGAGCAACAACATACTTCTGTGGGAGTAGACTCACTGTAGCACCACAGTCCACTTGGAATTCAACCTCTGTGTCGTTGAGCAGCATTTTGCAGAAAACAGGACGATTGTTGGCATCAACCGCATTGATATTCTGTACGGTGACAGAGCCAATGCTCTCACCTGACGACGAGCTAGAATCATCATCCACGCAGTGTATGGTTGAAGCTCTGCAAACCTCAGATCCTTTGAAATGGTTCTTTTGCTTGCATGCCATGCATGTGCGGCCCCAAGCAGGGCACTTCTCCTTCTTCATTTCATGCATTTTGCAGCAAAATTTGCAACGTTTTGGGTCAGTTGCATCCTTCAGTTTACCACTGCTCTTGCCAGGCCTTTTAGAGTAATGAGATGCACCAGTGCTGACCTTCTTGTAGACCTTGTAGACTACCTCCTCATTCTTGAGAGCTTTCATCTGCAATGACGCCGCTTCTACAGCTTTGCATATGTCAATGGCTTTGGACAGAGTGAGGTCTGGGATTCCCATCATTTTCTCCCGCATGCTGTCATCTGACACACCTAATAACAGTCTGTCCATCAGTAGCTTGTCCTTCATACATTCACAAAAACCACATGACTTGCTCATGGTTCTCAGCACAGTGACGTATTGTTCAATGTTCTCCCCTTCCTGATTCCTGCGATTAAATTTGAACCGCTCAAAAAATTCCCTTCTTTCCCCAAGAAAGTGGGAATTCAGCTTCTCCAGGATAAGGTGACACTTTTTGCTGTCTTCATCACTGGCAAACTTCATGCCATTGTAGATTCTTACTCCATCCGGTCCAATACTATGAAGGAGCAGAGCAGTTTGGTATTCCTCAGGTTGAGAAGATAGATTTGTGAGCACACAGTAGTTGTCCCACATCTGTTTCCACATCTTCCATCCCTCAATCGCATCTCCATCAGATACCCTCAGGTGAGCAGGAGGGTTTATGTTCGGCCTTTTGAACACATTACTGGCCACATCACTACTATCACTTCGCTCATCAGGCATCTTGACTATTATATAAGCACAAGCACAGCAGAGAAAATCACAAGCTTACCGTAGTCGTAGAACAGTGACAACAGCTGTGCAGTCACTCACACAAAGTTAAGCATGTGGGGCCACCGTACAAAACTTCAGTTCGATTTGCACATTTGACCTTCCAAGTACAGCTTAGATAAGCTAACAAATTGTGTGAAGTCCTTGGTAAATCATGGCAAGACTTCCAATGAGTGGGTTACAAACACCAGCTGCCACCATGTTATGATTTGTCCCTAATTACAAGGCTGGAATAACTCACATGTGTACAAAGATGGCTGACATGAAGTGTGTGTCTTTTATTCAGTCCTGTCGCCCTCTATCTGAATAGGCAGTACAGTGTTATAACTTGTAAATCTCATAAACAAGATATTGTCACAATATGTTTCTTGTATGTCGTACGTTTCACGAAATTCGACTCTGCGGTTGAATGTATATTGGTCGATAAGAGCATGTTGATAATACAAGTGGTAACAAAAGTCAGATGTAAAAGTGTCAGACATTTTTACCTATGTCATATTTACCTCTGACATTTTTTACCTGTGAAATTTTTACCTGGCACAGACATGTTAAGGTTAATAATTGTGATTTCGTTTGAATTTGCGTATATCAAATATTTGTGCTTGTTTTATCTGTGTTTGAAAAAATCTTTAGCAAATGTTTTATTCCAATGTCAACATCTACACTAAGGTTGGTTATCGTCATTGTACAATTCCCAAACTGTGAAATGATTAGTAAACACACTCATAATACAAGCTCTTGAACCATTGGGCCATTTTGTTTTTGTAAGATCTAAGAATATAAGCCATGAAATGAAAATGGATTATTGCGATGTTTCAAAGTTATTCATGGGTTCAAACGCCTTTGACAATTCAACTTCACGCATGCTACGAACCTTTCCTCCCGCAGGGCGCTTTTTGGGGTTTCACCATCGGGGTTGTTTTGGGTGTGATACGGATGATCCTGGACATTGTCTACCCTGCCCCAGCCTGTGGACTGCAGGACGAGCGACCTTCAATTGTCAAGAATGTCCACTTCCTCTACTACAATTGCATCGTGACTCTGGTGTGCCTGGTCGTCACTGTGACCGTCAGCCTGATGACGCCGAAACCTACGATCAATCAGGTAATACCCCAGCCCGTATCCGGACACCTACCCCCTAGACATCCACCCCGGATAACCACCCCCAGTCAACCACCCTCTAGGACGAATACCCCCCGGGACAACTACCCCTTGGTCAAGTACCCCCCAGACAAATACCCCCTAGGAAAACTACCCCGGGCATCTACCCCCTAGGACAACAATCCCCCGGACAACTACCCACTAGGATAGTTGTCCAGGAGCTAGTTGTTCTAGAGGATGGTTGTCGTAGGGGGTAGTTGTCTAGGGGGTTACTTATCCGGGGTACTTGTCCGGGGGAAGTTGTCCTAGGGGGTAGTCGCCCTAGAAGGTGGTTGCCTTAGGGGGTAGTTGTCCTAGGGGTTAGTTGTCCTAGGGGGTAGTTGACTGGGGGTGGTTATCCGGGGGTGGATGTCCAGGGGGTAGGTGTCCTAGAAACGCCCCAGCCACACCAACTATACCGACACGAAAATGATAACAGACCGAACAAAACAATTACATTACCATGAATGGCTAAGAAGAGGTCGGTTTGGAGTCGATACAGCGGTGAGCTTTGAGGAATATGCTTTTGATGTGTATAGCTTAAATACTATTATTCAACCAAAGTTGAAAGTTTACTGACTTCACAATACTAACATACTAAATGTTTGCATTGGAAAAATGATCTCCACGCGATCAAAATAATTTGAATCACCCTAACCAACTTAACTTTGTAAAATTTGATCCGTAACATAGCCCTAACAAAATGTTGGGTAATTATCCGCATTGTTTTTCTATGTGCCTATACATTTAAATGAGGATGTTGACATTTGTTTGCAACAGATACTAGGCAAGACTTTCTGGACCCGTGGAATGAACCCTAAACCAGAACAGCCTACTTTTAGCGACAATACAAACAACAATGCAGTGTCAAAGGAAGCCCGCAAGAGAGTCCAACTGCACGAACAAAAACTACAAGATCCTACCGCGGAGGGCGTCCGACAGCCTGACATTGCAAGTCAAGAGCATAACGAGAAAACAGGCAAGTACCAAAAAGGATACATTTATTGTATCAATGAGAAAAGCCTAAATATTTTAATTATGAAGGGAAACAAATCTATTTTCTGTTCATAAAACTATCAACGATGGCAACCTAGATTTTTCGGACACACTAACTGTTAGTGTGTCCGAAAAATCTAGGTTGCCATCGTTGATAGTTTTATGAACAGAAAATAGATTTGTTTCCCTTCATAATTAAAATATTTAGGTTAAACATTGCTTAGAACATTGCAGTCTGCCAGATGTCTGCCAGTTTCAACATACTCTATGAATACATGAGTTTCTATGTGTTTATCAGAGGATCGGCCATCCTCAATTTTAGCATAATTATGTTTTTTTGTAATGTTATACATAAGTTAGATCATACGGACACATTAACATAGTTTAGAACATCGTAGTGTGGCTATCCCAATAGATATCTGACAATTTCAACAGGCTCTACAAATTTATAAGTTTCTTTTGTTTATCACCGATTCGCTTATCCTCACTATAAGTATACTCCTTCATTGTTCCCTGATATCTAAACACAAAATCTGCCAATTCCTTTACATTTCTGTCAATCACATCCAGATACACCCAGGTGGAAGAAATATCTGTTCTGGTTTCTTGGATTCAACCCCGATGACGACCAGGAGGTTCCCGGGGAGGCCAGCATGATCAAGAGCATCGAGGAGAATCCAACATGGCAGAAATTCACCTTGGCCAACGCCTTCATTGTTTGTGGTGTTGCAGTTGGTATCATGGTTTGGTGGTGGTAGCGATTGAAAGCGCTGGAGAACTCATCTGAATCTGAATCTAAAATCTTACAAAATTGTGAGTGGAAAACAGCGAACACACTATAAGCCTATAGGAATGAGTGATAAAATGAAAGTTTCTCTGAAGATAGGTTGTCGAATAAACACTGCCATGACTTTACAAAATGTGTTTTCAATCAGCACAAGACAAACTACTCTCTTGAAAATGAATGTGATTTCTTAATTTTTCATGATAAAAAGAGGAAAGTATATATTGCGTGGAAAATATAATTTCGTGTAGAGTTAAATCTCATTATACTCCCATATTTGTTGTGTTATATACAGACCAACTCATACATTTTAGACAAAGAAACTCCTTTTAAAGAGTGCATTGCACTTAACTGAATCAAGCGATTATGGTAACTTGCACCAGAAGCCGCTATACGTACAGTAGTTATTACTTTTTAAAATATTTTTGTATAATGATACCCATTTCTGGGAATGGATCTATGTCATCCATGGAAATGAGTGAAGAGATCTATCAGAGCATAACAAAGTCAGTTACATCGTCAAGGATCATTTCCATACAATTTACCTTGCAACTTTTAAAACTGATGCACCGCGATGCCATAGTGTGACCCAGTGAAAGTTAGATCCGTTAATGGTATTACATATATTATGCATAATTTCGATATGGCATGATCCGTTGAGCCTCAAACACCAATACAACTATGACAACTACCAGGGGCGTCAATTTGTGCTTGAGCATGGGAGGGACACAATAACTTTTTTGTGTTGCCCATTTCGTCAGGAAATATTTAGCGGCGAACCAGCCTGCCAGTGAATAAGAAGTGGGGGGGGGGGGGGATAAAGGTAAGAGTTTCTATTTTTTGTATGCCTATTCGTGAGATTTTGTATACAAAATCGTTGCTCCCTGGTGGTCCCTCTTCTTTTTTTAATAAAAACATGGGGGGACATTTGATATGATGTCCCTCCTAGGAAAAAAACGTGGGGGACGTGTCCCCTGTCTCCCCCCACGGATTGACGCGCTTAACAACTACTGAATCATGGAGACTTTAGTAACGATAATGGTTCGTGTTCCACCAGTAGTGTTAAATAAATTCTTACATGCGGTTGATACAATTTCTTTACAAATCTAAAGTATTGAATATGGATAAAAGTCGTGTTCATACGAACTACAGTCGTGTCCTGGACGGACATCCCATCCGTTCGTCTGGTGGGCTGTAACTGATTATCTCTTAACGCGGAGACGACATATAACATTGTAAGTACAGCAAGAAGAATTGGGAATTGGCAATTGGGAAACCTTATTCAAAGCAGGGTTTATTATAATGTAATAGTCATGTCTCGAGAAGCGAAAGCTGACTTTCATCCCGATTTGAAGAGCTCTAACGTACAGTAAATCTGGTTTTCGGATCGAGAGATTCCTCTTCTAAAATCTCATTCAATCATGTTAGAAAATCAGTTTCTCCTTCAGCGCAACAATTTTCAAAACATTGAAGCAATTTCATCACCAACCTTGTGCTATTAATAGGGGAAACAAAATGAAATACAGTAACAATCAGAGAAAAGGTTTCTGACCGTTCGAACCGTACCCCAAAATAAGTTACATTGGAATTTCCATTATAATTAATTGAATCAGATTTACCCATATATCATTTATTATAATTGATGCAATACACAAGCAAGTAAATTATCCAACTCTTTATTATGGTCATCGCTCTTTTTGCAAAGTTTCTGCTGAACTTTAAAACAAACTGCCTTTAAATGTCAAACTGTTAACCAAATCAAAACTTGTCTTAAGACACATTTATTTAAAATTACTTTTGATAATTAGCTTTCTCTGTATTGTAATTTATAGGTTTATTTCCATTTTCTTGTTTTGTTTAATATGTAATTGTTTATCAGTCTATTTTGTTTGTTATAGCGCTAAGAGACTTCGGTGGGAAGCACATTAAAGGCAACTTTCTTCTTATTATTATTATTATCCACTCAAAATATTGTATATGAATTACCGTTTGTGATTTTTTTTGGAAATTTAATCTAATTCATAAATATATAATTATACAATTATTTATATTGTTTCAATGAATTTTCCCTTTATATTTGTAATAATTATTATGCCTATCTATTTTATAAACAAAATATTTATGTACCATGTGAATGAAGTTTTCTAATGAATAAAAATACAATAGGAATGTTTTTTTGTTTTGTTATTACACTGTATAATAGCACTTATGCTTCCTTCCGTGAAACACATGGTATAGCGTGTTTGAAAAGATGAACTCATCATTCAAAAGTCAACTCATGTCTGTCATAAGCTTACACATGGATTAACCTCGTTTCTTGACGAGCAAGCACCATATATTGCCCGTGACACATTATAAAAGCGACCAATACAGACCTCAATATTTCTTATTTATCGGTTAATTATCTGCACTATTATAGTACTTCCTTTCAACGTTTTTACTTTTTCAAATTTACATTAATCAAATTTGAGGACCGCGTTGACAACAAACAGGGAATCATCAATCATGTACCGGTAAGTCTGCCCACGCAGTTTTACATATTTACAGACAAGTACAGGTATCAGATCTTGGGACAATAGAAATTGTAATGCCCTTTTTCACGCTAGAGGCGAATGCACTTTTATATCAGGAAAAGAGGGTGACGGCTAATTAATGTTTTTATACCTAGCTGTAGTTATACATTATGTCAAATCCGATTCGATCCGGGTTAGTGCAGAGCGCTGATATAAACCTAGTTGGCTCATCAAAAGCGCTGTCACTGTCATGTAAGGTCAGAATCAGAACGGCACTAGCTCCGTGTAGAACCTGAATGAACTTGTGTATTGACTGATTTTGCCTCATGGTATCGGGGATAACTACATATGTTTGTTTTAATCAGCATTATAGTGAATCTAGTCCATCGAGTCTAATATTTCAGGATTCTGTTTCTTAGTGTGATATCTGAACAACGATTTACGGGATATGACGTATTTTTTTCCTTTGTCGCAAAGAAGACCATTCCGTGTCCGCCGTCACATTCGGTCATTTCCAAACACATTCACTTTGTACTTGTTGTTAAAACTTGTTGGGAGCATCGGTGTCTTGGAAGGAACCTTGTGATCCACTACTAACTGAGTTAGGTTAATGTACACACTGGCATTCATTACAACCGTTTTGGATATATACAAGTTACGGAAATCGTAATATATGGGTAAAGATTAAAACGTCAACATCGAGGACCATCTGCAACTATCTACAAGACCACAGGCCTTGTCGTTTTATGGATGTCATCGTAACACTGACTCAAGAGGTCCATCCAAACTCATTTGATATGCAACCAGAACGGAATTCAAATTGCCATGTTTTAGAATAACTCGAGGAAATAAATATTCAGTTTCTAAGCGATTCTGGTCCTTGTTTTGAGTACTGTTGGTCTTCCAGATCACCAAGTAAAACAACTTCTTTCAAAAAATCGTTAACGACACAGGAACGGTGAATAACCATGGAAACCTTCATGAATACTTCTACAGAAAACAATAGGCTAGCTGGGTATTACGAGATAAATCTCTCCTTCGCTATTGCATGGTCATTGATCTCCTTCTTTGGCATAGCTGGGAATATTGTCAACTTAATAATTCTCCCGCGATTGCAGGTTGCTGGAGGAACCAAGATTTTCCTAATTGCTCTCTCACTTACAGACATGTCGACTGCCATTTGCTTGATCACTTCAGTTATCGTGTCTAGGATAGGTTGGGAAGATAGCAATGCTTGGGACTTTGTCTGCCAAACCTATTCCATCTCAGGGCGATGGGCCTCGATTACAAGCGCATCATTCATATTTGTTGTGAATCTCGATCGCTTTTTGCACGTGGTGCGACCTTTCAAATACCATGATATCATCAATGAGAAGAGGGCTTTGTTCAGTACAATAATGGACGCTCTTGTAATGCTAGTCAGTTTGTTATTCAGCATTGGTATGTCGGAGAAATCTTTTTACACATTTTTGTTTCAACGTAATAATTTTATCTTCATTTTTGATACTACTATATATGAAAGTGTAGTGTTTACCTTCTGCTTATGGTTTATTCAAGCTGTTGTCATCGCTATGTATGCCAGGATCTTTTGCATTGTGCGAAGTCATGCGAAAATAATAATGGCACAGGAGACTGCTGCGGTACGGCTCAAAACTCTCAGCGCCACGATCGACACCACAAGTCAAACAAACCTATCCGGACAGTATTCCCAGGAAGGCCCAAAGACATCTAAGGATGATCCTTCTGCTTTCCCTATCATCTTCCCAAACGGTGAAGCATCGACGTCTGGACTTCCCTCAAGAAATAGGTCAAACATTGGAGAGCAACGAGAGAATGGTAAAGGCTGCAAGCTGAAAAAACACATGAGGAATCTCCATCAGAACTCACGAAACCTCCGCACAACATGTTTGGTGACAGGTTGCTACTTGATGGCGTGGGCGCCATATTCCATTTTAATCGTAAATGCGGTGTTTTCTGGGAATCTCCCTCAAGACGTTACCCTGCTGATCGCCTACACCATGGGGAAAGGAAATTGCTGTGTCAATTGTTGGGTGTACATGTTCTCACGATCAGACTTCAAGGCAACCCTTCGAAAGTGTTTTCGCTGGCAATAATGTGCAACTTATGATTGCACATTATTCTGGTTTTGATAAAAACATGTTTTATGGAGAGAGTTCAGGCCAGCATAATCAAAAGCATCGATGAGAATCAAGCATGGGAGATGTCCACCTTGGCCAACGCCATCACTGTGTGTGGTGATGCAGTTGTATAATGGTTTGGTGCCGGTAGCGAATGAAAACGTTGGAGAATTCATCTGAATCTGAATCCAAAATCTGACAAAATTGTGATTGGAAAATAGCGATCACACTATAGGCCTATAGGAATGAGTGATAAAATGAAAGTTTCTCTGAAGATAGGTTATCGAATAAACACTGCCATGACTCTTCAAAATGTGTTTTCAATCAGCACAAGATATACCACTTTCCTGAAAATGAATTTGATTTCTTAATTTGTTTTAATGATTTAAACAAATATGTTTCGTGGAAAATATAGTTTCGTGTACAGTTAATCTCATTATACTTCCATACTTGTTGTGGTATATACAGACCAACTCATATATTTTAGACAAATAAACCCCTTTTAAAGAGTGCGTGGCTGGACATGTCTCAAAGAATGGGAGACTTTGCAATGTATGAAAGCAATGCGCGTTTTTACAGAATCCATTGATTCTAGTAACTTGTACAAGAAGTCTCTATACGTGCAGTAGTTATTACATTTTAAAATATCATTTTATAAATGATATCCTTTTCTGGAAATGGATCTACATGTGTGTCATATTCAATGGAAATGAGTGAAGAGATCAATCATTACATTATCAGTTAAATCGTCGATGATCACTTCCAGACAATTTACCATGCAACTTTTCAGACTGATGCCCTTGATGCCATATAAACTTTTAACAGCATATATGCTCAAGGATGGATAATTAGATTAACGATATACATAAAGAGAGAGATTGTACACTTTTATTGAATTCGACAAAAGAATTGGGCCAACTGTTAGAATGCAAAATGAAATGCAAGTAGTCTGACCCAGTTAAAGTTAGAACCGTTAATGGTATTGCATGTATTATACATTTTTGTTTGCCTGTACATATTTTCGATACGGCTTGATCTGTCGAGTGTCAATCACCAATGAAACTGCGACAAATTACTGAATCATGCAGACTTTTATAAATACGAAAACGGTAGTGTTCCACCAGCAGTGTTAAATAATATTTGTACTAATCTAGAGTATTGATTATGGATGAAAGTCGTGTTCACACAAACCGCATTCGTGTCCCAGACACCCCATCGGTCTCCTCGGCTGTCCGTCTCGTGGGCTGTAACCGGTTTTGTTTCAACACGGAGACGACATCTAACATCGTAAGTACAGCAAGAAAAATGGCAATTGGGAAACTTCATTCAAAACAGGATTTTATCATAATGTTAGTTTTACAGCACATAATTTTTTCAGAAACTTTATTTTATGCTGTAAGAGGCAATTAATGCATTTAATTGGTTTGAAAATTATTTGAATAATAGAACACAGTATGTGGTGATCAATGGTGTCAAATCGTTTACGCAGTTGAATAGCTATGGTATCCCCAATGATCAATGTTATGCCCCCTCCTGTTCTTTGTTTATATTAATGATATTATAAACTCATCCAAAATAATAAAGTTATCATTGTTTGCCAACTGATACCTGTGCAGTTATTTCTCATAAATTTATAACACACGTTATTGAATCCATAAATATTGAGTTAAGAAGATAAATATTTGGTTTCAATGTCATAAATTATCCTAAAATATTTCAAAAACCAATTACGTTATTGTTAGAACAGGGAACAGGATGATTCTTGATAACCTGGATGATGTACATATAGAAAACATAACAATAAAAAGACTAAGTGATGTTAAATTTCTTGGTGTAATTCTTAATGAATATTTTAACTGGAACACACATATATCTCAACTTTGTAATACAATTTCAAAGAATGTTGGAATATTATCTAGGCTTATGTATATATTAACTAAAAAATATTTTGCTCATATTATATCATACTCTTATCTTATCTTACCTTACTTACTGCAGTTATATATGGGGTAATACATATAAGACCCATTTGTCGAAGATAGAACTATTTTAAAAGAAAGCTGTTCAAATAATAACAAATTCAGATTTTCGCTCATCATCTGCACCATCATTCAAATGTTTGAAAATATTACCTATTTATCAATTGGTTATTCTTAATACACTAATATGTATATACTCTTCATTAAATTATACATTTCATCAGTCTAAAGATAAGCACTTAATATTCAATTCCGATTTACACCAATACAACACCCGTCAAAGTAATAATCTTCATAAGTTATTCCTTTTTCCAAAACTACAGTTGGTCTTCAATCCTTTATCAGTAAGGGATTGAAGGAATGGAATGAACTCCCACAAGACATACAATCAAGTAGATCACTTCAGACATTTAAACTATTGTACATGTACAAGCCAATGTTATTAGGTTTTGTCTAATAAAATGTTAAAGATATATCCCTGTATATGATAACTAATGTATAGGTGATGCCCCCTTTATATTCTATATTTTAATTTGAAGCCCCAGGCATGTGTGTATGTGTATCTGCGAGGGTGTGCGCGTTTGTGTGTCTGTGTGTAATAATTTATGAT
This sequence comes from Strongylocentrotus droebachiensis, assembly GCA_035222895.1. Taxonomy (NCBI): domain Eukaryota; kingdom Metazoa; phylum Echinodermata; class Echinoidea; order Camarodonta; family Strongylocentrotidae; genus Strongylocentrotus; species Strongylocentrotus droebachiensis. The sequence goes on along the minus strand of JAVYIG010000314.1, from coordinate 640,131 downwards.
TAATTTATCAAAGCACTGCAACAAATGTATGATTTGCAGGTAAGGGCAAAATGATTTGCAGGTAAGGGCAAAATGATTATGATTTTATAGATAAAGAATTAAAAGAAATATTTGTTAGACCAAAAATTACTATACTCATTAGAAAACAACGAGAATTTCAATTTAAATTATTGCATGGAGCCATATACACTAATGAGCATCTTCATAGATTTGGTTTTGTAGGTGATAATTTATGTTCGTTTTGTAAGCAGGAAATAGAAACATACAAACATTTATTTTCCATCTTGCGGGAGCGTTCAAAGGATATGGCAGGCTTTAATACAACTTTTTGAGTTAGATGAAATTAAAGATTTAGAATGGCTAGATATATTTGTTGGGTTGGTAGGTAGTTCATATAGAATAAAAATGTGTAATACTATCATTTTCATGGTGGAGTATGTTACATTTATGTCAAGATCGGGGGGGGGGCGAGTACCAACTTTAGAAAAGATGAAAAAAAACTTTTTAGTATAGGGATGAGGAAAAGAAAATAGCAATTAAAATGGGAAAGCTGGGATCACATATCTTAAAGTGGGAGCAGCTTAAGATTAATTAAGATTGTTTTCTTCTTCTACATCGTGAGCCTGTTAAAAGGGTAACTCTATTTTGCGGCCTGGATAACTTATTTAGTATATTTTTCTTGAGTTGAGAATGTTAGCAGACATCCACTGAGTGAGTAATGTGTGTGTGTGGGGAGGGGGTGGGTGGGTGAGTATGTGTGTGGGTGGGTGAGTATATTTGTGTGATGGAGGGGGGCAGGGAGGGGGCAGGATTGTTCCAGTAAAATTACCTCCAGATTTGTTTAAGTTTTTTTTGTTTGTATATAAGTGAATAACATTTACAATTGACATATTATGTTTAGGTACTTTGTTGCTAAGTTATATATACTGCAAATAAGTTTGTGTTTAATTATGTTTTTGTAAAAGCATCAATATTGAACACGTTTATTTTATTCAATTGTATGTTATGGTTTGTATTGCACATTTGGAGAAATAAAACAAAATTGTTAAAAAAAAATAAAAATGTATGTAGTCTTGTTTTGTTATTTTAAATCTTTAAATGTTTTTATTTTTTTCTTCTATCGGGATACAATGTTACAAGCATTTTCCTTTTCGGTGTTCCTAATCATAATTGTATTTACTTTTTTAAATTGATATACTGTTATTGTTCTCATTTGAAGTTATTTGATAGTTGAACAAATAAATACAAAAATATGTCTAGAGAAGCGAAATCTGACTTTCATCACGATTTAAAAAGCTCTAGCGTACAGTAAATCTTGTGTTTGGGAGCGAGAGACTCCTGTACTGAAAATTAGTTCAATCATTTTATAAAAACCGATTCCTCCTTCAACGCAATAATGATAATGTTCTCTGTGTTTTTATGACTCTGTATGATAACAATTCTGCATGAAACTCGATTGCTTCCTTGAAACACATGGTATAGCGCGTTTGAAAAATAACTCATTGTTTAAAATCAAGTCATGTCTGTCAGAAACTTATGAATGGATTAACCTCGTTTCTTGACGAGCGAGATCCAAATATCGTCCGAGACGCATGAAAAACACGAACCATACAGACTTAAATATTTCATATTTATCAATTGATTATCTGATCTATTATACTAGTGGTACCTCCATTCAACGTTTTTACTTTTTAATTTTAGATAAATGAAAAAATGAAGAACTTGTTGACAACATACATGGAATCATCAATCATAGACTGGGCGGTCTGCCCTCGCAGTTTAGATATTTATAAATCACTAAACGTATCAGATCTAGGGACAATAGGGACTTTTAGATTTGCGTGGACTGATACGTGTAACGTCCATTCAAGGCAGTGCATTAAAAGGACGTCGATCGTAGCAATCCATGTTGTCGTTGTGCAAATCTAAAAGTCCATAATAGACAACTGTGTAATTTCCCAATCGCTAGAAGCAAATGCAATTTTATTTCACGAAAATAAGATGACGACTAATTCATGTTTTAAACATAGACAAAGTTCTACATAATGTCAAATCCGATTCAATCCGGGAACTGCAGAGTGCTGATATGTATATCTAGTTCCCTCATCAAAAGCACTGCTGTCATGTTATTGTCATAATCATAATCGCTCTAGCTTCTTGTAGATCATGAAGGAAATCTGTCTTGACTACACTGGTCTAGTCTGATTGTGCCTTAAGGTATGGGAGATGTTTGTTTAAATCAGTATAATAGTGAATCTAGTGCATCGAGTCCAATATCTAAGAATTCTTTTTCTCACTGTGATATCTGAACAGGGATTTACGGGATATGACTATTTTTACCTTAGGTTAACGAAGTCACTGTCATTCATTACAACCGTTATGGATATATACAACTTACGGAAATCGTAATATATGGGTAATGATTTAAATGTCAACATCGAGGATCATCTGTAACTATCTACAAGACAACAGGCCCTGTCATTTTATGGATGCAATCATAACACTGGATCAAAAGGTCAATCCTAACTGATTTGATATGCAACCAGAACGGAATACAACTTGCCATGATTTGGAATAACTCGAGGAAATAAATATTCTGTTTCCAAGCGATTCTGGTCAGTGTTTTGAGTTCTGTTAGTCTTCCAGATCACCAAGTAAAACAACTTCTTTCAAAGGAGGTTAATGACACAGGAACGGTGAATTACCATGGAAACCTTCTTGAATACTTCTACAGAAAACAAAGGACCAGCTGGGTATTACGAGATAAATCTCTCCTTCGCTATTGTATTGTCATTGATCTCCTTCTTTGGCATAGCTGGGAATATTGCCAACTTAATAATTCTCCCTCGATTGCAGGTTGCTGGAGGAACCAAGATTTTCCTAATTGCTCTCTCACTAACAGACCTATCGACTGCCATTTGCATAATCATTGCGGTTATTGTGTCTAGGATAGCTTGGGAAGATAGCCCTGCTTGGGACATTGTCTGCCAAACCTATTCCATCTTAGGGCGATGGGCCTCGATTACAAGTGCATCATTCATATTTGTTGTGAATCTCGATCGCTTTTTGCACGTGGTGCGACCTTTCAAATACCATGATATCATCAATGAGAAGAGGGCTATGTTTAGTACAATAATGGTCGCTCTTGTAACGCTAGTCAGTTTGTTACTCAGCATTGGTATGTCAGAGAAATCTTTTGACACATTTTCGTTTCAACGTAACCATTTGATCTTCATTTCCTATACTACTACATATGAGGCTGTAGTGTTTACCCTCTGCTTATGGCTTATTCAAGCTGTTGTCATCGCTATGTATGCCAGAATCTTTTGTATTGTGCGAAGACATGCGAAAATAATAACGGCACAGGAGACTGCTGCGGTACGGCTCAAAACTCTCAGCGCCACGATCGACACCACAAGTCAAAAAAACCTATCTGGACAATACTCCCAGGAAGGCCCAAAGACATCTAAGGATGATCCTTCTAATTTCCCTATCAACTTCCCAAACGGTGAAGCATCGGCTTCTGGACTTCCCTCGAGAAATAGGTCAAACATTGAAGAGCAGCGAGAGAATGGTAAAGGCTACAAGCTGAAAAAGCAAATGAAGAATCTCCATCAGAACTCACGGAACCTCCGCACAACATGTTTGGTGACAGGTTGCTACTTGATGGCGTGGACGCCATTTTCCATTTTAATCGTAAATGCAGTATTTTCTGGGAAGCTCCCCAATGACGTCATCTTGCTGATCACCTACACCATGGGGAAAGGAAATTGCTGTGTCAATTGTTGTGTGTACATGTTCTCGCGATCAGACTTCAAGGCAGCCCTTCGAAAGTTTTTTCGCTGGCGATAATTCGCAACTCATATTGAATGACGAATATAATCGCTACATGTACCTTATATAAATGTAGACCTGCCTGCAACAATATCTTTGAAGGAAATTTTTATTTGGTAGATAGGCCTATACTACATCAACTACTTGAAGATTGTGTAAATGGCACTTCTTTTTCATATTCTTTGTTTTATTATTTTCAAAGGTGTAAATATTTATGATCATATCTAGACCTATCAAATCGTGGTAATCATCACCAAAATTCCAATTATTGGACCATTTTAATAACAAAATCGAATTTTACGCATATATTCATATAACAAAGATTGTTCTTGACAACCTGAAAACTCGCCCGAGAGTGACCGACATAACAACAAATATTTTATGCAGAATGGATTCCAAGTATTGCAGTTCTGTTACTAATAACAGGTTAATGGAAAAGCTAGTCCCTCATGATGTAAGGCAAGCTAAGAACGTTCAACGATTTAAAACTGTTCTTTGGAAAAATTGACTAATTGATATTTGTACTGATCAGTCAAAGACATTTTCCAGCAGCTTTATTGGTCTCGAAAACTGAAATATTTTGATAACAAAATGCATTTTTGAACGTCATCAATGCCTGTTGTACACAAAACACCATTTCTCTGACGCAAGACTGCGTCAGCATCTGACGCGGACTTTCAATTTAATTCAATTTATTTTGCCAAGCAATAAAAAACATACAGGGTAAAACAAAAGCAGTATACAAAGTTTCACACTATTACAATCACTAACATAGATAAACACAGAAATACACAGAATCAATTTACAAACATGAATAATACAAAGGAAATTGCTAATGCTGGTTTGCAATAAACTTAATGTCCAGAAAGGAGGTGGTCCTTATACGCGGCTCACCAATCAAATATAAAAAATTAAGCTACAATAACAAGTAAAACAAATAACAATTACATGTAAAATATAATGAATTTAACAACCGTTAAAATATGTAGCTACTATCAATATAGGTCCATCAAGTATTTTTTTTAATTTACTTTTAAAAGTGTTAACAAATTTCAATTCACGTATTTTACGAGGTATAGTACTCCATAAAGCAAGGTCCATTATATATTACTGTACGTTTATATGAAGTTTTATGTACAAGTGGCAAGTGAAAATTCTCAGCTTTTCTAGTACTACATGTATAGTGGTGTATATTATAATTTAGTATAAAAAGTTTTAAAAGTGATTTGGGAAGGATTTGTAAATAGCACTGGAACATAAATATTGCACATTGATAGTTATACATATCAATAAAATTCAAAATGTTCATTTCTTTAAAAAGTGGATGTGAATGGGCAAGATAAGATTCAAGGCAAATAGTACGAATTGCACGTTTTTGCAATAAACTTACTTTCCTAATATGGGTTTCATGTGCATTCGCTCATGCAAGTATTCCATAATACAAAAGTGGTAATATTAAATTGTTATATATCATCTTCAATATACATTTAGGAAATGATTTTAATTTATACATAACACCAATATTTTTCGATAATACATTACAAATAGCATTTACATGATCAGTCCATTTCAAATTATAATCAATGGTCATGCCAAGAAATTTAAGTTAAGAGAGTTTAATTTCGGTATTACACAAACGAATAATAATAATGACGTGCCATGTGATATGGACACCATGCAAAAAGTGATAGCAGTATCAAAAGTGCAAACACTGCTTTTCATTATGATAAACAAATTACCTTTATGGCTTAATTAGCGCAGCTAGGTAACAACTCAAACGGAATGGCGACTCGTGTGCAAAGAGCGTTACATATATGAAGCTATCATGGCTCGATTAGCGTCAGTGATAACACAATCGAAATGACGCCTTGTTCGTCGACAGGCATAACACATTTATTTTTCTCGTAAAGACTGGGGTTCGGCCTCTTCTGCGAAAATGTCAGAACTCCTCGGGAGAATCACCAATTTGTTATCGTTTTAAAAATTCTTTTGAAAAATAACGCAATGACCATATATCTGAAAGGCTGCGACTTTTTGTATATACTTTGTCTGTCAAAAATGAATCTCAATTGATTTTATTCACCTTATACGCGTACATTTAATTTGATTTTGGAAATAGCTGACGTATATTCACTTGATGTATTACAAGCATCTTACATATGGAGAATTCAGGGCAGCATAATTAAAAGCATCTAGGAGAATTGAGGATGGCAGAAGTTCACCTTGGCCAACGTCTTCATTCAATATAGTGTTGCAGTTTGTATCATGGTTTGTTGGTTGTAGCAAATGAAAACGTTGGATAACTCATCTAAATCTAAATCCAAAATCTGACAAAATTTTGATTGGTAAAAGCGAACACACTACAGTGTGTCCCAGAAAAAAACGAAACCGAGAATTATCGATGTTTTATCATAACTTAATTACAATTATAATTAATAAATGACACATATTTGATGCATACTTCACGCATGAGTGATTAAAAACAATTTGAAGAGAGAGTACCGAAAAGTCATTTGGCGTGGCGGTATCCAAATTTCAAAGAGAAAATCGCAGTTCTAGAAAGTTCATTTACTGCCCTTTCATAGGATACCTCAATTAGGAAAAATGAGCCAGGAATAACAGAGTTCTGTTTGTTTAAAGTAATGCTTTTATTTCCATAATTTGATTAAACGAATTCGTTTTCACTGGCTGTCTGCCGTAGCAATAAACCGAGTTGACCAATCAGCCCTGCATCAAGTCTTTCGTCTTCTTTGTACATGGCTGATCGTCGACGAAACGGAGTTAAGTCTTTTGTCAACTCGGTTTATTGCTACGGCAGACAGCCAGTGAAAACGAATTCGTTTAATCAAATTATGGAAATGCAAGCATTACTTTAAACAAACAGAACTCTGTTATTCCTGGCTCATTTTTCCTGATTGAGGTGTCATATCATATGGAAGGGTAGAAAATGTACTTTCTTGAAATGTGATTTTATCTTTGAAATTCAGATACCGCTCGCCAAATGACTTTTCGGCACCCTCTCTTCAAATTGTTTTGAATCACTCATGCACAAAATATGCATAATATGAGTTGCGTCAAATGAAAGAGGAGGATCTAAGCTTTACAAATATGTGTATTTATTAATTATGATTGTGATTAAATTATGATAAAACATTGATAATTCTCGGTTTCGTTTTTTCTTGGACGCACTGTATAGGCCTAGGTTTGAGTGATGCAGTGAAAGTTTCTCTAAAGAGATGTTGTGGAATGTACACTGCCATGACTCTACAAAATGTGTTTTCAATCAGCACAAGACATACCACCCTCCTGAAAATGAATTTGATTTCTGACTTTTTTTTATAAAAAGACAAAAGTATGTATTGAGTGGAAAATATAATTTCGTGTACAATTAAATCTCATTATACTCAATACTTATGTTATATACAGACCAACTCATACATTTTAGACAAATAAACCTCTTTTAAAGAGTGCAATGCACTTAACTGAATCAAGCGATCATGGTAACTTGCACAAGAAGCCGCTATACGTACAGTAGTTATTACTTTTTAAAATATTTTTGTATAAATGATACCCGTTTCTGGGAATGGATCTATGTCATCCATGAAAATGAGTAAAAAGATCTATCAGAGCATACAAAAATCAGTTAAATCGTCAAGGATCAATTCCATACAATTTACCTTGCAACTTTTAAGACTGTTGCCCCACGATGCCATGGAAACCTTTTAAAAGCAAATTTTGCGGGGGGAAATGGATAATTAGATTGACGATACATAGACAGAGATTGTATGCTTTGTTGAATTAGTCAGACGAATAAGGCCAACTGTTAGAATGCGAAATGAAATGCAAATAGTGTGACCCAGTTAAAGTAATATCCGCTAATGGTATTACATATATTATGCATAATTTCGATATGGCATGATCCGTTGAGCTTCAAACACCAATAAAACTATGACAACTACCAGGGGCGTCAATTTGAGCTTGAGCACGGGAGGGACACAATAATTTTGTTGTTGTTGCCCAATTCGTCAGGAAATATTTAGCGGCGAATCAGCCAGCCAGTGAATAAGAGGGGGGGGGGCTTGGTTTAAGAGGCACTTTTTTTGTTGCCTATTCGTGAGATTTTGTATACAAAATCGTTGCTCCCTGGTGGTCCCTCTTCTTTTTTTGACTAAACATGGGGGGGACATTTGATACGGTGTCCCTCCTAGTAAAAATCGTTGGGGGACGTGTCCCCTGTCCCCCCCGGATTGACGCCCTACTGAATCATGCAGACTTTGGTTACGATAATGGTTCGTGTTCCACCAGTAGTGTTAAATAAATTCTTACATGCGGTTGATACAATTTCTTTACAAATCTAAAGTATTGAATATGGATAAAAGTCGTGTTCATACGAACTACAGACGTCTCCCGGAACATCCAAACGGTCTCGTGGGTTGTAACGTGTAACTGATTGTCTTTATAACATGGAGACGACATCTAACCTCGTATGCACAGCAAGAAAAATGGCAATTGGGAAACCTTATTCAAAGCAGAGTTTATTATAATGTAATAGTCATGTCTCGAGAAGTGAAAGCTGACTTTCATCCCGATTTGAAGAGCTCTATGGTACAGTAAATCTGGTTTCCGGATCGAGAGATTCCTCTTCTAAAATCTCATTCAACCATGTTAGAAAACTGCCTTTAAATGTCAAACTGTTAACCAATTCAAAACTTGTTTTAAGACACATTTATTCAAAATTGCTTTTGATGATTAGCTTACTCTGTATCGTAATTTGTAGGTTTATTTCCATTTTCTTGTTTTGTTTAATATGTAATTGTTTATCAATCTATTTTGTTTGTTATAGCGCTTAGAGACTTCGGTGTTACGCGCATTATAGGCAACTTTCTTATTCTTCTTATTATTATTATCCACTCAAAATATTTTATAAGAATTACCGTTTGTGTTTTTCTGAACATTTAATCTAATTTGAAGTAATTTCTAAATATATAATATCTCAATTATCTATATTTTTTCCATGATTTTTTTCGTTTATATTTGTAATAATTATTATGCCTATTTATAGTTAAAAAAAGAACCCAAGTAATATGCGAAAGAGGTTTTCTAATAAATAAAAATACAAGTTTAATGTTCTCTATGTTGTTATGACACTGTATACTAGTATTTTTGCTTTAAAAACTTTAGTTGATAATAAAAATGCTTCCGCGAAACACATGGTATAGCGTGTTTGAAAAGATGAACTCATCGTTCGAAAGTCAATTCATGTCTGTCAGAAGCTTACACATATATTAACCTCGTTTCTTGACGAGCAAGCACCATATATTGCCCGTGACACATTATAAAAGCGACCAATACATACCTCAATATTTGTATTTATCGGTTAATTATCTGCTCTTTTTATAGTACTTCCTTTCAACGTTTTTACTTTTTAAATTTAATTAATCAAATTTGAGGGAAAAAAACAGGGAATCATCAATCATGTACCGGTAAGTCTGCCCACGCAGTTTTACATATTTACAGACAAGTACAGGTATCAGATCTTGGGACAATAGAAAATTGTAATGCCCCTTTTCACGCTAGAGGCGAATGCACTTTTTTATCACGAAAAGAGGGTGACGGCTAATTAATGTTGTTATACCTAAATGTAGTTATACATTATGTCAAATCCGATTCGATCCGGGTTAGTGCAGAGCGCTGATATAAACCGAGTTGGCTCATCAAAAGCGCTGTCACTGTCATGTAAGGTCAGAATCAGAACGGCACTAGCTCCGTGTAGAACCTGAATGAACTTGTGTATTGACTGATTTTGCCTCATGGTATCGGGGATAACTACATATGTTTGTTTTAATCAGCATTATAGTGAATCTAGTCCATCGAGTCTAATATTTCAGGATTTTGTTTCTTAATGTGATATCTGAACAACGATTTACGGTATATGACGTATTTTTTTCTTATGTCGCAAAGAAGACCTTTCCGTGTCCGCCGTCACATTCCCAAACACATCCACTTTGTACTTGTTGTTCAAACTTGTTGGGAGCATCGGTGTCTTGGAAAGAACCTCGTGATCCACTACTAACTGAGTTAGGTTAATGTACTCACTGGTATTCATTATCACCCTTATGGATATTTACTATTTACGGAAACCGCAATATATGGGGTAATGACTAAAACGTCAACATCGAGGACCACTTGTAATTATCTACAACACCACAGGCCCTGTCGTTTTAGGGATGTAATTGTAACACTGAATCAAGAGGTCCATCCAAACTCATTTGATATTCATCCAGAACGGAATGCAAATTGCCATGTTTCAGAATAACTCGAGGAAATAATTATTCTGTTTCCAAGCAATTCTGGACCGTCTTTTGAGTACTGTTGGTCTTCCAGATTACCAAGTCTTTCAAAGATCGTTAACGACACAGGGTCGGTGAATAACCATGGAAACCTTCTTGAATAGTTCTACAGAAAACAAAGGACAAGTTGGGTATTACGAGGTTAATCTCTCCTTCGCTATTGTGTGGTCGTTGATCTCCTTCTTTGGCATAGCTGGGAATATTGTCAACTTAATAATTCTCCCTCGTTTGCAGGTTGCTGGAGGAACCAAGATTTTCCTAATGTCTCTCTCACTTACAGACATATCGACTGCCATTTGCTTGGTCACTTCAGTTATCGTGTCTAGGATAGGTTGGGAAGATAGCAATGCTTGGGACTTTGTCTGCCAAACCTATTCCATCTTAGGGCGATGGGCCTCGATTACAAGCGCATTATTCATATTTGTTGTGAATCTCGATCGCTTTTTGCATGTGGTGCGACCTTTCAAATACCATGATATCATCAATGAGAAGAGGGCTATGTTCAGTACAATAATGGTCGCTCTCGTAATGCTAGTCAGTTTGTTACTCAGCATTGGTTTGTCAGGGAAATCTTTCAATAAATTTTCGTTTCAAAGTAACCGTTTGATCTTCATTTACGATATTACTATTTATAATGGTGTAGTGTTTTCCTTCTGCTTATGGCTTATTCAAGCTGTTGTCATCGCTATGTATGCCAGGATCTTTTGCATTGTGCGAAGTCATGCGAAAATAATAACGGCACAGGAGACTGCTGCGGTACGGCTCAAAACTCTCAGCGCCACGATCGACACCACAAGTCAAACAAACCTATCTGGACAGTATTCCCAGGAAGGCCCAAAGACATCTAAGGATGATCCTTCCGCTTTCCCTATCATCTTCCCAAACGGTGAAGCGTCTGGACTACCCCTAAGAAATAGGTCTAACATTGAAGAGCAGCGAGAGAATGGTAAAGGCTGCAAGCTGAAAAAACAAATGAGGAATCTCCATCAGAACTCACGAAACCTCCGCACAACATGTTTGGTGACAGGTTGCTACTTGATGGCGTGGACGCCATATTCCATTATAATCGCAAATGCGGTGTTTTCTAGGAAGCTTTCAAATGACGTCATCCTGCTGATCACCTACACCATGGGAAAAGGAAATTGCTGTGTCAATTGTTGGGTGTACATGTTCTCGCGATCAGACTTCAAGGCAGCCCTTCGAAAGTGTTTTCGCTGGCGATAATGTGCAACTTATGATTATATTAGATAGCTCAGACAGATATCGAGATGTGATTGATCCAGAGCTCTTCACGTGATATCAACCGTGAGGATCCCAATCGTTATATTTTCCTGGCCGGTCATTTTTCAGTGTTATATTAACCAGCTGATGAAATGAATATATGTTTAATCAATGCAGCATGTCGCCCTCTTGAGAACTGTATGTCACCAATTACACACATTGTTCCAATTATCGATCGAATTTTAGACCGCTTTACGGTCCTCCCGTAAAGTATAAAAGACCCTTGCTTACAACAGTTTTTATCACCTGACGAAGTATTGCAGTAGCATACGAAACGTCGTGATCTTTTAGATTCCTTATTGACCACATTGCGAGACAAACGAATATCACTAGCGATATTATTTTCGAAATTACACACATTTCACCATTACCATTTTTTTATTTTTCAATATTTTTTTTTCTCTAATTTTGTTTTCCTTTGAAATTATTTTGTCCACATTTTGTTTTTTTTCCCCAAAACAAGTTTTTTTGGGTAAGATTTTTTTTTTTTTCGCTTTTTTTTTTTTTCGCTTTTTTTTTTCTCCCTTGAAATTTTTATTTCTAAATTTGTTTAATTTTTTTTTTATAATAATTTTTTTTTTTAAAGGAAATTAGTTTTTCTCGAATTATCTCCCAACACAAAATGTTCCGTTAAATTTTTTTTCGCACTTTTTTTTCTAAAAAGGAAAAAAATTTCGGGCCAAATTAACACAATTTAAACCAAGGCTATCTAACATAACAGATATTGACTAGCAGGAGGTATAATCATTCTTTGGACCTGAAGGGGGTTATATTTTCCCTAGGGAAAATATAACCACTTGGGAAATATAACTCCCTTCAGCGGTCCAAATAATGTTATATTACACCCCCTGCCAGTTAATAACTGTATAATATTGAATGATGAATATAATCGCTTCAGGTACCTTATATTAATGTTGACGTGCCTGCAACAAAATCTATGCAGGAAATTTATCTTTGGTAGATATAGACTGCATCGAAAACTTGAAAATTGTGTAAATGATACTTTTTAATATTCTTTTCATTAATATTTTCAAAGATGTAAATACATGTTTAGACCTATCAAATCGTGGTAATTATCAACCGAAATTCCAATTATTGGACCAGCTTACTAACATAATCAAATTTTATGCATACATTTATGACAAAGATTGTTCTTGACAACCTGAAAGCTTGCCCGAGGGTGACCGACATAACAACAAATAAATAATGCAGAATGGCTTCCAAGTATTGCAGTTCTTTTTACTAATAACACGTTAATGGAATAGCTAATCACTTGGACCCCCATGAAAGAACCATCAATTAATTTGATTTTGTTTAATATTCCGTTCTATTCATCTTAATCAACGGACTGACGTCCGTATGGAATAGTATCCCTCATAATGTAAGTTCAACGATTTAAAACTGTTCTGTGAAAATATTGATGCAATCGATTAATTGATATTTGTACTCATCAGACAAAGACATTTTCATGCAGCTTTTCATTCTTTTAATATTCATGCATGTTACTCTTTGAAAATGTTTCTTTTCATATTATTATGCAACTAATTCTATGTGATTATGATATGTGATAAATATGGTAGCAAAAACTGAAAGAATTTGATAATATCCCAATAAACAGAACACTAAAAAATAACCTCTTTTGGGAGTGTATTTTAAGTGATTTTAAAGTATGGTGCCTTTTGAACTAGATTTAAACGTTATCGACACGTGCCTTCATTTAAAAAACAAAGGTACTCCTGTTCACGTTTCCATCAAACCTAAAAACCACCAATTTATCACGCGACTGGAGTAACGTGATTCCACTTACCTCTGTAAATCAAGTGTTTATGACCAAATAACCACTTGACCAAGCAACGAGCTTTTTATCCGTTAACCAATGGTGGTGATAAATAAGTAATTATTTGGTCTTTTAAGCACCTTTATCGATTGGTTTCACAGGTTATCCAAGGTTGATGGTAATAATCACGTTACTTACACCGGCTAATCGTCTTATTGTTCTGTCCGTGAATCTCTGGTTGTATTAAATTAGTAATTCTGAGGTGTCTTACACACCTCTTTTGAATGGTTTCAAAGTTACCATAACTTTCTTGGTGATGATCACGTGGCTAAAACTGATTACTAATCTAAGCTGTGAATCCGTGATATTAAGGTGTGAAAAATTAGTTATTATTAGGTGTCTTAAAACACCTTTTTAAATGGTAGTCAAAGTTTCCATAAGTTCCGCGGTGATGATCTCGTGACTCAAACGGATTATTGATATAAGCTGGGCATCCGTGATTTCCAGGTGTGAAAAATAAATAATTCTTAGGTGTCTTAAAACACCTTTTAAATGGTTTCAAAGTTAACATAACTTTCTTGGTGATGACCTTAACTTTCTTGGTGATGATCACGTGTTTAAAACTGATTACCAATCTAAGCTGTGAATCCCTGATATTTAGGTGTGAAAAATTAGTTATTATTAGGTGGTTAAAACACCTTTTTAAATGGTAATCAAGGTTGCCATAAGTTCCGCGGTGATGATCTCGTGACTCAAACGGATTATTAATATAAGCTGGGCATCCGGGATTTCCAGGTGTGAAAAATTAGTAATTATTAGGTGTCTGAAAACACCTTTTTAAATGGTCGTCAAAGTTACCATAAGTTCCGTGGTGATGATCTCGTGACTCAAACTGATTATTAATCTTAGGTGTGAATATGTGATTTTTTAGGTGTGAACAATGAGTTATTCTTGGGTGTCTTAATGGTTTCACAGTACCATTTACGTTCCGCGGTGATAATCTCGTGACTGTTGGCATATTTCTATTTGCACCAGTTGATAATTGACTGTTGGCATATTTTCATTGCACCAGGTGATAACTGGTCTGTGTGCATATTTCCATTTGCTCCAGTTGATGACTGACTGTTGGCATATTTCCAGTTGAACCAGTTGACACCAATTAATTTGCATGGGGTGCGTGCAGATCTATGTTTTTTTAAACAATTTATCTGAATTTACAGCATATTTCTTAATTACTGATGATTTAGTTATATGCAATTCATTTCGAAAATGCTACAAATATAAATTACCAGCTATTAGGAGATTTCGCTACTTCGTATAAATTACATTTAATTAAACATGAATAAGGGAAACATTAACTATGAACTAAAATAATTTCAATAAAAAAGAAGTATATGATTTTTTTTCTCGATTAGTTGAATTATGTAAGTCTACTTATAACCAATGCCTTCGATGTCTCATTGAAACACTGCGATCACCCTGTCTAACTGGGAATCACTCTTGACCGAACCCTTTCATACAAACAGCATGTTCAAAAGGTGAAGGGTAAAGTTGGGACAAGGAACAACCTGATATCACATCAACTGAATAAACACACCGACAGCCCAACACACAAGCAAGAACCTGAAGAAGGCCTCACAAGCCGAAAGCTCGTCATAAACTTGTAAAGTACAGCTACGTCTCACGTTCCTAGGCCTTTTTCTTCACGCCTATATATATTTATATATTTATATATATATATATATATATTTATGGGTATATATGTATATATATATATATATATATATATATTTTCCCGTAACATGAGAGTAATATTAATAGTTTCACACTATTAATTAAATGTAATGTTAATTGTTATTGTATAATTGTTTTGAATGGGGGCAGGCTACAAGAGTCCTATCTCGCACCCCGGGGCAACGTGTCTGACACGGCCGGTTGTAGCAACTACTCCGAAGATCAAGATACATTAATCTTTCTTTTTTTCTTTCTGTTTTTATTGTTATATCTGAAAAATTAACAGAGTAAAAGCAACCACATTAATTGATCTAAGGAGTCACGAACGAACGAACCAATGCCATTACATTGGAAATACAGACGTACCAGTATTAAAGTGTTGTTGCCGTTCAACTGGTTGGAAGTTTTACCAAATGGTTCTAATGGCTCAGCTAGACCAGTTGCATTCTAACTGGCCTGGATCATTTTGCCCATTTCAATTTCCAGGGTTACCAGTTGGCATTAACTGGTTTATCAACTGGACCAGTTGCAACTAGCTTTGTCTTCTGTGTTGTTTGCACCCCCCCCCCCACCCCTTCTAATCCCAAACTGCTTCCGGCGTGCCTGGACGTAATTATGGAAGATCCAAAACACGATGTTCAGAAACGGGTTGAGAACGTCATTATTTTGGTTTATTTATTGTGTAAAATTTGCGTAATTATTGGGTTGAACGCGGCTTACAGTTACATATTTCCTCTTCGACGTAAATTTCACGTGAAGAAAGAACATGATTTCATCTCAAGTCACCTTCTTAATATTCACGTGAATTTCACGCAGATATTTTGACTAAAACTATCACTAACGTTTAACATGTTTCTGTGACGCGATTCTAAAACCTCTAAAGCATGTGATAATTTCGTTTATGAAGATGTAATTTCATAACCAAACAAAAACGGGAGTATTAGGTTTACAAACCATGGTCTCTAAGGTAGGGATAATCACGTTAATATAATGGTGATGTGACAATTGCGTGATTTAATGTACGAGTTTTATAAGTTACCTAGTGCAAGAAACGTATAAACAATCACGTAAATGTCAAGTGTTTCAAGAACGTAAATCTGTTCAAGTCGATACCTTGATATTGAAGTGATTTTCACGTGAATTTGTTTATTGGGTAGAAATCAGTTCTGGCGTCGCTAACGGTCTGTTGCAAACGAGGCGTCGTTTCTCTGGCGCAGGACTGCGTCAGCGTCTGACGCGGACTTTGACGTGCCATGTGACATGGACACCATGCAAATTTGTTTAGCAGTATCGAAAGTGCCAACACTGCTTTGCATTATGATGAACAAATTACCTTTATGGCTTAATTAGCGCAGGTAACAACGCAAACGGAATGGCGTCTTGTGTCCAAAGAGCGTTACATATATGAAGCTATCATGGCTCGATTAGCGTCATTAATAACGCAATCGAAATGACGCCTTGTTCGTCGACGGGCATAACAATTATTTTCTTCTCTCAAGACTGGGCAATGCCCTATTTTGTGAAAATGTCGGAACTCCGCTGAAAAGCCATTTAATATGAGATCTTTTTCAAAAATTCTTATGAAAAATAGCTAAATGGCTGCGACTTTTCGTAAATACTTTATCTGTCAACAAAATAAATCTAAGTTAATTTAAATCACCTTGTACGCGTAAATGTAATTTGATTTTGGAAATAGCTGATGTATATTCACTTGGTGTATTACAAGCATCTTACATATGGAGAGAGTTCAGGGCAGCATAATCAAAAGCATCTAGGAGAATTGAGGATGGCAGAAGTTCACCTTGGCCAACGTCTTCATTCAATGTAGTGTTGCAGTTCGTATCATGGTTCGATGGTGGTAACGAATAAAAAACGTTGGATAACTCATCTAAATCTGAATCCAAAATCTGAAAAAATTGTAATTAGTAAAAGCGAACACACTACAGTGTAACCCAGGAAAAACGAAACCGACAATTATCGATGTTTTATCATAACTTAATTACAATTATAATCAATAAATGGTACATATTTGTAAAGCTTAGATCCTCTTCTTTCATTTGATGAAACTCATATGATGCATATTTCACGCATGAGTGATTAAAAACAATTTGAAGAGAGGGTACCGAAAAGTCATTTTGCGGGGCGGTAACTAAATTTTAAAAAGAAAATCGCAGTTCTAGAAAGTTCATTTTCTGCCCTTTCATATGATACCTCAATTAGGAAAAATAAGCCAGGAATAACAGAGTTCTGTTTGTTTAAAGTAATGCTTGCATTTCCATAATTTGATTAAACGAATTCGTTTTCACTGGCTGCCTGCTGTAGCAATATACCGAGTTGACCAATCAGCCCTGCATCAAGTCTTTCGTCTTCTTTGTACATGGCTGATCGTCGACGAAACGGAGTTAAGTCTTTTGTCGACCACTGTACACATATATCATCTGCTATAATCGATGCAATACACAAGCAGGTCAATTATCGACTCAAAAGATTTTATATGATTTACCGTATGTGATTTTCTGAACATTTAATCTAATTTTAAGTAATTACTTAATATATAATATCTCAATTATCTATATTGTTTTCTTGATTGTTTTCTTTTATATTTGGAATAATTGTTATTCCTATGTTTTGTTGAAAAGTTTTCTAATGAATAAAAATACAATAGTAATGTTCTTTTTGTTGTTATTACACTGTATAATAGCACTTTAGCTTCCTTCCGTGAAACACAGCGTGTTTGAAAAGATGAACTCATCGTTCAAAAGTCAATTCATGTCTGTCAGAAGCTTACACATGGTTTAACCTCGTTTCTTGACGAGCAAGCACCATATATTGCCCGTGACACATTATAAAAGCGACCAATACAGATCTCAATATTTCGTATTTATCGGTTAATTATCTGCTCTATTATAGTACCCTTTCAACGTTTTTATTTTTAAAATTTATATTAATCAAATTTGAGGAACGCGTTGACAGCAAACAAGGAATCATCAATCAAATACTGGGTGGTCTGTCCACGCAGTTTTACATATTTACAGACAACTATAGGGATCAGATCTTTGGACAATAGAAAACTGTAATAAATTTTTCACACTCGAGGTGAATGCACTTTTATATCACGAAAAGGGCGTGAACACTAATTAATGTTTTCATACGTAGACGTAGTTATACCGTGTGAGTCAAAAAAAAAGTTTACACCTAGAAAATTGCTAATTATTTTTAAAATCATCTATGAACAGTAAATTATTATACATCTTATGAAAGAGTGTTTTATCCCAAATCATTTAGTACCACTTTTGTGTGGTATGTGTTCACGCTTGCGAGAGTGCAAAAATCGACTTGCACCAAAGTGATGCCTTTAGTATGTATTATGTTGGGATTAGCGGAGTGAGAGAATGGATTGAATGTATCAAATGAAATGCATTGCATATGTTTTTTGCAAAGGGCAAAGTCACACATACCCACACACACGCGCACAAATGTTCGTTGATATTTGATATGGGGTGTTATTTGGATCTGCAAAGACCGAATTAATACCCAAATCCCAATTGTTTTATTCAAACATCACATAGGCAACTTTGGCGCAACTCGATTTTTGCACCCTCGCAAACAATGTCTCATATTCATCCAAGCGTGAACACATACCACACAAAGATGGTACCAAATGATTTGGGATAAAACACCCTTTCATAAGAAACATAACAGTTTAATGTTCATCGATGATTTTTGAAATAATTAGCAATTTTCAAGGTGTAAAAATTTTTTTTGACTCACTCTGTACATAATGTCAAATCTGTTTCAATCCGGAAACTGCAGAGCGCTGATATAAACCTAGCTGCCTCAACAAAAGCGCTGACACTGTCATGTTAAGGCCATAATCAGAATGGCACTAGGTCCGTGTAGATCCTGAAGGAACGTGTGTCTTGACTACACTGGTCTCGACTGACTGTGCCTCATGGTATCGGGGATTACTACATATGTTTGTTTCAATGTGCACAAAAGTGAATCTAGTGCATCGAGTCCAGTATTTCAGGATTTTTTTTCTTAGTGTGATATCTGAACAACGATTTACGGGATATGACTTATTTGTCCACTGTCTTCAAGAAGACCTTTCCGTGTCCACCGTCACATTCGGTCATTTCCAAACGCATTCACTTTGTACTCGTTGTTCAAACTTGTTGGGAGCATCGGTGTCTTGGAAGGAACCTAATGATCCACTACTATCTTAGTTAGTTTAACGTAGTCACTGGTATTCATTATCACCGTTATGGATATTTACTATTTACGGAAATCGCAATATATTATAGGGTAATGATTTAAACGTCAACATCGAGGACCATCTGCAACTATCTACAAGACACTAGGCCCTGTCTCGTTTTAAGGATACAATCGCAACACTGAATCAAAAGGTCCATCCAAACTTATGTGATATGCAACCATAACGGAATACAAATTGCCATGTTTTAGAATAACTCGAGGAAATAAATATTCTGTTTCTGAGCGATTCTGGTCCGTGTTTTGAGTACTGTTGGTCTTCCAGATCACCAAGTAAAACAACTTCTTTCAAAAGATCGTTAATGACACAGGAACGGTGAATAACCATGGAAACCTTCATGAACACTTCTACAGAAAACAAAGGACCAGCTGGGTATTACGAGGTTAATCTCTCCTTCGCTATCGTATGGTCGTTGATCTCCGTCTTTGGCATAGCTGGAAATATTGTCAACCTAATAATTCTCCCGCGATTGCAAGTTGATGGAGGGACAAAAATCTTCCTAATTGCTCTCTCACTTTCAGACCTTTTGGCTGCCATTTGCTTGATCGCTTCGGTTATTGTGTCTAGGATAGGTTGGGAAGATAGCCCTGCTTGGGATATTGTCTGCGCATCATATTTCATCTTAGGGCTATGGGCATGGGTGACAAGTGCAGCATTCATATTTATTGTGAATCTCGATCGCTTTTTGCACGTGGTGCGACCTTTCAAATACCATGATATCATCAATGAGAAGAGGGCTATGTTCAGTACAATAATGGTCGCTCTTATATTGCTTGTCTTTTTGATCCTCTGCATTGGTCTGTCAGGGAAATCTTTGTACAACTTTTCGTTTCAAAGTAACCATTTGATCTTCATTTTTGATTTTTCTATTTACGGGAGTGTAGAGTTTTCCCTCTGTTTAGCGCTGCTTCAAGCTGTTGTCATCGCTATGTATGCCAGGATGTTTTGCATTGTGCGAAGACATGCACAAATAATGACAGCACAGGAGACTGCTGTGGTGCGGCTGAAAACTCTCAGCGCCAAGATCGACACCACTAGTCAAACAAACATAGCCGGACAGTACTCACAGCAAGGCCCAAAGACATCTAAGGATGATCCTTCTGCTTTCTCTATCACATTATCAAACGGTGAAGCATCGACGTCTGGACTTCCCTCAAGAAATGGGTTTAAAATGGAAGAGCAGCGAGAGAATGGTAAAGGCTGCAAGCTGAAAAAGCAAATGAAAAATCTTCATCAGAACTCACGGAACCTCCGCACAACGTGTTTAGTGACAAGTTCCTACTTGATGGCGTGCACGCCATTTACCTTCTTAATCGCAATAACGGTATTTTCTGGTAAGCTCCCCAATGACGTCATCTTGCTGATCACCTACACCATAGGGAAAGGAAATTGCTGTGTCAATTGTTGTGTGTACATGTTCTTGCGATCTGACTTCAAGGCAGCCCTTCGAAAGTTTTTTCGCTGGCGATAATTTGTAATTTATATAAACATTTATATAATTGATTAATTGATATTTGTACTCATTAGTCATAGACTTTTCCCTGCAATTTTCATTAATTATGCATGTTATTCAATGTACATTTTCCATTCGTATTATTATGCAACTAATTCTATGTGATAATGATATGTGATAAATATGGTCGCGAAAACTGGAATAATTTGAAAATAAAAACCAGTTCTGTCGTCGCTAATGTCTCTTGCAAACGAGGCGTCATTTCTCTGGCGCAGGATTGCGTCAGCGTCTGACGCGGACTTTGACGTGCCATGTGACAAGGACACCATGCAAATTTGTTTAGCAGTATCAGAAGTGCAAACACTGCTTTGCATTATGATGACCAAATTACCTTTATGGCTTAATTAGCGCAGGTAATAACACAAACGGAATGGCATCTCGTATGCAAAGAGCGTTACATATATGAAGCTATCATGGCTCGATTAGCGTCATTAATGACGCAATCGAAATGACGCCTTTTTCATCGACGGGCATAACTACACTTTTTCTCGTAAAGACTAGACTTTTGCCTTTTCTGTGAAAATATACTTCACCTGTCCAAATCATCTCAATTATTTTGATTCACTTTGTTCGCGTACATGAATTAAAGTTGGAAAAAGCGGACGTAGATCCAATTTTAAAGGGGCGTTCACACCTACAGAAAAAAAGTAAGATTTAAAAATCTATTTCTGCTTCGTGATCCAATTCGCAGTAACTCTTGCGATGTTTTAAAATAATCGCGATAGTTTCCCGGGCGCTGTGCGTGTGACTGGTAATAAGAATCAAACATCGATTTATATAATCCAAGGATTCCAAACGCACATACATCGACGATATTCACAAATGCGCAGTTCGGACGTTCTTGCCGTCGAGCGAGATTTCTCCTTGTGTGTAAATGATCCCCGAAAAATAAAATCAAACTTTGCAGCGCGATTCAATTCACACTAAATGTACATGTGTAAACGGTCTAATCTTTCTTTGCATCGCAATCCAAATCGCACTAATGGTTATGTGTGACGGGCCTATTGTCTGGATAAAGCGTGTTTTATTGAGAGAGTTCAAACCATCAAGAAAAGTGTGGTAAACTACTCAATAAGCGGTGTCACACAGACAAATCCCCACCCATCTTGAATAAACGATAGAAAGACAGTCAATAGTCTTTTGAAAAGTGCCTTAGCGAAAAGTGTAGCTATGTCTGATGATTATAGTTACATATCATTCAATAGGTCGACCAAGAATGGAATTGGGCTTCTTTTGTATCTATCAGTTCTGCATCTGATTGCAGGATAAGGAGCAACCCTCCTCAGAGATTGAGAATATCTATTCTGGCGTGGGCGTGGCAACCAGTCCCTGAACTGAGGTGAATTTATTAGTGATTTAGCAAATCTTTTGCAAAGTTCTCGCCTTCTATTGTCTAGGGTTTGGAGATTGGTCATTTGTAGTGCATTTTCGTAGGTCACGTACAATGATCCCAGTACAATTTTGAGTGCACGTTTCTGGATCCTTTCAATCTGGGCATTTTGTTGGTTTGTTAAGCCAGGATGCCACACAGGAGCAGCATATTCAACAAGGGGCCTGACATAGCCTGTGTATACACATAGTAAGTCTTTCCATGGTAATTGGAATGGTTTCAGGGTTCTTAGCATATACATGCGCCTATTTGCGTTACGCACCATGTTATCGACATGGCTGTTCCATTTCAGATCTGTTTGTAGTAGTACCCCCAGGGCTTTGATTTTTTGCACCTCATCAAGGGTCTGGTCCCCAAGACTAACATTAATTGGAGGGAGTTGGGTTTTTCCGAAGTTTACTCTCATTACATGACATTTACTGGCATTAAGCTGCA
Source organism: Strongylocentrotus droebachiensis (assembly GCA_035222895.1). NCBI lineage: Eukaryota > Metazoa > Echinodermata > Echinoidea > Camarodonta > Strongylocentrotidae > Strongylocentrotus > Strongylocentrotus droebachiensis. Next base: position 617,544 of record JAVYIG010000314.1, on the reverse strand, counting down.
TGGCGTTGATTATGCACCATGTGTTGAGTTCTGATAGGGTATTGTGGATTTCTGCAGCCGCACCCCGTGGTCTCGCTTCCGCTATTGTCATGTCATCAACGTATTTCCAATGCTCCAAATTTGAGGATGCCAATGCGTCGTTGATTAGGACTAGGAACAAGATCGGGCCTAAGCGTGTCCCCTGTGGGACGCCCGCGTTCACTGGAGCCCAGGTAGACATGACACCTTGGTAGCGAACACACTGGGTGCGACCAGTCAGAAAGTTAGAAATCCAAGGTACAAGTGAGGGACAAGACACAAGATGGATAAGCTTAGAGATAACTACTGTATGATCAACCTTATCAAAAGCCTTAGAAAAGTCAGTTGTGACTAGAGTGGATGTGGTACCTAATTTGTCGGCCTGCTTCGTTAGAAAATTTACAATATCTACAAGACAGTGAGTTGTTGATCTACCTGGTCTACTTCCAAACTGTTTAGCATCTAGTTTGGATGAGATATCAGACATCAACCACTTTGTTATGAAAAGTTCTGCTACCTTCACAAAGTGGTCTGTAAGTGCAATCGGTCTCAGTTTATCGATTCTAGCAGGCTTTTCCTTCGGGATTGGCACAACAATAGCTTTTTTCCATCTGTTGGGAACTTCCCCTTCCGCGAACGAGCTATTCAAGATGGTGGTAAGTGGATAGGCTATTTCATACGCAAACGTCCTGATCAATCTGGTAGGTACTCCATCGGGACCAGCGGACTTTCCGGGTTTTAGCCGTTGGAGTTCTCGATAAACTTCCCATGGCTGCACAGTAGGGGGTCTCTGAGACGGCAGGTATGATGGCAGGTCGCATAGTTGGAGGGGCCGGATGTTGCTAGCAACATCTACAAATCGCTTGTTGATGGTATCTGCAATCTTCGATGGGTCCGACTGATCACAACCAGGAACGTCAATGGTTGGACAGCATTGCGATCTAGAAGTCATGAGCTTAATATGCTTGTGCCACGAGGTAGGATTGTCCGATTTCAGCTGAGCCACACGATCGTGGTAGAAGTGGCGTTTCTCTTTACCTATGCTCCGGATGATTTTATTAGAGCAGGCTCTCCATTCGCCTTTCTGTCCAGTGTTAAAGAGGATTTGACGCTGATTAATTGAAGCCTTAATAGATGGTGTAACCCATGGCTTATCCTTCTGATGGATTTTCACTTCCTTTGTTGGAAAATGTGTGTCAATGGCTGATTGGAAGGATGTGTAAAATGCCTCACATTTGTCTGATGTTGTCACAGCCTCTTGAACTTCAGGCCAAGTTTGAACAGATATCCACCGGCCGAAGGATCTTATGTCAGAATCGCGCATCGGTCTGATGACTCGTCTGGAGAAAACGTTCCGTTTGTGGGGGAATATATTCAATGGACCCCACTCAACAGAATTATGGTCACTCAGTCCTAGCGGTGACATGACGTCAGCCTCACTGTAGAAGTCTTTCATATTTGTCAATATTTTGTCCAATATAGCTGTATTTCGGGTAGGTTTCTTGACGATCTGTTTGAGCGACGTGCTTGTACAGATCACGTCGGTGTTCATTTGGTTAAATGAACAATCAGTATACAATTCAATGTATAATTATTTGAACCTCTTAAACCAAATAATTTATCTTGTAATGAAAATGTTAATTTATTTCCGGTTCCAGTATAAATCCAGTGCTCTAACCTATCCCAAATAATTATGTTTAACATGCTTACAATCACATAGCAGATCTTTAACTGTTTCAATCTGTTCATTACAAAATGTTCATTCTTTTCTTGGGACTAAATTCATTTTAAACAGTAGATCGTAGATCGTTTATATAAATAATGCGTTGCAAAACTTTAAGCTGAAACCATCGTACGCCCACATCAATGGTACAATTAAATCCAATAGAACAATATGTTTCCCAACTCTTATCGTTCAGGTCGAAAATGCATTTCCATTTAGAAAAACTTTTACATAGTCCTTTTCTTTTTAATAAAATTGCATCGATATGTGAACATCCTTTAATGCATTTCATAACAAATGCCATTGTATCTGGGAATAGAGTAAAAGTTTATTGTTTGCTCTAGATGTCTGATGTGGCTAATAAAAGTAATATTGACTGCCTAACTCAGGGCAATACGACTTGTCATATATCACCCTCACCTTCGGTTCGGGCGATATATGACGTATTGCCCTGAAGGCAGTCCATATAACTTAATAATTATATGTTCCTTTATAAAGCGCTCTCAGAATATTGGTTTCACAGCGCTCTATGTGGCATAGAGGGGGAAAAATCAGTTTAACAAGTATGTCTTCAAGTGCTACATTAAGGTATCTAAAAAAAAGAAACGTAAGTAAAAAGGGGGGAAATGGGAGGAAGAAAGAGAAGGAGAGAGAGAGAGAGAAGGATAGATCACATAAGACCCTTCCCGCACTCTTCCCCAATCGACAGCCTTGTTAATTAGCATTTCATTCACCGAGTAAGTCAGATGCCCATCCCATAATGCAAGCCCCCCACCCCCCAAGTAACTGGCACCACGCTACACCTCTGACTCGAGCTATTTTTATACTGACCTCCACAACCTGGTTATGTCCGTATCCTTTCTATGGTGGCCCTGAAGGAACATCGCGAATTATTCACGTCGAAATTGGCGACGAAATTCACGATATCGTCAATAATATTCCGTCGTAAATAATTGGCGATAAAATTAACGACGTTGCCAATTTCGTCGTGAATAATTCGCGATTTCGTCTATTCGCGATGTCCCTTCAGGGCCACCATACCTTTCAGAACATTAAATTATTACAATGTTGCAACTTTTTGATATTCTTCGTTGGGGCTCCGGTAATTTTTTTAGGGGACTCTTGCTCCCTTTCCCCGTTTCTAAAATCCATTAAAAAACTACTTTATCGAATTGGAAGGCTAATTCTAAGTCATTAAAGGAGAAAATATTGTTGGAAATATTTTTCATTGTTTGCAGAGAACGAACACGAAAAGCGCGTTTTAACAGCTTAACCGCAGGCGGAGATCTTTGTAAAAAAAAAAAAAAAATTAACGTGGAAATTGAATTATTTACAGGTTTCGCATAATGAATTTTCTTTAATATTAAGTTACTCCAGATATTGACTATGATATTGCAAAAAACAGAGCGCAAAAAAGTGATAAAATGAAGGAGATATCGTCGTTTGAAAACGTGCCTTCTCCAAGAGCTTTACGGTACAGGTCAAACCGGTCCGGGTACGCCGTATTAATGAAATAATGTTAACGATTTCTCCCAGCTAAAAATGCGATTTGCTCGTTTTACAAATGTTCACGTTTTAAAGACATACATGTAATTAAGGATATTTTTACAAGACCAAACTCTGTCCTTTTTTCATTTAAGATCCGCAATAATTTTAGCTTTCTCATGTTTCCCAAATCAATAATGTTTTTGTTGGTAATGGAAACAGCGAAGAGCCTTTTCTTTTTGTTCGAAAAACGGAGAAGGAGGAGGCAATCATAAAAGCAAAAGCAGCAACCACTCTACTTCAAATATGTATAGATAGTCTATATGTCAAATTTCGAACAATAGGGCACGTAGCATCGATCCTAATGCACACAAATAGTAATTTCGTACATGATTTATTGAAAACCTGTCGGAAGGCAACGAGACAATTTTCGTAAAATATATCCCGCACGTAATTTGTCAATTCAAAGCGAGAACCACTACTACTCTAGGCGAGACGGGGAAATTTGATTAAGAGGAACTTGTCTTGATTGCCGAAATTTGGAGAGAAATGGCAGTGGGCAAATAGAACGAATTATAAAAGTGGACTTCGTCTAAGGATTGGTATATTTGTGTAATTATTCAATTGATCTAAATGAATAATCGAATTACGAAGCGTGTTAAAAAATCCTTCTTGGCGAATGATACAATCTTGGCAAATAAGTTGTTGTACACACATGTCCTCAATATTTGTAATAGGCAAAACAAATTGGGTCGCTGGCATATAAGGGAGAGTGAATTTTGCTAATGAATTTCAAAAACCGCTGGGCACGCTCGAAGTTAGTAAGAATTTGATGAGGAGAAAGTGAGAATATTAGTGAACATCGCAACATCTGGATCAGGAATCAACATCGCAATCTTCTTATACGTTGTTTCTTAAGAAGTCGTAATGACATTTTTTCACTTTAACGTTGCACGTCACAATAATGATTAATCACAATCAAGATCGACTGGAGTTGGTTGATTTGGAAGGAGTTCAGTTATCTTACAATTCGGACTATGTTTGCACCTCATCCTTTACGTTTTCGTAGCGTAAGCATAAAGAATCATTTTGTTCTGCGAATAAAACCGTTTACTTGTACAATTTGCATTTATCGTGTTTAAAAAGAGAACAATCTGCATCCATTGCTAGATAGAAATATCACGCTACGAATCCTCGTCAAGACGGGAAACAAAATCTGATGGTAACTGAAACAGAAGTGAACAGAATATTCGATACACCATGGAAAATTACACGATGGCTTTAATGGACATTAATGAACCTCTGGCACAAGGATATTACAAGGTGAATAACTTACTTTCCATTATTTGGTCGTTGATATCAGTTATTGGTATATCAGGAAATGTTATCAACCTTTTGATTCTCCCACAAGTTCAAGCTGATGGAGGGACAAAAGTTTTCCTGACTGCTCTCTCGCTGACAGACCTGTTGACTGCCATTTGCTTGATCACTTCAGTCATTGTGTCAAGGATAGGATGGGCAGATAGCGCTGCTTGGGATGCTTTCTGCAAAGCATGCTTTTTTTTTGGAAGCTGGGCTTCAGTGACAAGTGCAAATTTCATATTTGTTGTGAATCTCGATCGCTTTTTGCATGTGGTGCGACCTTACAAATACCACGAAATCATCACCAAGAAGAGAGCTTTAGTGAGTTCACTGATAGCGTCTACCGCAATCCTAGTCGTTGGGTTACTCTTTGTCAGTCTGTCAGAGGAATCATTTGACAAATTTGCCTTTCATAGCAAGAATGTTATATATGTCCTTGATGTTCGTGTAAAAGTATATGTACTAATTTCTATCGGCATATGGCCACTTGAGCTTCTCGTCCTTGCAATGTACACCCGGATATTTTGCATCGTGCGGAAACACGCGACCAAAATTTCAGCACAAGAGAATGCCGCGCTGCGGCTAGAAACTCTCAGCGCGACTATCGACACATCCAATCTGTCCGGACCTGTCCAAGACCGCCCGAAGACCTCCAAGATTGCTCCTTCTACATTTCTCGCCAACTCATCAGACATCGACGCATGGGCTGGGGATGAGCTTAGAAGGAAAGAAATAAGTCAGCATGGTAAATTCGGGAAGTTTAAAAAACAAAAGAAACTTCTGCATCGTAATTTCAGGAACCTCCGCACCACATTCTTAGTTACTGGTTGCTATTTGGTGTCCTGGATGCCATTTACCATCTTAGTTGCAATCGCGGTGTTTTCAGGGAAACTCCCACATGACGTCAACCTCTTGGTAACTTACACAATGGGGAAGGGAAACTGTTGCGTCAACTGTTTCGTGTACATGTTCTCGCGGTCAGATTTTAAGTTAGCCCTTCGACATTTGTTTCGATGCAGGTAAATTATTGACGCTTCGATCAGTAATTGAATGTTGATGTAGTCCATCCCATCGAACGCAACGACTTGCATAACAAGTTGCAGACACAATTTGTCTTTCAATCAATCAGAATCGCGTACTTTGGATTTGTCATCTATTGCTGTATTTATGCCGGTAGAAGACGAGGCGTCAACATCGTTAGTGGTTGGCGCGGTCTTCAAAGCGCCCTGTGAGGCCTCGTTCAGAACGGCGTTTTTTGTAATGATGACGTCAAGTTTTATGCGCGTCACGTGTCTGTATCTTATAACACAGAGCTTAGTAAATACGCGCATAATTTTTGTTTCGCACAGTTGCATTTCATTTACACGTTAAAAAAACGTGGCGGTTTATTGCGTCAACAATTTGTTGGCAAAATAACACTAAAATTGTATCATAATGTGAAAGAGGATGTCATAGAGTGTGTTAATATTTCCGTCTCAAAAAAGTAATTATTGTTTTCCGAAAAAATATTGTTGTATAGAGGACAACACATATATTCTCTAAGTCTTCAATCATCAAATTAAAATGATATTATTCAAATAGGTAAAAGGCGATTACGATTCCTGTCTGCGAGTCCTCATGGATACAACTGACTAATCATTGCATTTTGTATTCTCTGTTTTCTCTTTTCCATTAATCTGTATTTCGCCTGAATCAAACCGGCCTCCTTTAGAAGCTGTAGGCTGACAAGTTGTGGAAAAGAGTTGATAGCCCCAAAAATATAATGGCGAAATTTCACTTAAATTGTACATTAATGTGAAAGAGGATGTCATTTGAGGCACACTTACACTTGCAAGGATTTTCAAAACAGATGTGTTTGAAGTCGAATGTTGATGAAAGAATACAAAATTTAGGTTTTTCTGCGTACAAAAGAAACCCAAATTATGTATTCTTTTATCAATATTAGCCTTCAAACAATTTTGTTAAAGGAAAATCCAATTTAAGTGACATTTTGCCTTCAAAACTTTAGCGAATTTGGGGCTCCCAACACTTTAAGAGGCTTTAAGCGTGACAATAAAGGTGAAACCAATTTAAGAAGAGCAACGATTATTGCTTTGAATTTACTGGTGCATGACCTAATTTCACAACTCAGTGCACATTCATTTGGGTATCATAAACATTCAATGTTTTGTTATTCATTTTGTTCCTTCATCAATTTATTTGATAGCTTTGAAAAGTGTTCATAACCTTCGTTGATCTGATTATTAATCTGTCTGTATATCATGTTCTCATTCAAGGTAAACATGACATACTGTCAAGGCATGACCTTCCAGATGATGTACTCTAAATATAACTCTTGATAATTCTAAAGTATGAAATATAACAAAATCTTTGAAATAACGATCGATTTCATTTCATTTTGTTATTTCCCCGTGCTTGCTGGATTAACCACATTACAGACCGGCGTATTGTTTTAGAAGTTAAATGTGCTGAGAAACGGAGCACGAGCGTAATAAGAGAGATAGAAAGTGCGGGAATAAAGAAGAGGGAAAACAGGTTAATGAAGAGAAACAGAAAGCAAGATAATATGATATCAATCGAACCTAGAGAGAAATCGACACACAGAGAAAGAGACTGAGAGAGATGTATGTGACGGTTATGAATTACTGTTGTCCTGAAGGAGTAAACTTACGGGACCTATTATCCCCTGGGTATTAGTCCGGGTAGTAATTATCCAGGGGTAAGATTTCCAGGGGTATCGCGGGTAGACGTGTCTTAGGTGTGGTGTCCGGGAGTCACTGACCTTTGGGGAGAGTTGTCCGGCCATAAATTGTCCTAGAGATTCATGTCTAGGAAGTAATTAGGCCTATCTTTCTTCAAATTGTATTCTTGTCCGTCAGTGATAGATTTTTGTAACTATTGCTCTGATCAACCTTTAAAATAAATACATTTTGTATTTCTGTCTCACTTTTACCGCTAATCCCATAAAGTATCTACGAATATTCATTTTGTTGAGTAGATATACAAAAGGGTTCACGCGAATGGACTTTAACCCCAATATTTATCTCAATTTGTTGTACACATTATAGGGCTTTACAGCTCAACCACAAACCCTGTAGTTAGATTACACAGTGCAAAGTACATCAAGAGGCTAGTCTCATGGTATTTTTTTAAAAGAGGAATTACCACATAACGACTTAAACAAAATGGAAAAACCTCATTCTAAAAGGAATGATCGAGTGTTGATATTTTTAATTTATCATCATTTACGGGTCGTTCGAGTCAGCATTAACCATACAGATTTAGAAGAATATATAATACCAGTTAACCATTGTATTAACGTCCATCCTCGCAGCTCCTTATATCAAATTATTTGGTGTACAATTTGAGTCTTGTCAAATCCTTCCGGTTTCGAATGTCCTATGCATGAAGTTCGAATATTTAATTATTAAAATGTTCTTGAAATGTGATTTAGCTCCACCATTATCCGTGTGTGTGTGGGTGTGCGTGAGCGCGTGTGTCTGCGTGTGTCAGCGTTCGTATTTGCGAGTGTAAGGGAACGATCGATAATAACTCGCATTAAACTTGATTGTGCTATGTATATATGCTCATTCGTTTCTGGTCATTTAACACACCGGTCATTTAACACACATATCCTTTGCTCCGAGTTCATAGGGAAAAGGAGTCATACGCTAATTATTGTGGGAATCCCCGTTTTGCCATATCCGATTGGCCTGCACGTATGAAATGTTGCACAATCGTACTAGAGAAGCTTTACCACAGAAGTAAGCCTACTTGTGTTGTTCAACATTTTCGTTATTACAACTCAATCACTAAGGAACACTCAGGTAAGTAACAGTTAAAAACTTATTTCTACGACAGAAATAGTAATCACTAAATATGCCTTTTATAGGCCCATGCAGGAAGCTGTACCTAGTTACAGCTTCCTGATAGGCCTAAAACTCGACTACAGAACGTTCCCTGAATTGCGAATGAGCTACAAAATAGGAATAATACTTTTATTATAATTATAGCTGACCTACTGGAGAAAAAATTGACACACAGACCTACGTAAGGATATTGTAATTTTGTATTAGTCATTGGCCATGACATGGTTTAAACTGAAATTATTACCATAGGCTTCATATATCTAGTGCTGTTGTCCTAGCGGCCATTACCAGTAGGCAAATGTCAATAATGTACAGACAGATAATCTAGTTCCTTTGACGCGTAGACTATTGTCTTTGTACTACGGTCATGAACACCTGCATATCTAATACAAAACAAGTACGATCAATAAGTAAATATTGATTTAAATGTAATTATTGATTTAAATGTCCGCATGTCATTAGGTACGCGAGAGAAATAGTCCCTGATTGGTAACAGTAACGGTGTGTGATATACTTCTGAATGATATATCAATTGCATAACCTAGAAATTATTACGTTCAAGGACAAACCCTGTCAGAAGAAAAAAGGCCAAATATGGCAAACTCGCGAAAGGGTTATGTCAGTACAGTCAAACTTGTCTATGAAGGCGTCCTAAGTGAAACAGAAAACACTATGAACATGACAGACAATGAAAGCGGACAAAATATACAGTTCCTCAGGTAGACAAAGGAACATCCCTTGACTGCTATTATGTAAAATGTGTAGAACAGGTGAATATGCATGTGACACCTGTTCTACACATTTTTACATAATAGCAGTGAAGGGATGTTCCTTTGTCTACCTAAGGAACTGTATATTTTGTCCGCTTTCATTGTCTGTCATATTCATAGTGAAAGGTGGCCTCTGTAAACAGGTGGTCTTTCTAAACATTTTCTTTAACACACATTACTCTCTCTAGAAGACAAAACTGCATAGACAGGTGGCCTTTCTAGAAAAATGGAAACGACGATAGTAAACCTTAGTATCTAACATTGTTATTGTTCTCTCAAATGTGTTTATTCATTATTTGTATATCTATTGTACCCTTGGTAACGTACACCGAGGTAAAACGATATTATCCACATACAAAAGATAAATAAATGATTGTAAACACTGGCTGTGCCCCCTTGGCTTCCTTGGTATGGACCATTACCCGAAGGCCTTACTCCCCGACCAAGCTTGCGCAACCAGGATAGGAAATATTGGTGATAAGTTTAAATGAAGTGTAATAACGAGTGTGCGTGTGTGTGAGAGAGAATGAGGAACTTCTCCGTTATCGACTCATCCTTTTCTAGATTTCGTTGTTTCTGTTTCAGAGGGTCACTTATAGCTCCGGAACTCAGTATGGCGGCAGCACCAACGCCAAGTATCAAAGGAAGTTTCCAGAGTTGTCTGAAGCCTGGCCTAAATCGTCCACATGACGTCATTTGTCATCAAGGTCTATACATCGTCACTGATACCTTTTACAACCGGGTCATAGCAATGAACCCAGTCGACAATTCTTCTGAAGTTCTTTGTGAGAAGAAGCAAGGGAATCTATCATCGAATATGAGGCCCTACGGGATCGTCGCTCTGTCGGACTCGAAGCAAGATTTTCTGATCACTGACGCAGTGAACCGGTGTATTCTACGGTACGCGGACGACTCCTGCACGGTTTGGAGTGAGGGGAAAATGCCACAGAAAGGATGTCCTGCAGGAATTACTGTTGACTCGTCAGGTCAGGCCTATGTCGCTGATTCTGTAAACCATTGTGTCAGGGTCTATGATGAAAATGGTAGACACTGTCGTTCTTTCGGTTCGGACCATCTCAAGTCCCCCTGGTTCCTGGACTTTAACTCTGAAGGGCACCTCTTCGTGACTGACAACCCTGCAGGAATCAAGATCTTCACAAAGGACGGTCAGTTCCTCAAGAAGTTGGTGATACGTTCCGAAAACAGGTCTTGGACTTGCCGTGGCATAGCCATCGATCAATATGATAATATATTTGTGACCGCAAGGACAAAAGGCTCTCTCGGTCTTCTCAGCAGAGAAAAGGTTGTGGTGTTTGATCGAAACCATAGGGTGATCTCTGGCCTTGGCGGTTTAATGCAGTTCAACTATGTGCGAGGTCTTTGCTGCGACTACGGGACCAATCAACTTGTCGTAGTGGATGGGGAATGGCATCGACTTCAGCTTTACACACTATATGACCAACAATCACAAAGACATCACACCGACTCTGCTCTTAACCGTCAGTCGGCTTCTGAAGATTGTGATAGCGGTGTTTATGACGATTTCGTAATAGTGAGCCATTCCGAGGGCCAGGATGATGATGATGATGATGACGATGTCGATGATGATGAGCCTCAAACAGGTGTTGATGATTACGACTACGACTACAGCCATCTTGAACTATTTAAAGAGGAGAACTATAACATCGCTTCATCAGGATTGGATTTTGAAACTGGAGAGTAGAATTTCTTATAAATCTATAAACGATGGGAAAGAGAAACGTGACTGCTACATCTTCAATTTGTGTAGATTATCAAGATAAAGACAGAAACTGGGTACAGAGTGTAGATACAGTTGTGAATCAGGATAAGGCCTACGTTCTTCAATATGGGAAACTAAATTCCGTTTGAAAATTCTACACGATGACATAAAATAAATGTTATTCTGTTTGACCTAGTCCCCTGAGAGGGGTGGAGGGGTTGTGATTCGGAAATGGACTTCATGTTAGTGCCTTGACAGCAGAATCCGCCTTTTACAGTTATATGGCTCTACTTCACAGGACAGTATTAATATGATAAACCATTACATTCCGTCCAGATCTTAAAGGTAAAGACCAGTTTTTTAAACGCCCCCCTCTCAAAAAATGAAATGGAAGCTCTTGTTACCAATCATGTGAAAGAATGAGTTTTGACTAATACGTGATGAAACAAATTTTGCCGGGAAACCGCCTATTAAATGATATATTTGGTAAATTATTCCGGACTGGATAGGTGCTTTTAACTTTACCAAGATTGGGCCAAATTTCTCATCATTTTGATGATTCCAGAACCTTGCAGTACACACCAATACTTATATGCTAGATGATCAACCTTTTCTGATCGATTCGACAACGTTTCTTTCACAATGCAATCGCATGACTAGAACTGGTCTATATCTTTAACTATCTCAAAACTCCGGATTTCTTGTTCTTCCTAAGCCCAATATTAAGTTGGGGGAAACAAAACCTTTGCTCATGCAGGGCCGTCGCTGTGGAACGTTCTCCCTCGAGAGATTCATAATAGTAGATCGGTTGAAGTGTTTACAAATAATCTTAAAACGTATGTGTTTAATCCGGCATATAATTAACTTTTCTGTCCTGTTTGTATGTTCTATCTTAATTGTGTCCCTTTGTTTACAATGCAGATACATTTGAGTGCTCTCAATTTATTCACAAGTGCGCCTAAGGGCAATTGATTTCAAGTTGATTCGCCGATTAAGGAAAATATCTTTTTCAAAAAGTGTTGAAAAAGAAAAAATGCAAATATATGAAATTCCTAGTGTAGCTGGTCCTATACGTCATCATCAATATGTGTTGGATCAATCAGAACTTGCAAAAAACTCATTACTTTCAAACTCTTCTTCAAATCTTTCTCAACTTTTCACCGATCCGTTTTTCTAAATTTAATGCTTTTATCGAAACCAACTTGGTGTGAACTGTAAACAATGTGAAACATCCCTTTAAAAACTTCTAGATGAACACGTCTTTGGTTACTTCCTGCTATTGATATGGTATTTGCATATTTTACATGTTATCACATGAAAGTAAAACTTAACGGTCCAATGTGCAAGAAAAATGTTTTAATTCTAATCAAGTGTTTCCTTGTACAGGTTAACTGTGTCCGTGTAGATAACGAGAGAGTCATATGAATAATTTTAATTTGTATAGTGATGGATAATTTTGGAGTATTCGTCACTTTCTTCCATTCATTCTCCTATTTCCTCAAGCTATAGCATAGTCAGAAAGAAAAGACACTGTAGACGCAATCAATCAAAATAGATTTGATATACATTTATTTTATTTATATTCCAGAGCTTAATTTTGTTGTGGAAGAAAAGACAGGCATGAAAACATTGATGCATGCATAAAATATCGAATATACAAAATATTGTGTAATGCCCTTAGATAAAGATTTTAAATGTGAAATGTGGAATGCATACAAATATTCATGTGTATCGACATAATTGATACAAATACCAAATTAGATTGATGTTCATTCTTTACAGAAGTTCCAGATATGTACAACAATACCCGTATTTTCGTCGTCATTACTATTATGACAAACTAGCATTGGCATGACAGGCATCTATACATTGTTGAAAAACATATAGAATAGGAATGTATTTTTCGTTTCAAATCGATACAACACTTTCTATCTTGTATCAATGTTTTCTGACTGATCGGTAACATATCGATACATCAACTATGATTTTCCTTATCAAGAATATCATTCTTTTATTAAAATAGGGACATGACAGAAGGTTCTTGAAGTGACATTTACGATCGTTCTAAATGATTGCAAGAAAGAATTTAGAAGTAGTAGTAGTAGTAGTAGTAGTATGGACCTGGGCAAGTGACATTTCAGCTTGAAAAGAATTTGAGAATGAATCATGATCCTGAATTTAGTCCTACACGTATTAACAGAATATACAAGTTGGGCTACCAATCATGTATGTATTCAAGGTATACTGTAAACGTATCCCATTGGATTTCAAACGTTTGTCTTCGTTTGCTAAATTTTCTTCAGAAATTATTTATTATATTTTTATACTTTTCAAGATTACTTTATATAATGTCTTATCATATATCAACATTTGTTTTATTAAGCTATACACTCATGATAATATTATACACGACAATGTTATTAAATGGAATGCTTTGGCTTTAAATAAGCGTTATTTTCAGTATAACAGCATGCATATAAACGTATATCGTTTTTGATAAAATACATTTAAATAGCGGTTATTGCTGTATTACCTAATGCAAGATTCAATAAAATAAGTTATACATGTATATATTATTTGTTTTATCAATCAAATGTACCTAAATTGCACCATCATAACACATCAAACTTAGCCTGGAGTTCTTTTACCAAACTTGTCTTTTCTTTGTCTGGCAGGAAGCAGGATCGAGCAGCATTCAGCGTCTGTAACATACAATGAAAAAGATAATGTCGAAATAAGGGAGAAATGGGGAGTACAAACAATCTAATTATGTTAAGTCATGCGCGCATTTGTGAAACACTCCATCTCATTCAGATTCACTCTCTCTCTTTCATCCTCCTCTATCTCTCTCTCCAACCCCTTTTTTCTCCCTCCCTCCCTCCCTTCCTCTCTCATTTTATGCTTTCATTAATCTAAGTGTGTGTCTCTCCGTCTATTGGTTTCTATTCCAACATCTATGTGTGTGTGTTTGTGTGCGTGTGTGTGTGTGTGTTTCTCTCTCTTTTTATCTGTTTAATTCGTTCCCTCTGTTCCTCCTTTTCTCTATTTCCTCCTATTTAATCAACCATGTCACGTAACAAATTAACTACCCCCTTTCTCTCTCTTTTTCTGCCTTCCTTCTAATATTCTGTATTTTCTCTCACTCTGTCTCTGCTTGTATTTCCATGTCTTTCTGTTTCTTTCTCTCTGCATCTCTCTCTGTCTTTCTCTGTCTTTCTGTCTCTGTGTCTCTGTGTCTCTGTGTCTCTCACCCTCTCTCTCTCATTAGTCATCATGTCATGTACATAAATCGATGTATTTCTCTCTACGTAAGCACTATCCTCAATGATGTCAATGATGTGAAACTGCTATTATGAAAAAGTTGTCATTCATCGCTTCACAACTAAGTACCCGAAACCCTTTTTATATTTCATTAATGTCAAATAAAAAGGTCGGGACCACGTCTCATTTACTGTTATTAAAATAATGAATAGAATTGTGGATGAATTTGCCTTGGGATGGGGATATTACTGTAATTCAAGAGTGATTGACACAGTACATAACTTAAGTATGGAAGTGGAAGGTCTAGATAACGTTTTTTTAAACAATGATTTTAGCTGTGTGGGATGAAAATCTAATCTACGTCAAAGTACTTTCGTAGCACAATAAAGAGCTTGCAATCTCTCATTTTTATCTGTGTAAATATGTAATTCATGTTAATTGTGGTTTTGTAAGGGGGCAAAGGGAACGGCGAACTAAAAATCCTTAGATATTGAGAGTAATACTCATATAGTACTATTCATCCAGATAAAGGTGTGGGGGAGGGGGCATTCTGACGAATGTATTCATCATTTTTTTTTAATATACTGACAACTAATTTATTAACGAATAATTGATACTTATAATGTTGGAATATCTATTAGAAACATAATTAAAGTTGTTAACTAATTGCATTTTATTCAACATATCAAAAACATTACATGGAAGAGTTTTATCGTAAAATAAGTTGGTATATCAATTTTTCTGAATTAGTTAATCGATTTATTTTTTAACTCCCATTCGCCCTCAATTGGCTATAGGTCTTATTTTTACATTTTTAAAATAAATTTCGAAATCTGCTCACCATGTTTTTCATCTGGCTGTCGGTGAAATCAAAATATGTTTTTGCTAGTTGAAATTCCGACTCCATAGTATTTAATAGTAGGGTTGGATCGTCAGTGTTGATACCTATATTGAATCCATCTTTCGCAAACCTGTAAATAAAAGATACATAGTTTAATATTCTTTTCCACAATTTCAAGCATTCATATTATATATGACTAAGTGGAAGATGTCAAAACGCTTCAATAGGACGTTTTACTATCGTTGATTTTTTTTTGGTTGCTTTTCGACTATTTTTCTTACTATTTTGCCAAGTATTGTGACTGATTATGAACTTTGTGAAAGAAAGCTTTTCTTTCCTCTCTTGTAAGTACGAAATCGTAAAATAAATTTCCTTTTGATTAATGTAAAAATGAAAGGACCAATGGGTCCGTATATTGTGCCTTTATACAAATTATGATACAGATTATACTCTTTGGAGTATGACAATTGAAGCGACTGTCGGTCGCACAATAGGCCTATATATTTATTGTCAATAGTATGGTTCGCGTATATTCGGAATAGTTGATGGTAATTTAAAGTCTTACCTTTTTGCAATATGTTCCGATAACTTTCCCTTCCAGGCACCAGTGTATATACTTGACGTTGGACACAATTCAAGATGTATAAATCGATCCTGTATCATCTACATGTACAAAAGTTACAAAAAGGAAATGAGAAATTATACAAACCCGGATTCATACCGAACCACACTACCGGTATTGCCCATATAATTCAGATAATTTGTCTGTATTGATCAATATCTATAACTCTTTTTATAAATAAAGTTGTTAGAATATGTAAACTTGGTGCTTATGCATCTGTATACGAATTTCTTTATTCCATTGTGTTTTAAATTCCCCCCTCTAAGTTACGTCTTTCTCTACTGCTACGATACTTCATCTACAATGTCTATTTTATCATGAACCTATAATATACAAGCACTGCTTTTCAATAGGTTCCTGGCATTCTATTTAATATATTATTGAGACGTGATGATCATACTTAATGTATAAACAATTTATATATTTTATATCTTTGTCTATATATTTTGTAAAATGTGAAAAAATATACTTGACCTTCAAACTTCAAACTTCAAAATGTATCTATCAAGAATAAATTATATTGCCTAAATCATTTCATGAAAAGAGGATATTAAGATATTCCAACCTTACGCAACAGTGTAGTATGCGGCACATTATCTAACAATGCATAGTGTTTATTCTTTCATACAGTGTATACGTTATTTCGTCGTTTGGAAACAATTCTATACGTTAATCTTTAAATGTAATGAAAGAAATCATGTTAAAGTGAAAAGGAAACCGTTATTTCAAGAAAGAAAAAGATACCAGATACAGTTGTAATTTACTAATGCAAAGTACACGGGTAAATCTCTTTCTGGAACAATGACTACAGAAATATCAACTTCATTTCACATTCATTTTTCTCCTCTCATACTTTCAATAACAGCTAAAAAAATATGTAAAGCCTTGGTCACAAATGCCATTACGAACTGCTACGATCGCCGTACAAACGATTTTCAGACAATGGAAATTCGGGAACACAACGGAAAAACAGGGAGATTCGTACGAACGCATCGTTCTTACGCCTACATTTTGTCAAAAAAAGAAAACAAATTACTGACAATTGTACGTACTTTGTATATATCAGGATCTTTAAATATTTGGTAGCCATGCCCTATTCGTTCTGCTCCCAACTGCTCTACGGCGAATCGTACATTCTCTGCCGGCCCGAGTTCCCCGGCATGGACAGTCCGATGTAATCCTAAATCTCCAGCTAGCTATCACAATAATGAAAACAGACGACGTATGGACAATTTTTTATCACTTTGATTTCAATATTTATTTTTAAAATGTATCTATTATTTAATGCAAAGGGTGTTTTTGTTGGCTATCAAAGTCTTTTTGCCTTCCTTAATTCACTTTTTTTCATTGCGTGATCATAATAATAATAATACAAGAGATTTATATAGCGCCATTATCCATTTTAATTAAATGCTCAAGGCGCTTCAAAATATAAGGGAACACATTACATCATGACAAAGAATCGTGTACATTTACATAAGAAAGAAAATGCAAAAATGAAAGAATGAATGTCTGTCTTCAAAACGCAAAATTAAACAAATGGGTACAGATTTCAGGGTACCATTCATTTAGTCAATAATTTACGATGAATTTAGGGCCCGGATTTAGAGACGAATTCACTTCTAACTCCGACATTTCCAGCTGGATCAAAGACAACGAAATCTCTCCTTTGATAATCTAGCTCTACATACATGTACCAGATGTACTGCACCAGTATACAACTACGTATCATATATATTTCAAGTGTCATTAAGTGGCATAATTATTTAGGGGTACATCTAATTTGGTACAGAATGTTTAAACATTCCTGTTAACGTAACTTTCCAAACATACCAGCTTTGTATGATATTTTTTTAAAGAGAAATCCATATGTATTTCTTCGCATAAATACCGTGCAAAGCTTTTGATTATGGAAATCAATTCAGCAAATATTTCACAGAAAGGGGCGAATATCGGTAATGTGGAACTTGTGTTGGAAGTACCAGTAACATCAAGAGAAAACAAGTTTAAATACGCCATTGTATATAAACATGTTTGCAAATCAGACTAAGGGAGTTTACAACAGTTCGGACTTAGGAGGGTGCAATAGATTGGAAAGAAGGGAAAAAATGATGGAGGGGGTATAGTTGATCTTATAGCATAGCCTAAATTAGGTTACGAAGTGATCATTATCCAATGGATAATGATCACTTCATATATATACTGAGTATATCAAGTGGCGGAGAATCCGGGATCCGCCATTAATATCAGCTTCTTTAAGACACGTAAACACGTCAACCGAAATACACGATCATCTCACCCTGAAGGCATATATGTGTTGTTTGGTACAGGGAGCATCTTCGTCGCCGGCCATGTCTACTCCGACCACCGTATCGTTCAGGAATTCATGGCTCAGCTCAACCACTTCATGGGAATATTCTATGAGCAAAACAGAAGGATTAAACAAATATATATATAAAAATTCGTCGGTAAAAATAAGGGGTAGAAAAGTTTTAACTTTAATAAATTTCTAAGAAGACATTCCAGCAGTAAAGAAACTAGGTCATTGGATTTAACATAAAACGTAAATATTTTTGGCTATTCAAAAAAAATGTATTCATCTTCTATGATGCGGAATAAAATATATTAAGAATGAGTATTCTCTATATCGCGGGCATTTACTAATCAAAACCAATTCAGTAAATTCAAGGTGTGACACAATTCGGACATTTTTATTTGAGTTATTTGAGTATTATTAATTGGCCTACGGGGGGTTTTAAACACAAAAAGGTTACACTTTCAAAAATAAGCAAATATGATTTTACCTGGGCATGGTCTAATCATGCAGAGTATCGTACGACCGTTGACCTTGAATTCCTGACATCCTTTTCGTATTCCATCATTCACTGCCATCACCACGTCACGTGGTGTCATGATGTCATCTCTGATAACTGATTTGCCTCTGCTATTTGGAGTTGAAAACGAGGAAGACATGAAATGGGGGCTATACCGAGCCTCAAAATACACCACGCCCTCTTTGGCTTGGTCTTCGCAGAGTTCATATGCGATTTGGCTGATTAATTCTCTGTCCCCGCTGAAAAATAGAATAGTGAGAAAAATACAAATTTGAACCAAAAGTAGGAATTAAATGCCAGGAAACAAAAACGTTCATGTTGCCAATATTATTGCCAAACATTATTCAGACATTTTCTAAAACTTCTGACTAGAAATTCTCATAGATTCTGATATCTGAAAGTATGCCATGAAAGGGGGACTAGGGGAAAATGCTTTATATATATATATTTGAGAGAGAGACAGAGAGAGAGAGATAAAGAGAGGCATAGAGAGAGAGAGAACAACCCTATTCTCAGATCAATAGTATCTATTAGGTACGCATCAATGAATTCGAGAAGCCCCATCATATGTTCTGAATACAAAAGGGCCCAAATATTTCCAATTTCAACGTGAAAGGGTAGCTATTTATTGCTGTGATAGCGCTATGACGGTATGGGATTATCAATAAACGTGAGTGTAAGTCCTCATGGGAATGCATCCGAGAGATAATAGGGACTTTTAGATTTGCACGTCGACATAATTGACTGCTACGTGCAACGTCCTTTTAAAGATACTATGTCCCTTTTGCAGCCAACCTCAAATTCTGTAGAACTTTGCAGGAATTTTGAATATGTTATGTATGTCCTGTGAAATTTAAATGTTAGCAGTGTCCTAATATTCAAATTATGCAAGGAAACCTGTTTACTTGCTAGACTTCACTGTCAGACACTATTGTCAGTATTGAGTGACCGACTGGCTTTTTCTTCTTCTTTGGTAATAACATACCGGTACATAAAAGGATTTGTCTACATCAATAACCCACTTCTTGTTTTATGGCCAAAATTAAACTGATTGAATCTTTGCGCAGCATAAAACGTACGACCATGCGGTACAATGGTCTGAAAATCAAGACTATTACTTATTGACTCTATAGCTCCTAAGTCGATTTGACAACTAATAGTCATTATTTTCCCACTTAAAGACATTTTCAAGCTCCATTTTGTTAAGGGGAGTTCTAAATTAGTATTATCTTTCAAATGCCATTGGAATTTATCCTTTCATTTTTTTGGCCTGCAAAAGGGACATAGTACCTTTAAGGCACTGGTGCCTTCGTAGCAGTCCACTATGTCGACGTGCAATTCTTAGAGTGCCTAATGTCGTGGACTTTGCGACTGAGTGACGCAACACCATCACCCCTCTCACCATGATGTAAAAGTGCAAATCTGTTCAATAGTAGAACTCCTCAGGTTGTAAAAGTGACCTTTTAAGGATTCAAATTGTATATCCTGAAACCATAAAGGTGCACATTTTCCCCCTTTTGGATTAAGATTACGTCATTCTTTAAAGGTACAATATTTCACCTTTCTTCTTGAGGTTTGAACTTCTGAGTCATTTAAGTAGTACTGCACTTATACCATTTGGGGTGCAATTTTGATCCTTCGTTTCCTCGTATATATTTTCATAAAATTGAAACTAATTTTCCACATGCAGCTGATCAAATCAGGTTACAAAAATTAACTCTCATATTATTAGACCTTCATTCTCTCTTTTCGATCATAATCGCCATTTGAAAAAGAATCAAAGTCTACATTACACTTATATTGCTGGTCAATTTCCATCAGTACTTCTGTTAATCAATAATGTTTTGATGAACTTACGCAATGATTGGAAGGATTCTGTCGAAAGATGAAAGGAAGCTTGCCAGGTCACCTTTGGAACATCGTATCAAATCTACAAACTCAGGGAAAGTATTCACCGGTCCACAGAGTCCTTTCTTTCTGAAAGGAAAACGTTGAAAAGAAAGAAGACGCTACAAGGTTAAGTAATAATTGTATCATTATGATAATAAAATAGACAATCAAAATGGCAATTTGATGTATAAAAAGAAAGATAGAATGATCGAGCAATTAGTCTTTAAAGTGACTCGGTAACATTGCCTCAGATTCTTAAACAGAATTCTGGATTTAGCTCACACTGCAATCATAATTATAAACCTTTAGGTCAGTCAGGAATCCCATGGCTTTAACAAGCCGATCGCCTGTCTGATTATCAAGATATTTATGCTTGGAAATCGAAATTTCATTTTTCGTTTTCCTATCAGTTTGTATTACCCTTACGCTACAGTTCATTGGGAAAATGAGTATGGGAAAATGAGTATGGTAAAACCGGTCAAAGATTTCATGATCATTTTGAAGCGCATTTTTTTAGGGCTTCAATATTACACCATATCGAGACACCAATAACACGTCGGGCCGTGCATCTCAGACTTAACATTGTTAAACGATACCTTTAATATTTAACAAAATTCACTGTAGTACAAATCGTTATTTTTCATAATAATCTAAAAGAAGTAAAGAAATAGTAAAATGATCACGTTTAGATAAAAATACGAATACGAAGACTTTGTCCTTCTCCGGTCCTTCCAAGGCACAAATTTATTAAACTCCACTGCATGCCATCAAAACACTGCAACAATTTGATGATTTAGTGTACTCATGCTGATGATTCCATTAATGTTTCAATGGATAAACTCATTGTCGCACGAAATATAATTTCAATTGATTAAGTTTCCTCACCTTGCTGCCTGCCATAGTGTGCTGTGTCTAACTGCCCCATCTAAGTGGATGTGGAGCTGTACCTAAAAATGACAAAAGAGATAATAACATTGAGTAATAATCACTTGTCACCAAGTCCTTATTAGCATAAAGGAGCTTGCTAAAATTTGGAGTATGTTACCTGACCATTAAATACTATCCTTAAACCTTTTTGTAAACTGTCTTGTAAAAGTCTTTATATTTATGTTGCAGACAATTTCTGGGGAGAAAACCTACTGATACAACAAACTGCACATAATAAAATAGCACTCATTTTACTCTAAGGTCCTTGTACCAAGACAGTGTGGATGTTGATCCTGACTTAAATATACGGTATCGTCAAATTCGATAACACGTGATTTGATTAAAATAATTTTCAGCTCTTGTTCAGAATAACCTTAATGGGAGATCTGGGCCCTATTTCATAACACTTGTTACCAATAACAACTGCATAGATCTATGAAAAATTTGCTCACAGCCAATCAAGCGCGTAGCCACGATTTCATTTTAGGGGGCGGTAGTGAGCACGCAAAGCGTGCGAATCACTTAAAGACCGCGCGAAGCGCCTTCCTTAGGGGTGTGGGTGCAGGGAGGTGGGAGTTTTCCCCCTCCCGCACGAGGCGCGGAAGCTTTAAGAAGACGATTCGTTGTACCTTTCTCGACTCGTAATCCTTGTCTGAATTCAGTCCGCCCCTCCTGCGCATAGCGCGGAAGCTTTGACGTATTATTAGACAAAGAAGACGATTCGTTGTACCTTAATACATGTCTGTATTCAGTACCCCTCCCGCGCGAAGCGCGGAAGCTTTGACGTTTCATTAATTTATTAGAAAAAGAAGACGATTCGATGTACCGTTCTCGACTCCTTAATCCTTGTCTAAATTCTGTTCCCCCCCCCCTCTCGCGCGAAGCTTTGATGTTTCATTAAATTATTAGAGAAAGAAGACGATTCGTTGTACCTTTCTCGACTCTTAATCCTTGTCTGAATTCAGCCCCCCCCCCTCCCCCCACCCCCTACCCACCCTCCTCATGCGCGAAGCGCGGAAGCTTTGGCGTATTATTAGACAAAGTAGACGATTCGTTGTACCTTTCCTTCCCGACTCTTAATCCTTTATTTGAACTCAGTTTCCCCCTTACCGCGCAAAGCGCGGAAGCTTTCATGTTTCATTATATTATTAGAGAAAGAAGACGATTTGTTGTACCGTTCTCGACTCCTTCTCCCTTTTTCTTCCTACGTCATCTTACTTTTTTTCTTCTCTTTCTCTCTTTTCTTTTTTTTTGGCCGGTGTTTTTTTTGGGGGGCGACCGCCCCCACCGCCCCCCCCCTGGCTACGCGCCTGTAGCCAATCAATTGTAAGGAGATCAGTTAGCGTACCTTGTTATTGATAACAAGTTTTTATAGGGCCGTGTAGTGGTCGTATTTCTAATGATCATACATATTACAACCAGTACAACCTCTGTCCTTCATAATAGCCTCGCATATCAACACCAGCTGAAACTCATCTGTGACATATAAATACTTGTGTCTGTGTCTTATCCATGACAAACACAGTGATGACAAGTCTCTTACGTCCAGACATGCATGAAGCGCTTCTTAAATAACGACGAGTGCCTCAGGCGGTTGGAATGACACAAGTGGCATCACAACATTCTCATTACAACCAAAAGGGCGTATGTCATATGATTCAATACAGCACCCTTCTGCCTCTCATCAGCCCGTGGACGGAATGCAAAGTAATTGCTTACGTAGAGTTCGGGGTCATCTTTCACGATGACTGGTTAGAGGGTTGATTGATAGTGGCTCTTCTTATGCCCCCGATCTTCCAGTTGTCCTCACATATCATCCGCCGCATCTGCAAGCTTGTGCCATTGGGACAACAGCTACATGTAATGCCATGGAGATCTAACACAATCGTAATATTTTGCAATCCCTTAAAGGGATCGTTTAACAATGTTAAATCTGAGATACACGGCCCTACGTATTATCAGTGTCTGTGATATGATGTAATATTGAAGCCCTAAAAAATTGCGCTTCAAAATGATCAAGAAGTGCCTCAAAAAAGTAAAAATCTATGAGTGACCGGTTTTTACCATACTCGTTTTCCCCAATGGACTGTAGTGTTATGAAAATCGTCAGGCGAACGGTTTTCAAAATTTGTAATTCCAATCATAAATATCTTGATAATCAGACAGGCGATCGGCTTGTAAAAGTCACGGCGTTCCTGACTGACCTAAAGGTTTATAATTATCATTGCATCATGAGCTAAATCCAGAATATGTTTTCAGAATCTGAGACAAAGTTACCGGATCCCTTTAAAACAAACCTCTACAATATCGAAACTTCCAATATCAATTTGAAGTTATATCTTAAAATACACTGAATTATCATTATGTTGAATTTTTCATTTTTACAATTATAGTATATAATTATCAATCTTTGTTGAATGTTTATCAAATATATATTTGTAACGCCTGTGAATGATGGAAATAAAATACAACGTAAAACAAAAATAAATATTTTGGCAACTCGTTTAAACACTAGTTCTAGAGGGTGAGATGATCTCTATAAATTTGTCATATAGGACTAAATATTTTTTGTCAACTAATCACCACTTGGCAACTGTTTACACTTCATTCGTCAACAGCGAGGTAATCACCATTTACCATTACTGTATAATCGAATACCCATTATGAAAACAAGGTCAAAATTGTTGCAAAATTCATCTGACAGAATTCTTCCTTATGCCCTTGTTCTGTCTCTCTAATCCACCAACTCAACGACAAATTTTTCTGCCATCAACTTCCAAAAGCAACATTTGATAATGAATGAGTTGTGCAAATGTTCTTGATGGTGCAGTGGATATTTTAGATCTTATTTATGTGTAAAATGGTTTCCTATAATATGTCTAAGCTATTTGGTAACATCAAACCCTACACTAGCCCTTTAATATCACAGTCTGTTCATTCTGCGTTACGCGTGTCCTATACTTTAGTCGTGACATGATTTCAGACCACTGTTGCCCATACTCCGGACCATCACTAAATTGATTACTTCCATGTGTGTGGTTCCATGATTAACGAATTCAGCTTAACGAAGGCGCTCCACATTGTGTACTTTTGCAAAGATTTATAGTAACATTATAACCTCTTAAAGGAGGAGCAAGGAAAGGATAAGCATCAAAAGACTGGGAAAAATATATCAACTATGAGACACAGGTAAACAAGGGGGAAAATGCGTTTTGGGGTAGGAAATGATAATAATAATAAAAGTAACAATAATGATAATGATAATAATGATGCAAATAATAACAACAACAACAACAACATTAATCATGATAATAATGATACTACAATAATACTAATACTATGTTCTGGTATAGTGCTCATGGCGGTCCACAATGATTAGTCGAAGGAGAGATTGTCACGCTCCAACAAGTAAGAGGAGATCATAATGGTGTAGATATTTTAGCAATTTCATATCATGTGACATCTTAAATCAGAGTTTAGTTTGCATGGCCCTTTAGACGTGAGAAGGTGGTGTATATCGGCTTTACCTTGAGCTGGATGAATACGCCACTGGTAAACATACCAAGTCTATATTTTTATGTTTTCAATTATTATTCTAGAACACAGGTGACCATACTTGTCAAAATGCACTGCCATATAGTGCATAGAATAGGCGTTTAGTTTCCATAGCACGAATCGTTTCGTTCCAGTACAATTCCCCTCTCCCATCTAGCCGCCCCATCCTCCCATCTCCAGCTAAGCATCTCCGATATCATCGCAGTCTTCGATGTTTCTATAAAGCAATTACTTGTGCTATGGAGATACCACTGGCTGTTAGACTCCCTCTCCTATATATCCCCCCCCCCCGTCTCCTCCCCCCTCCCCCCCCCCCCCCCTCTGCCTCCTTCCCCCTCCCCACCTCCGGCTCTGTATCTCCTACATATTGTGCAGTCTCCCCTTTTACGTTTCCACAGCAACTATAACCATGTAGTGTGAATATAATATTACGCATCGCTTGCTGTTGGACTCCGTGCATGTATGTCCTTTCTTCCGCGCGGGTGACTTATTAATCATAAGGAATATAATGAGCACAATACAGACCTCTCTCTCTCTCGTCGCTTTCGTACTCTAGTGTTGTAATCCAATTTCCACTATTTAGCGGCAATGACCATGCTACACATATGGACAATACGTATGTTCCTTACGTTACTGAGTATCACTGAGAACTGTTTTGGAAATTGTGAACATAAATTGACATAAAGATATCATTCTGTAGATGTTTTATCTGATTCAAGCAACAGTATAGAGCTTTCTGCTTATTACAATCGTCCAATATACTGAAATCTTAGATGTGGTCTTTAACATATGGGCCAAAATAGCTTGGACTTGCTTTTTATATACATATCCAATCCCCTATCATGAGCAAGAAATATTGATGTGTATTTAATTAACATGGATTATCATGGATATACACTATATAGTACGATATTCAAGTAAAATGTATAAGGTTAGGGCTTGAAAACAACATAATGTGTGAAAAGAAAAAAAAGAGAGCACACAATATTATCGGTAATCGATTCTATTTTGCTGGAGGCGCAGGAATATAGAATGCAGAAATATAAACGACCAAAAAACATAAGAAAATATAAAAACAAAATAACTACAAAAAGAATAAAATGAATTATAAATATATCATTTACGATTAATTTTTCTATTTTTTCTATTGAAGCCACCCGAGAGAAACGGAGAAAGTGGCCACTGTAAACAGGTGGTCTTTCTACAACACATTTTTTCCTTGAGGAAGATAAGGTTGTTGTTTTCATTAGCTTAACTCAGATTTATAACAGGTATGACATTTAAAAAAAAATAGGGAGCGGTAATACGTACCGTTTTGGTGATTTCTTAAATCTGCTGAGTACTTTCTCTATAATCTTCACTAAAAGTGCACATTTCTATGATGCTAGTAATTGTACTGAATTCTTCCCTTTTTCTCCCCTTCCTCATCCCCATCTGTCTCTCTTCTCCTTTCTTTTTCGCTGTTCTTTTGAAAGAGGTGGAGGTATGAGAGGGAAAAATCCAAAGCAATTCTATATTGATTCAGTGGTAGTAAATTCAAGCACATCACACTTAGCGAGACCCTAGAGTGAAAATAGATACGCAGTGCCAATAACAGGGAGACTCTTCGGATTATGTACCCTTTGCCTACCGAGACCGGGTGGTTCTCTTATTAAACCTAACAGAAGAATATGACTTGTGAATCCAGTGAATCCAGAAGTCAATGGCTTAATATCAACATGGATGCAAACAGAGAAACATAATCCGTGGTCCAGGCTTATACACTGCTAAAATTAGGGACATATTACTTATTTCATATTGTGTATTGTGGTAATCACATAGTTATTCCATATGTATCAGATTCTATAGTTTCATTGTGTAAATTATTTCTAGTAATGTTATGTTTCTGTTCGTATTTGTGTTTTTGGAATCCAACATTTTGGATGCAATTAAAGAATAATAAACGAGTAATAAGCTTAGCCATAATTTCCCACAATATTACAAACAAAGTCAATGACTTGATTATGATACAATTGAGAACAAACAATTTATAAGCATCGATCGTCAACTCGCTCATGACAAGAGGAAGATCGCTTCTTTGAACAGCACCCCCAATGCCATTATTAATTTAGCCCCATTAAACGTACGAGGGACAATAGCCAGACCCCCAGCCAAGAACATTCACGAAGAAAATATGAGTGAACAACTAAACAGGTGGAGAGAAGCCAGATATATATGTAAATGTGTATGTGTGATGTTCTTTGACGTCTAAAATGTTTCCAAAAACATTGCGACTTATCTTCCGTCAGTACAGGCCAAACCTTCGTACTGAAAGTATCAATAAGCAGCGGTATGTAGAAAAGCTCGAATAACCACAACAAAGGGTTCAATGGGACCTTGGTAGGGTCAATACCCGCAGATATATTATGATTTAAGACCATTGCTTTAACAGATCCTTGCCATTCGAATATGCGGGCTACAACACATTAACCATGCAGGATATCTTTTGTGCGTGTATAACATATATCGTGCCAGAACATGCATGTGTTCAAAAGAGGGGCATCTTGATGTACGTGTATATGCATATAATTACGTATGACAAAGTGTTGCATAATATACTCATCTACCCCAAACCGTGATGATAGAATATTAATTACGACAATCCTAATTCAAAGGAAATATATCATTTTGCTGTGTAGGATTTTGGAATGATATATTCATATGCATACGTGTACACGCACAGCCATATTGTTCTATATATTTTAGCAAGAGTAGAACGCTACGGCCGTCGTACAGTCATTATTACGCAATCGGCATATATACTTAACGCATATAGATAAAGATAAGCCGTGGTGGATCGCTAGCAATATATTTAAGAAGCAATGTATTTACCTTTGGAAATGTACGTAATGGACTTGAACCAGTTCCCGCGTTTTCCTTCGTGATCGTTCCATGATGTCTTCTGCAGATGTAGCCCATGATGTTCATTGCGAAACCATTCTTACGATAGCGAATCCCAGCAGCCGATAAAGGCGACATAATGACTCTGAAATTTATACCTCCCGCCATTACCGTGAGAAGTACTCCTCGACTGTTAAATGCTGCTTGCGATCGCACGCGTGTATGTGTGTGTATGTGCGAGGAAGTCAGTGTGAGTACACACAAGGAAACGTACAAATTGAATGGGATATTGATCTTCCGTTAATAAAAGCATGTCAATACTGCTTCCTGCATGAGCGCCGGACGAGTTTCGTGTATGGTTTCGTCTTTGAGCAATCCCCTTTCACTGTTTACGGACGACTGAGGAGGCGAAACTGAGGGATGGAAATATAAATAGAGGAAGAGGAATGAATAGGGAGAGAAAGGGTTAGAGAGGGAGAGTGAGTGCGGGAGGGAGGGGAAAGAGAGGGAAGTAAACAGAACAAGAGAGAAAGTTAGAGAGAGAAGGGGTGAATATTGTTAATATCGCGAAGGAAAGGTTTCTTTTGTTTTAAAGAGTCCCCAGACATAGACATAATAGTCAGGAAGTGTTTAGGTATTTCGCATCATGTAAGCCAGGGCAACTAATGTATCGATTAATATGAGATTTATAAATAAATAAATAAATACAGGCACGTAGCTTTGACCCCTACTCGATGTCCCCTATAAGTGAGTATAACTCTCCCCTTTCTCTCTCGCTCCCCCTCTCTCTCTCCCTTTCTCCCCTTCTTTCTCTCTCTCTCTCTCTCTCTCCCTCCCCTTCTCTATCCTCTCTCTGCTCTATCTCGCTTCTCCTCTCATTATCTCTTCTCCTTCCCATTCCCTTATCACCCCCCCCTCTCTCTCTCTCTCTATCACACGCACGCGCGCACACACGCACAGTTCTATTTGTATTTTTCTAGAATATCCCCCACTTTTTCATTAACTGTGACCCCTTTATCAGTTCATTTATATTTCTAAACAAAGATGTTTCTGTTTTATTGCGGTATAGGCTTCATAATGAGACTATTAAAAAACAAGGATGAATAATGTTTGTCTTTTTCCACTCCACTCAAACACTTATGTCTTTATTTCCTATTCATTCATTTATGTATTGCTACTTTTAGCAGTAGGATAGACAACGTCATCATTACACATGTAATTCAGATATCATGTTTTCTTTTAAGATTGAGGATGTGAGTTATGTCTCAATAATTTAAAAATTGATTCAATAATCAATAATTAGAATATGACTGATTAAAACTGATTTAAATTGTAAACTCGTAGAACTGTTTTTAAGAAAGAACACGAAAGAAATACGTATGCTGCAGCAATAACCCGAACATGTTAAAGTAATACGAGATCACAGAGTAAATTTATGTTATTCTTCCATCTTTACTTCTCGAGCTACATTCTAAGTAGTGTTAGTAACAGATCTTATAGTTCTCTTACTGAATTGATGGTCATGAGCAAAAACTTACATTGAAGACTTGACATCGCATCAAGAGGCTCATATATAAAGCAATGAGCGAATCGAGTAAAAATGTTGATTATCAAAGTTTTAAAAAATTGGAATACGATATTATATTACTATTTTAGATCTTCTTTCAGTTTTGCGCAATGCAAATCAATTCTGGGCAAAACTTCATATTTTGTCACGGTGGTTTGGCTCATTATATAATATAGATAAATAAATTAATGGCTAACGCATTAGCGATAAAAAATAGCGAAAATGTTCTAATATGTTATGCTCATTTTTCCATCTTTTGAAATGCATTTAGCTTTTGTCACTGTTAGATTGTAAGAGGGAAATAACCATTATAGTCCTTAAATTGACAGCATAGGCTTTTCCACATTTGCAGTGTGTATCCTTTCCAGTTTTAAAGCATATTCAAGCGTCGTATTCTTTTCAGATTGGCCTACATGACTGTGCTTTATGTTAAAGATGTAGCTCAAAGGAGGGGGGAGACCAGTGTTATCAATTTGAAGACGAATGTCCCTGAATGAACGAAAAATAAGGAGAGAGGTAGAGAAATATTTAACGACTGAACCTTGTTTTCAATAAAAACCTCTGAGACTGAATGACTTCATGGGCAACTCTGAGAGAGGTGTTTCATGTCAGTTTATTAATTTAAGATTTTTTTAATCATAAGCGACCATAAACTTATAACCAAAACCAAACTCAGAAACCTCAACTGAGATCGATGATACCAAGTTAATTAGGTTTATTTGATGATTCCTAACAAGCAATAATTATGAATTCAACGAACCGAATTATAATTGCACTAAAAAATGCTTTCAAGGTTGATCTATTGGCTTGCCATCCCGCAATTTTTCAGCAAATGAAAAATAATCAATTCATATTACCGACAGCAAATTGAAGTGCACTCCATCACAAAGCATTGTGACATTTCATGTACGACTAGACCATAACGGTATCCATGGCAACCAAACTCAAATGGAATCCATCAATAAGCCATAACGTTGGCATGGAGTAGACTGATGGGAAGATATTTTGTAATCGAATTGACTTCCTATTGATCGTGAATGAGGAAGAAAAAAAGGTGCATAGATGCACTCATCATGGTAACGGCAATTAGCAAATAGCAGGAGTACTTGATAGAATTCGGACTGCATGGTCCGGATGTGAAACGCTCTCCTTGTTGCAAAATGTTCATTATTGCAACAAACTGGATGATCGTAAAGTGTTTGTTTTGATAAACATTATAGGAATGGATAAATACATGGTAAGTGTTTGTGTTCATATTTTTGAGATAATTTTACCTTTTTGTGGCATGTTTTGTGTCCATACTATAAAAATTACCACTGTGACATTAAAGTTTGAGTATCAAAGAGGCGGGTGAATGAGGAAATCATGAATTTTGCCTTGTTCCATATCATTTTGTGTTTTGTTTGTGCTTGAAATGTAGTCTATCAGTGATTACTAACAGTACACAATTCTATCACTTCTGATTCCAATTTAAAGTGATACTTTTACGACGCATGCTGAAAATTAACGACGTATATTCAGAGGAAAGACAGAAGATTGACAAATACATTCGATATTTTGAGAGTGAACTTCACGCGTTTCAAAAATCATGTGCTTTCTAATTTTCTAGGTCGCCTCTAATATCTAAAATATAACTCAGCAACTAGCCTTTCTTATTTCAAATGATAGTCAAAACGAGATAATATCTTCGAATTCTTTTTTAAGAAGCTGTAAAGACCCAACCTGAAATGTTGCTATTGAAAAGAAATGTTATCTGCTTTTGACATCATTGCCAATTCTTCCCCTATTTCATATTTCTGTAAATCAGTTGGATATGATTCTAAAATTGTGCTTATTCATATGATAATCCACAGCTTAATTTAAAAGTTGCATACTACAATATAACTTTGATTACTATCGTAATTTTGAATGTACAGACCACTTTCCATTTTTGAACATAAAGAAATTCACAAATTTCATTCGTTATCTATCTAGGTTAACTCTTGCACCCACAATGTATTAATGCAATTACCAAAAACCCTGGTTCATCAATCAACAAGCGTTTTCAACAAGATGTGTATTCTTACATATATGTCCTAGGGATAGTGAAATGATATCATCTGCCTATTATCTAAATGCAAAATATTCACACAATCTGACAATGTTTTTATGAAAAAGTGTTACCCCTTTTTGGTGCAGTACAGCAAGTATCAGGACTTGTGTATCATTTCGATTTGCAAGCTGCCACCACAAAGCAAAAGTTAATATTGTAAATTTACAAAAAATTGAGAGAACAAATACAAAATTATATCGTTAATATATTTACAATAAAATTTTACACAATTTGATGAATAATTAATTACATTTCAATATACTCCGGATAAATAAATTGAATTTATTACTCATTAAATATTGAATGTACTATTTTCAGATAATAAACACCTTTGCGGAAGGTCCTCAGGGTATCACTTTATTGGTCAAGCATCGAACAAATGGAAAGACATATATTCTGAAGAAGATCGAATGTAACGATGACCCGGAAGCTAATCGTGCCCTTCGAGAGGTCATGCGACTCACCAAGCTCAGTCACAGGCATCTTGCTGTCCCACGTGATGCCTTCGTTCACTGGGATTCTGCAGAAGCAGCCGTGTATCTGTGTATCGTGTCTGATTACTTTGTCACGGGTGACCTTGACAGCTTCTTCAAGGAGAAGTCCAGGAAGGGTAAATCCATGTGCGAATCGGACATGCAGCGCTGGATGGGCCAACTTCTCCATGCCATAACCTATCTCCATGATAGCGGAATAGCCCATACTGATCTGAAACCAAGCAACGTGTACCTGACGCCCCAGATGGACCTGCGGATCGGGGATTTCGGGATTCGGACTGTTATCGAGGACTTGCATCGGTTCCGTTGTAGGACCAGGACAGCGGTCTGGTCCCTCTATTGGTCCCCACCGGAAGTCTTTGAGGGTCCTCACGGATCCAAGACAGATATCTGGTCCCTGGGTTCCATACTGTTCGAGATGGCGGCAATGGTTCACCAGAGCGTCCTCAAGTCTCGCGAAGTCCTCCTGCAGCTACGGGTGGAAGACAGGGTTGAATTCCTGGAGACTCTGAAACAGATCGGATTGGGCTATGAGAAGCCTTGCCACATCTGCGACTGCGTGATGCAGATGCTCCATGCCGATCACGATGTTAGACCATCGGCTCGAGATGTTCTCAAGATGCATTACCCGCGACTCTGCATCACCATGGTTACCAATAAAGGAACGGAAACCCCTAAATGATGAAACGTGAAAAACTAAGTCTGATTATTAGCTATATGAAATGTGCCTATAACTGACTATAACTGACACTTTTGTCAAAATAGAGAATTAAAACACCGTCTTATGAAGGTGTTGCGTTTTGCTGAAACGGAATTTAACTAATCATCTATTTTAGTAAAACATTCATTCTATGTGTGAGAGTTTTGATATGAGATCTGCTACAATACACTACTCAATGAAATACATATTAAGTGCTATTAGTTAGACATGTTTCCTATATCAATAAGCTGATTTAGCCCACTTATGTGCGTGATATAGACACAAGTGCAGTATCCTTAATTGTTGATTATACAGAATATTATATGAGTAAAGGAAGTGATGTCTTTGAGTATGCAATAGTCGTCGAAGAAATTAGATAATGCACTTGAAATTACAACATGGCCCCCATTAATGATGTCATTTGATAAATATATGGTTATGTAAGCTAAGGGAAATTTCATTCCAGCCAGGTTTCTTAACAGAATGCTTGAATTATTTAGTTCGCCAGTAATCAGGTTCATTTCAAATCTCATTTTACAATGTGAAGGCTAGTAGGCTATAGGCTATCATTCTGCCAGTGTAGATAGAGAACTAAATACAAGTAAAACCATTATGATAATTAGTAATTTCTGCTAGCTAAAGTGCAATTATGCATGTAATAACATTTGCTTTCTGTTTCATATTAGTGCCGTCAGTAAATTGGAGAAAAAAATAACCACGTACATACAACATCTGCAGTGTTGATACAACCTTGTATAAACTTTGTCTCTACCACGATTAATTCATACCGAAGATGTTAATATTCTACTGCCATCAACGATGACTCTGCTTGCTTTATCGAAACCAAGGATTCTTTGAACTCCATGTTTTTCATTTTGTCTTTTCTGTTCGTAGAGATTAGTGGGGAAACCACGAAGTGAGATGAGGTATTCGTATATATATATATATATATTTATTCTGAGGGCAAGGCGTTGCTAGAGGAGGGGGGGGGGGGGGGTAGCAACCATTCCCCTATACATAATTGTGGTCTTCATCTTTAACGTGTTTCGTCAATTTTATGTTTCTTTCTAAAACTTGGACTACTCGGTTTGGCTTTTGTTTGATTATTACTTACCTCGTACTGCCATAATCAAAATTGTGATTTTTTTTGTTCTTTCTCCATGGATTCAATTTAAAACGGAATAATTACTTACATTGGACGCATAAACATTGGCTAACATGCCCGCTGGTATTTATTTCTTTTAAATCAATAAGTTTAATGGAGCAAGATCCACGTGCCGTGTCTCCCTATTTTTTTTTTGTTAGTCTTTGTTGTGCCCATTTTGTGCTCATATATTTTGTTGTGCAATATACCCATTTGAATTGTCTTACATTGCTATAATAAACACAATATAAAAGAGAAATATATTTGTCCTTCCAAATCGGCACTTTTCTTTTCTTTGATGTGATTTTGATATACTATAAGGCATACATGCTAATTAACTATTTTGCGAGAAAGCAATACGACACAAGTGCCCTCGTTGCAGGGGCCCACATAAAAATAATGAGCAGAGGCGAACCCCGTTAAGAGTTTTAACTTGGAAACAGACACACGTGTTCACACAAAGTTGTACTACTTTTGGGGGTCCTTTACATGAAAAGGGCATTCGCTGACATCAAATAAGTCAAACATTGGATAAT
This sequence comes from Strongylocentrotus droebachiensis, assembly GCA_035222895.1. NCBI lineage: Eukaryota > Metazoa > Echinodermata > Echinoidea > Camarodonta > Strongylocentrotidae > Strongylocentrotus > Strongylocentrotus droebachiensis. The sequence goes on along the minus strand of JAVYIG010000314.1, from coordinate 583,233 downwards.
GTCGATAAAATGGTTCATTCACTTGATTCTCAATCCAAAGGTTGAGGGTTCGAATCCCAACCTGGTATCGATGTCCTTTGCAAGACATAAATCCACATTTGCCACTCTCCACCAAAGTGTAAGTGGGGGCCCGGAAGTTGCTGGGGGTAATAATTATTGAAGGACCCTCAGGAAGAACAGCAGCAACATTGGGTAAAGAAAATTATTTTTATTTTTTGTATTATTGTTATTATTACTATCATTGTTATTAGTAATAGTATTATCACTAACGTGAACAATCTTATTGTTCTTCTTTTCTATTTATATTATTATTATTATTATTATCATAAATGTTATCATTATTGTTATCATTATTGTGACGACAGCGAGTTATTGTTGACAAATGTCCACAAGATTAGGAGAGGAAACAAGTGTATTAAATGATGGAGACTTGAATAAAATTTGCTTCACCACACAAAGTTATGAATTATTGCCTTATGATTTCAATTTCCAAAGGTTAAAAACATGTATGACGAAATCTTTACTGCTTTACTGCAAATTTACCTTTCAAGTCTTTGACCTGAGAATACAAGCCCTTGCGTTGCCATAAAAATATTAGTAGGGTAGCATAAGCTCTTAAAAATAGTTCACGTAGATAAACGCTAACATTATACGCACCACAATCACGAGCTGGTGAAAATAAGAAAAAATAGGAGGACAAAAGAAAAGAAATTATTGTGCAAGTAATATTTCCAGTGCAAAGTTTAATTTTACGAGCAAATTTATATTTTTCAATCTTTGACCCGTAAATACATGTTTGCTCAAGCGTCGTCATGGATCTTACAAAGACGTCATGCCAGATATTAAAGTATACCGCGTTCAAACGCTGGTAGATACATTTCACATTTCATTTAGCGCGTTCAACTGTTCACGAGATGGACGGATTTAACTGTAAAATCGACACTTTTCAACGAAGCCTTCAGGATATGGCAAGGGAGAGGATATTTTGGATACCGTACAAGGATACTTAGAATTTGGTAAGAAATAACTGGAATGTAAAGACATTAAAACTGTTCACCTCTTGGTTAAAATGAGGATGTTTAGATCCTTACAAGTTTGGAACAGGCCTAAGTTATTGTACAGCCAAGGAATGATGTAATTGTTATTTATTTCCATTGAATAAAGCTTTCGTGCTGTTAGCTATCCTATGACCATGTTCCTCATCAAGAGAATTTTCATTTTCATTGTTGTTACTATGATGTCATCATGACATATCTAACTAAGTTGTTTAAATTTGATTAGACACCAAATCATTGGATTTATACCACCCAGCAACAACAACAAAAGTATTACAAAAATGAAAGAGGCGGCAGTTGGAAAAGTGTTTCTTCTTTATTTCACTTTATAATGTACTGACCTAATTTTCAACCTGTTGATGATAATTGTTATGCTATATTTCTTTCTTTTGAAGAAAAAATGTACAGTAAATACATAGTAACTAATCAAGATAATTAAATAAAATCATTACATTAAGTCTGAGATTCTTAGAGCATGTTCCCCTTTTCCAATCCATGCCAATTGAATAGGTGAAAATTGACAGAAGATTGTGAAAATGGGTTCGCCTGATCCAATCGAAGAAGACTGCAACCACCGGCCCGACCACGGCCCTAATAACGAGACCACCTCGGCAAGGAACGCCCACGACAATGGCTACGATGACGATTGGCATACTATAGAACTTGGAGAGAAGAAATCATTGTTGGGCGATAAGGAAGGCCAAGGAAGAAAGGAAGGTAAACTTTCAAAGTCATGATGTGATTATTCATTAAATATGTAAAGGACACCATTGGAAGAACAATCTTATTTTGGTTTTTAAAAGCCCCCACAGCTCTAATGGGCTATCCGCCGGTAATTGTGTATCTCAAATAAAGCTATGTATCATTCATTTATATTGCTGTTTAAAGGAAGCATACAAAAATTAAAAAAAACATGGAACAAACGTGGTGGTTGTTTTTCCCTTTACGTCATTTCCCGTTGTTTGACAAATCATGTACGTTATTGTGGTTACATGCATGTAAGCTGTTGATAATAGCCTTTATTCAAATATCGACAATTAATATTTTCAAAAACTATCGTGGGAATTTACCTGATATCAAACAGATTTGCGAAAGAACCTATCGTTCGATTGCCAATGTAGTTCGACGGGCCGTGCTTGGTTTTCAATTATCAAAGACCATATCCGAACTGAATGATGAAATGGATGTTTTATATATCAACGGGAAGCTTATAAGCCATAGATTAAAATTATATCAATTATATACCATTTAAGTGTCTGTCAGAGGAGTATCAGCTCTGTGAAAACTCAAAATCTAAAGCTTTGAAAATCGGAAGTTGACTTGATGACGTAATCGTTTATTTTGTGGAGTACGCATATTCACGATGACTTTGCATTAATTAAGCATGGTTCATCGCCTCAGCTATATAGGTTAACCGATGGGGTCCACGTGTTATGTCGTCACTGTATCTTCGGCAAATTTGACCCCTGTTGACCCGAAATTTGGAGGGGTGAGGAAAATGAGGTTTTAATTTGCTTTTGTGCAATACTACTGAATGATTAAATACTTTGTATTCCTTTATCTTTGTATTTGGTATTTTTCTGTTCTCCATTTATTATCGAGTTGTATTTTCATTGAATAGGGTCTTTAATAAATTTCACATTGTGCTTTGAAGTAAATTGCAACGTAACAAAACAACCCAAAAAGTGATAAATAGAGAGAGAGAGAGAGAGAGAGAGAGAGAGAGAAAGAGAGAGAGAACCTGTCATTCGATTTTTCACAAAACTAGTTTTGTCCGCATTGAAGCTGTAACTTTTGTGTACTACCTCCAAAGGTTACTGTTCTTGATATATACATGTATTATTATATAAACATTTTTTGTTGAACTTATGCAAATATTTCTTTATAAGGAGGATAACAATGGGGAACTTTGATATGAACTATGCAACCATTATTCTCGTATTTACTGTATATAAATATACATGCATACATATATATAAGGAGTACAACATTTGATTTTGCATTAACAAGATTTGTTAAGTCGTTAATTCTCTTTATGCGTTCACATGGTAAACTGGTATTTTATGCCAACTGTGAATTATTGTTTTGGGCATCACAAAATTATAGAGCTTATAAATATAGTAAGTGTCCATTTGCACGCAAGTGTGAAACTTGATGAAATTAGGGCAAGGGGTGGATCTTACATGTATCTCTCCTCCCCCTTCCCCATTTTCATATCTTCCTTGCCCCGCCATGATTGGTATTCTTTGTTGCAGGAATCCCCTCTATATAAACAGTCAAAGGTCATGGCAATGGATATATTTTGTTCGTCTATAATTGATTATAACTCACGAAACGTTTCTAAACAAAGAACACCACTTTAATGAGCAAAAGGAAAAGAAAAAAAATCATTCAAAACTGTTATCTATAGGCGCACATTAAAAATGAGAGTTTAAAAACAAAAATATCTTATCAAATTATGGTGTTCGATAAAGGTCCATGTGTGGAGATGTCGTGATACAGTGCTTCATTCACTTGACTCTCGATACAAGGGTTGAGGGTTCGAATCCCAGCCTGGCGCTAACATTAATCTGCATTTGTCACTCTTCACCCAGGTGTTAACGGGTACTAGTCCAGTAGACGGTACCATACATATACCATGAACATGACCTGGAAAAGATGATGAGTACAAGGTTATTTTTGTTGATTTGTGTTCTAGATGGGTACTGAAGTAAATTCAGCTTGGTTGCCAGCTTGGCAACCTTGGGCAACTTTTTGTACAGCTATATTAGCATAATCATCTAATTAGCTTATGTGCAATATGTAATAATGTTGCTAATCTAAATCCAGAAATCCTGAAAACATGGATAATACGACTTTTCAAGTGTTTTCTATGAAGCGGAATTCATCTATGACACCAGTTTTTGATTCAAAGTAATGCAATTGTCTTAAAATAGCATAATTAGCATAATGAGCTAATAAGCATGTGTACAATATATGGACTTCATTGTCATTGTTTATCTATAAAGCCTATAGTGGTGCAATGCAACATTATAAATCACCTTTTGAAAGACTACACATTAATTCATGAGAAGATATTCCATGTAGATGTAGCATAATTAGCCTAATTAGCATATACACTGTATGTGCAATATGTAATAATGTTGCTTATCTTAATCCAGGAAGACTAAAAATAGGGATAATATGACTTTTCCGGGGTTTTCCATGATAAGGGATTCATTTGTGACACCAGTTTTTATTTTTAAAAATAAGATTAATTTGTAATTATGGTACTAATAAGCCTAATTAGCATATTTGTAGAATATCAATTATTTGGGACTCTATTGAGTTTCACAAAGTGTATGTCCAATGTGGTGGTTATCCTGGTCGCAAGGCAGTGTTGTCAAACCTCATGAAATGTCGAGGAAATGACGGGGTCATCATACGCATTGATGGCTGGGCTTCAGTAATTGGATTTAGAGAGACTGTCGGAAACACTGAATATGATTAAAGCAGATGATAGTGATGGAATTGATGATGTGGTGAGACAGGTACGTACATAGGCCAGGGATGTTAAATACAACAGTGCAAACTATGATCTGTCTTATGTTTACCAAAGCCAGAACCATTGAGAGTACAAGCCCGACGTTGCTCAAGCTTGTGGCAGAATTCCTGGAAAAGTCATATTATCCATGTTTTCAGGCTTCCTGGATTAGGATTAGCAATATTATTACATATTGCACATAATATGCTAATTAGATTATTATACTAATTAGGGTAATTATATTACATCTACATAGAATATCTTCTCATGAATTAATGATTAGTCTTTCAAAAGTGATTTACAATGTTGCATTGCACCATTTTTAGGTTTATAGATAAACAATGTCAATGAAGTCCATATATTGTACACATGCTTATTAACTTATTTTGCTAATTATGCTATTTAAGACAATTGCATTACTTGGAATAAAAAACTGTTGTCATAAATGAATTCCTCAACATAAAAAACTCTTGAAAAGTTGTATTATCCATGTTTTTAGGCTTTCTGGATTTAGATAAGCAACATTATATTGCACATATGCTAATTAGATGATTATGCTAATATGGCTATTAAAAAAGTTGCCCAATGTTGCCAAGCTGTCAACCAAGCTGAATTTACTTCAATACCCATCTAGAACACAAATCACAAAAAAAACTTGTACTTAACAACTTTTCCAGGTCTGAAAAACTTCTACAGGACTATACCTAGCAATTGATCTGGGGTAATGATAATACCAAGGCCCTCACTCAGGAAGGCTTGAAGAGCATTGATACCGATCAGGCTTCCCTGGGTAAACACAATTATTATGCTTTTTGCAGATATTTCTGTTTACTTTGTCTACTTTGTACAGGAAGATGCTACGTACCAAAACGTTATGAACTTCTCTTCCTGGCTTGGTTGGGCACGGCTATGATGTTTGTGATGCGTATCAACGTCAGTGTCACAATGGCAGTGATGACGAACGCCACATTCACCACGCAGGCAGAGGACCCGAATCGGACAGCGAAAACGTGCCGGTCACCAAACAGTACAAGTGAAGACGAAGATGGACAGGCATGTTCACATAGCGTTGATATATTTTTTTTTTAATTAATCATAACATCTGCAGGAGAAGAGTCAGTTCTACGAGCTTTCAAATAATGCAGTTCTTAGATTTTCCTTTTATATTGTGCTATAAACAGACACTTTATAAACATACACTTTAAAAGTACTATGTCCCATTTGCAGGCCCAAAAAATGAAAAAGTTAAATTCCAACGGCATTTAAAAGATATTACTAATTTAAAACTTCCCTTAAAAAAGGGGGGGGGGGCTTGAAAATGTCTTTAAGTGGGAAAATAACGACTATTAGTTGTTGAATCAACTTAAGAGCTATAGAGCAAGTAAGTAAAAGTCTGATTTTTAGACCATTGTACCGAATGGTCGTAGGTTTTATGTTGCGCAAAGATTCAATCAGTTTAATTTTGACCATTACAGGAAGAGGGTTATTGATGTAGACAAATGCCCATGTACCCCTTACAGCTCATGTTATGTATGTTAGTACCAAAGAAAAAAAAAAGCCAGTCAGTCACTCAATAGTGTCTCAAAGTGAAGTCTAGCAAGTAAACGGGACATAGTAACTTTAAAGGGATCGTTTAACAATGTTACATCTGAGATGCACGGCCCTATGTGTTATCAGTGTCTGTGATATGGTGTTATATTGAAGCCCTAACAAAATTGCGCTTCAAAATGATCAAGAAGTTCCTCAAAAAAAGTAAAAAAAACTTTGAGTGACCGGTTTTTACCATACTCGTTTTTCCCAGTAGACTGTAGTGTTATGAAAACCGTTTGGTAAACGCAAAATTTGATGTCAATTTTCATAAATATCTTGATAATCAGACAGGCGATCGGCTTGTAAACGTCATGGTGTTCCTGACTGACCTATAGGTTTGTAATTATCACCGTAGTATGAGCTAAATGAAGGATTTCCTTTAAAGATCTAAGACAAAGTTACCGGATCCATTAAAGACGCCTAAGGAAGGCGTCTTTGTCGGTCATTTTGTCTTCACATTGTTAGTTTCCATTGCTTCTACAAAGTTTACATATGTATTCTATCTGTAGGTCCTTGTAGAGCCGAAGTCACACTAGGATGGCTACCGGTCGCCGACCAGCTACAACCAGCTGGTTGTTAATGGTTGATAATGATCGTAGAAAGGTTTCGAGCATGTCTTCTAGAGGTTGTCATTGGTTGGCAATTGGTTGCTCGAGGGTTTTGATCGGAGATTTCCGATATTGCATCGAAAATATTTTGAAGATCAAAATGGTCGACCGAATTTTGTTTCTTCTTGTCTTTGATCGGTTGCTGACCGTAACCACATATTTTTTTCTATTGTCAATGACCTTCAGCAGCCAGCCGTCAACCAGTTGGCAACCATTTAGAAAGAAACAGAACATTTTCGTTCATTAGTTCCAGTGGCGGGTCTAAAGGGGGATTAGAGGGCTCAGCCCCCACCCCTTCCCCCAAAGAAAAAATCAAGGCCCGTTTTCTTAATTCTGAAATGAATTAAATCGAGGCACCTGTAGAAAATAAATAAAAGAATCGCACGCCTGAGTAGTTCTATTTTCAAGTTCAACTTGGTGACGCTTAAACTATACTTATTGGTTTTGACTTTTATTAGGATGGAGGCGAGTTCTTATGGTCTAGTCACGAGCAAGAGCTCATACTTGCTGGTTTCTTCTACGGCTACGCGGCCGCCCAGATACCCGGCGGATGGCTGACAGATAAGATTGGAGGCACTCGGGTCTTCGGAATATCGATGTTCCTTTCGGCCGCCGTCAGTTTACTGAGCCCGATTGCCGCGGAACTGGGTCACTCGTACTTTTTTGCCGTCAGGATCTTGTGTGGTATCGGGGAGGTAATTCTTCTTCTTTGTTTAAAGTTCATTCAATATGAAGGTGAAAGTCCGGCAAAGGTAACCAATAATTTGTGTCCTTTCTCATGCTTAAAAAAAAATGTTTGCAGTCTAGCTAGGTTGAAGAATATCCTAGTAACAATGTTACAGGAAGAAAGAGTGTTCTGAAATGCCCTCACATTCTGAATAACAGAAATACCTTAAAATTTGGACCAAATATTATGCCACATGTGTATAGTCTGTGTGTATTGCTTTTGCTTATCTGTGATTAAAAATTATTTAGATATTTGAATAATAAAATATGAATTGTATGCAGCCCTGCACATCAACAGGAATCAACTTATATTTTGATGTCACCCGAACTTTAAAATTATCCTATGTTTTGTTTTCATAAGAATTTTCTTTGCTTTGCTTTTGTTATAATTTCACATTTTCGAGGGATTGCAGCCCCCCCCCCAAAAAAAAAAAAACACGTACTTATATGTTCTTGTCGCCCCTACTTTGTTCTCTTCATTGATACTTCAGGCGGGTACATTCCCAGCACTGGGTTCCATGGTGGCACGCTGGTTCCCTCCACAAGACTTCTCTACAGCTTTCTCAATTGCACTATCTAGTGAGTATGTAGCCTACGTTATCCTTCTTACAACTTTTACTCCAACAAAATTGAATAAGTCCCTGGTGCTGAGAGACGCGCCCCCATAGTTTTAAAGGAGGAACACTTTATCAAATTCCCCTACTGACACACAAACGGGCACACCCCCACACAAACGTGCACACCCCCACACATGAGCGCACATTTACACATATAAACCAAAGCCATAAACACACACACGTCACACACAATTTTTGGTCTTTTATTTATGGTCTTAAATTATTCAAAACCGAATTTTAATGTTCTATCAAAGTTCAAACGCAGCTGAATTTTAATTTGTGTGTGGAAGTGTGTTTACCTGTCAGAGAAATCTGGAGTACATGTTTGTGCCCAATTTTGCTTTTTAATAGTGATTTTTACCCACTCATATGAACTACTGAAGCTTTACATCTTGCACTGATCAGATATACATTTTACTTTGATGAATGTATTTTAAACTATCGTGTTCTTTCGAAAGTATTGTAACAACGAAACTTATCTATAAAGATAATGAATCTCAGTCTGATCGGGAATTTTCTTTTCTTTACATACAATTATTATGTACAAAACAAAATGTTATATATATTAAAAAATTAATGAAGTAAAAAACGAATATGTTCTTTCAGTTAATGAAGAGAGGGATGAGAAGGAGGAGGGGCGGATTTAACACGACATTTTGTACACAAAAAGATGGAGAGTTACTTTTCTTTCAAGGATAAAAAATGGTTAATTAAAACTGGTGGAAATAAGCTACAACTTAAGAATAAAATGATCCCTTTTGCTTTACTTAGGTGGCAAGTTTGGGACATTCATCGGGACTGTGTTGTCGGGCCTTATATCCGGCTCAGACTTGCTTGGTGGATGGCCTATGACGTATTATACCTTCGGTAAGGGTACATTTATGGATCGTTATGAACACACCCCAAATTAAAGGTTCTAATTTGCTCGTCAGAGCAGTCTGGAATATAGAGGAAGTGAAAAATATTGATGGCCGCAATTTGTGTGTGTGTGTACTTGCATGCTTGTCAAAAAATGTTGAGCAACAAAGAAACAACAAATCCCAACAATTTGTTTGTGCTTATCAGCAGATTTGGCGTAATATTGTTCCTATTCTTACAAAATACTCAATTTGCCCATAGTCAGAATTATTTACCTCACATAAAAAGATGTCAACGAATCCAATAAAGAAAAAAATGGAGATGTTTATTTTATTCCTTGTTTTCTACGTTATCTCCTTTTATCTCGATACTTTCATTTTTCTGTTTACCGCCACTGCTTTACACAATGCTTCCTCAAGGTGGTTTCTCTTTGGTTTTGGTCGTGGTCTGGATGGCTCGTATCTATGAGACACCGGGCCGTCATCCCAGGATATCATCTAAAGAGAAGCAATATCTATCAACAACCGTTATCACAGAGAAGGTAAACGTGATAATACTCGTAACATCGTAATCACTTAAAGTAGCCACACGAAGAATCAAAAGTGTTTTGAATTGATGCAAAACTCATATCATTGCAAAGGGGAAGCCTTGCCGATCAAATACAACAACTCTTCTTTTCAAAATATGTTTGGGGCCCGCAGTAATCAACTCTCAAAATTGTTAGTTTGGAGATCCAGATTTTCTGCCTTCAGCGGTCCTTTGTAGAGCGTCAATATTTGTGACGTCACATACAGGACACGGCTGGCTAGCTGCATACTGCAACACGGCACTGAGCTGTTAGTCCAGTGTGTGACGTCACAGTTCAGAGCTCGCTACGCTTGTGTGTTTGACTTACGTTCAGGGGCGTTCGGGGTCTAAGGAGGGTCTTGACAAATTGCATTTTACGCCTTTTCATGATATCTATATGATTTCTCAGCAAATTGTTCGTGTTTTTCAAGAGAAAATCTTTCCATCCACATGTAATTTGTTCTAATTATGAGTTGTTAGTGAATTTTCTTTGTTTAGCTCCTTTAAAGGAGGATACAACTCAGCCCTTTAAGTCTCATAATCCTGTACAGCCGTTAGAGGTAGTTTTAGATCTATATACAAATGATGCGATTTTTGTTATGTCTAGCTATTTCGAATAAGCCTATATCAAACTAAAATAATTCATCCAAAAATAATTAAATGGTATTTAAAAAAATATTATTGATTGTGAAGTCATAAATGCTCTAACATTGAATAACATTTCTGACAGAAATCAAGTAAAGCGACCACGATCAGTCTGGTCAGACACAGTTAGCCTACTCCGCTCATACGTCACACGCCTTTTTTTGGCGGCGGCAATATCGCCATATCTGAACGAGCCTTTAAGAAAATCCATTACAGAATCATAATATCTTTGAGGATATTTTGCTTCATATATCCTCTATAACCTAAGTTTGGAATAGTGTTGTTTATCTTGTTCACTTTGCTCCATATTATCCTCTATAACCTAAGTTTTGACATTTGTTGTTTATCTTTTCCATTTTGCTTCTTAAAGACAGAGAAGATCTCCATACCTGTTGCCGATATGTTGATGTCTATCCCCGTTTGGGCCGTAATCATCACATGTTTCTGTGGTTCATGGACCAATCAGGCGATGTTTACAAATCTACCCATCTACCTCAAGCATGTTCAGGGCATGGATATTGAACTGGTACGTTAGAATGTAAGAACGATGATCGACAATGACAATGTAACGAACTTCTAAAAGACTCAACAAATATTTCGAAGATGCCCACGACGGCCCACAAGACTTGCAGCTCACGAGACCTACATGTCCCGTCTCATGGGCCTTCTGGCATTTTTTTCTTCTCGGGATCACCATAAAGACATTGTCGGTCTCGTGGGTTGTCTGTCTTGTTGGCTTTCTTCTCATGGTCTATTGGGGTGTCCTGGAATATATTTGCTTGTTAATATGAGCTGTCACTGGAGTTTTAATAGAGACTGGTTCGGAAATCTTTGAAAAGAAGAAGAAAACATAAACGCAATATCATGTATAACGTGACGTCAATATACAAAAACCGATTGGACCAAATGGTAGAGCAGGTCACTTGTTATTAATTAATATAAGCCAAACTGATTCTTCATAACTATTTTTGATAGATGTCGTATAATTTGTTTATACGCTCTCAATTGTGTCTTATTCAAATTGTTCATTTTATATTCCTCCTACATGTAAAGGAATAAATTTAATTAACTCATTTTCTGTCTAAGATTCTGTCAACACAACTCGTCGGCTTTCCTAGAAGGCCGTAAGAACTATCTATTGTAAATGGCATTATGACCTTTTTGACGTCAGGCACCGAATTTACTTCTAAATCATTCTGTCATTTTGTTTTGTAGATAATATTGTTTAATATTTGAAATATGAAACGATACTAAACGAAATATAACTATAACTTCAATCGTTTTAACTTATTTCCCCTTCGTCAGCCTGTTAACCAATCCATAACTTGCCTAAAGACACATTTATTCAAAATTGTTTTTGATGATTAACGTACTCTGTTCACATTCATGTGTATTGTAATTTGTAGGTTTAGTTGCATTTTATTTTTGTGTTTTTTAATATGTAATTGTTTATCATTGTATTTTGTTTGTTATAGCGCTTAGATATTGCGGTGGTAAGCGCTTTATAAGCACTGTTTTTATTATTATTCGCTCTCCTTTGTCATCCACGTGGACTGCAAAGATTGGTATCGCTGCCGCTATTCCATTTGTTGTCGAGGCCTTCTTCTTGGTAGTTGGAGGAATGATCAGCAACAAGCTGATACAGCGACAGGTCTTAGGTGTAATAACCACAAGGAAGTTACTAACCTTTATTGGTGAGTAAAGGACGATGATGCATATGCTCCGAGCTTTTAATTGGTCAAAGATATATATTATGGATCATGTCATCGATGCTTGTCCTGTCTACAAAACCCCTCATGGCGCTTCTGGTCTTCGAGAGCTTGATGATGAGACAATCAGTTGGCTAAATAAGGACCTTCCTATTTAGATGATGTACGAAGATATATGTTTAGGATTAGGTTAGCGTTTGTTAGCGATCTTTGGTTTTAGATTAAGTTTAGAGTTAGGCTGGGAATAATCTTACCTGCACGGTTGAAGTTGGAAAACAGCGACCAGAGCGATTACCTAACTCTAAAAACTCTAGATCTATACAAAGAATTTCAACTTGTTCATGAACAGTATTCAACATATATACTTTGAAAAGCTATACTTACAGACACCTCCTCCATTTCCGTCATTTTGCCGATGTTATATTGATGGTGATGATGACTAGATATACGAGCTCAAGCTTGATCATCGCAATCGTTTATGCGCGATAAATAATTTTTGTTTATTTTTCTGGCGCCTCGGAGAGTGGGCGTGGCCTAATTAGTCAGAAGGCTCGTCCCACTCGATTGAAGATTAAAAGTCCGCTGACAATTTGTCAGAGCTTGTGATATGGCTTCGTGAAACGGTTTTTAGTCAGCGCCGACCATTTGTCAGCGCTGACAGATTTAGTCAGCGCTGACAGTTTTCCGCCGACTAATGTTGATGAAACACCCCCCAGAAGCATGTGTTGTAAAACCTGAAAGTCTTATGATAAGTAATTTTGTATTCATTAATGATTCTATACATTTCGGACGGTTTCTTTTTACTTTGAATGGGAGGAGCAGAAGTTTGATAATTTTTATGAACGGTGATCGTTAAAGGCTGCTTTTAATCCATAACACCTTAACATGGACATTCACACTGCTGCTTAAGCTAGTGAGTCTGTAGAAACATTCAAACGGAATCGGGGATGGAACCCTTGTGCAGTATTGAGCTACTCCCATGCCATTAACATGTTTCCATTAACATGTTTCCATTTTATTTTTTGTTTTAATTATCCTTCATACCTGACCTATGATACATTCTTACGACAGGATTTGCTCTGTCTGCGCTGTGCTTCCTACTCCTAGCCTACGTTGGTTGCGACACCGCCCTCTCCGTCGTGTTCATGGTTGGCGCAGTTGGCTTCAACGGAATCTGCACCTGCGGCTACTACGTGAACCTGATGGACATAGCTCCTAGACTTGCAGGAAGTCTCATCGGTTTGGTCAACTCTTCTTCTGCCCTTTCCGGAGCCATTAGCCCGTATGTCGTCGGTGTTCTTACTCCAAACCAGGTGAATAATCTGTCATCTTCTAGTAGTAACTTTAAGGGCAACCATACCCCTTGTTCTCTATTTGCAGATGGCCCTTATCAAAATAAAGGATGTTTCCTTAAAGGTACTATGTCCCACTTGCAGGCCAAAAAATGAAAAAGTTAAATTCCAACTGCATTTGAAAGATAATACTTATTTAGAACTTCCCTAAAAAAGGTGGGGCTTGAAAATATCTTCAAGTGGAAAAATAACGACTATTAGTTGTCAAATCGACTTTAGGGCTATAGAGCCCAAAAGTAATAGTCTTGATTTTTAGACAATTGTACCGAATGGTCATACGTTTTATGCTGCACAAAGATTCAATCAGTTTAATCTTGGCCATCACAAAAAGTGGGTTATTGATGTAGACAAATGCTCATGTACCCTTTACAACTCTTTTCATGTATGTTATTACCAAAGAAGAAAAAAAGCCAGTCATTCACTCGATAGTGTCTGACAGTGAAGTCTAGCAAGTAAACCGGTTTCCTTGCATAATTTGAATATGAGGACACTGCTAATGTTTAAATTTCACAGATAGGACATACATGACATATTCATAATGCCTGCAAAGTTCTACAGCATTTGAGGTTGGCTGCAAAAGGGACATAGTACCTTTAATTTTCGGCAAAGGCCAGTTTTATTTATATACCCATATGGAGATTTTATTTATTTGATAGCTCAAAAATGCAGGCATTAGTGTAGATAACTCATCAGATCTCATGTCTCCATTTAAATATAAAAATAAAAGTTAGTTTGTGTACTTGATCTAGATCAACATTGTGGAAACATCTACCTGCAAATCTGTATCAAATTACTGGAGCAATTGGGTGTTTTTTCTCAATCATCTGATTGGTAACGATCGACAAAAGCGAAATTTTAAACTTTATATTCACAATCTATGTCTTTTCGAGAATTTATAATAAATTCTTAAACTCTGCAACACAAAACTAATCACGATTCCGTTAACAGGATTAAGTAATTAACATGGAGTCTCATTTCGTAGTTAATATAGACTCTAATCCAATCTGATCACGTACAAGGATCTAAGTTGTTTTCTATCCCATCGGTGACATTCAAAATGCAGTCAAACCTGTCTACTGGGGCCACACAGGGGGATAGAGAACGTGGCCACTGTAGACAGGTGGTCTTCATAGAAGGTTCTAAAAGACCATTTCTTTCTTGAGGGTTTTCATCCAGTTGTCGAAATGGTATTATATACTTGAAATAGTTGTTATTTCATAAACATTGATTGTACAGAAATAAACAGATAAAGATCAAGGCCCTGTTGCACACAACTCATGGAGCTCTCACACTCTGCCGTGTAGTCCTACCGTCCACCTGCCGGGCTATTAAAAACAACAGAGTCCAGAACGTTGGGTTTTGAGCGAACTTGTCCCCGGCCGCAAAAAAAAAAATCATAAAATTAATCTTTTCACCGTTTCGTTGCCATCTTCTGGCCGTTTCCATACACGCACTGTACACAGAAAGCTATATATGGGACAACACACATGGTGTCGGGGCTATAGTACTACCTTGATTTCCTTGTCTTTCTATGCTCATTACTCAGCCAGTATACATTTTCTTCCAAAATTGTTTGGCACATGTCATTTATTTGTAATCTTGAACATTCAGTGTAGACCTAGACCTAGTCTAAGTTTCGTTTGATTCTGTGAGAATTAATTTTCTTTTTTTTACCAGAACTGGAGTTTATCTTTAAGAAACACAAAGGTACCACTTCCACTACAGTCCGGCTCTAGGCTAGCCTCTTGTCGATGGCCCTAGCGCTGTTGAAGTCCATAAATTCTGGCGAGCACTTCTGTTTCTCTGGCGAGCGAAGCGAGTCAGAAATTACGGACTCCAACAGCGCTAGGGCCATTGACAAGAGGCTAGATCTAGACTGAATAATTTGGGGGATACTACTACTAGTAGGTCTAGTAGACCCCTAGTAGATCTACTAGATTTAGATTTAGATTTTATTTTTAGGCTTAGATCTAGATCTAGACCTAGATCTAGACTTAGATCTAGCCTAGGCCTATCATCTTTTTCATCGACAACCAGGCATGACAACGTGTGTTAATGTTAGATGGCTACGAGTATAGCCTAGTGAAATCTACTACTAGTACTAGACATTGTTTGTGTTCTTGCAGTTTATTGCAGGAGTTGCTGTTTCGATACTTAGGTTGCAATAAAACTGAAATTTTCGGTTAGTAAACCCGACAGCCAACTCAGCTCAGCTCCGGATACAGCACAGTAGAGGCTGCTGCAAAAAGGCCCGGCACTAGCCCGGGCGCTACACGCAGCTTTCGCCTTTGACTCGTGCCCACTGCACTAGCGCATGAAGCTGGTCAATCACTCGCACACGAGCTCTCATAATTAGTCTTTATTTAACCGCCGAAAAAGTATTCAAAAATCAAAAAGCACATAGATGTCGAGTTAAGAATGTTGTTCTTCGTATTAGGGAATAAATATGACTTGTACTTACGGGATTTCTACGAAAAACCATTTCGGCATAGAAGTTGGGTTCATTGTATGATGATTGTCGCAGACGACGGTGAAGCGAAATAAAGAGAGTGGGCGTGGCCTAATTAGTCAGAAGGCTCGTCCCACTCGATTGAAAATTAAAAGTCCGCTGACAATTTGTCAGAGCTTGTGATAGAGCTTCGTGAAACGGATTTTAGTCAGCGCTGACCATTTGTCAGCGCTGACATATTTAGTCAGCGCTGACAGTTTTCCGCCGACTAA
The DNA here is from genome assembly GCA_035222895.1 of Strongylocentrotus droebachiensis. Classification (NCBI taxonomy): domain Eukaryota; kingdom Metazoa; phylum Echinodermata; class Echinoidea; order Camarodonta; family Strongylocentrotidae; genus Strongylocentrotus; species Strongylocentrotus droebachiensis. The sequence goes on along the minus strand of JAVYIG010000314.1, from coordinate 567,262 downwards.
TGTTGATGAAACACCCCCCGGGTCTCGAACGTGTGCACCGGGTTTGTAGCAGCCACCTACCAGTCACTTAGCGTCCCCTCACCGCTTTGAGCGTCCTGTGAGCGAGTCCCCGGACTGCTGACGTCATGACAAGAAAAAGTAAAGCTAATCTGACGAAACCCCTCTATATATACCCAATAATTAGTGACAAACGGTGGCACACGGTGACAAAAGTAAATTTGTTGGTAATGGCACGTTCATATGACGCTACTGTGAAGGTAAGGACACGTTATGGACCCGTTATAGGACGTTATGGGAACGTCAAGGCGTTAACAGGATGTTACCCATGCGTTAGGGAGGCGGCGCCGTCAGAATCAGGCGGTACCGCTTTGGAAACACCCGTTGGCAGTCCGGTATGAACACTAGGGCGCTTTAGTAACGAGACGGTACACACAGGAGACGGAGTGTTTAACCACCTGTGACGGGTCTCGCACTCTTGTTAACGTCGTGATGTTTAAGCGCTTTCGCTGTCTGCTAAAGGCGACGGGGACGCAAAGCCGCGCTGAACTGCACCTGCTGCATTTTGGTGCTAGTGCTCTTGGGCCTCGAGGCTTGGCCGGAGCGCCGGGGCAATAGACCCGGCGGTGGGCTGTAGTGCGCAGCGTGCAGGCACGTCATGCATAACGATGAAAAAGGGCCCCCAAAGTAGGCCTAAACGGCCAAACCATCAATTTATTGTAGATTGAGGTATATATACCGAACAGACATTGGAAACACTAGTATATTCCTTGTTTTTTATCTTCAGTAGGGCCCTGCATTGTTAGATCTAGATACAAATTATTTGTCAGCTCTCTCTCTTATGTCGTGTTTAGGGAACGAACGCTATGTTGGCCGAGTACCGTTCCGAAAATCGACGGGACGGAGAGAATTTAGAATCGCGCATGCGCAGTTTGTTTTTTTCGCTCGCATTACCGTCTCCTGTGCGTACCGTCTCGTTACTAAAGCGCCCTACTGTAATGAGGACGGTATGAATACGTTATGAAGACGGTGGCACGGTATCAACACGTTCATGACACGTTCACAACCCGCTTACAACCCGTTGCAGACGGTGGATTTTTTTTTGCCCGTTCATCACCGTTCTGTAACGGGTTATGAGCGTGTTGTGAACGTGTTCATACTGTGCGACCGTTTTCATAACGTATTCATACCGTCCTCATATCGTTCAACACCGTCCTCTTGCCGCTTACTTGCGGCCGGTGCTAGCCGGCAAAAGTTTTGAACATGCCCAAAACTTTCGCCGGGTCCCACCGGGTGTAAATAAGCGCCAACGCCCTATTAACGTGTTGCCCGCTTTGATAACGAACCACCGTGTGCCCTCGCCGTTCTCCACCGTCCGCAGACATTTTCGCGCACGGTGGCACACGGTAGGCCTACACGGCAGAGTGTGAGAGTCACTTTACCATTGATGGTAACTCTGCCACCAATGGTAACTACCATGGAAAACCTTGATTTTGATTGGCTGTTGAGCCCAGTGACCATGGTAGTTGTCATTGATGGCAAAGTTACCATCAATTCAATTCAATTCAAATTTATTCATGTTTCCAACAAAACATTACAAATCAATGGTAAGTGTTCTGCAACGGGGCCCTGGGTTGTTTTAAACAAAATAGGATAGCATTTTTTTAAAATCATGTCTAGTTATACTGATTAAAACTCAAATTATAACATGTTCTGTATTCGTTATCTTTTCAGTCGGACATTACAGGTTGGCAAACGGTTTTCATCATCTGCTGTGGAATAAATTCATTCGCGTGTTTGGTGTTCCTGGTCTTTGGATCTGGAAAAGAGCAGAAGTGGGCCAAGCAACCCGGAAAGGAAAATTCCTGATTTTGTTTTCTCTATTTTTAAGACAATTAAAGCTCGTTCAGATACAAAGCGGTAAGCCGCCGTAATAAAAAAAATAACAGCGGTCTGTTTTTTAACATGTACACGAATTGCAACTGCGCACAACAAAGGTCCTGCGCGGGTTAACTGAGCTCTGTGTTATAAGATACAGAAATGTGAAGCGCATTACACTTCATGTCATTTAAAAACAAAAAACCTCTTATCTGAATATGGCTTCACTGACACTGTACCAAAAGGGTTTGTTTGTTACGAAATATCATCAAACACCTGCACTTCTTTAACCGGGGCTTATCACAACATGCTGTGCAATAAAGTTGTAGGAAATTCATTAGCCTTTCTATTGATACCAAACGTGCCAATTTTATTCAGTTTCATGCCTGACAATTATTCAAAAATTAAAAAGGGGATACTGTCGGTCCTGAATATTTAGTTTCCACATTTATTTATTGTTACTACTGTTTAATACAAGACAGAGAAGAGATATTCTACTGAAAGAAAGATACATTCTATGGTATCATATAGTAATTGTTAAATATTAAGATTGCTCGATTCGTGCTCTAAACAATTTATCAAACCCATCGTATACATACTTCTTGGTGGCAATTTGTGAATAAAATACTGATTATCTTTGTCACAAATAAAAGAATTAAACACAATCCTGCATACAAAATTAGAACGGTATTATCCTACACGTGAAACGGGGGATGGTCATTGGGCTTTGAATTTGAGACAACGTTTCCTTTTGTTGCATGAATTGCCATTACATTTCAAATCATCTGATCATTTTGAGTGCAGAACTGAATGGGAGAGTAGTCCGACATCACATCAGAGACAGAGTGCCATTTTCGAGTGAGGTACTTAAAATAATAATAATAAGATATTTGTATACCGCAAATTGCAAAATTGCCTCTAAGCATATATATATATATTACTAAAGGCGTCATTAGACGGACATTTGGTGTGAAAAAATGAGTCATTAAGTATATAGACATTGTCATTAAGAGGACAATTTGGTGTCCTCTTAACGTTTTGTACGTTTTATTTCTCATCTCTCTTTATAGTCATTTTACTAAAGGCGTCATTGGAGGGACATTTGGAGTGAAAAAATGAGTCATTAAGTAGACATTAGGGTTAGGGTTAGGTTTAGGTTTAGGGTTAGGTTTTAGGGTTAGAGTTAGGGTTAGGGTTAGGATTTTTATGATGTCCACTTAATGTACCATGTAGGGTTATTAACGCAGGGCGTCGCTAGAGGGGGTGGGGGTAGCAACCATTCCCTATTCACAATTGTCGTCTTCATCTTTAAAGTGTTTCGTCAATTTTATGTTTCTTTTTCAAATCTTAGAGCTACTTGGTTCGGCTTCGTTTGATTATTACTTACCTCGTACTGCAATAATCATAATAGTGATTTTTTTCTGCGTGGATTCAATTCAGAACGGTTTAATTAATTTGATTGAATGCATGAACATTGGCTAACATGCCCCCTGGTATATATAAAAAGATATACATTTGTTAATGAAGCCAAATTCACGTGTCTTTCTATTTTTTCTCGTTGGTCTTTATTGTGCCCTTTTTGTGCTCATATATTATTTGTTGCGCAATATATCTATTTGAATTGTTTCACATTGTTATAATAAACACAAATTAATAGAGAAATCTATGTGTCCTTCCAAATCGGCACGATTTTCATCTTTGATGTGACTCTTTATACACTATAAGGCATACATCCTAAGTACTTATCTTGCGAGAGAGCAATATGACAGATGTACCCTTTTTGAAGGGGCATACACAAAGATAATGAGCGGGGGCGAACCCCGTTAAGAGGTTTAACTTGGAAACAACCCGACGTGCTCACACTAAGTTTTACTCCTTTTTGGGAGGGAGGGGGGGGGGGGCTTTACATGGAACTGGGGCATTCGCTGACAGCAAATTAGTCAAAGATTAGATGGTGTCGATAAAATGGTTCATTCACTTGATTCTCGATCCAAAGGTTGAGGGTTCGAATCCCAACCTAGCACCAATGTCCTTTTGCAAGACATAAATCCACATTTGCCACTTTCCACTCAGGTTTAAATCGGGACCCAGAAGTGGCTGGGTAATGATTATTGCAGGACCCTCACGAAGAACAGTAGCATGATTGCTCCTGATGAGGCTTCTCTGGGTAAACAAAATTATATTTATAACATAACTTCGCTTCCGATTTATTCTCAACTCATCAAAAACATTATTATTATTATTATTATAATTATCATTATTATTAATATTATTTATTGATATCATTATTGTTGTTAATATAAGTAGTATTATCACTACCGTGATTACTGTTATTGTTCTTCTTCTTCTTCTTTTTCTTCTTAATATTATTATTATTAACTTTATTGTTATTATTGTGACAAGAACTAGGAGAGGAGACGAGTGTCAAGATGGAGAATTGAATAAAAAGTTGTTTTCACCACACAAGTTATGGATGATCGGCTTATGATTTCAACGTCCAAAGGTTAAGAATATGTATTTGGTGAAATCTTTACTGCTTAACATGGCTGTCTGCAAATTTACCTTTTAAATCTTTGATCTGAGAATACATGCCCTTGCATTGCCATAAAAATATTATTATGGTAGCATTAGCTCTTAAAAAATAGTACACGTAGATAAACGTTAACATTGTTTACGCACCGCAATCACGAGATGGTGAAAAATAAGAAAAAATCGAATGGGGAAAAAAAGAAAATCATTGAGCAAGTAATATTTTCATTACCAAATTTGATTTTACGAGCAAATCTACATTTCATATCTTTGACTTGTAAGTAAATGTTTGTCCAAGCGTCTTCATGGATTTTATAAAAAAACGTCATGACAGCTAATGTATATATCAAAGTATACTGCGTTCAAACGCTGGTCGCTATATTTCACATTTCATTTAGTGCGTTCAACTGTTCACGAGATGGACGGATTTATTTGTAAAATCGACACTTCTCAACGAAGCCTTCAGGATATGGCAAGGGAGAGGATATTTTCGATACCGTACAAGGATACTTAGAATTGGGTAAGATATAACTGGAATGCGAAGACATTAAAGCTTTTTACCTCTTGGTTAAAATTATGATGTTTAGATCCTTAAAAGTTTGAAACAGGCCTTTAAAAAATAAGTACTTGTACAGCCAAGGAAATGTTATTTATTTCCATTGAATAAAGCTTTCGTGCTGTTAGCTATCCTATGACCATGTTCCTCATCAAGAGAATTTTCATTTTCATTGTTGTTACTATGATGTCATCATGACATATCTAACTAAGTTGCTTAAATTTGATTAGACACCAAATCATTGGATTTATACCACCAAACAGCAACAACAACAAAAGTATTACAAAAATGAAAGAGGCGGCAGTTGGAAAAGTGTTTCTTCTTTATTTCACTTTATAATGTACTGACCTAATTTTTAACCTGTTGATGATAATTGTTATGCTATATTTCTTTCTTTTGAAGAAAAAATGTACAGTAAATACATAGTAACTAATCAAGATAGTTAAATAAAATCATTACATTAAGTCTGAGATTCTTAGAGCATGTTCCCCTTTTCCAATCCATGCCAATTGAATAGGTGAAAATTGACAGAAGATTGTGAAAATGGGTTCGCCTGATCCAATCGAAGAAGACTGCAACCACCGGCCCGACCACGGCCCTAATAACGAGACCACCTCGGCAAGGAACGCCCACGACAATGGCTACGATGACGATTGGCATACCATAGAACTTGGAGAGAAGAAACCATTGTTGGGCGATAAGGAAGGCCAAGGAAGAAAGGAAGGTAAACTTTCAAAGTCATGATGTGATTATTCATTAAAGATGTAAAGGACACCATTGGAAGAACAATTCTATTTTGGATTTTAAAAAGGCCCCACAGCTCTAATGGGCTATCCGCCGTAGTTGTGTATCTCAAATAAAGCTATGTATCATTCATTTATATTGCTGATCAAAGGGAGTATACAACAAATTAAAAAAAAACATGGAACAAACGGAACAAACGTGGTGGTTGTTTTTCCCTTTGCCTCATTTCCCGTTGTTTGACAAATCTTGGGGATTGCTCCCACCCCCCCCCCTCAATCCTCCTGTAACCTCCTCGAAAGAAGGGGCACATTTGCCCCTATAAAGTCTGATTTGCATGTACGTTATTGTGGTTACATGGTAAGCTCTTGATAATAGCCTTTATTCAAATATCGACAATTAATATTTTCAAAAACTATCGTGGGAATTTACCTGATATCAAACAGATTTGCGAAAGAACCTAACGTTCGATTGCCAATGTAGTTCGACGGGCCGTGCTTGGTTTTCAATTATCAAAGACCATATCTGAACTGAAAGATGAAATGGATGTATTATATATCAACGGGAAGCTTATAAACCATAGATTACAATTATATCAATAATTATATACCATTTTAGTGTCTGTCAGAGGAGTATCAGCTCTCTGAAAACTCAAAATCTAAAGCTTTGAAAATCGGAAGTTGTCGACCTAAAAACCTGTTATCGACTTGATGACATAATCGTATATTATGTGGAGTACGCATATTCACGATGACTTTGCATTAATTAAGCACGGCTCATCGCCCCAGCTATATATAGGTTAACCGATCGGGTCCACGTGTTATGTCGTCACTGTATCTTCGGCAAATTTGACCCCTGTTGACCCGAAATTTGGAGGGGTGAGGAAAATGAGGTTTTAATTTGCTTTTGTGCAATACTGAAAGATTAAATACTTTGTATTCCTTCATCTTTGTATTCGGCATTTTTCTGTTCTCCATTTATTATCAAGTTGTATTTTCATTGGATAGGGTCTTTAATAAATTTCACATTGTGCTTTGAAGTAAATTGCAACGTAACAAAACAACCAAAAAAGTGATAAATAGAGAGAGAGAGAGAGAGAGGGGGGAGAGAGAGAAAGAGAGAGAGAACCTGTCATTCGATTTTCACAAAACTAGTTTTGTCCGCATTGAAGCTGTAACTTTTTTGTACTACCTCCAAAGGTTAGTGTTCTTTATGTATACATGTATTATTATATAAACATTTTGTGTTGAACTTATGCAAATATTTCTTTAAAAGGAGGACAACAATGGGGAACTTTGATATGAACTATGCAACCATTATTCTCTTATTTACTGTATATAAATATACATGCATACATATATATAAGGAGTAAAATATTTGATTTTAATTAATTCTCTTTATGCGTTCACAGGGTAAACTGGTATTTTATGCCAACTGTGAATTATTGTTAGGGCATAACAAAATGATTGAGTTTAATAGATATATATTAAGTGTCCATGTGCACGCACTGGTGAAACTTTGTGAAATTGGGGCAAGGGGTGGATCATGCATATATCTCTCCTCCCTCTTTCCCCCATTTTCATATTTCCCTTCCTCCGCCATGATTGGTGCCCTTCGTTGCAGGAATCCCCCTTTACAAACAGACAAAGGTCATGGCAATAGGGATATTTTGTTCGTGTATAATTAATTGTAATTCACGAAACGTGTCCAAAAGGAAAGTAAAATCATTCACAACTTTTATCTAGGCGCACATTAAAAATGAAAATGTATTAACTTATCTTATAAAACTGAGCTGTTCGATAAAGGTCTATGTGTGAAGATGTCGTGGTATAGTGGTTTCATTCACTTCATTCTCAATTTAAGAGTTGAGGGTTCGAATCCCAGCCCTGCAACAACGTCATTAACCAAGACATTAATCTGCATTTGTTACTCTTCACCCAGGTGTTAATGGGTGCCTAGCAATTGATGGGGTAATGATAAGTGCGGGGCCCTTGGGAAGAACAGCATTGACGCAGATATTCTGTATACTTTGTCTACTTTATCCAGGCAGATGCTACGTACCGAAACGTTATGAACTTCTCTTCCTGGCTTGGTTGGGCACGGCTATGATGTTTGTGATGCGTATCAACGTCAGCGTCACGATGGCAGTGATGACGAACGCCACATTCACCACGCAGGCAGAGGACCCGAATCGGACAGCGAAAACGTGCCGGTCACCAAACAGTACAAGTGAAGACGAAGATGGACAGGCATGTTCACATAGCGTTGATATGTATCTTTGATAATTAATCATAACATCTGCAGGAGAAGAGTCATTTCTAAAAGCTTTCAAATAATGCAGTTCTTAGATTTTCCCTTTATATTGTGCAAAAATAGTGTGACACAAAAGGATTAAAATCCATTAGGACCAGTTATATTCTTTTTATGTAAATAATTGGTGTATAAAAAGTGACTAGCAGCACAGAATGAGACGGGCATTAACAAAGAAATAACCTCTTTACAAAGTCATTTTAACGTACGGTTGCATATAAACAGATGGTCAATAATATACATGATATGCGAGAAATAATAAATGGTTAAAGGTCATAAATCTTTTTAACAGGGTTAGGGTATATCTAAATTATGGCTTGTTAATCTAAGAAGGAAGGCATCTTTGTCGGTCATGTTGTCTTTACTTTCTTAGTTTCTATTGCTCCTACACATTTTACGTACGCATTCTATCTTTAATTTCTTGTAGAGCCGAAGTCACACTAGCTAGCATGGCGACCGGGCTACATCCAGCTGTTTGTCAATGGTCGTAGAAATGTTTTGAGCAGTCTTCTAGAGGTTGCCATTGGTTGGCAATTGGTTGCTCGAGGGGTTTGGTCACCTGGAGGTTTCCGATATTGCATCGAAAATATTTTGAAGACCAAACTGGTCGGCATAATTTTTCCTTCTTCTGATCTTTGTCTTCAGTGGTTGCTGACCGTTACCACAGATTTCGTTTTTGTCGATGACCTTCAGCAGCCAACCGTAGTTCCAGTGGCGGGTCTAAAGGGGAAATTAAAGGGGGGTCAGCCCCCACCCCTTCCCCCAAAGAAAAAAATCAACGCCTGTTTTCTTAATTCTTAAATGAATTCAATCGAGGCGCCCGTAAAAAATGAATAAAAGAATCCCAACCCTGAGTAGTTCTATTTTCAAGTTCAGCTTGGCGAAACTTTAAAGGTGAAATTCAAAGAAAATCACAAATATGTCAACTAATGTATCACTAGAAACTGGTAAGCTAACAGATGGCCATCGTACAAGTTTTAGGTCAACTACATATCGGGTGATTTATAAAAATAAAAATACAACTACCTCCATAGCAGCTGGGATATACGAGAGATTCGCCGGAAAAATAACGATGTTTTAATGACGTCACTATATGGACCAATACTGCCCAAGCAGACGACTTCCCATAGAGAATGAACATAATTGCAAAGCTATTATTTGTCAAATTATATTGAGTTTAGTGTATATAAATGTAATGGCGTGTCAAACCATTCAAAAGGGGATATGACCCGATTCTGATAACTAAAATCTTTTGCTTGTAAATACACAGGATAGGGGTTAATTAACAATCAAAGAAACCAGACTTTCAAATTGAAAAAACCCCGGAATGATATTGAGGACAGCATTTGTTCCCTCTTGAACCGCTGAACATACCGCGGTGTGTGCAGCTGAATATACAATGGCGTCTTATTTTGTTTACAAGCGACAGATCCCTTTATTTTTGTATCGCTGCATTTGTCAAAAATAAAACCATACGCGGGGTTTAGAGTGAGGCAATAGATTATACATTTAACCTGACGGTAGTGAAGAAAGAGGAAGAACTAAAAAGAAGATGAAAAAACAGGCACTGAAAATGCGTGAGATGTCATGGGACATCGTCTGCTTAATATGCAAATTATGTCCATACTGTGATCTCACACATTTCAGCAGCGTTCGGAGAGCTTTTCAGGTGCTATGCCGGGGCTGTATTTAAGCGTTTTGTAATTTATAATAATTATTACTTCGAATGTTTCCAAGCATTGAATTTTGATAACCTTGTCGAATCAAAGTTTCAACTTTGCAATAATGAAAATAAAGTTAGTTTTTAAAATCAATTAATATCTACTTTAACTATATTTTTAATATTGGTTTTGACTTTTATTAGGATGGAGGCGAGTTCTTATGGTCTAGTCACGAGCAGGAGCTCATACTTGCTGGTTTCTTTTATGGCTACGCGGTCGCCCAGATACCTGGCGGATGGCTGACAGATAAGATCGGAGGCACTCGGGTCTTCGGAATATCGATGTTCCTTTCGGCCGCCGTCAGTTTACTGAGTCCGATTGCCGCGGAACTGGGTCACCCGTACTTTTTTGCCGTCAGGATCTTGTGTGGTATCGGAGAGGTAATTATTTATTTAGAGCTCATTCAAAATGAAGGTGGAAGTCCGGCATAGGTAATCAATAATTTGTGTCCTTTCTCATGCTTTTCAAAAAAATGTTTGTAGTCTAGCAGGTTGAAGAATATCCCAGTAGCACTGTTACAGGAAGAAAGATTGTTCTGAAATTCCCTCGCATTCCGAATAACAGAAATACCTTAACATTTGGACCAAATATTATGCAACATATGTATAGTCTGTGTGCATTACTTTTGCTTATCTGTGATTAAGATTTAGACAATATGTTTTCAATCTGAATGATATAAAGATAAAAATACACAATTTCTCTAATTCAGTAAACAAACAACCATCCGTAATAACTTCTGGACAGCTCATTTTCACAAATTAATAGTTGTATCATTTCTTTAGGTTATTTTGCTTCAATCAACACTAACACATTTTTTTTTAAATAAAATTTTCACAATCGAACGAAGCAAGAGGGCACAACAGCAGTTAATGAGACTGGAAATGTATTTCGTCATAGAAATATGCTAGGTGAAATCGAAGTACTACAAAAAAGTTGCCTCAATGCCCGAAAATTAGGTGGTGGGTAGGATAGTGGGATGTTGGAATAACGTGATCGAAATATATTTTTGAAAAATCAACTTAAGGGCTATGTCTATATATATTCTATATAAATTATTTGAATGATGACGTCATGTCTCATTGTTATGTTCGTACGTTTCAATAGCTTTTTGTACAAGTCTTTGCTTTACGTTGCTTTTTTATAATTTTCGGGGGATTGTAGCCCCCCCCCCCCCCCCCCTCGTACAAAAAAAACTTATATGTCCCTGTCGGACCTGCTTTGTTCTCTTGATTGAACCTTCAGGCGGGTACCTTTCCAGCTATAGGTTCCATGGTGGCACGCTGGTTCCCTCCACAAGACTTCTCTGCAGCCTTCTCAATAGCACTATCTAGTGAGTATGTAGCCTACGCTTAATCTTTCTTACAACTTTTACTCAAACAAAATTGAATAAATTCCGAGGGCTGAGGGACGCGCCCCCATAGTTTTGAAGGACGAACACTGTACCGAACCCACCCCCCCTCCACACGCACAAACGCGCACACCCCACACAAACGTGCACACCCCACACACGCGTTCACATTTACACCCATAGACACAAATAGGTCACTCACAATTGTTCGTCTTTTATTATGGTCTAAAAATATTCAAAACGGAATTTTAATGTCCTATCAAAGTTCGAAACGCAACTGAATTTTAATTTTTGTGTTTTTGTGTGTTTGCCTGTCAGAGAAAAATGGAGTACATGTTTGTGCCCCTTTTGCTTTTTAATAGTGATTTTTACCCACTCATATGAAATACTGAAGCTTTGCATCTTGCACTGATCAGATATACATTTTTACTTTGATGAATGTATTTTAAACTATCGTATTCTTCCGAAAGTATTGTAACATCGAAACTTAGCTATAAAGATAATGAATCTCAGTCTGATGGGGAATTTTCATTTCTTTACATAAAATTATTATGTACACATTAATATGTTATATTAAAGATAAACTTGAGTTCTGGTAAAAAAAAAATTAAAAAATTCTCACAGAATCAAACGAAACTTACACTGAATGTTCAAGATTAAAAATAAATGTCATGTGCCAAACAATTTTGAAAGAAAATGTATACTGGCTGAGAAATGAGCACAGAAAGATAAGGAAATCAAGGTAGGTAGCCCCGACACCATTTGTGTAGTCCCATATACATCTTTCTGTGTACAGTGCTTGTAACTTTACCAAGACTGGGCCAAATTTATTATGATTTTGATGACTCCAGAACCTTGCAGTGCACACCAATACTTACATGCTACATGATCAACTTTTTCTGATCCATTCCACACCTTTTCTTTCACAATGCAGTCGCATTTCCAGAACTCACCTTTATCTGTAACAACTTAATGAAGTAGAAAACAAATATGTTATTTCAGTTAATGAAGAGGGGGAGGAAGAGGAGGAAGAAGGGCGGATTTCACACGACATTTTGTACACAAAAAGATGGAGAGTTACTTTTCTTTCAAGGAAAAATTGTTTATTAAAACAGGTGGAAATAGGCTATACCTCAAGAATAAAAAAAGGTCCCTTTTTCTTTACTTAGGTGGCAAGTTTGGTACATTCATCGGGACTGTCTTGTCGGGCCTCATATCCGGTTCAGACTTGCTTAGTGGATGGCCTATGACGTATTATACTTTTGGTAAGGACATATTTTCTGATCAATATCATCAATATGAACACACCCCAAAATAAAGGTTCTAATTTGCTCGTCAGAGCAGTCTGAAATAAAGAGGAACTGTAAAATATTGCTGGCCGATACTTTTTTTTGTGGGCTTTCAAGCTTGTCTAAAAATGTTGGGCAACAAAGAAACAAAAAATCCCGACAATTTGTTTGAGCTTATCAGCAGATTTGGCGTAATATTGTCCCTATTTTTACATAATACTCAATTTGCCCAAAGTCATGAGTTTTTTTCCTCACATAAACAGATGTCAACGATCCAATAAAGAAGAAAAAGTGGAGATGTTTATTTTATTCATTGTTTCCTATATTGTCTCCTTTTATCTCGATACTTTCATTTTGTTTGTTTACCGCCACTGCTTCCTCAAGGTGGATTCTCTTTGGTTTTGGTTGTGGTCTGGATTGCTCGTATCTATGAGACACCGGGCCATCATCCCAGGATATCATCTAAAGAGAAGCAATATCTATCAACGGCCGTTATCACAGAGAAGGTAAACGTGATAATACTTGTAACATCGTAATCACTTAAAGGCCCACTGTACTACTTGTAGCTACTCGTTCCCTCTATATCTATATAGAAAACAATTCCTAATCGGTGACCATTGGTCCCTAATGATCCTCTTTTTCTTATGTCAATCAAGAGCTGAGTTGATGAGATAGCCACCTGTCAGTGACTTTCCTGGGTGGTCTAATCCCTTCTAGCCAACGGTACAGACGGCCTTTAAAGGAGAATAAAACTCAGCCCTTTAAGTCTCATAATCCCGTACAGCCTTCAGAGGTAGTTTTATGAATTATTTAATATGACACGCGTCGTCTATTATGCATGTTTGTACTTATCGCAAAGAAGATGGTGTACTGCCAAACGTTTGGGTGTAAAAATGTCTCCGGGAAAGGACTCGAGGAGTCAATGGCGTACGCAGGATTTTTTCAAGGGGGTGTTTTAAAATTGGATGGCATCATTAATGTGATCCCGCGAGGTAGCCAAGCAACCAAACAGGAGAGGGTGTGGGAGGGTTATTCCATCCAACGTCGTGAATATCGATATCCTAGTATAAGATTACTTGGAGAAAACATTAGAAATAATTATGTTACACAGTTTCCCAAATGTGAAATCTTCATCTCAAGAGTTCAACGGGAATTCCGGAAACTTCTTGCTCTCTCTTTCTTTTTCTGATTTTGGACCTCTCATTTCCTTCCATATACTTCGGGGTTTATTTTTTAGGGGAAAGAAACATAAAGGGGGTGTTTAATGCCCCCCCCCCCCCCTGCGTACGCGCATGCGAGAACTCCTTTTACTCGATTCCTAACAAAGAAAAGCAACCTTACTTGTTTAGGCAATGGGTTGCGGCGATAAAAGTTGGCAAATTCTTTAAAAACAGCTACAAACACACGTATCCGGACACATATCCCCTGTATATCCACCCCCCCCCCCCTGGCGCTCAAGGGGGGGGTGCAAATTGAAAAATTTTCGAGGACGAAAAAAAAAAAAAAAAAAAAATGTGCTCACTACCCCCCCCCCCCCCCCCCCCCCCCCCCCCCCCCCCACTGAGCGACTTTTCGGTCGGCGCGATTTTCCAATTTTCGGGAGCAAACAAAAATGAAGAAAGTTGGGCCCCCTCCCCTAAGAAATCCTGGATCCGCGCCTGCCCTAGTCAACTACCCCCAGTCAACTAGCCCTAGGACAACTACCCCTAGCCCCTAGGGCAACCACCCTCTTAGACGACTACACCCCGGAAAACTACCCCCTAGTAAACAACCCCCTAGAACAACCACCCCCTAGAACAACCACCCCTAGGACAACCAACCCCGGACAACTACCCCCGGACGAATACCCCCTAGGACAACAACCCCCGGACAACTACCCCCAGACAACTACCCCTTAGGATAGTTTTCCGGGAGGTAGTTGTCCTAGAGGATGGTTGTCGTAGGGGGTAGTTGTCTGGGGGATAGTTGTCCGGGTGGTAGTTTTCCGGGGGTAGTTGTCCTAGGGGTAGTTTACTTGGGGGAAGTTGTCCAGGGGCAGTCGTTCTAGAGGGTGGTACCCTAGGGGGTAGTTGTCCTAGAACCCTATAATACAAGTGATGCGTGTACCGTGTACGTATACGATTGTGATGCTCGATTGGAAGATAGGCACATTTCTGAATTTGTTTATGTCTATTTCGAATTGGCCTATATCAAACTAAAATAATCACAACAAATAAATAATTGGTATTAATTTTGGTATCTTGATAGTGAAGTCATAAATACTCTAAAGTTGACTAAAAATTTCTGAACGAAAATTAAATAAAGCGACCACGATCAGACACAGTTAGCCTACTCCGCTCATACGTCACACGCCTTTTTTTTGCGGCGGCAATACCGCCATATCTGAACGAGCCTTGAAGAAAATCCATTACAGAATCATAATATCTTTGAGGATATTTTGCTTCATATATCCTCTATAACCTAAGTTTGGAATATTGTTGTTTATTCCGTTCACTTTGCTTCATATTATCCTCTATAACCTATAAGTTTTTAAATGTGTTGTTTATCTTTTCCACTTTGCTTCATAAAGACGGAGAAGATCTCCATACCTGTTTTCGATATGTTAACGTCTATCCCTGTTTGGACCATAATCATCACATGTTTCGGCGGTTCCTGGACCAATCAGGCGATGTTTACAAATCTACCCATCTACCTCAAGCATGTTCAGGGAATGGATATTGAACTGGTACGTTAGAATATTGGTTATAGCGCCTGTGATTGATGATCGACAAGAAAATTCTAACGAACTTTTCAAAAACAAATTCCGAAAATGACAACGGCCCACAAGACTTGCAGCTCATGAGACCTACATGTCCCGTCTCATTGGCCTTCTGGCATTTTTTTTCTTCTCGGGATCACCAGAAAGACATTGTCGGTCTCGTGGGGTGTCTGTCTTGTGGGCTTTCTTCTCATGGTCTATTGGGATGTCCTGGAATATATTTGCTTGTTAATATGAGCTGTCACTGGAGTTTTAATAGAGACTGGTACGGAATCTTTGAAAAGAAGAAAGAAACATAAACGCTATATCATGACATATAACGTGACGTCAATATACAAAAAATTGATTGGAACAAATGGTAAAGCAGGTCACTTGTTATTAGTTAATATAAGCCAAACTGTCTCTTCATAACTATTTTTGATAGATGTCGTATAATTTGTTTATATGCTCTCAATTGTGTCTTATTCAAATTGTTCAGTTTATATTCCTCCTACATGTAAAAGAATTAATTTGATTAACTTACTTTCTGTCTAAGATTCTGTCAACACAATTTGTCGGCTTTCCTGGAAGGCCTATCTATTGTCAATAGCATTAACGGCCTTTTTTTACGTCAGGCGCCGAATTTACGTCTAAATCATTCTGTCATTTTGTTTTGTAGATAATATTGTTTATTATATACCTCAATTAAGAAATCCAGCCATCTGATTGGTCGAAATTGCAGTCATGGTTTTAGCCATTCCCGTAAATAAACGAAAAATGCCACGCCCATGTAATAGTTCGAGGGTAAAATTCAAGTTACCGGGAATAGTTCAGTCTTGCTTAACCCTTACTGTACTAGGGGGGCCTGGGAGGCCCCCCTCGACATTTTCGGAGATTGCGCCGCAACCACTTGGAATTTTGAATTGTCGTTTCATGACTTTTTTCCCCTCAAGTCTTACGCACATTTTGATACCATTTTCGTCGAAATCGGATATACCTGTAAGGTGTTACATAACAATTAGTATGCGCATGTAATCAAAAATATGCTACAATTTATGCAAATTTATGCAAATTAACCTATGCATTTTCAAATATCATAAAAATAATGTAACCTCATGAATTTGAGATGAAGGAAACATTTATTCAATACATTTTCAACATTCTTCACAAGTCTACAGACAAATATGTAGAGTTTTCTGTAAAATGCATAAAATTAGCATTTTGCATAATTAATTAGGCTATAACGACAAAAATTTGCATATTAGGAAAAAACTAATTATACCATCTTGTCCCTTACGTAAATATCTACAAACATGCACATTTTCGCGTTCATCGGACTTTCGACAGCCGAGATCATAGGGGGGGGGGGGGCTCCCAGGCCCCCCCCCCCCCCCCCCCAGTCACGTGGTGCTAAAAATAGCCCAGTACAGTAAGGGTTAAAAACTGGTTTGAGCGATCGCGGATACCATATGTGTACGTGTGCGAAGAATTGGTCGCTAGACACCAAAAGGGTAGGCCCTACGTAAATGAATTGGTCTTATTATTAGCCGTAGATCTAGGTCTAGATATAGATTGTGATTTTATTGCTTGCGATAACGATGATATAGGTATTGAAGATTGTATAATGCAAGCATGGGTGTCGATCCCGGGGGGGATGGGGGGGGGGATATATCCCCCCCAATAATTCAGGTGGGGGGATGGCCTGTACAATCATCCCCCCCAATAATTCACCCTCAAAAAAAAAATTAAGAGAAAAATGAATGATGAGAGCCCGATTAGAGTAGTTAATGATTATTACTCGCAAGATGACTATCAATATACACATTTTGCTATCTCATTTTCATAATACATACATATATACGAAGTAAATGAGACAACCGTATATGAGACAAGAATAAATTGAATTCTCGCTCATACGGCTTCATCAGGAATTTATGAATTCATTCAATTTGTTCAATGAACAGCATCATAGAAATTCAATGCGCCAAATGCAAAGACGCAGCGTTAAAAAGCAACGAGCTAAATGTTAAGCGCGAAGCGCAAAAGTAGCAATCTGCAATGCACATCAGACAATCCTGGACAGTGTAAACATAGATGAACTCTGTGACGAATTCGTGATGAGATCGGAGACAAGTAGAAAGATTTTCGGACATTAGTATGACTTATAAGATAGTTCACTAGTTCTTGGTTATGTTGTTTCCGTTCACCCTTTTTAAAATTCACGTCATTGTATCTTTATTTTTTGTTTCACGAATTTTATTTCCTGATATTTCCTAAAACATTTTTCATTTTTTGAAGTAAGATTATTATGTCACAACTTATTGTTGTTTTATTGAAAAGCTGATGTAGGCCTATGTCACTGGCGAACTGGAAGGAGGGCTTGGGGGCGCTAGCCCCCCCCCCCCAATAAAATCCAACCATGACTTATTTTCAATTTCATACAAGTGATTTATAAATGTTTGTGATATATCACATGATTTTCAACAAAATTCGCGTTTCTCCATTTCTGCCTTGAAAACTGACACATTCCCAAATAGCCAGGAAGAGCATAAATTTTGTATAGATCTAGTCACTAATCCTATTTACTGGCCGTTAACACTAACAGTAGTATATAATTCCTTTCCAGAAGCTATTGCGACAAGCACTGCTGGGAGATAACATGCTACCCACCACTCGGGCTGTGCATGCAAAGATTTGCGAACGAACGTTCTATACGTACATCATGTGGGGAAACTGATTTCAGACAAAGATTCATATAGAGAACAGTACAACGAATCGTCTTCTTTCTCTAATAATTTAGTGAAACGGCAAAGCTTCCGCGCTTTGCGCGGGAGGGGGGCAACTGAATTTAGACTAGGATTAAGAGTTATAATGAAATGAAACGTCAAAGTACACGATACAACGAATCGTCTTCTTTTTCTAATAATTTAATGAAACGTGAAAGCTTCCGCGCTACGCGTGATGGGCGAAAATGATTTCAGACGTGGATTAAGAGTAATCAAATGAAACGTCAAAGCTTCTGCACTTCGCGCGGGAGGGGGAAAACTGAATTCAGAAAAAGACACGATACAACTAATCGTCTTTTCTCTAATAATGTAATGAAACGTCAAAGGCTTCCGCGCTTCGCGCGGGAAGGGGGTGAACTGAATTCAGACAAGGATTAAGAGTCGAGAATGGACATCAAATCGTCTTTTTTTCTTTAATAATCTAATGAAACGTCAGAGCTTCCGCGCTACGCGCGGAGGAAAGGGAACTTGATTCAAACATTAAGGATTAAGAGTCGAGAATAGTACATGTAATCGCATTCTTTCTTTTATAATCTAATGAAACGTTAGAGCTTCCGCGCTACGCGCGGAGGAAGGGGAACTTGATTCAAACAAGGATTAAGAGTCGAGAATGGTACATCGAATCGTCTTCTTTCTTTAATAATCTACTGAAACGTCAGCGCTTCCGCGCTACAGCGGAGGAAGGGGAACTTGATTCAAACATTAAGGATTAAGAGTCGAGAATAGTACATGAAATCGCCTTCTTTCTTGTATAACTTAATGAAACGTCAGAGCTTCCGCGCTACGCGCGGAGGAAGGGGAACTTGATTCATACAAGGATTAAGAGTCGAGAATGGTACATCGAATCGTCTTCTTTCTTTAATAATCTACTGGCTACACGCTTGGGGAGGGGGTGCAACCTGCCACACGCTTCAACCTCTTGGTTGCTTTGATCCATTGCCGAAAATATTTTGGCACCTATCATCCCCCCAACCACGGATACAAATCGACACCCTTGATGTTTGAATTCATTTGATGGATGAAAAGTTGAATTCTACGCCGTTTTGTGCGTCATTGCAGCGCTGAATTTGGTGTGTTTGTCGCTAATTTCTGACAAATTTAAATAGCTTTCCTGATGGTATTTCATTCACAATTTCTGTTATATTGATAAGCACTGATTCTTGTCCTTACCTTTGACTTGTTTTTTGTCTGTTATAGTCATTTAATAGATGAATTACTTGAATTCTTAGCACATTTCAGTAACACAAAAAATCCAGCCCATTCATAGTCCCACACACGTATTTGTATGTACCTTGTGCCTTACACTGCTTAGTCAGTTAGTCTCAGGGGCGGATCTAGCTTTTTGCTAAGGGGGGGGGTTGACCAAAATAATGACGATGCAGAGCATCGTCCACGAGCCGCAAAGCGGCGAGCCGATTTTTTTGGGGGTGTTTATTTGAACCCCGTAAGTGATGTTTTCCTGGCATCTATTAACACAATGGAGACCATAAAAAGCAGTGCATGATAACGTCTTTTTAAATCAAGTAACAGTTTAATACACAGTTATATCCAGAGTTATCATGTGTTTGGTTAAGTTACCAGATGAGTTGAATATCTTCTCACAATATTTGCACTTGAAAGGGTTTCTCTTCAGCGTGCGTTCTTTTTTCTTTCTTTTTTTCCCCTTTTTTTTTTTGGGGGGGGGGGGGCCGCCCAAGGGGGGGGGGGTTTAAACCCCCTAAACCCCCCCCCCCCCCCCGTAGATCCGCGCCTGAGTCTGCTGTCTCGATAGCGCAAACAAACTTGATTATCATGTTTGGTAAGTCGCACATGTATTCAATGACCCTTTTTCGGTATATAAAAGTATTAATGACTGCTTTAATTTTCGAGACATAGTTGTTTTTAAACGCTCTCGGGAAGGTTACAATCGAGCTATTGCCCTCGGCAAGCCTCGAGCAATAGCTCGATTGTAACCTTCCCTTGAGCGTATAAAAACAACTATGTCTCTCAAAGCAGTCATTAATACTATAATATTTGAAATATGAAACAATACTAAACGAAATAAAACACTATAATCATGTTGACTTCTTTCCCCTTCGTTCTCCTTTGTCATCCTCATGGACTGCACAGATTGGCATCGCTGCCGCCATCCCATTTGCTGTCGAGTCCTTCTTTTTGGTAGTTGGAGGAATGATCAGCAACAAGCTGATAAAGAGACAGGTCTTAGGTGTAATAACCACAAGGAAGTTACTAACCTTTATTGGTGAGTAAAGGACGATGATGCATATGCTCCGAGCTTTTAATTGGTCAAAGACTATATTATGGATCATGTCATCGATGCTTGTCCTATCTATAAATCCCCTCACGGCGCTTCTGGACTTCGAGAGCTTGATGATGAGACAATCAGTTGGCTAAATAAGGACCTTCCTATTTAGATGATGTACGAAGATATATGTTTAGGGTTAGGTTAGCATTTGTTAGCGATCTTTGGTTTTAGATTAAGTTTAGAGTTAGGCTGGGAATAATCTTACCTGCACGGTTGAAATTGGAAAACAGCGACCAGGGCGATTACCGAGAAGCATGTGTTGTAAAACCTGAAAGTCTTATGAAAAGTCATTTTATATTCATTAAATGATTCTATACATTTCGGACGGTTCCTTTTTATTTCAATGGGAGGAGCAAAAGTTTGACAATTTTTATGAACGGTGATCGTTAAAGGCTGCTTTTAATCCATAACACCTTAAGATGGACATTCACACTGCTGTTTACACACTAAGAAAAAATGGTGCAACTATGCACCTTTAGGGGTTCAAACCGATGCAACAATAGCAGCACCTTTAGGGGTTAAATCCTGCACCCTTTTTAAAGGTGCAATCCTGCACCCTTCAAAAGGGTGCCAGATTGAACCTTTTGGGGGAAATGTTAGTACCCTTTATGGTTCAATCCTGCACCTTTAGGGGTGCAAACTGATGCAACAATAGCAGCACCTTTAGGGGTTAAATCCTGCACCCTTTAGGAGGGTGCCAGAATGCACCTTTTAGGAGATATGTTAGTACCCTTAATGGTTCAATCCTGCTCATTTAGGGGTGCAAACCGATGCAATAGCAGCACCTTAAGGGGTTCAATCCTGCACCCTTTAAAAGGTGCAATCCTGTACCCATCATCGAGGAATACTCGTGACATTTGCTCGTACAAATATACATATAAAACATGCATGATGTTTCTTGGTTAGTAATCATAAAATCAATATATATATTGCTAAAACGTGAATGTAATTGTAACATGATCAGACAAAATAATCTATTGGTTAATGATTGCCGAAGGAAAATACAAATCACAAAATTGATGTGCATTGTCATAATTTGCTTAACAAATCATATGATAAATGTATTTTTATGTGAACACGTGGAAAGTAATCATGAATATGCATGCAATATGCAAACTTTTATTTTGCACCTTTTTGGGTTGTTAGGGTTCATTTTTGTGGGAAGGGTGCAAAATCTTATATTGCACCCTTTTTTGAACCCCTTTTCCTTCAATAGGGTTCATTTTTATGTAAAGGGTGCAAACTCTTATTTTGCACCCTTTTTTGCACCCTTTTTTCTTAGAGTCATACGTACGCTAGAGAGTCTGTAGAAACATTCAAACGGAATCGGGTATGGAACCCTTGTACAGTATTGAGCTACTCCCATGCCATTAACATGTTTCCATTAACATGTATCCATTTTATTTTTTGTTTTAATTATCCTTCATACCTGACCTATGGTACATTCTTACGACAGGATTTGCTCTGTCTGCGCTGTGCTACCTACTCCTAGCCTACGTTGGTTGCAACACCGCCCTCTCCGTCGTTTTCATGATTGGCGCAGTTGGCTTCAACGGAATCTGCACCTGCGGCTACTACGTGAACTTGATGGACATAGCGCCTAGACTTGCAGGAAGTCTTATTGGTTTGGTCAACTCTTCTACTGCCCTTGCCGGAGCCATTAGCCCGTATGTCGTCGGTGTTCTTACTCCAAACCAGGTGAATAATCTGTCATTTCTGGTAGTAACTTTAAAAACAACCATACCCCTTGTTCTCTATTTGCAGATGGCCCTTATCAAAATAAAGGATGTTTCCTTAACTTTCGGCAAAGGCCAGTTTTATTTATATACCCATATGGAGATTTTATTCCTTTGATTGGTCAAAAATGCAGGCATTGGTGTAAATAAATCCGATCTCACGTCTCCATCAATGTATAAAAATTAAAGTTACTTTGTGTACTTGATCTAGATGAACGTTGTGTGATAAACATCTACGTGCAAATCTGTATCAAATAACTGGAGCGACTGGGTGTTTTTTCTCAATCATTTGATTCGTAACGATTGAGAAAAGCGACATTTTTAACTTTCCATGAATATTCTATGTCTTTTCGAGAATTCATAATAAATTCTTAGATTCTGCAACACAAAAGTAATCACGATTCCGTTTACAGGATTAAGTACTAAGTAACATGGAGTCTTATTCTGTAGTTAATATAGACTTTAATCAAGTTTGATCACGTACATGGATCTAAGTTGTTTCTTTCACATTGGTGACAGATACACATTCAAAATGCAGTCAAACCTGTCTACTGGGGCCACACAGGGAATGGAGAAAGTGGCCACTATAGACAGGTGGTTTTCCTAGGAGGTTCTAAAAGACCATTTTTTTCTTGAGGTGGAAATGGTATGATATACTAGTAATAGTTGTTATTTAATATGCCGCTTTTATATAGCGCTTAATACATCTATGAAGACTATGATGACTCTAAGCGCTTTACAGATATTACCCCGGTCATTGGATTCAATACTTGCCCGCACACACTGGGTGCACAATCTCTACTCCCTGGGGAGCATTCCAGCCAGGCGTTTCTTGTTATTTCATAAATATTGATTGTACAGAAATAAACAGATAAAGATCAGGGTTATTTTGAACAAAATAGGATAGCATTATTTAAAAACATGTCCAGTTACTGATTTAAACTCAAATGTTGTTGTCGATAGCTATCCGTTTAGTTGCACTTCAATAGCTGCTATTGAAGTGCAATTAAACGGATGACTGGAGACTGTGGATCGGGAGCTAGCGGATGGGGGGGGGGGGAAGCTGACGGGAAATATTATATTATGAGACATTTAAATTTATGTTAATTGTAGGCAATATGAAATTGAGGGGCAAATGCACATTATTTATAAATAATTATCCATATTTATGTAAATCGTTTTCTATTGTTAAATGTTATATTGTATTTTCTATCATTTGTATTTTTCACTGTCAAAAAAGCCATTGGAAGCTAAATTTCTATGAAATGTTCGCATGCATGGACCAATAAAATAATCTTGAATCTTGAATCTTGAATCTTATAACATGTTCTGTGTTCGTTATCTTTTCAGTCGGACATTATAGGATGGCAAACGGTTTTTATCATCTGCTGCGGAATAAATTCGTTGGGGTGTTTGGTGTTCCTGGTCTTTGGCTCTGGAAAGGAGCAGAAGTGGGCCAAGCAACCCGGAAAGGACAATTCCTGATTGTTGTTTCCTTCTTAAGCCCCTTTTATACCGGATCTGCGTAGAGTTGCGTAGTGTGGCGTACCGACTACGCCGAAATTGGGCTGTGTATTCATGAAGAAAAAAGAAAGTTGCGTCGGCGTAGTCCCTGCGTAGGTTATGCGTTATACTTTTAAATTCTTTTAGGGGAGGTGATCGGTAGATGGTGTGATTTCCAAACAGAGACTCCTGAAAAATTGCTTTTAGGCGCTATATAAATCGATGATTGTGATCCTCGGACTCTGTCCTCCTTGTAGTATTAGTATTAGTAGTAGTATTTGTAGTAGTAGTAGTAGTAGTAGTAGTAGTAGTAGTCTTACAATTCTTAAACAAATAGATCTCAAAGTTGAAAATTCAAATCTTTGTAATTGTGTAGGCTATGTCTCTTTATATCTTCACTCATTAATTTCTTTTGTTTTCTGCATCACTTTTATCACGGAAACGCTTTAATCTAAAAAAAAATTAATGGCTCATGACTAGATACTAGTTATCAAAAAATTGTGAAATGTGTAACGCTTCTTAGGATTCTTTCAGAAGAAAAAATATATATTTCTCATATTTTAAGTGCCAGTCAGTGCAATTAAAAGTCAGTATGACTTTTCTTCTTCCACTCTCTCATTCATCTGCTATTCAGTGGACCTTTTAATTTCCACAGAATATAGATCAATTTTCATTGGCAATTGTTCTACTTTTGTTTGTAAAAGGTTTCAATTTTTAATTTTGGTATTGATTTTTGTTCTCATTGGAAATGTCGATAGTATTTATTGTTATGATATTTGTTTTACGTTGGAAATGAAAATAAATGAAAATATGATTAACTGATATTTCTATCTCATTTGATATGGGTATTCTCCTCCCACTTTATCTTTGCACTTGTCTGTCTTTAAATGGGTGTGTGGGGTTGTGCTCGTGCGCTCGTGTGTGTCCCCCCCCCCTCCCTCCCCCTCTCTCTCTCTCTCTTTCCATGCTCTCCCAGTCTGTCCGTTGATATTTCTATATCACTCTCATACTCTTTCTCTCCTCTCTCTCTGTATGTCTGCCTCTCTCTGTATCTCTATGTCTCTCTCTGTCTCTCTGTCTCTCTGCCTCTCTGTGTATCACTATTGTTCTCGTCCTCTCTCTCTCACTCTTGCCCCACTCCCCCACCCAACCTCTCTCTCTCTCTCTCTCTCTCTATCTCTCTTTGTCAATGTTTATTTTAGTCATTCGTTAATATCAGGAATCTTCTGCACATATTCATTTCTTAACGATGTTTTTTTAATATAATTTAAATCTTATGTAATATTATTTGTTCACGTACATTGGTAGTAACAATCCAGATTACAATAACAGTGATGAGGTTACACAATATATTTACTACAAAATTAATACATTCAGCCATCCTGAACGGAACTTTATCATAAGTTTTGTTGGTACCGGTAGTGGACTTCACTTTTATAACCAAAAGGTCTTACGTTAATATGCATACACCGTACACCTATACATCAGAAGAAAATCCGTCATCAGAAATTCATTACCCGAACCATGACTGATTACCTTCCGATTTTTTACAGTAAGATCCTACAAATTCTAAGTGGGCCATGCGTTTCGCTCCGTGCGAGAATTGCACATTCGCGTAATAATTGGTAATTTCACCATTTTCATTCATTGAACAGGTGAGTTTCTGGGAATATGTCTATCAATATACTGTATAAATCCAGCTTACTTAACATGTTCTTCAGACATTGAATGCCTTCTCAAACTTGAATTGTTTATTGTTGGTTCGTTCGTTTCTTGGTCGTGCTTTCTTCACTTCGTTTCACCATGAACTTGTTAACAAAATATGTACGATCGTCTGCGCTAGAAAGCTAAAGCTCACCGGTATGACGTAATATGACGCGTTAAACCATGGGTTAAAATGTAAAACTCCTTTGTGAATTCGGGCCAAAATCATAAAAACCAAACTGTAGGACTGATTAATATTCTTGGGGTTTGGGGAGGCGATTGGTAGATGTTGTGATTTCCCAACAGAGACTCCTGAAAACTGCTTTTAGGCGCTAGATAAATCCACGATTGTGATCCTCAGACACTGTCCTCCTTCGATGGTTTTGCCCACTCTTGTTCTTCCCCGGAGCCGAAGATAACGAACACCAGGGCTGCCAGCAAGGCCAACCCACTAGAAATGAAGAATACATTCTGCCAGCCATGAAGATCAGCCTGAAAATATATATTGAAAGATGATTTCATTAAAAAGGATACAACAATGAGTATGACAAAACTATGCGCATACAGCACAAATGTATGCTTAGACAGAAAAAGTCAATGTTTAAAGGTATTACAAAGTTTTGGTATGGGGTCATGAATTTGGTTCAAATTAACATATTGGAAGCATATGCGTTTCTACAATATTCATTGATCGTTGTCGCGGTTGAAATCGAGTCTAAAGTTATGAAATTATAAATAATAAACTCTTTATGTTGTATAGCTCCCTCTCAAGGTCAAGATATTAATTTAGCTATGAAACAATGTTTCTTGACTAAAATCGAGCTATTCCCATTTGGAAATTATATATCACAACTACATATTCTGAGATTTTCATGGTCGCAGTTACCATTGTACGGCCATAGGCGCTATTTGAAATTTATCAAAATTTACCGGGAGCACCGGTAAATTTTCATATTCAATTTTTCTTGAAAACAGAAGTGTTTTAGGGGCTAATTTTTTTAGTGTTTATAATACATCCACAGGGGCATCCAAATATATCCAAATTGTAAAGATTCACTATCCGCCCAATTTTCAAAATTTACCAAAACTTTGTATTACCTTTAAGAAAAAAGTTCCAAAAGAGTTTTTAAGCTAATTACGTAAGATGGCTGAAATCTTCACAAATAATTATAACCTTTTTGTAACCATAGCTATGATATAAAAAAAAAATACTCTCTGCAATCATGATAGCATGTTACAAAATTATAAAGAAGTTATTAAGCAATATTGCAACCATTCTGATCTTTGCAATAATGCAATTGACTGAGTCAAAATAATATTAGATATTAACTTTTAGAATATTCAGACTAAGGCCCTGATCATTGTGATCAAAAGTAAAAGTGATTCACTCATGTGCGTTATTCGTTGGTCCAACGGGACAGGCTCGGGCGATAAATTGCTCCGCGGTCTACTTCATACACGAAACAAATTCTTCGGTTACCTCTGGACCCCAAAAAATATACCTAACATTAAACGGTAACCTGAAACCTGCTCGCAAACAGAACCTTACCCTTATTAATCGACGAAATAAGGCATGGAGTAATTGTCGCCGAGAAAATTGTATTACGTCAGATCAACTTCTTAGAAAGAATTTTTCACCTGATTTGTCGTGAAAACGCCTATTATATAAGGGGTCAACGCGCCAGATAGGGCCGATGCGGTGTTGACGAAGCCAATGATGCTACCCGCAAGTCTGGGTGCAATGTCCATGAGGTTTACGTAGTAACCACTTGTAGACATGCCATTGAATCCTGTTGCACTGATCATGAGCACGACGGAGAGGGCGCTGTTGCATCCTGCGTATGCCAAGAGCAGGAATGATAGAGCAGAAAGTACTTGACCTGAAACGGAACATCAAGATGGGTTATAAAAGATCCATAAAATTGTCTTATTTCGGACACTCTTTTATTTCATATACTAAACATACGTTTTTCGTCTTCTTCATCTAACAGCTCCAATGTGGGCTTACTGAATGCAATGTTTTGTCACTGCAGGCATACCCCGACACTGTCCAGAGAGACAATTTATATCACATCCGTACGTCGGACGAAACTTTTAAAAACAGAGGTCCTGTTTTTTATGATAAGGCTATCAAGGTTGCATTAAACATTAAATCCTCGATTTATTCTGCCCTTCGCTGCATTCATATCTTCAAGAGATAAATTTGTTTCGCTTGGAATGTTTTTGAGTATCACGTATAATAAGGATTTCCGACGTATTTTTGTTCATGAAGAGAAGATGAAGAGAAGAAACAAAATTTATGATCCTTCAAAAGTGCAATGTTAAACAAGCTAGATTTGGAAGTGTTTTATATGTACATCATGACCAGGGAACCGATGTATGTGTATTAGAATTCACACGTGCGACAGGTTATGAAACCAACAGTCATGTGAAAGTGCTTGGATTTGTCAGGTTCTCCGTCACTTTGCATCAGGGAGAAATGACCTTCAACATCGATTTGGGGGTTCCTTGCATCGAAATATAATGACATGTATCTTTTGATATTGGTGGACCATTTCCAGAACGTGTTGAGCGTTTTTCATTCCTGCTGTCTTTTTCGTAACTACAGAATTAATTCTGATGTTTACTAGTCGGCATTCTTTAGCCCAGAAGTAGAAATCAAAACATTTATTCTTTAAAAAGTTCTGCTCAATCTCACCATAAGATGAGGTTCGATCTCGGAAGGGTATTAAATAGTATTAAATACTATGACTTATCACATTAGTACGTCATGATGACCTACCTATAAACGTTAAGAGTTTCCTGGTGACAACAACACTGAGTGTTTTATCATTGATGAGCTTGGTTGCTATTTTGCTGAAAATAACCAGCATTGCTCCTTCGGCTAAGAAAGGGATGGATGAGAGAATACCAATCTGTGATGTAAAGAAAAGGCCGATATAATTATATACATGCGCAAACACGATCGCGAAGACTTTCGAGAAAAAAGACTCAGGGGCAATTTCAATTCCCTATTCAAACATATTCAATTGACGTCACTGTTTTGATCGCACATTTTAAGATATATGTTATGGATAATACTTTGTCGTGTACAAGAATATCACAAATTTCTGTATACGTGCATGCATGCCTTCATCCTTGGGACACTACTCAAATATATTACGGAGAGCATTATTATTATAGGACCTCTAGAAAGAAAAGAACATTCCGAGTCAACAAACAAATTTGAAATATAATTTTTTCTTGTACGATTTTATTCCAAGTTTCATCAGTATGCTTTTCTGATTTTTCTTTGACTTTTCTTTAAGGGTAATTTTCTATCAAGGATGGATGCCTATTTAAGCACAACTTGGGGCAAAGTTGCGTAGGCAACACAACAATTTCCACCAGTTCAATATACTCTATTATAGGGTCTAGACTTACCAGTTCTATGTTCATGCCTTGCACGTGTCTAAGGTAGATAGGTTGATTGGTGAAAACGGTGTTGTTGGACCATGTTCCCACGAAGGTACAAATGATGATGGCCCAGACTGGTATTGAGATCACTATGGACTTCAATGGTATTGTAACCTTACTGGTCTAGATACAAGAATGAATGAGAACGATGAGAGGGGGTTAGGGCAGCAGCGGTTCTACAAAAATTATATTTTCAAGGGGAGGGGGCTTAGGGGACTCTTGTAGGCATATTCATTTTCTACATGTCCCTCTCGAGAAGAAAACAAATTGTGAGGCTTTACCCTACCCCCCCCCCCCCTAAAAAAAACACCTAAAAGCGCCAATTGGTTGGGGCTGTCAAAGAGATAGAAAGAGAGAGCGAGAGAGAGAGAGAGAGAGAGAGAAAGACAGACGGACAGAGACAGAGAGAGACCGACAGAGAGAGAGAGAGAGTGTGTGGTTATGTGTGGATGTGTGTGCGTGTGTGTGTGTGTTCACGTGTGGGTAGGGGCAAGTATATAAAGATATAGATAGATATAGATAGATAAAAAGAAATAGATAAAATAAAATAGATAGAAATAAATATACAGAAAGAGAGGACGAAAGAAGAAAGACAGAATTAGGAGAAAATAAGATACAGAAGGAAGATGGAGAGATTAAAAAAAAATAGTACTAAATATAAATTTACCAGGGAGTATGAGAAGGGAGCATCCCGAGAATGATAATTTGTTGGGTTCCCAACTCTACCCTACATGTCCGTTAACATATACGTCGTGTATATGTTTTGTATTTTGAATAATGTGACGTACTAATAGCACAGATGCATCGTCGAAATATAACACGCCCTGGGCTTTTCCATCCTTTTTTGTTTACATATTATAATACTGTTACTCATTTTGGTTCATAATGATAATTATCAATAAAGTGATATATTGAATCACAAGTATCCATACCTTTTCTGTAATGACAGCTGATGAGAGATAGTGAAACTCTTCTTTGGAGAGCCTTGGATGGAGGTGAGGACTCTCGTAGATCAGAATAGCCCAGAGGAGGGCCCACATGACGGCGATAGTACCTAGCAAAGTGAAAGTTATATATACGAGCGAAATGAGAAGAGAAGTTGATAGAGAGCCAATTCGCTGACCTGGGGTTGCTTTCGTATCGATGGCCCTAATGATGCAAACTGCTTTAATCGACCACATATTATTATAAGGCATGATAAAATCATTAGCTTAAATCGGGAATATGATGAATCGTTTATTAGCCAGAGTGAAAAGGCCGAAATGTTGATAGATCATAATCAAACAAATATTTGAAAAGTTGTAGCTTACGAACTGAGAAGGATTTTTTTGTTGGTGTATAGTTGTGAATATTAAGTTAATCACGACAGTTAAACGAGTAGAGTGTAAGCCCCACAATTGCCCTCAGATTCTGGTTTTCTACCGTGATTTAGGCACTTACTTTAAGTACATAACCCGTTTGGTAGAAGCGTGGGATCTTAAAGGCATCGTTTAACAATGAGATGCACGGCCTTACGTGTTATCACTGTCTGTGATATGGTGAAATATTGAAGCCCTACAAAAAATCGCGCTTCAAAATGATCAAGAAGTGCCTCAAAAAAGTAAAAAATTTGAGTGACCGTTTTTACCGTACTCGTTTTCCCCAATAGACTGTAGTGTTATGAAAACCGTTTGGCAAGCGCACAATTTGGTTTCGATTTCCAATCATAAATATCTTGATATTCAGACATGCGATCGGCTTGTAACACTCATGGGGTTCCTGACTCACCTTAAGGTTTATAATTATCATTGCAGCATGAGCTAAATCCAGGATTTTGTTTCAGAATCTGAGACAAAGTTACCGGATCCCTTTAAAAGAAAGATGTACTTGGTGGCTTGAAAGCTGTCAACTTTATTGAGGACCGAAGGAATAAAGTGTTTTTCCCCTTTCATATTTAGAATGAAATAGGGATGGCTATATAGAAAAAAGGATAAAGAGAGGGGAGATTAAGAAGGACCTCGACAAAAACTAAAATACAGAGAGAAAGGGTGCAAACAAAATGTGAAAAGTGAATGCATATCTGTACAATATAATAAGAGATATGTGGGTATGATTGTATTGGTGCGTAAAAGAGCATGGCTGTATGTGTGGGGTTTTGTGTGCGGGCGTGTGTGTGTGTGTATGCGTTGTGTGTGCGTGCGTGCGCGCGTGTGTGTATTGTGAGTGTGGGGAGAGAAGAGCACGTGGGTTCGCGTGTGGATATGGATATGAAAATTACCAAAGAAATAATACGTTGATGGCCATCCTCCTAGAAAATTTGTACTTGATAACAGTCCGGAGATTATCGTTCCTAAGAAAGTTCCAAATTTGGCACCTGTAGAGGTTACACAGGAAAGAAAATAATTGAGAATGGTTACAGGTCCATTGTTTGAAGCTTTACAATGATATTATACTGTAAAGAAAAGAATAATTGAGGCCTTCCTTCTCTCAATGCTAACAATGCCTCATCTTATCATTGTGATAACGGCATTGGATTTCCAAATATCACAAAATGGATTGATTTCATTCAACAATTCAACTGTAAATTTGTTTAATTTGCACAATCTCCTAAATTCAGTATCACTCACAGAAGATAATCGCAATATAAAAAATGAGCGCCAGGGGGGGGGGGGCCAATCTTTAAAAGGTAAAATTAACGTGTTTTTACACGTTTTTTCCCAGGGGGGCGTCCCCCCCCCCCTGGATCCGCCACTGTCAAGGGCAACTATAATGCTCTATTCCGGGCTTTTCAAAGTCGGGACCGCGGTCTCCCCTGCAATTCATTCCAAACAAACAAAAAATCTATACGTATGGGGGATTTTGAAAATTTTAAGGAAATTTGGTGTTCTTTTTCAAGAAACTCTAGATAAACGCATGGAAGCACTGGTCCTGCATAGAGGGTCTCTAAACAAAACTGTAACAGTACTTCTTAGATCATTTATAGACCTAAAACTTCATTATAAAAGTGTCAATACTGTTAAATTACGGAGTATTGTCTTAGTCTAAGACAGCATTGAGTATTGTTGAGTCGAGCCCGGCTTTCCAGCAATCAATATTATTTAACATTGTTGTACTTAAGTTGAAGTATACGATCGACCTTAAAACTTCCAGGCGAATGGCATCCCATAGAAATCACATCTGGACCGTCAAGGACAAAAGTTTGAGAACCCCTGCTCAATTGTGCTGGCTATAGAAATCATGTTCAGATTATGATCAGGTACGCACATTTCTACCGGTAACGCGCAAGGCTACTCAAATCGCCTCAGGTTGATCTTAGAGAGTCTTTGCGATCTTGTTTTATATAAGAGAGTTTACAATTACTATCATACGGCCACTAACAGATTGATGATAACTGAATATTGTGGAATGATTTCTTTTAAAATGTTAAAACGAAACGAATAGCTTACCTGACATAGCGACAGCGAATGCATGTGCGCTTTGGATGCCAGGGTACCAACGTGAAAACATGGATCCCAGACTCGTCATTGTGCCTCCCTGTTAAATGAGAATTTTATTTTATTTTATTTTATTTTATTCATTATATAGGCCTACTCATAGATATATAAATAAGTTTATCATTGTCGTCATACGGGCAACTTGAAGCTATTTCGCCCGATAAAGTTTTTCTGAAAACGTAGGGAGGGAGTGGCAAAGGCAGGGAAGGAGTACCGGCAACGCACGTCACACGCACGGTGTAAGTACGTGGCCCGCACGCCACGCCTGGCCGTGAGCGGTTACGTGCATCGTACGTTGCGCACGTGGTAAGTGCGTTGTACGTGCTTACAACGTGCTTACAACGTACGGTCTCCGTGCGGTTGCCACGTTATCGTACGGAGACCGTACTAACACGTGCTGCTCACGTACGGTGTCCTTACTCACTCGCACGTTGTAAGTGCGTGCACGTGCGATGAACTCGGTGAGTTTTTCGGCCCGATGTCGGGGTATATATAGGGCGACATTCCGATTTTCTCCAGAAGTCCCAGCTGTTGCTGCCTCAAGATGCCGCCCATTCCACCGCAGAGACTATATACTGCATAAATTAGTGCGCACAACGTGCGTTGTAAGTGCTTACTCGGTACGGTCCACGTGAGTTCTGCGTGCTCATTGGACAGTTGAACTGTGGAAGTGGCGAGGAAGCACAGACCACGCCTTTAAAAGACGCACGGAGTCAGT
The DNA here is from genome assembly GCA_035222895.1 of Strongylocentrotus droebachiensis. NCBI lineage: Eukaryota > Metazoa > Echinodermata > Echinoidea > Camarodonta > Strongylocentrotidae > Strongylocentrotus > Strongylocentrotus droebachiensis. Next base: position 534,475 of record JAVYIG010000314.1, on the reverse strand, counting down.
GCGTTGTGCGCTCGTTGGCAGTACCGGGCACGCACGTCACACGCACTGGGGGTGAATCGTTAGTCCGACCGCACCCCGAACGCAGCGAAAGTTCCTCGTGCACTAAAAGTGCTACGGTGTGTCTGCGTGCTCCCAAATCCGTACGGAGGCGGTACTCACCACGTACGGATACCCAAATTTTGCCCACGTTTTTGCACGTAGACAGCACGCACTTGCACGTACGGCGGGTTATGACCACCGCATACCGACCACATCTAAATGCGAGTACACCTGACCATCGCATCATGTTGACTGACCTACCATTGATTTCGCTTTGAGGTAACCCTTTGTAGATGCAATTTTTTAGTTGGTGCCTCACCCCCAATTGAATATACAAGAAAAAAGAAAAATGAAAAGGTACCTCGAAGAAGCCACAAATAACCCGAACGGCGAGCAGAAACTGCGGCCCCATTCGGGCTGCTTCGGGTCCAAGAAGACTGCATATTCCGGAGATGAACAGGCCAAAGCCGAACACCCGAGTCCCGCCGATCTTATCCGTAAGCCAGCCGGACGGAATTTGGGAGATGGAGTAGCCCCAGAAGAAGCCAGAAATCACAAGTTCCTGCTCGTGTGCTGTCCACAGAAATTCGCCGTTCTAGACATTGAAAAATAGGCACGATCGAAAAATCGCAAAGACCTTCGAGATATCAACTAAGCCTGTCAATAGCCTTGACCCTCACCTTTAAAATGGGCGAACCTTTCAAAGACATATAAATGGTGATATAAAAACTAAACTTAAACGTTATTGTCTACAAAATGGTACATGTATAAATATTTGAATTGGCAGGTGTATTTTATACATTCACCTATTTTCTTTCATGACAATCTCATTATCATAAATCGCAAGCCAGTGCTCGGGCACACACTAATTGTACCATGCATTTGTTTGTTCTGGCCCCCCAACATTAAAGCAAAGTGGGTATAAAGTGCACAGTATATGCAGCTTTATAACTGTTTGAAATATTATTATTCAGGAACAGGGAACGTTTTATGTTCTAAGCAAGTACAGGCCAGATATTTATTGCAGATGGGTCATTGGAACATGACAAATCGTTGAACTTTTGAAGTATAAAAATTGCTTAACTGCAGTATACCACACCACCCATCAGTAACATACATAAGGGCTAGGCTAGGGTTAGAGTTTGTGGCAGTGTCAGGAATAGGGGAAAGGATTAGGGGTTAGTGTCAGGGTGAGGGTCGGGGTAAGGGTTAGGGTCAAGGAGAGAATTAAGGTCATGGTTAGGGTTACTGTCTTGTATCATGGTATACTGCTGTTTTTCTAAAAGAAAAAGTCACACATTTCAATCATCATCACATCTTTGGTGATGATTTTGTTTTAATAATCGAAATTAAGAGCGTACTTCATTCGTGGACTCAGCAGAGATGTTGGGTCTCGGGCACGTTTCCACTGACTGGTTATCGCTTCCATCGTGATCCACAGTAGTGTACGTGGCGTTGGTCATAGCGGCCATGGCAACGCTCACATTGATGCGCATTCCGTATAGTAATCCGTATCCAATAAAGACCATGAACAAAAGTTCGTAGCGCTTGGGAACGTACCATTTGCCTATAAGACACAATGATATATTATGAAATCAAACTATAACTTATTGCCATTTTAATGTGTAATGGTGATAAAACAAAGCAATGAGCATAATATAATGACTCAAATACAGCGGGGCATGACTCGTAAACCTATACTTTATTTAAATAATACTAATTAGCAATTAACACAAAATATAGTTTATAGGTTTGTGGAAGCCTTAAACAGTTTTACATTACTATCTTAAACTGTATTGAAAGCAATTAATACGAACTCATACTTCATTATTCTTAGCATGATTCACCTTGAGGGTGTCTCTGGTTGAGGGTTTCCTTCGGCAGTAACGGTTTCTTCTCAAGGAGCGCTAAGCTCTCACTGTCATCATAGCCGACATCGTCCCTCGTCGTATCCGGGTTCGTCCCATATGGCCCGATAACGTCTTCGCCCTCGCCTTGGTTTCCCAATTCTGAGGAACCCATGGTTGACACAATGATATACACCGAATAACGAAACAGCTGCTAAAGTTTTTGTTCAAATTAAGAAGAAAAAAATCGGTATGAATTGACAGCGGGGTAGCTATGGGGCGGTTCTTTTACTTGCCGAATTCTTAACTTCAAACCTCGATCAACACCAGACCCATAACCGTAACAATAAACCTGACCGGATCCCCAAACTGTAGTCGTAACCCCCCTCCCCCCCCCCCGCCCCTCCCCCTCAGGACAATTACCCCTCCCCCCGGACAATTGCCCACAGGTCAATACCCCCGAAGACAATTCATTACCCCCTGGAAAATTATCCCCGGGACAATTACCCTAAAATAATTACCAAACACAACGGGACATGAGGTCCAATGTACCCCGTTTTTTTTCAAATACCCCCGAATATTCCTTTTCTATTCATGAAGTGCTTAAAACTGAAGTCATGAAAAAAAAAATCATATTCTTATAGATTTAAAGATTAAGATAATTGTATTATAGTAATCGATTCCGCTACTGATTCCAGCATAATGTGAGGCAGTGGAGTAGGAACAGGGAGTACAACGCCCCCAAATTTTATAAAAATGAGCAGTGCCCCTAAACTGTTTTTTACTCATTTGTGTTAAGTACATTTTCTTATAGTAATGGAGACCACGCAAAATATGTTGATATGCACTGGCGTTCATTGCTCTGTTTGAATTATTTTATTAAATGAAATTAGACAGTATTTCCGTCGAAAAGTTACCATTTTCATCTACAAACTTATATAGCCTATTTATCATAATGAATGTACGCACATGCAGAGGTATTGTAAGACATTTTCTTCCATAGATTTTACTGAAAACTTTTCGGTCAATCGGTGAGACATCCAGTAAATGCGGACGTACTTTTAGCAAAACCTTGCGTAAAATACGTAAATAAGGAACGTGTACATATGAAAAAGATTGAATGAACAGTAAGATGGTGAAATACTTACCAACTAATATTTCAATAACCGACTGCCCTTCGCATATCTTACTGAAGAATTTTAATGTCTACCAAGCATCGCAGCCGATGGGTTGAGGAGTGATTCTATTCAAACATTCATCGATTGTAAAAGATGATTTATGGCATGACATTTAAAACTTCTACGTTGTTTTCCATTTGTACAGAATACACGATATCACCATCGTAAACTCTGTTATCTACTGAGAAAGCGCGTGATATGTAAAAATATTCACCCCATCGTCCGCTTATTTATTATATGCGATTGAATCTAACATTTTGGCTCAGAACTGAAGAGACAATATTACGCGTCGTTTGTCTTCAAGTATAAATCATCATTTCTTTTGTAAAATGTTCGATTTTGTCATGTTACATACATTTTGTGCGGTTCTGAGACAATTACCCCACAAGGACAATTATCCCCAGAAAAATTACCCCCCGGGATATTACCCCGCCCCCCCCCCCCTCCCCGAGGACGACCACCCTCATAAACAAATGACCTCCCCCCCCCCCCGTCTACAATTACCCCCAGAAGAATGGTTTTAATACAACATATTATCATATATAGTGGACCTCCCCTTTAATGAACAGGAGGTGATTTTCGGGTGGGGGGGGGGGGGGGGGTAATTGTCTTAGGAGTTAATTTCAGGGTTGTTGGGGTAATTATCCTCGGGGTTATTTTTAGTTGTGGGGATAATTGTCCTCGGGGGTTATTTTTTCCACGGGGGTAATTTTCTGGGGTGAAATTGTCCAGGGGGTAATCGTTCTGATACGATTTCGCGCCCCCATTTTTTGTCTGTACGCATGAAGTTATACCCAGCGATATCCCGCGATATGTTTCCCGTTCCTTAGAACGTTGTACTTTGAATTATATAGTCATAATTGATAAACATTGACTTTTATAGTCGCTATTTATTATGTCAAAAGTTTGATATATTGCTCAGTGACACCCTGCATGGTGAAAGCTAGGTCACGAACTTAGCCAAATGTAGAGCATATCTTATGTTAATTATGTATGTGCAAATCGTTTTTGTTCCATCGTAACTGAGAGTTTATTCAACTTCATTGTATAATTACAATTGTGCGTAATGTGTTAGAGAATGCAGTGTAGAGGCAGGTGGCGGGTATATCTGGGAGGGGGCGTTGTCCCCCTCCCCTCCCTGAAATGCAGATATTATCACAGGAGAACCCTTCAGTACTTTAAAAATATGTTATATTTAGTACGAGGACAAAATCTTATTACAATCACCAGGGATATATAGGCCTACCTCGCAGACGCTTACTACAATATTGATGGTAGGCCTACTGAAATTTCTCGTATGTCGATCGTGCATGCCCCCGTCAGAGGGCAGTCGATCATATCAAAATCACCACGGCTGTTCTTCATACGGCCTCACGTCTACAGTGTATCCACTGAGATTAAGCTGGTTGAATATTTCATTGGACCCCCCCCCCCCCCCACCCCCATATTTTAAAAAATATAATCCTGTAACCCTCCTCGATAATATGACAAAGACTAAATCTGCGTTCTATGTTTGAAATAATTATGTTCTCCGTCCATATAGCACCCGTCAATCAGTCATTATTCTTTTGTCAATTTTGCTTCGAACTTACTTTCTCTCATTTCTTACTTGTATAATGGCCCTTCAATTCATATAAAACGTATTAACAAAAAAATATTCGTGCATATAGTGGTTTATTCCTTATGTTTGTCCTATATAGATCTAGAAAAGTCGCTCAGTGGGGGGGGGGGGGGGGGGTAGTGAGCACTATTTTTTGTTTTGCTCCCGAAAATTTGAAAATCGCGCCGGCCGAAAGTCGCTCAGTGGGGGGGGGGGGGGGGGGGGGGGGTAGTGAGCACTATTTTTATTTTTTTTTGGTCCTCGATTTTGTTTTCATTTGCACCCCCCCCCCCTTGAGCGCCAGGGGGGGGGGGATCCGCCACTGTTCTTCATGTAGCTCCAAACTTTGGTATTGAAGGACTTGGCCGATGTTGACTCTTTGATGATGGTGGCTGGTAGTCGATTCCATTGCTGAATGGTACGAGGATAGAAGCTGTTCTTGTATGCTTCGGTCCTGGCAGAGTAGTTGATGTACTGGCTTGGTCTTTGACTACGGTTGACTGGTCTGTTGGGGTTGTTGGCGACTGGGACAAACTTCTCTGGGATGGTAATCGGGAGTTCATGAGAGTTGATCTTGAACAGCATGGTAAGACGTGCAACTGTCCTCCTATATCTTGAAGTGAAGGCCACTTATATATACCTATAGCAAAAAAATTAATGTATGGCAAGATATTCGCAATTTGACTACTGAAATACAATTACTCGTAACACGTGAATTAAATAATTTTTGATGAAGCACTTAAAAATATTTGTGCACTAAATTTGATAACATAACCAGGGGCGTCGCCAAAGGGGGGTGTGTGGGGTGCGACACCCCCCCCCCCCCCCCCCCACTTGTCAGGATATTGTCGGTAAAATTGCGCTGCCGTCGGGAAAAAAAGAGAAAAGGGGGAGGGGAAAAAAAGAGGGAAAGGGAAAGAAAAGAAAAAAAGAAAAGGAAAAGAAAAGAAAGAAAGGAAAAAAAAGGAAAGAAAGGAAAGAAAAGAGAAGAAAGAAAAAGAAAAAGAGGGAGGAGAGGAAAGAAAGGAAAAGAAAGAAAAGAAAAAAAAGAAAAAAAAAGAGTAAAAGGGAAAGAAAAGAAACGGGGGGTGAAAGAGAGGAGAGATGAGGGAGGTAAGAGCCTGAGAGAGGAGTGCGAGTAAAAGAGAGAAGGGGGTTGTTGGGTGGAGTCGTCTCGTCGAGGGAGCAAGAAAGACACGGGTAAATATGTTGCTGTATGGGTCAGCTGTGTCGGTATTCTTGCTCGATCCTCGTGTACTATATCAATGCAGAAGTTTGACGTCGGTGAGATGTATATTGTCGGTCGGCCGACAAGTTTTTTTCCGCTACGAACTGTGACTTTTAATCCGCTGTGACGACTTCGAGAGTGACTACAACTACAATACTTGTATTTTCTCGAAGTTTCACTTTCCTATAATATCAGCTAAAGAAATCAGAATTTTAAAATCTTTGGGGAAACTAAAATCAAACAAGGTTTAAGAGTCAACAACGGTACGACGAATCGTCTACCCTTCTCTATATTGTGATGAAACGCCAAAAATTCCGCGCTTCGCGCAGAAGGGGAAAACTTCATTTAGACGAGTCGAGAACGGTACAACGAATCGTCTTCTTTCTCTAATAATTTAAGGAAATGTCAAAGTTTCTGCGCTTCGCGCGAGAGAGGGGAAACTGAATTTAGACAAATAGGGCTTATTAAGAGTCGAAAACGGTACAACGAATCCTCTTCTTTCTCTAATAAGTTAGGGAAACGTCAGAGCTTCCACGCTTCGCGCGAGAGAGGGAAACTGAATTCAGATGAATAGGGCTTGATAAGAGTCGAAAACGGTACGACGAATCGTCTTCCTTTCTCTATATTGTGATGAAACGCCAAAAATTACACGCTTCGCGCGAAGGGGAAACTTAGACGAGTCGAGAACGGTACAACGAATCGTAATTTTCTTTCTCTAATAATTTGAGGAAACGTCAAAGCTTCCGCGCTTCGCGCGAGACGGGGGAAACTGAATTCAGACAAATAGGGCTTATTAAGAGTCGAGAAACGGTACGACGAATCCTCTTCTTTCTCTAATAATTTAAGGAAACGTCAGAGCTGATCCGCGCTTCGCGCAAACGGGAAAGCTTAGCTAGACGAGTCGAGAACGGTACAAAGAATCGTAATTTTCTTTGACTAATAATTTAAGGAAACGTCAAAGCTTTCGCACTAAAGGGGGGAACTGAATTCTGACAAATAGGGCTTATTAAGAGTCGAAAAACGGTACAACGAATCCTCTTCTTTCTTTAATAATTCAATGAAACGTCAAAGCTTCCGCGCTTCGCGAGAGAGGGGGAAACTGAATTCAGATGAATAGGGCTTAATAAGAGTCGAAAACGGTACGACGAATCGTCTTCCTTTCTCTATATTGTGATGAAACGCAAAATATATCACGCTTCGCGCGAAGGGGAAAACTTAGACGAGTCGAGAACGGTACAACGAATCGTAATTTTATTTCTCTAATAATTTGAGGAAACGTCAAAGCTTCCACGCTTCGCGCGAGACGGGGGAAACTGAATTCAGACAAATAGGGCTCAATCGAAAAACGGTACAAAGAATCGTAATTTTCTTTGTCTAATAATTTAAGGAAACGTCAAAGCTTCCGCACAAAAGGGGGGAACTGAATTCTGACAAATAGGCCTTATTAAGAGTCGAAAAACGGTACAACGAATGCTCTTCTTTCTCTAATAATTTAATGAAACGTCAAAGCTTCCGCGCTTCGCGCGAGAGGGGGAAACTGAATTCGGATGAATAGGGCCTAATAAGAGTCGAAAACGGTACAACGAATCCTCTTCTTCCTCTAATAATTTAAGGAAACGTCAGAGCTTCCGCGCTTCGCGCAAGGAGGAAAACTTAGACGAGTAGAGAACGGTACCAAGAAACGTAATTTTCTTTGTCTAATAATTTAAGGAAACGTCAAAGCTTCCGCACTAAAGGGGGGAACTGAATTCTGACAAATAGTGCTTATTAAGAGTCGAAAACGGTACAACGAATCCTCTTCTTTCTCTAATAAGTTAGGGAAACGTCAGAGCTTCCACGCTTCGCGCGAGAGAGGGAAACTGAATTCAGATGAATAGGGCTTGATAAGAGTCGAAAACGGTACGACGAATCGTCTTCCTTTCTCTATATTGTGATGAAACGCCAAAAATTACACGCTTCGCGCGAAGGGGAAACTTAGACGAGTCGAGAACGGTACAACGAATCGTAATTTTCTTTCTCTAATAATTTGAGGAAACGTCAAAGCTTCCGCGCTTCGCGCGAGACGGGGGAAACTGAATTCAGACAAATAGGGCTTATTAAGAGTCGAGAAACGGTACGACGAATCCTCTTCTTTCTCTAATAATTTAAGGAAACGTCAGAGCTGATCCGCGCTTCGCGCAAACGGGAAAGCTTAGCTAGACGAGTCGAGAACGGTACAAAGAATCGTAATTTTCTTTGACTAATAATTTAAGGAAACGTCAAAGCTTTCGCACTAAAGGGGGGAACTGAATTCTGACAAATAGGGCTTATTAAGAGTCGAAAAACGGTACAACGAATCCTCTTCTTTCTTTAATAATTCAATGAAACGTCAAAGCTTCCGCGCTTCGCGAGAGAGGGGGAAACTGAATTCAGATGAATAGGGCTTAATAAGAGTCGAAAACGGTACGACGAATCGTCTTCCTTTCTCTATATTGTGATGAAACGCAAAATATATCACGCTTCGCGCGAAGGGGAAAACTTAGACGAGTCGAGAACGGTACAACGAATCGTAATTTTATTTCTCTAATAATTTGAGGAAACGTCAAAGCTTCCACGCTTCGCGCGAGACGGGGGAAACTGAATTCAGACAAATAGGGCTCAGTCGAAAAACGGTACAAAGAATCGTAATTTTCTTTGTCTAATAATTTAAGGAAACGTCAAAGCTTCCGCACAAAAGGGGGGAACTGAATTCTGACAAATAGGCCTTATTAAGAGTCGAAAAACGGTACAACGAATGCTCTTCTTTCTCTAATAATTTAATGAAACGTCAAAGCTTCCGCGCTTCGCGCGAGAGGGGGAAACTGAATTCGGATGAATAGGGCCTAATAAGAGTCGAAAACGGTACAACGAATCCTCTTCTTCCTCTAATAATTTAAGGAAACGTCAGAGCTTCCGCGCTTCGCGCAAAGAGGAAAACTTAGACGAGTAGAGAACGGTACCAAGAAACGTAATTTTCTTTGTCTAATAATTTAAGGAAACGTCAAAGCTTCCGCACTAAAGGGGGGAACTGAATTCTGACAAATAGTGCTTATTAAGAGTCGAAAAACGGTACAACGAATCCTCTTCTTTCTCTAATAATTTAATGAAACGTCAAAGCTTCCGCGCTTCGCGCGAGAGGGGGAAACTGAATTCGGATGAATAGGGCCTAATAAGAGTCGAAAACGGTACAACGAATCCTCTTCTTTCTCTAATAATTTAAGGAAACGTCAGAGCTTCCGCGCTTCGCGCAAAGAGGAAAACTTAGACGAGTAGAGAACGGTACCAAGAAACGTAATTTTCTTTGTCTAATAATTTAAGGAAACGTCAAAGCTTCCGCACTAAAGGGGGGAACTGAATTCTGACAAATAGTGCTTATTAAGAGTCGAAAAACGGTACAACGAATCCTCTTCTTTCTCTAATAATTTAATGAAACGTCAAAGCTTCCGCGCTTCGCGCGAGAGGGGGAAACTGAATTCAGATGAATAGGGCTTAATAAGAGTCGAAAACGGTACGACGAATCGTCTTCCTTTCTCTATATTGTGATGAAACGCCAAAAATTCTACGCTTCGCGCGAAGGGGAAAACTTAGACGAGTCGAGAACGGTACAACGAATCGTAATTTTATTTCTCTAATAATTTGAGGAAACGTCAAAGCTTCCGCGCTTCGCGCGAGACGGGGGAAACTGAATTCAGACAAATAGGGCTTATTAAGAGTCGAAAAACGGTACAACGAATCCTCTTCTTTCTCTAATAATTTAAGGAAACGTCAGAGCTTCCGCGCTTCGCGCAAAGTGGAAAACTTAAACGAGTCGAGAACGGTACAAAGAATCGTAATTTTCTTCGTCTAATAATTTAAGGAAACGTCAAAGCTTCCGCACTAAAGGGGGGAAATTAATTCTGACAAATAGGGCTTATTAAGAGTCGAAAAACGGTACAACGAATCCTCTTCTTTCTCTAATAATTTAATGAAACGTCAAAGCTTCCGCGCTTCGCGCGAGAGGGGGAAACTGAATTCAGATGAATAGGGCCTAATAAGAGTCGAACAACGGTACAACGAATCCTCTTCTTTCTCTAATAATTTAAGGAAACGTCAGAGCTTCCGCGCTTCGCGCAAAGGGAAAACTTAGACAAGTCGAGAACGCGGGTACAAAGAATCGTAATTTTCTTTGTCTAATAATTTAAGGAAACGTCAAAGCTTCCGCACTAAAGGGGGAACTGAATTCTGACAAATAGGGCTTATTAAGAGTCGAAAAACGGTACAACGAGGCCTCTTCTTTCTCTAATAATTTAATGAAACGTCAAAACTTCCGAGTTTCGCGCGAGAGGAGGAAACTGAATTCAGATGAATAGGGCTTAATAAGAGTCGAAAACGGTACGACGAATCGTCTTCCTTTCTCTAAATTGTGATGAAACGCCAAAAATTACACGCTTCGCGCGAAGGGGAAAACTTAGACGAGTCGAGAGCGGTGCAACGAATCGTAATTTTATTTCTCTAATAATTTGAGGTAACGTCAAAGCTTCCGCGCTTCGCGCGAGATGGGGGGAAACTGAATTCAGACAAATAGGGCTTATGAAGAGTCGAAAAACGGTACAACGAATCCTCTTCTTTCTCCAATAATTTTAAAGGAATGTTCAAAGCTTCCGCGCTTCGCGCTAAAGGGGGAAACTGAATTCAGACATTTAGGGCTTATTAAATGGCGAAAACGGTACAACGAATCGTCTTCTTTCTCTAATAATTCAAACAAAACTTCCGCGCTTCGCATGGGAGGGGGAAGCTTCATCCAGACAAGGATTAAGAGTCGAGCATGGTTCAACAAATCGTCTACTTTCTCTAATAATTAAATTAAACGTCAAAACTTCCGCGCTTCGCGCGGAGGCGGAGGACTGAATTAAGACAAGGATTAAGAGTCGAGAACAGTATACCGAATCGTCTGCTTTTTCTCATAATTGAATGAAACGTCAAAGCTTCCGCGCTTTGCGCGGGTGGGAGGGGTGAAACTGCATTCAGACAAGGATTAGGAGTCGAGCACGGTTCAACGAATCGTCTACTTTCTCTAATAATTTAATTAAACGCCAAAACTTGCGGGAGGGGGAGAAACTAAATTCAAACAAGGATTAACAGTCTTATAATAAAACGTCAAAGCTTTCGCGCTTCGCGCGGTTGGGGGGGGGGAACTTCATTCAGACAAGGATTAACAATTCGAGAACGGTACAATAAATCGTCTTCTTTTCCTAATAATTTAAGGAAACGTCTAAGCTTACGCGCTTCGCACGGAAGGCCTATCACCACACCTCCCTAATGAGCGCGCTTCGCTTGCTCACTACCGCCCCTCCCTAAAATAAGATCCTAGCTCCGCGTCTGCGTTAAAATATATAGCTATGAATGCTTACTAAGTTGACGAAATAATTCGTATATTTTTGTCGTCGTGGAAAATGACCTTTCGCGCATACGCAAGTACTACAGATACTAGTCCATAGGAAAAACAATTTAGCCTTCGGCCCCGGGTTTATAGGGTTAAATGTGTAGATATTGGACATTTAATTTTGTCGGTAATTGGTGGCTATTTTTGTCGGTAATCTTTGGCCTCTACACCCCCCCCCCCCCCCCCCACTGAAAAAGGTCTAGCGACGCCCCTGAACATTACACAAAGGGCCCTTTTGCTTTGTACAGCTGTATCACAGTTCGTCTCTCTCTCTTTCTTTCAAGATTGTATGTCTTCTGTCGAGAGGTGGCGGTAGAGAAATAAACAATGCGTCAGTCACCTGACACCGCGGTCGGCCGAAGTCTAGTCATGATCGAGTGCAGATTCACATTACAGGACCGGACGTGTATCGTATTTGTACGTGACAAATGAACATTTTGCCGGTAGCGTTGGAGAAAAGAGTTAGATTAAGATTCCGTTTAAAAGACATAGTTGAGTATTTGTGCAATTCTTTGTTTGAAGTTCCACAAAGTCTATAAAAGAGGACCTCCTGAGACAACCAGTTAAATGAATAAAGTTGTTGCATGATATTTATCCTGGAAAAAAACGGAGACCACAACCGAGATTGTTTCTGAACGATCTGCAGCTGAGTGCTTGCCTGGATTGGGATTGATTGAACTAGCTAGTGGCTAGTGCAGAGTTGAGGCAGTGGGGTTTTCTCCATTAGTTTCAGGCCAGTGCAAGTGTTGGAATGGTAAGGTCGTAATTCATAACTTTCTTTTTCATTAATTAAAAAACCTAATGAAATTAACTGCCTTTCTCTGGAAATAAGCCGCTGGTCTTTGTGGCGACAGGGGGTAGTTGCATGGGGCGGTTGTCCTAGGGGGTAGTTGTCCGGGGGGTAGTCGTCCTAGGGGTGGATGTCCAGGGGGTAGGTGTCCGGATACGATGTATATATTATCACCCAGCCCTTAACTCGTAGCATGCCAAAATTACTGTTCCGTGCATATGCGCTGGCTTGCCCCGCTCACATAATCGGGTTTCTGGTCGCTTGACATGCACACATAAATTCTCATTCGCTCGCGTGCCATGTACACATTTTTGTGCATTACCGGTACACGCAAATTGTTTATGCCTATTGTATGAAAGCTTTTTTTAAAATTTGTGTAGGGGCCTAGAACTTTATTGTTGTTTTGATTTTGTGTGTTTCACTAGATCTAGATCTAGAATCTAGGTCTATACCGTTATACATTGGATTTTCCTGAGAACATTGCGATATTTTAGCATCAAATTTGTCAGTTTTGATCATGGCTCCTCAGCATAAGAAAGTATAGTACATAGATCCAGATTTTGTGCGGGAAATGAGACGATGGATTGGTTTGACAACACACTGATAGTGCTTATTTACACCAGCAAAATTACAATTTCATGAAATTATATCGGTATCAACGGATAGAGGGTGAAATTTCCTACAATTTTCATGCCAATTTTTTATATACAACATACGGATAAGAAGTTTTAGTGGATCAAACATAGGAAAGATTTAAACTACCGGTACACACGCTTGAACCAACCCTTAAATAAACAAGGCACTAGGCGTTGTGGCGTGCGCCTGTTATCCAGCTAAAAGTGGAAGTTACAAACTGATTCAGCCGAGGACGCAGGTTCGAAACTGAGTCACGTCTTTCGGATGGTGACGTTTAAAGGTCGGTACCCAGACGTAAATAATCAGATCAGATTGATACACTTCTGTAAAAAACCCAATACAAACACACACACACACACAGGGGGATTAGTGGCTGACACAATAGGGATAAGCACTGTGGCACTGGGTGTATTGCATGAGTTAATAGGTTGGTGGAATCCCCCAAAGGCATTACGCAGTGAACTGCTACATGTACAGTTCGAAGTGAGTGAAACTATGACTCTGTCTTATAAGGCTGCGACGGGTAGTCGAATGCTCGAGTACCCGCACGGTTGACAAGTACTCGGGTACGATTTCTCGTACCCAAATATTCGGCTGCAAAAAAAAAAAAAAAAAAAAATGTCCAGTCCCACGCTTACCCGTGCCAGGGACGGCCGCTGGCATGGTACCGTCGGTAAAAATGTTTCCCAACTCAAGCACTGTCAAACTCACCTTTCAGAAACTGGGACCAAATGTCCAGATTTCTGTTTGGACTTGGAGGAAAATGGATTATTCTGCCATCTTTGGTTTTTAAAACAGCATTGTTTTACTGTTATTATTCTTATTAAATCGGCGCCTTCAACTGCAACTCAAAGTAAAATTGCATGCGTTTTTGGCGAGGGACCTGGGAAATTGCCGAGTGGTATGGTAGTGGCAAAAAAATAAAAAAAATAAAAAAAATAAAAAAAAATCAAAGCAAAAATCAAAAAAAATCAAAGCAAAAATCAAAAAAATTATAAAAAAACATGGCGTCCGAATATTCGAGTATCGGGTACCTCATTACACTGTTGTGCAAAGCCTTATCCATGTTGGGCTAGGTAATAATTAGACCGAAAGGTTCAGTCTCTGATATCCACAGTTCTGCTGAAATTATATCTGGACCACTGGCCGCCTCTATACATTGTACATATACATGAACAGTACACAGAGACGCCAAGTTCAAAGACCAGCAATGCGTGACATTTTCATGAATTGGCTCGCAAGTGCGCGGGCGAGGGTTAACACACGTATTAGGTATAGCGTTTTTTCGAAATCTAGCGCACGCGTCGTGCGTGAGAGCATTTTCAGACACACAGAATCACACTCAGTCAGTCACACAAACACACGCACAAAAAGGGAGACACATTTCCACGCACTTGCAAACTCAGATAAATGAAAAATACACGCAGCCATTTACCGTAGATTTTTCTCACATTGTGTACTCATCATAAACACACATCTATAGGCAATCACGAATGGATCACAAACGCACACACAAACAAACATATTATTATGGTGTTCATTCGAAGTAAAATACGTATTAAACAAAAACAAATTCTGTTTCAATGTGCTTTGTCAAACTATTATTTTTTACTTGCTTCTTAACGATCGTGATGATTATGATGATAATGTTATTAAAAATGTTTATCATCGTTGGTCCTTTGTAGCTTCATTTGTGACCAGCAGGTAACTGTCCGTTCATCTACTCCTCTACATGACCTCCTTCCTTGAGGTTTGCAGGTGGGCTCTGGAATACCCATGATTTGAGGTAACCCCAGACATAAAAATCAATAGGTGTAAGGTCCGGGGATCGAGGTGGCCACTACACAGGTTCGTTCAGAGCGATGATCCTGTTCCTGAAGAGTTCTCTCAGCCTGGTCATCACAATTATTGTCCTGTGAGCAGGGGCACCATCTTGTGCCGACCAAAGGACCGTTTCTCTTATGCCTTAATCGTGCCATCTGATCCAGAGCCGCGATCATCTATCATTCGTAGATAGCGCTCCCCGTTCACTGTCTGTTCAAAGAAGAAGGGTCCAAGAAGACTTCCATTGCCATTTGCCAATGAGGCTGCTCCAAACTGTCACTCTCTGTGGCGAGTCCCTCTTCTCATAGGTAAAGTTGAGGGGCTTGTGCCCTCGTGGTTCACACTGCCAAACGTTATGTGTTTTAAGTGAACTGTTCATGCAGAAGCATGCTTCGTTTCCAATTACTACATCCTCAAGGTAGCGCGGTTGTCTACCTAAAGGATCTATCGGCCATTCGCAGAAGGCTCTGCGGCGCGCGTGGTCTCGAGGGAAGAGCTTGTGTCTCCTGATCATCTGAATTGGGTAGAGTCTAAGTTTGAGTCTAGTGATTGTGTTGAATGAACGCTGGGTTAACACGAGTCCATGTCAACCAGATGATATCCTCTGAAGGCCTTGTGCCTGCTGTAAAGAATCTCAAACTGCTTCCATGTTTTGTAGTGTGCTAGCTGATTTTCAACGGTCTGAATGTCCTTTGTTGTGGTTGTGGCTTGTTCCCATTCTGCGGTTTTACTCTATTTTATTTCCTTTCCAGGAACATAAAGGAGTATAACAGTAACAAAGAACACAAGAATACGAATTACAATAATAAATACAATAACAGGGAAAAAGTCATCAACTAATGCCTGAGAATTACCAGGAGGCTCTCCTCATTGATAGCTGAAGGTATAATACTTAACTCTACACAATATACATAAATGACATAAGATATATATAATTAAATACGAAAAAGATGCAAAAGATAGATCATGAGATCATAAATATAAAATAATTATGTGTTGTTCAGGTCGTAAGAAGAAGAAAAAAAGCACTCTGGGTGTCAATCTTGTTAAAAGGCGTAATCAATTGGTGACATAGCGCAAAATAACTCACGAAGAGCCTTAAGAATTAGGTTAACATTTGTTTCTAAGCAAAGGTCCCTGTCAGACTGGGGGATGTGTTCCCCAAAACGGGCAAAGCTGTGAAAAATAGTGAACTTCAAAGCATTGCATCGAGCAAATTCATGTACAAATAACAATCTGTCTAGATTTCTTTTTCTTGGAACGGGTATTATATGTTGAGGGATATCATACAGACAAAACAGACATTTAGGTTCTTTTTAGCCTTCAAGGACACCTGACGTTTGGGAAACTTCACGTCGTCGGAAGCTTTCAAGACCTCTTCCACAGTGCCTTCAACACTGTGCATTTTCTGTTACCAAGAAAGCTAGCTGTTGCGGCCTTGCGGGGTAAACTGAGGACACACCAAGTTTGCCATATTCAGTGTTTATGTGATGCCTGCTAAATCAGGCAAGCCTTTGAAGCACAAGCTCACCCAAAAGGACAAAAGCCTGTTGAAAGCTGCCATTCTGTGGGAATAAAAAGAGACAACAATTGATTATTCTCTCTCACTGTCGTGTTTTGAGAGTTTGAGACGGTGAATGACTACAAAATGTAAGTGGTTACCTACATTGAAACCAAGTCATCATTGCGTAATGAACATTTCTGTAAAATCATGAATTTCCTGTTATCAAAATGGAATATAAATTCAATCATAATGCCATAATGAAAGTATGGTGCATTAACATCATAATGAATTGTTTCTTCCAAAGGACTGGGTCAGTCTGCATCTAAATGTGCTACATGTATGTGAGTGTGTGTGTGCGTGCATACATTTATGCAAAATCCTTCTTCGTGGGGACCTTTGTCCGTTACACACCGTAGGGATATGGTCCAAAGTGGGGATATCCCCACAATGTTAAACTGTCTAAAATCAAGCGTGAACACATACCAAACAAAAATTATACGAAATATTAACATATACATGTATGCATATAATTAAGGATATAACACTCCTTCAAAACATGTATGATAACCTTTCGTTCATAACTGACTTTTAAAATAAATGATAATTTTCTGTGTGTAAACTTTGTTTTGACCTGCACGGTACAATCCGACCACAATCAGAGTTGGGAAGAATTTGCTATAACATTTGATATGAACATTCAAGTATGTAAAGTCTTAATGACCAAGGATCTACATGTACATCTAATAGTGATATTATCCTTGGAGAAGAAAAAAACTTATCAGCTCAGAATCATAGTGACATCACACCAATTGTGCAATTGTCTACGATTCGAAGCCCATTCGGATTTTATACTGAATAGAAGAGACAAATGCACTAAAATTCCAGTTGTTGGTGTTCTTATCATTATTTAGAACCTTAAGTAAACCAGGAAGATGGTGCTAGTTTAGATTTACATATTTAATGTGATTGCCACTTCTTCAAAAATCCAATCGCAGGAGGATTGTAAAGCGTGTAAAGGGCTGTAGACAATAGTAGCAGGCAGTGCTACACATGTACATTGTACGTGTACCAACGTCTGTTTACTTTAAATAGGAGATAAGATGCAATGTAAAGTCTCTGTGCAGGGTTATAATCAATGGGTTAGTCTGTCCATAGCGATACTGATATATACACATTGTATCTCTCACCTGAGCCTTAGGTGAGGTAAGCATTCATTGGAAGGGCCAACAGTTTAGATGGCTTGCACCAGACAAGGAGGATTACTTAATCATTTGAAATGTTAATGGATGTGCATTTTCAATTTTAATTTATTTCTCTTTTTCATTTTAATTTATTAATTTCTTTATCATTATCTACCTTCTTGTTAAGATACTATTTTTTTTTTTTTTTTTATTTAATTTGTATTTATTTTTATTTCTATTTTTTTAAAGAGGGGTGAAACACAAATGGGGGCCCCAAAGCCCAAGCCCATTGCCATCTCCCTCTCCTCCTCCCCCCCTTTAGACCAGACCAAAAGATGCTTTTGCCCGTATAACTTGTGAAAAGGCACATGTATACATGGCTGGTTACTGTTCTGAATCAGATGAAGATTTAATGGATATTTTTTTTTCTTCATATGAAATACATCATGAACATAACGTTACAAATTGATTGCCTTCTATTCAGGTAAAGCTTACAGAAGTATTCATGTACATGTACTTTTTCTACTTTTTTATAAAACTCTTTGAAAAAATGAAATAATTTGGGTTATATGGAAATGTCAATCACTATTTTTACCTTCTATTGATCAGCTTTCAGCATTTACAGAATACCATACATGTATGATTACATGTAGCAACAATAGTCAATTTCACTATTAGCCTTTATACTACCAAACGAAGAAGAAGAAGCTACCGGTACCCTTTATTTGCATTTATGTATACCAAAAAGAAAATGATATCACCATTTACATTGCTGCTATAACAGTGTTAAAGAACAGAGTTTTAATTATATTTTTTGTACACGTTACTACTTTCAATATAAGCAATTTATTCAACTGTGAAAATCTATTATGACAAATTATGAATGAATGAATGGACTTTTTATCTTTCTTTTTCTTCTTAATTTGCTTCTTTTTTCTTTTTCTTTTTTTGCTTGTCTCTTCACCTCTTCCTTACATGCAGTGACAGGGGAGAAAGGATAGTCATAGGAGACTCAGGAGTTTGCAAAACGAGTGTTCATCATTTCTCTTCTGTTTTTTTTTGTATTTTCTTCATTTTTCTTATTCCTTTATCCCTACCTTGCAGGCAGCGGCAGGGGAGAAGCGAGAGCATCTCTATAAGGTGTTAGTCATAGGAGACTTAGGAGTGGGTAAAACCAGCGTCATCAAACGATATGTTCATCAGTTCTTCTCGCAACACTACCGAGCGACGGTAAGTTTAGGGATGTTTGTAATCCCTTTATATTTTTAATTAAAACAAAAAACAAAAAATATTATGAAGAAAAAAAATGAAATTAATTTTGTCAACCTCCTGCCTCATTTAAATTAACAAGGGGGTGAAGAAGCCCCTCCCCCCCCCCCTCACACATTTTTTTCTTTCTGTAAAGGGCCACCTGACACATTTTTCAAGTCGGCTTTATATTGGGTAGGCCATTTTTTCAGAGGCCACTTTTTACAGGTTTTTTTTGTAATCACTATTTTAATTATTCCCCCCTCACACATTTTTTTCTTTCTGTAAAGGGCCACCTGACACATTTTTCAAGTCAGCTTTATATTGGATAGGCCATTTTTTCAGAGGCCACTTTTTACAGGGTTTTTTGGTAATCACTATTTTAATTATTTAACCCTTTGGCTATTGAATTCTCTCAGTTCCATATTCTTAGTACAGGGACAACCTGGTTCATGTTGGCTATGGGTTAAAACAAAGGAATGAAAGGTGGACAGAAAATGAAATAGGTCCGGGAAGTCTTATGTTGGTGGTGTTATTTTAAATGTTGTCATGTATTTATCTGGATTTGCAGACAAGTCTTAGTATTTTACGCCCCCATATTGAATTTGTATCACATGAAATAAATCACATGATTTCTATACGTACCAGTACATGTACAGTATGTATACATGTACATGTAGTGCAACTAAGGTGAACCACAGCTTTACAAAACTTTTTGTTACAAATAAATGAAAGAATATAAGAATAGAGTAAAAGCTTTAGAAAATGAGTTTATGGGGATTGTTCTGTGGTTTATTGAGGAATTCTTTGAAATGTTTCTAAAATTTGCATCTTGAATTATTGTAAAATATGAGGGGGGAGGGGTTCCTCCTTGGCATCCTTGGTTGAGAAGTAAAGAACATTTACAGTGCCCCCCCCCCATAGGTCCGTAGTCAGCTTAGCGGCACCGCGGGGTATAATGAATGATATAATCTGACCTTTTCTATTTCATAATAGAACATAGTACATCAAATACACCACAACATGAAAATAAAGTCTTGTATCAAGAACAAACAAATCTACAGTAGGAGTTATATATTCCTTGAATCGTTTTGTATATGAACTTTGCTTTGCAATCTTTACTCATTCTTTCAATGATTTCTGCATGATCTTTCATGTTTCTGATTGTGTTTTAAATCATTGCATATAGAAACTGGGTGGTCCCTGTATTAAAACATATTGGAAATAGAGAGCTGAGTAGCGAATGGGTTAAGAGGGATTCGATATCAAGATGGACTTTCCCCTCAAAAGAATATTATGAGAACTTGATATTTACATACATTGTCACATGAATTTCACTTCCAAATAATGATCTTTATGATTCTTAGAAGAAGGTGTAACGTGCATTCTTAATTGTACGTGAATTTGGCTTGTGATAAGTATCAAATTCAAATATATATAACAGTATATAACACTGCAATATGTATGTAATCCCCAAACAGCCACATTCTATCACTTAACAATTAAAAAAAGGTTTCATTTATACATTGGTGTGTGGCTGTGTGCCAGTAAGCCACTGGACTTGAAATTTGATTATATCACAACAAAGCTCAAGTACTTTATAATCTGTTTATTGATTTCCTATCTGAGTTCAAGTACATGTACATGCACAGATTACAGCCTCCATTAGACCAACAATAACACAATGTATCAGTTATTCATTGAGAGATAAATCACTGAGTGGCCCTTCCGGAACTGAAGCCAAAGTCCATAGTAGAATTAGGTCTTGTGATGATACCAATTGACCCTGTGGTTCTCTCCTTGATTTACATTGTACATGAATGTGTGGCCGGGTCTCATACACAATTCAGGAAATCTATAATATCTCAGTTATAATGTATCCAGAGTTCATGCTGATAAGAAATAATATTTTTCTGCTCGAAATTTAATTGGTATTCTTGCACATGCCTCCATCATTGGTTTGTACATGTATTAGGTTTTAATGTGTGGACATGCATCTCTATCTCTTCCTTAGTCTTAAAGGTAAAGACCAGTATTGGAAACGCCCCAATTTCAAAAAATGAAATGGAAGCTCTTAGTACCAATCATGTGAAAGAATATGTTTTGAATAATACATGATGATAAAAAATTGCTGGGAAACTGCCTACTAATTGATATATTTGGTAAATTAGTTTATCTATTGGTGTGTGAGAGATAAAAATGCACGTGTCGCACACGTGTGCGTAGTCCCATATACATCTTTCTGTGTACAGTGCTTGTAACTGTACAAAGACTGGGCCAAATTTCTTATCATTTTGTTGATTCCAGAAGCTTGCAGTACACACCAATACTTTTATGCTAGATAATCAACCTTTTCTGATCGATTCCACAATGTTTCTTTCACAATGCAATCGCATGACCATAACTGGCCTTTATCTTTAAGTGAAGTGTGAGTCCCATAGTGTGTGGCCCATTTTGACCGCAACTTAATGTCACTACAAAATCATGGCAAATTCGCTATTAAAAATATAGCGCCACTTATGTTGGCCTGTCTGATTGTACTTGTAGTCCAATAGTCAGAATGCGAATCGCATATTAAGTGTCGTAAGATAGGACAAGCCATGATTTGTCCTACCTATCAACAATTCGCATCCTGAATATTGAAATAAAATTATTCCTAACAGGACAATGAAATACTTTACATGGCACTTTAATACATGTAAGCTTTATGCAATAAATTTGATTACATTACGAAAATTGTCTATTGTATCCACATCTGATAAATGATAATATGTGTGCTTGCATGACTATGATTTGAAGCCGATTCTGCCTATACATGTACATGTACTTCAAGTAAAAGACTTATGTACAGCAACGGTCGACACTTAACAGCACCCAGGACACTTGGGCCCCCAAAGTCTACACGTAGGTCCGGACCCCCTCCCCCCTCCCCCCCCAAAAAAAAATAAATAATAATAATAATAAAATAAAATGTTTACATAGGGCTCATGTATATATACTCTTTAAGAGTTAAATCTGCTGACAAGTGACCCAGAATTTCAAATTTAGTATTCATATCACTTTTCAGATTCTATTAGAACGTCAGTCAGGAAGATCACAGTCATGCACATCTTCATATCTGTAATTTTGCAATTTCTTTGAGAATTTGATCATACCTGTAGTTAGATTTCAAATTGTGAAATTGTGAACAGGTTCATGTTACGTACAGCGTGTCCACACACAAAAAATGTTATCCCGAAACTCTATTAAGAAACGTTGTTTAAAGAATCATCGTATAAATTTCAGGGCGTCACACACAAGAAACATCGTATTAACAATCATCGTATTAATTTCAGGGCATCCACACATATAAGAAAGTAATCTTCAGCGAAATGTTGTATACATGTAGGTGCACAGTTACTGTGGTCATGAAACGGAATCGGAAATGAGAGGTCAGGTCTCCTTTCGCACGCGGTCACGTTAAGCCTTGCCCAGTTATACTGTCTAGTTCGACCATACGTCCACACACAACGCATTCCGTGATTCTTTATCAAGTTCTAGTTCGAAACAATGCCCAAACCTGCGTTTTGTTAAAAGACGTTTCTTTATACGACATATCGTTAGTAAGCGTACACACACAATTTCATTGTACATGCATAACTATCCCAAAACGGTATAACTATACCATTTCGGGATAGTTATACGATGACTTGTTGTGTGTGGACACAGGGTATGTCTGCAGAACATACATGTAACATCCAAAATGGCATTCTGGAAATGTGCAGATTTTGATGATATTGAAGACAAAGAATCAAGATTATATGGAGGCCATGCCTTTCAGCCAGCTGAGTTCAATGTTACAACAGATAACAACGTGTGTTACCCAAGGTTAATTAATGAATTCATCCTTCGGTGCTGTCTTGTTATGTTGGAATCAAAATGTAAATTGACTTTTGTTTTTCCCGATGATTAGACTTCTCTGTAATTTGGGAATCCCCATGAAACATGGCATTGTTTACGTTTTATAGTCCTCAATGAGAGCCTGCCCTGGACATATACATACACTGTGGTAGGCTGGACTTTGAATACAGATCATAAATATTCACAGTAATGATCATTGAACAGTGGTTATGACATACCGGTATTTATCAAGAAATTGTTTTTTCATAGGATCATATCAAAATAAGTTTGTTTTACAAAGCGTAACTCAAGGGAAATGTGGGTCAATTTTTAAACTGTAATTTATGATCACTGTGTGGAATAAAATGTGCAGTGTGTGTACATACATACATCTACTTGTACAACAGTGCGAATAGCTGCATAATGTTGTTAAATAATAGTACCCGGTAACTACGTTTGACAATTCGTTTTAAAAAAGCATCCCATTATTAATTTCTTCTCAACCTACTCACCTACCTTACTCATTCCATTACCCATGTTTACTCTCCCATATCTCCATATCTCTTTCTTTTTGACCACTTTTTTTTCTTTTTCTTTTTCTTTTTCTGTGAGTTCTCATGTCCTCATGACACTCTTTCTATTTTCTCTACTCTTCACCTTTCCCCCTCTCACTCTCTTTCTTCCTCTTTCTACATATATACGCCTGTCTCTCTTTCTCACTCTCTCTCTCTCTCTCACTCTCTCTCTCTCTCTCTCTCTCTCTCCCTAGACTGCAAGCAAAGACTCTATTAAAGTTGACACTTAACCTGAATTCCTAAAGCCTTGAGCAGAGCCTAGCTCTATCAGTTTCTGGCTGTGTCAAATAAGCAGCTAAAGTGCTAATCCTGTCAGCCTAGTCTCACAAGGCAGACACTGCTACACACATCAACTGGAATAGGGTCATGTAAACTACTGAAACTAGTCTCCTACCCATTTTAGATTTCACTCTTTTTAAAGCCCCACTGCACTATATACTTATAGCTACTTGCACCCTCTATAGCAAACAATGCCTAAGCGGTGACCGTTGGTCCCTGTGGCCCCCTTTTTATTTAATAACCACCTGCCAGTGACAATGCAGGGAGGTCTAATCCCCCAGGCCAAACTAGTGCAGATAGGCTTTAATATAACATTTTGTTTTCTGTCCCTCTTACAGATTGGAGTTGACTTTGCCTTAAAAGTGATCAACTGGGACGCAGACACACTCATCAGGTTACAACTATGGGACATAGCAGGTACATCACCAAAGTATTATCTGAAAATATTTACATGTAGATATAAGAAAAACTTTATAAGGCCAAATGAAAGAAAAACCTTTTAAAAGATAAATTTGAGTTCTGGTCTGGTCATTTCATTGTGAAACTGAAAGAAACTGTCTGGAAGGTATTGGAAAAGGTTGATCATGTAGCATATACATTTACATGCAAGTATTTGTGTATAATATGAGGTTTCAGAATCATACAAAATAGGAAGTTTTGTCCTCGTCTTGCTAAAATTCACACGCAATGTACACAAAAAACTTGTATATATGGGACTACACCAATATATGGTTTGAGGCTGTGGTCCCCAACCTCTAGCTTTTATTTGTAATATTTCAACTACATGTATGGGGGAATTTGGAGAGGCATCCTTCTTCAGGGGACATCAGGTCTATGATACTCATCCAGGAACAAGACAAAAGCTTCTGAATAAAGTAAGAGGTCGACAGCTGAGCTTCTTGGGTCATATTTAATCGAAAGAATGGTTTGGAAAATCTTGCACTGCCTGGAAGAATAGAGGGGAGGAGGAGTAGGGGTAGAAGGAGGATTCTGTGAATGAATAGAATGAGTAACATTCAAAAGCATACTGATGCATACACATGACAATGATGACATGTAGTTGGGTGTACCTGTTGTTTGTAATCTTGTTATCATTATTGGTGTGGTCCAACCAGCCCCTAAACTTAACCTTAACCAAGTTGTAAACCCAGCTGTTTATTTCTTACTAACAAAGCTTGGAGGAAACGTCACCATAGCGAATGTCGTATCATTAACAGGACATGTATCTTCCCATGTTATCTTTTTGGAATTCCCCCACAATTTGTTTCTGTTTTGAAAGTGGAATTGTTGTGGAAATGTAATCACATGATTGAGAGTATTATGCTTTCACGATCAAAGTTCATACTCAAGAAAGAGTGCATGTGTTACATTGCTTCAAAGTGCAGTGGGTCATACATGAATGCCAAGTACTTGTTTTTTATGTTTACAAGTAGAAAGGATGTGGTCGCTAGTATTTTAACCACAAATGCATGTGACCTTTATGAGATCGAGGACTGGCTTAATGGCTTTAATTGTCAAAACGTATCATTTTAGATAGTGTATACTTTTCTTACATTACCAGTATATACCTGTATTTTCAAGCTGACCCTATCAGAAAATGAATAAATACATACTTTTTTCTCTTGTATCTGGAGTCCAAACCTGTTAAGTAAATGCAATTCTCAAGAAATATTTGAGGCATTTGAAAGGTAACACTAACATGAAGTTATTGTCATTTTTATTTGTACATCAATTGTTAGGTACATGTGCAACATACTGTAAGTATACATGTACACATGTATGTGCCTTTTGCAAATTGTTGAGAATGGCCATTTTCACGGCAAATAAAACTGTCGCAAACTGATTCAATTGATTCTTGGCATGAATGAAGCTTGCGATTCTGAGCCACTCACAAAATTCACAAATATTTCATGCACGCACAAGTTTCTGGTTTAATAGTACCAACCTTTCCCCAATTGCCTTGGGACAGTTTCTTTCTTTAAAAATTGTTATCAATAACAAATGTTAAATTTCTATGACAAATTTGCTCTCAGCCGATCAAATGCCACAATTTCAGTAGCTTATAACAGTTATTGTAACTTGTTATTGATAACAAGTTATATGAAACAGGGCACAGCTTAGCACTATATTGTGCAATTGATTGATCAATCATACATTCAATTGATTTCACGACATGTACACATAACTTACGCAAAGTGCTAAAGATGGCCATTTTCAAAGCAAGAAACTTACGCAAATTAAAAAAAGTGTAAGTTGCAAAAGTCAAGTACAAGTAATCCATTAATTGTATATCAAGGTCAGTTGCAAGATAGCAATCAAATGGCCATTTTCATAATATAACCAGATTTATGCCATGCCTTTGTGAAGCTCCTCGATTTGAATTATTTCTTTCACCTGTTATATATGTATCTCAATGGTCAGAATTCAAATTGCAACAATGCATATGCATTAGTTGTTGCTAGGTAGGACATGGCCTGTCCTACCTAACAATACATAATAGTGTAAATGCAATTCGTACTCTGACTATTAAAATACAATTATTCATAAAAATTGAATAAAATAATTTGTACTCAAGGTTACATTACAGAAATGGTCTATTGCTAGCTTACGCTACCGTACAGAGTTCAGTACTTAATGATGAAGTTGAGTTATGGTCATGCGATTGCATTGTGAAAGAAACGGTGCGGAATCGATCAGAAAAGGTTGATCATCTACATGTAGCATATAAGTATTTGTGTGTATTGCAAGGTTCTGGAATCATCAAAATGATAAGAAATATGGCCAAGTTTGGTAAAGTTACAAGCACTGTACACAAAAAGATGTATATGGGACTACACAAACATGTGCCGTAAAAATCTGTCCCGAATTGTACGAATTGTACATGCCATATTAAGAATATGAAAGCATTTGAAGAGCTCTGCTTTTCAGGGAACATGTTTTATCTGATGTTCTTCCACACTTGCATAATAACAATGATAACGGACACAAATTATTTGTCACCTCTTCCCAGAACTCAACCATCTCTTTAACCTCATATATTTCAATCTTATTTGTTGTTGAACCTGTACAGGTCAAGAGAGATTTGGGAACATGACGAGAGTGTACTACAAGGAAGCTGTGGGTGCTTTCATCGTCTTCGATGTGACCAGAGTCTCAACGTTTGAAGCCGTGGCCAAGTGGAAGCATGATCTAGACTCCAAAGTACAACTCCCCAATGGCACTGCCATCCCTGCTGTTCTATTAGCTAATAAGGTGAGGGGACTGGGAAGGAAGTCTAAGAATATGCAGGAGGGTTTGTCTTCGAGGTAGTTGTCTTGAGGTCGTGACCCGACATTTGCTCAGACTGTGACATTTGCTCTGTTTCTAGACTCCAAAGTACAACCCCCAAAAGGCAGTACCATCCCTGCTGTTTATTAGCTAATAAGGTGAGGGGGGGGCAGGGGAGGAATTCTAAGAAGGTGCAGGAGGGTTTGTCTTTGAGGTGGTTGTCTTGAAGGTCGTGACCCGAAATTTGCTCCTGTGACATTTGCCCTGTTTCTAGACTCCAAAGTATAACTCCTCAAAGGCAGTACGATCACTGCTGTTTTAATAGCTAATAAGGTGGGGGGGGGGGGGGGGCAGGGGAGGAATTCTAAGAAGGTGCAGGAGGGTTTGTCTTTGAGGTGGTTGTCTTGAAGGTCGTGACCCGACATTTGCTCCTGTGACATTTGCCCTGTTTCTAGACTCCAAAGTATAACTCCTCAAAGGCAGTACCATCCCGGCTGTTTTATTAGCAAATAAGGGGAGGGGCTGGAGAGAACGTCTTAGAATATGCAGGAGGGTTTGTCTTCGGGTCGGTTGTCTTGAAGGTCGTGACCCGACATGTGCTCAAACTGTCACATTTGCTCTATTTCATCTAGGATTGGGTTAGGTATAGGTTTAGGGTTAGGGTCAGTAGCATAGTGTAGGAAATGGACGTGGAGCAATTGTTGCAGGAGCAAATGATGTTCAACCCCTTAAGTATATCCATAAGCCATATGAATTGATTCGATAACACTCCACCATAGAGTTTACCTGTATTAGTGGTAAGATTTTAGTGTATTAACATTTCGCTGTTCACACCGTATGTACCAAATAAACATTTTACACTGATGTAACATGAGATAATTGTTCAGATGGTAATTGAGTAAGGAGTACCAGAGGGCAGCAAAATAAAGGGGGGGGGAGGAGGGGACGGGGAAACAGATACATTAAGAATTTAGCTTTCCAAAGCCCCCAAAGAGTTATGTATAATGCATAAAGAGCTCCAGTACAATGTCAAATAAGAAACAGTAAAATTGCTGCAACCTGACCTCGACATAATGCTAGTAAACTAATTTCTTGATCTCTTGCATGCATCAATGTATAATGATCATTGTTCTTTTTGTTATGATTCATGCATCGTTAAGTGTGACCAAACCAAAGAAGGCCTTGTAAACAACAGCAGTCAGATGGACGAGTACTGCAAAGACAAAGGTTTCATCAACTGGTTTGAGACTTCAGCCAAAGACAACATCAACATAGACGAAGCAGCAAGGTTTCTAGTTACAAGTGTAAGTAATATTATCATAATAATACAGTGTACCGGTACTTATATAAGCCAGTTCACGGTTGCAGTCTGAGCATGAGCAGATAAAGGTCATTGCAGACCAAATTGTGAAAAACAAGGAGAGAAAATACTGGATACGTGCTCATGAAAATTATGTAGGGTAATCATTATTCATTTATGCACAAGCAGTGCACTCCATGATACACAAGTGGAAGTATTCTTTGAAGGGGAAACAAAGGCTAATTATATAGCACCTCCATCGTTGTAGGAGTGATTATTTAAAAATGTACAAAGTGGGACCTCTTCATGTTTTGAAGATCTGTGAAATGGTCTATTATCAAGCATTTGTGCTCACATTTGCCTGGGAGTGGAAAAGTAAACTGTATTACTGTGATCGTCTGATCTCTCCTTCTGGTATAACTGATTAGGATAGGCATGCATGTGCACCATGACACCTGGGTTTCCCCCTGCTCTAATATATACATAGTTCAGTGGGTCATTCTATTTATGAATTTCTTTACGCCATTCACTGCTTTGTGTGCTGTACATGTACCATTTGGTAGAAGAAGAAAATGCATATTAGTTTAGCTCTGAAAAGCACCAAAAGAGCTGTAACATATACAAATATGATAATGATGATAATAATGATAATGATGATGAAAGTAATAATAATAATACCAATATTAATAATATTAATGGTACTGATAATAATATAAATACTAATAGTAATAATATTTATGAAAGTGATAATAATTATAAAGATATGAACAACAATTACATTAATAAAAACTATTGTAAGATCAATTTTGATAATAATAAGATCAATTTATATAATGCAGCTACTGTATAAATATAATCTACTGAAAAAGAAAAAAATAGCTAACAGTGCTAGTTTATAGACACACAATCATAAACAATTCAAAAGCTTTTGAAAACATGTTCGTCTTCAATAAAGCTTTGAAGACAGCAACAGATGAGGCTTTTCTTTCGTCTAGTGGTCAGTTATTCCAAAGCTTTGGAGCATTTCCACTTCATACAGGGAACCACCTTGTGTATCTATACTTTATACTCATTTTATACCACCACTAAAGCTATTTCGATTCTCCAGCACAAATTTATCAAATTTCTAGTTTCGGACGACATAATAATAATAATAATAATATGGACATTTATATAGCGCTGGTATCCTCCAGGCTCTGATTCTCATGGCGCTTCACACATGTAGATAAATATAAACACAACTCGTGGTGTTGTTATTGAATTGTGTTTTAGAAACATGACCTCCTCATTAACAGTAATCAAAACTGTAATAAATCTTTCAGACGAGGTCGTTAATAGAGAAAACTGTAACTGTACTAGAGGTTCAATTGAAATGTTTCAATTTTTTTTGTAAAGAAGTAGTACCTCAGTCATCATAAATACATACTGTAGATAATTAGGGGGGGGTGGGGGAGGGAATCCCATCACTGTTACGGTTCAGACAAACAATTATATACTGTTTTGAGGGGGAAGGGGTATATATATATATATATGAGTTAAGAGGTTATATGTGTGCACTCTGGTTTTTTATGCCTCCGTTACGAAGTAGCCGGAGGCATTATGTTTTCGGGTTGTCCGTCCGTCCGTCTGTCCGTCCGTCCGTACGTACGTACGTCCGTACGTCCCGTTCTCGTGATCGCATTATCTGAAGAACCGATTGATAGATTCCTGCCAAACTTTTGTGATGTAAGTATCTTGCAGAGCCGATGAACTGATTAGATTTTGGGGTCACGAGGTCAAAGGTCAAAGGTCACAGGGCTCATTATGTATGCAAAAACATCTCGTGATCGCGTTATCTCAAGAACCGATTGATGGATTCCTGCCAAACTTTAGTCATGTATGTATCTTGCAGAGCCGATGAACTGATTAGATTTTGGGGTCACAAGTTCAAAGGTCAAAGGTCACAGGGCTCATTATGTATGCAAAAACAGCTCGTGATCGCGTTATCTCAAGAACCTATTGATGGATTCCTGCCAAACTTAGGTCATGTATGGTATCTTGCAGAGCCGATGAACTGATTAGATTTTGGGGTCACGAGGTCAAAGGTCACAGGGCTCATTATGTATGCAAAAACATCTCGTGATCGCGTTATCTCAAGAACCGATTGATGGATTCCTGCCAAACTTTGGTCATGTATGTATCTTGCAGAGCCGATGAACTGATTAGATTTTGGGGTCACAAGTTCAAAGGTCAAAGGTCACAGGGCTCATTATGTATGCAAAAACAGCTCGTGATCGCGTTATCTCAAGAACCGATTGATGGATTCCTACCAAACTTAGGTCATGTATGTTACTTGCAGAGCCGATGAACTGATTAGATTTTGGGGTCATGAGGTTAATGTCAAAGGTCATGTGGCTCATTATGTATGCAAAAATAGCTTGTGATCGCATTATCATTAGAACAGATTGATGGATTCCTGCCAAACTTAGATCATGTATGTATCTTTCAGAGCCAATGAACTGAGTAGATTCTTGGGTCATGAGGTTAAAGGTCAAATGTCATGGGCTCATATATGTATATGAGAAATTGATTGTAATCACGATATTCTGAGAACCTGTTAATGGATTTACAATGAAACTTGATTTTTTTTTTTTTTTTTCTATTTTGGTTTGTAAACTTGCTCTATGACGGAGGCATCATTTTCGACTGCGCGCAGTCGAAGTTCCATCTAGTTTTGTATGGAGCAGTAATATTTTTAGGAAGAATTTTCAAAACAAGTTCAAGTTGCCATAAATGAAACAATAATCAAGCAAGTCATTAAACTCTGTTTCGATAGGACATAGAATAAAAATGAATTTGGATTGCATGAGCAGGTGAAGACATAAAAACATGTATCAATATGTTCACCTGTCGCCTGCAGATGAATTTGTTGAAATTATGTCATCAATGTTTTCATTCAGGACTTGTCTCCTCTACATCCTCCCCTATCTCTTTCTTTCCCTCTCTCTCTCTCTCTCTCTCTCTCTCTCTCCCTTTCTCTCTCTTTCTCTTTCATTCTCTTTTCTTTCCCATTCTCTGTTTCCTCTCCCTCCCTATCTCATGCTATCAACCCATCATTCTTTCTTTCCTGCGCTTTCTTTCTCTCTCCCTCCCTCTCCTTTTCTTTTACTCTTACACTTACACCTTCTCTTATTCCAAATTATTCTCTTTATCTCTCATCGCACAGATCCTAGCCAACGACAAAGCAATAAACCATGAAGAGACGGAACAAGAAAACGACCCTTTCAAATTGGACGGTGAGAAGCCACCAGCGGAAGAGAAAGGGGCGTGTTGCTGACCCCCTTATCATTACCCCTATCCTTCTTCCAATCTTATACCTACCATTTATCTCTGTGCAGTACAATTAGCATTACTCCACAGGTATTAATGATATCTGTAACGGGCTAATCTGCCATCTTTTGGTGGTTATGAGTATGTAACCATGTGAACGGTTCATATCAGGTACACATGAGCAAGTGTTCAAACAAATCATTAACAAAATTATGTATCAAAGTGAGCTCCATGTTACTTGTGAGAAGTCCCAAATTAATTAGAGACAGGCTTTGAATCTGTTGCCCAAACTTTGTGACTTGGGACAATTAAAGATTCAACCGATTCTATTGTAAAAACTACCAAATAAGATTGTACATCTATTTAACAAGAAACCTACTAATGTGTTCATTAAGCCATCGCTAATTTCATTTCTTAACATCTTTTAAGTATCTTTTTATTATTAACTTAGTTTGTAGTTATAGATATGCTGAGTAAATAATTGTTTAAAATATGAAGAAGAAAAAAATGGAGGAAAAACATTCTTTCAAGATCATGCAGCTGCCATTTTGTACACTTTGCATGTGAACCAATCAGGTCGTGATTATAATCTTCTTTGCTAAGTATTGAAGATTGAAAACTCAGAACTGTTTCTACTATGAATATTTTTCTTTTGACTATCAATGACCATGCAAATGTACCATGGGTGTAATAGGTAATCAAGGGAACTAATGAAGTCAAACATGCTATTGTGTGTGACCACATGTTATATAGCAAGCAATCTTGCTTTTATACTGATTGGTGCTTAGAAAATGACTAACTTTTCTTGGTATCCATATCACCCATTATTTTACTCAACTTCTTTGGAGGATTTTGGATACCGTTTTCAATGGTGGATTATGTACTGCTCAGAATCCCTTTTAATTGTGTGTACACTTTCATGTAGAGGCCTAGGACGAGCCTTTGGTAAATATCCCAAGAATTTTCCCCTCCCCCTCCTACTGATACATTTTATAGAGAGCCAGCGAGATTTCAGAAATAATGTTCCGTGGGAAAAAAATTAGTGTCAAGAAGACACTTTATTCCCTTCCCCCCCCCCCTCCCTCATGAAAATTCTAGATTTGCCCCTTAATCATACAGGCTTTTTCATGCACCTATATTACTCCATGTGTAACTTAACCTGGTGAGAAATGATGGTTCTACCATTTTTGTTTTCCTTTTTTTAATATTTTCATAAGCATGATTGAGAAATGAAAGGTTATGCAGTTTAGGGGTCAGGCCACATTAATGATGATTGAGTTGGTCTACCGTAAGTGAACACTGCCCTAAAATGCCCTAAAAGATGGAATTTTATGATAATAAACACTTTACAGTGACCCTGAGAGGTTATGCTCCTATTTTTTGTATTATGCAGCTAAACGGTTGAGCAAGTCGGTCTAGATGTTGTTGCATTATTCTTTTGTATAGTGCTGAGGTCGGGTTTATTCAAGAACAAAAAATGTGGTTACCAAAATATTTTGTTACGAATGGACAAAAACTTTAACTAGAACATAAATACTTTATTTTGTTTATGGTGAATATCAAAGACTGAGGTAAAGTAGACCACCCCCCCCCCCCCCCCTTAGTTATGTTTGTAACAAACATAATGTAGATTGATTGCACCTCGTGGTATAGTGGTCCATCTCACTCGACTCTTAGGGCGTGTTTATGCTTAACTTTTTCTGGCCAGAATCAGACATCTGTTACGCGTTTAGTTTAAAACACGGTTGCGTCCTTTCTCACTTTTGTAGAATCACCGAAAAACGCTGATCACGATCACCGATCGTAAACTCACAAAAAGATGCGTTTACAATTTGTAAACGCATTTAAATGGGGTCAACGCACTGACCTCTAGTGGGTCTACGTAGCATGCACAGTGCAGGTTTGCGAATCCAGCTGCAAGGCCAATTAAGGCGACCCAGGGAGAATTGCCTGGGGGAGCAAGAGAAGTGAGCATAAACAGTACACCGTTGAACTGCGATTACGATGAGCGTTTACGATGTGCGTTACAAATCGCTCATTCTGCCTTCAAAATTTAAGCTTAAACGCACCCTTAGTTACTGCAAGGGTTTATGGTCCTTATGCCCTTTGTCAAGACAGTAGTCCACATTTGCCACTATCCACCCAGGGGTTCAGTGGGTATTTAATAGGATGAGACAGTGATTTTACATTTCTTGGCAATGTGAGCGCCTATAAAATGGCCCCTGGCTGGTATGCTACCCAGGGAGTGTAGAATGTGCGTACATTGTGTGCAGGCAAGCCTAAATCAGCTGACATGAGTAATGATGTACCAGTATCTGCAAAGCGCTTTGAGACATTGTCAATGCATTCAGCGCCATCTAAATGCAGAATATTCTAATTATTGTTATCAACATTTCAAGCTTATGATGTAATATATTGTTGATTTTATTTTGTACATCTTATATTTTTAAGATATATTGATTGATCATGTTAACTCTATGCATTAAATTGTAATGTTTTTCCATAGATGAGGAAAGCATCTTGTATATCTTACTGTGAAAGAAATCATGAAGAATAGCAGGTTTATATTTGATTTTTTTTTTTAACCTGGTGTGATTACATATGTTCAATGTTTGTGGAAAAGAAATGTAAGTATCCATTTCCAAGTATTTAAATAAATATATGGGTTTTTTAGGCATCTAATTTTAAGCTATGGATTTTTAAACCCAGAAGTAATTTTGTAATCGATTAAATCCACCATTGAAGTTTTTTTGTTTACTTCTTTACCGGTACTCCATATTATTTGTTAATGGTACATTCCAAGTAGTAAAATTCACCTATCTTTTCTTCTTTTCAACAAATTGTTTATGTTTTTAGTTTGCATTAGACCTTGAAGGGTCAGAATACTCAGAGGACAGTTCATATGTTCAGAGCTGGCCAGAAGAGCATTACCGGTATATCAAAGATTATGAGTTAGCGCCCTCTTGTGTCTAAACAGAGGAGCTACTGATTGGCATGAATACAGTATTAATTATTTATTCAAATCTAAGCTATCAATGTAAATTAGTGTTATATTTAATGAGATAATGATTTGGGTCATGAAGTTGCTGGGTAAAGTGTGTGTTTTAATGAAGCATCCCCCCCCCCCCGATCTCATCCATGCTAGGTCCCTAAAAGCTTATGAGAAATGTTCAAGTGTAAACATGATTAGTTAATTGTTTATAGCAAACAAATAATTGCTTCATTCGTCTTTACTGTAATAAGGGGTTCAATTTGTAAAGCTCTAAGAAGTAAATGTGAAAATTATCTGTAAAATAGAGCTTTTAAGACAAATATATCACCCATATTTAACTTTTATAGTCATCTTGACACCCTAAACATAATGGAATGGATGTTTTATATTTCACGAGAGCCCTATAATATCAAAAAATATATGGATTACTCGGCAGGTGCCCCTATGTGATTTTGAATGGCATTTTGTTGATCTAATTTTGGGTTTATTGGATAAAGGAAATAATTAACCTATTCAGCATTTGTATATCTTATTCCTCTTCAAGGACTTTACTATCTAATTCTTGGAGAACGTCTTTACATCAGGATCTAACACGATATGTTTTGATATATCTGTAAGATATAAGAGACAATTAAGAATTTGTGTTAAAAATTCCTGTCTTAGTATCAAACACAATTGCGTAGAATTTCTAAAAATCAAGCTTAAAAGCAATTTCAATCGTGAATTCCGAACAGAAACATTATCGCTAACGATACTTTCACAAATTTCATTAAATATTCAGATTTGTATAAATTTACATCTCACAAAATATCGTTATAGCACATATTGATACAACAATTGATTTTAGCGGCAATTCATGAAATTTTCATTTAAAAAAAAACCCTAATTAACGTTCAATGATTTGTAATTATTATTCGTAGTCTAGATGTTTTCTTTACTATTGCAGGGAACAGTCATGGATATCTTTTGTCTTAACTTCCTTGGTGGTGTTTTACTCTCATTGCCATTGAAATTAGTGTATGATCATGACCCTTATATTAATTAATGACATATCTTTTTTTTTACTTTGTGCTGCATTATTCCCATTAAATGAGTGATCTAACAATAGACCATTTTCATAATGTAATCAAATTGAATGCACACCCTCAACGCTAAAACGAAGACAGTCCTTTCATTATTAAAGATGAAGTTGAGTTCTGGTCATGCCATTGCATTGGGAAAGAAACGGTGTGGAATCGATCAGAAAAGGTTGATCATCTAACATATAAGTATTTGTGTGTATTGCAAGGTTCTGCAATCATCAAAATGATAAGAAATTTGGCCAAGTCCTGGTAAAGTTACAGGCACTGTACACAGAAAGATGTATATGGGACTAAACGAACACTTGTTGAAAAAATCTGTCCCGATTTTTATTATGTTACATGCCATATTTAGAATATTAAGGCATTTGAAGAGCCATGCTTTTCAGGGAAGATGTTTCATCTGATGTTCTTCCACACTTGCATAATACAATGATAACGCTCACAAATTGTTTTTCACCTCTTCCCAGAACTCAACCTTCTCTTTAACCTCAGAAACATGTATTTTTCGGGGACTTTGCGCTCTGTGTGTGACATAAGGGAGGGGGAATGATGATTGAAGAAGAAAAAATGCAAAAAACGGGCAGGATCTGGACTAAGATCCCCCTAGGTTTGTTATTCCAAAAAAGGAATAGGGTTCTGTTTCTCATTCCTCTCGTGGAAATATTAACATTCAGATTAACAAATCTTAGGAATATGAGCCTTCAGAATAAAGACATGTAACCTTAGATGTACCTGCTCACTCATGCAAAGCACAGAAAAGCATGCAAGTCAATTAATGTTTTAATCGCAAGCCTGTCGAATCCATGATATGTATTGATTGATACAAGTGTATGTATTTGTTTAATTGTGTACTATTATCATTTTTTAGTCATGTACATGTGCTTGTAGATAACATATCCTGCATCACACGTCATCCACTGAAATTGGATTTGTTTAAATTGTTTTTACTTCGATGAGCAAGAAAATTATTTCTTACAGTTGTACATAATCTATATAAAATAAATCAAGCTATGATAATATCAAAAGTATTGGTGTGACTGGTTTCCTTTTCTTTGTGTAGGCCACCTCGATTCGCTTATTTATGTTTAATTTTTCAACAGCGAGAAGTGTGATACAAATAATAGGGTTCTGTTTTTTTCTTTATATATTAATGGCATAAATGTAATGCATCAAGAGCTAAAGAAAATAATAAATATATTAATTAGTCGAGGTTCTATTAGTAGTAGCAGTTTTTACCCCCCTCCCCCCCCCCCCGAATTTCAATTTCTATTTCAGAAAGCAATGACCAAAAAATGCAAGCTCAATTTGGAAACATAAGCCAGCTTATATATCGCCATCTACGATCAGCCCTCTTTTGTTTTTAAAGCACATTAGACCAAATATGTCTTTGACGTCTAATATTAGGGAATTTTAGCTTTGCACAACGACAACGTGGATTGCTACGATCGACGTCCTTTTAATGCACTACCTTGAATGGACGTCACACGTATCAGTCCAAGCAAATCTAAAAGTCCCTAATGTTATTCCTTTCCTCTCTTCATCTTGTTTCTTTTACTCCCTTTTACATAGTATTGACAGAGCCAGAAATTATATTTATATTAGATATGGGAATTTAGATGGACATCATCATCCTAGCTTAGGTTATAAATAATCATAAGAATACTAATAATTGGAAATAAGTCTTCTTGTCGGAATAAAAGCCTAATTAGCCTCAAATCGTAGACAATCGCACTATACTGGTTTGAATTCACTGTGATTCCGAGCCGATTGATTTGGCTATTCCTCCTCCAAGGAAGTTTGAAATCCCTTGAAATTTAGATTTTATTGATCACGTGACTATTCAGATTCTCCACCATCAACATTTTTTCAAGTTTGAATGTTCAAATCAAATGCTATTGCAAATTCCTCCAAATCGGATCGTAGTCGGATCGTGTAGTATGCGTCGAGGTTTACTATATGACATTACAGAGGTGTTTTGTTTATGTTTGTTTCTTTCTTTGAGGAGATGGATAACAGATAGATATATGTTCTGCCAAAG
Source organism: Strongylocentrotus droebachiensis (assembly GCA_035222895.1). NCBI lineage: Eukaryota > Metazoa > Echinodermata > Echinoidea > Camarodonta > Strongylocentrotidae > Strongylocentrotus > Strongylocentrotus droebachiensis. Next base: position 497,239 of record JAVYIG010000314.1, on the reverse strand, counting down.
GCAAGTCCAAGCACAGCAGCACTCTTGAATAGCATAGACGCATAGTATAGGTGTTATTCACATGATTAAATATTATTATTATTATTATTTCCTTGATCCAATTGAAGGCCTTAGTCTTTGAGTGTCACTGAATGAAGAAAAAAAAATTGGTATAAATCATGACCAATAATAATGCTCACTTCGTTTCATGAATATTCATTTGGATGATTTTATGAACTCATTATGAGGAAATAGTATAGGGGTCCCTTTCTTCACCGCCCCCCCCCCCTCCCCGCCCCGTTGAATTATGCCTCTTGCTTCAGTGCTTCATACATAATGCATTGTGTTTATCTCGAATAGCGAATGAAAAAAGGTTCCTACACCCAAATTCAAAAGAGAACAAATATGACGATAAGTATAAAAGAAATTAACAATAGACTTTCATTAAAAAAGATAACATCCCAAATAGACTTTTAACCATTTTGTATCACTCTAATGAGAAGGGTTAGCTTAATTAAACAAGGTGTGCAAATGAAGTCAAGATATTAATCATCATAATCAAGAGAATTTCACAAATTCGCTTGTAATAATCATTTTCTTGAGTTTGAGTTGATATCAACATCTTTCCTTTCTTGGAATGAGATAACAAAAGAATAATGGCTTTTGACCCACATTCATTGCTTCAGCCAAAACTTGGTACAAGAGGATTTTGACAATACTCTTTCAAAAGCCTGCTGTTCAGTCATCTTTGGCAGCACGATTATGAATATGGTATCATTAGACAGGATATTAGTTACCCTTTAACATGAAATATAATTCAAGGTCACATAGGTTATAACTTTTGAATAAGAAGCTAACAAAGTTGGGTACACCTTTTTAATACGCACTGTATACGGAAATCTTGGAGCTTGGAATGGCGAAACTTGCAATGATGGTCCTTCAAGATTCCCCTCTAGTTGGGCGTACGTGTTGTTTATAAACTTAATTTCTTCGAAGCGCTTCCGGAATCAGTACTCTCGGATTTCTTTTGTGCAAACACTCTGGATAGAATGAACCGGATACATTTTTAATGACATGTGTGTCATCTTGATTAAGTCCTGTTGCTTTCATTGATTCCCCGGCAGCATACCTTCCCTGACATACTCAGAGTTTACCCAAATTTAAAGGGAAAAGTACGTGTTTTGGTATACAAAGCCTTAGACGGGTAATCCAAGTAGACACGACAGCCCGCAAGACCGACAAAACATAGAACAAAACATAGAGCTATATCGGTCTCGTTGAATGTCAGTCACTTGAGCTGTATAAAGCCATTAAATTAAACGAAATGTAAGAGGGTGGCGACATCCGAGGGAGGAATGGGCATGTTCGATCCCCCCCCCCCCCCCCCAAAAAAAAAAAAAAAAAAAAAACTCAATAAAAAAATAATAATAATAATAATAATAATAATAATAATAATAAAACTAATGATAATAATAATAATAATAATGATAATGATACTAATAATAATCAATTAATAAATAAATAAACACGAATAAATGAATAAATGAATAAACAAATTTAAAAAAATATTGATAATACTACCACTCATGATAAAATGGCATAAAATAAATAACAGTAAATAATGAGTAAGAAATACACCCCACTTTGCAGCCTCCGAAGTGCTGCTCAATAATAACAAGTGCACCGATCCAGATTTGATAATAATTCCGCTTGGGCATTATTACAGATTCCTTTGCATATAATTTCAACGTTTCAGAAAATCTATAAATCTTAGAAACGGACATGGAAATGTTCGCAAGCTTACTTTTTCCAATCAAAATGAGCCATGTTGACTCTTAGTTACTTTAGCAAATCACCATATTCAATTAATGCCGAGAATAACAGATTTTTTTGTTCGAGTTCACTGCCACTAAAAAATCGCATTCTTTCCATGCATAAAAAGTATGAGTCAATGAATATGCTTGATTTGGATTGTATTATTATGAGGGGGAGATTATTTACTGTGTAAATAAGTATTGCACAAGTAAATGTTTACGTCCTGTTTCAGCGGCCTGTTCAGACATTATGCTCAACAGGGAGGGTGATCCTTTTCTTTTATTTGGGCGGGGCTGGCTTTACTTACAAATAACGTAGACAATAGGTAGTGTTGGTGCACCGACATAATCTCCGGCGACAACTTTTCTTTATTACGTTTAAGACATAGGGTTAGGATGGCAGTTGGGGTTTCAATTTAGTGTTACGGTTTGGCCCAAGGATATATAGTGTTTAATGGTTTGTGGCTGAAGCAAAATCATTTAGAGAAGAAAATTGAAATTATCGCTTGACCATGTGTTGTATTACAAAAATGATTTCTCCCCCTCCCCCTCCTCCCCCCCCCCCCTCTCTCTCTCTCTCTCTCTCTATGTATGATTGTCCCTCTCTACCTCTCTATCTATCTCTGGTCGTCTTTCTCTCTCTCTCTATCTCTCTCTTCCTCTATCTCTTCACTATTTTTCTTTTTTATTTCTTTATATTTCTTCTTCTTTTTTTAATGGGGGGGGGGGGACTTGAAACAATATCCTGGTAGGCTTTCGCCCCTTTCGCCATGCGTGTAAATGGTAAATACGAGGCTGTTTACCCTCGTTTACTGAACAATGTTTACGGATGAGCTATCTCATTGTGTATGGCCATATTCCATGCAAAATACAAAGAGAAGAGTCGCTTTTTCAACTTAGCCCCGTGCACGAACGTGGAGCAATTGTTCGTCACCTAAGGTTGTGGGAATATATTCTGCGAATAAAATCTTCGCATTCTACTTTTATGCCCTTGCCGGATCTACCATTCTTATTGACTCACTGACACATGAGTGTAAAATAAGGAATCACTGATAAAGGAATTTCTAGTGTTTAGTCTGCTACCTTTCCACTTCATCAGCTTCCATGGATAAAACGCTTAGGATTTTGCACTGAAATGCTGTATATAATATACCGTTCGCAGTCTTCCACTCTCATTTATCAATTGACGTGACGATGGATTATTAGAGAATCAATATCAGTCTCCAGCGACCTATACTCTTGTTTAACTGTTTGCACGTGAATATTTTGCAAATATTGATATTGGGAGGGAAAGGTTCGGTATAGAACAGTACCAATTTGTGCCTGGAGAAGTTCACATCCATTTGAGACTGTTCAAGGCAAGGATATATATTTCATACATTTGGTAAGTATAGAACACTGTCGTCTAATCAAATTTTTTTAATTAGAATTGTTTACACTTGGTTCATGAATTATCCAATTTAGCATATGCTTATTCACTTTTACGTTTCGAAAGCTTGGCAAAATATTCTTAATACTAGGAACAAGAAATCAATCATGTTTGTTGGGTAAATTTTTGTACCCAAAATAGTGTGAAATTTACTTTATATCAGTGGGGGGAATTATCGGGAAAATCGGGAAAATTTAACCCAACATGTTTTAGACTATGGATGCATATATATATGCCATCAGCTTTCAGAATTATAATTATTTTGTTTTAATGTTGGTACTGATCAAGAGAGGGGGAAGAGAGAGAGGGAGATGGAGAGAGTGTGTGCGTGTGAGTTTTTTAAGAGATAGAAAGAGAGAGAGAGAGAAATGGAAAGAGAGCGATAGTTTACAGACGCACGGAGACAGAGAGGGTGAGAGAGGGGTAGGGGAGGTGATAGAAAATGAGAATATGATATAAACAGGGACAGCGAGATCGATATGCAATATGGTCAATGATGCTGTTTAGTATTCAAACTATTAGAATTGTGTTTCTCGACAATTCATAAAACAAACAAAAAATCAGTAAGAGTCGATGGTACAATTCATTTTGTTCGTTCCATACCGTTTGGTCTGCGACTCAATGTAAAAACTCTTGTTTATTTCATCATTCATCATTCAGCAACATCATTCAGCAACCTCACTTGCAAGCTGTCGAAAACATGTGTGTACAGTTGTTTGTATAGGGATACAAAAAAATAATACAAACATTGGTCATCGGTCTTTTGTGCAGCCTAAATAAACAGGGAAAATACTATCTACCCTGTCACATACGTTACCGACTTCATCTACGATTTCAGTATATGTGATGAGAGTATCGGGCTGATAGCCCTAGAGATTAAATCAGACAAAACATCAAATTAAATGGTATTCTATAGGCGGTGTCACACAGAAAAATCCCTTACAAAATCCCTTGAAAAAAGGGAGAATTTTCTTGCTTCGTCAGAGGATTTTTAATGCGATAATTGATGACAGACAGCAATTAAGAGGATAACTAAACTCCAGATAACTAAAATCCGTATTTTTGGCCTCTGTAAGACACCACCTTATATGTCAATTTATGTTAACAATTCCATAATACAGTTCAATGATACTTGTAACTTACGGGACAATATTGGACTTGCCAACAATAATAATGACGTAACAATGAAACAATAATTATTATTGATCAAGATTAGTCTGATTGTGAAGGTTGCCAATTTGACAATGTGTTTAAATCCTGAATTTATCTTTTAAACACGGAAGTATAATATTCATGCACATAAATATAATTTTCTGAGCAAGGTACATGTTTATAATTGGTATTGCATTATTTTATGGGACATGACTTATCTTGTTTCTTGACAGTGTCATAAATGACAAGTTTAATCGATCGTAAAAATATATGTTAGTGTGTCTACTATATCAATGGTTATCTCCGATTGTATGCCTTGTTGTGAACGTACCATGTTCTCTCTTTTTGAAGAAGAGGAAGAGGAAGAAGGAAAAAACGCCATCGTTATTTTGAATTATTTTGAGTGGCGTATACTTTGGTCAAATCAAGGGGAATTGGGCACTATAGCTGGTACTATCAATAAGATGTAAAGACATTCTTCTCACGTCCTATACCATCTGTTCCTCCTCCTCCTCTTCTTCCTCCTTCTTCTTCTTGTTTTCCTTCTTCAATATATTCTGCTTCTTCCTATTCTAATTCACGTCCTAAATTCAAGATATTGGCACTATTTATGGGAGCACCTGCATGGAGCTAGTGCATATAGCGCAACTTTTTAACACAGAGATACATAATTCTGTTTCCTTCTCCCCTCCCCCTTCTCCCTCTATTCTGTATAGCTCTGCCATTGAATTTAGGCAATCTTTGTACATTATTAATACCTAGGATTTGCAACAAATCTCACTTTACACACAGGAAATAATACGATTTATCTAAATCCATACGCCAGTATCCATGTTCAAAATACTGGGAAACTATACAATTTATTTACATGTACAATATTGACGATATTACATACACCGTTTCCTCTTGATATACATGTACGTTCTGAATGTATGCGATATGAATATCACCGCCACATCCTTACAGTTCACCAGTCAAACACAAGTGCAATTTTCGATGAAAATGCAGCCTTTATGCTCAAATATTCTTCATTATCTGAAATCCCACATCGTATACAATTTCTACAACTACTTGATACTATTTGTTCGATGAATCTACACGCAAAGTCGTTTCCTTATTCAAAAGGCCGTTATAATAATTACCAATTTACCTTAAAAAATAGCATACTCGAGGCGAAACGTATTGTATAAAGTCATTGACATAACACAATCACAAAAGAACCAATTGTTCAAGTCTAGACATGCGTGGCAAGTTTATTGCATTTTTATTACGTAAAATTTCGATATGAATAATTGTTCTATTTTCGGTGCATTCAGTTATGTTTTCATTCCGTCGAAGATAAATAGTTGGATATTCGACTGGAGACGGTTTGTTCACCCTTTGTTTACACACTGTCCTTCCTTCTCCTAAAGTCAAGGAGATGTCTGTCCCAATTACTATTTTATCTGACTATTATGACTGCCGCCGGTCCCCTTATTGCTCACTTATAAGCGTACACATGCTTTTTTAGCAGTCAGGTAAAATAATTTAAAAAATAAAATATTATTGCAAATATATACTTGTAGATAAGCATTGGACCTGCGTCTCTAAGACCTTCACGAGAGACTTGGTAATTGAAGGTTGGGGCTTTAACAAGGGGCACTAGGGCATGAATCAGGGACCCTTTGGTTACGATGACTGAGCCACCGTATGCCTCCATTTGCACCAAATCTTTATTTTTGCACCCTTGCTTATTTTTTCCGCAAACGCTGTACATCACCTTTAAAAACTTGGTTGTCAAACTAATAATATTGATAATGCTTCCTTATACCATGCAACGTTTGCTCCAATTTTTTTTTTTTTTTCGCACCCGGTTTGATTTTTTTCTTCCGCCAACGCTGTTCATCACCTTTAAAAAGGTGTTTTCCCAAAAAACAGTACAATTACAGAAACTATGTTCGCACGGGATCGTCGTAGTTTTAAACTTTAAGTTTGCGAAACCTCGCAGTTTTAAACAACTACCTATTAATAACAACTTGGGTTTATATGATACTGAACATTAATATGTCCAAAGTTTTAAACTATGAGCTGGGCAAGCATTCGTTGGCACTTGAGAGAAACCTCGAAGTTACTTGTGTCCGCGCAAGGCACATAGCCTCGAGGGAGGTCCACCCCCCCCCCCCCCCCCTCACTGCCCGGGCGGTGCTAGGGTCCAATTATTAACTGCTCGAAAGCTACAAGATAAACCACGAAGTTTAAAATAAACTAACATTTTAGACTCTCGTGTGAACCTGTAGCTATAATTATTGTTATCCCCTTGAGTGAGACCAGGGGCTCGCTCCGATTGGATAAGGCGTATAACATAAGCCGACCAAAGCACTGGTGGAGGGGGTGGGGTGGGGAACTTCCATCCAGTGTCCCCTTTCAAAATCCAATATGACATACGTTTAATGAAATAAATATGTGCCCCTTATAATATTGTGTTCTTGTGCGCTAAGTCATGTGAAACTTCTTTTACTACACAGGTTCGTACCTAGTTGTCAGATTTTTGGATATTTGGATTTTTTTTTATTTTTTTTTTTTTTGGGGGGGGGGGTTTGGGGGAGGGGGAGGGGGGTCATCCTCTTTTTTATAATCGTGAATCCGCCCGTGACCTTAGTTAGAGCATGGATGGAGTACCAACCCCCTCCTTTCTTACCAACGGCACGATGTATAGCGCCTGCCTGTTGTTTTATTTGAGGTAAAAACGTCGTATCTGTCAAAATTGATGAGCCTGTTTTTCGTCCATTTGGGATATAATGGTGAAAGGGGCAGAAGATCAAGAGTGCGAAGTTTTATTATGATGAAAGTTAAGATATTTGAGCCGAGTTCTCGTCTCGTGGCTTCATTTTTTTCTTCAGCCTTTCTATGTAACGAAGGAAAAGAGCAGGTGGTTTTATAAGTGTATAGAGCTTCTCTACAACTACATATTTTTGCATATTTTGTCTCCATTTCAAGGAAAAGGCTATATAAATGTATTGTCTTTCGAGAAATTGCCTTGGCTATTTTCTAAAAGGTGCGGGTGCATCTAATATGTTACCGACATTTTAGTTGTGTAATCTTCCAGACAATTTTGTTTTAATGCTCAATCGGGGACATGATGTAAATTCGCAGCACTTGTTATTAAGTAAATTATTTATCATTAGAGTACACTCTATAAGGAGGTGGTTTGGCGGTGTGTTTAGAGCGATTGTTTTAGCAACAGCTCACGTGGGTTCGAAACTAGTTGAGTTAGCAATTCCCCAAGAGCATAGTGAATAACAAGGCTCAATTTTACAGTCTCTTGCATGAGACCTAGATCTAGAGCCGTTGGTACCCTGGAACTCACTTACAATCATATACCTCATTTCTTATAGCTCTCTGGTAAAATAAGAAATAGATAAACATGCATTTCTTCCCAATACTTTCTGAATTTTTTTCTTTCGAATATTAACGTGACACTCTATTCTCCTATACATACTCCTATAATAGCGTCACGTATCCCCCCCCCCCTCCTCCGTCCTAGCTCATATCGACTCAAGCATTCATATGCTTTTGATAGTTGACCACAGCATGTATCTCGATTCTTTGATTTACCTCCACACTTTCAAGTTCTCAATTATATATATGTATTTGTTTGTGTATTTCAGTTATCAAATTTTATGTAAATCAATTATATTATATTATTATTGTTATTTGAATATTTTGTTGACGATTTTTCAATTAATGCAGAAACATCTGCTAAAAAAAGAAAGACATTGTCTTGAGATGACCTTCTGTCGGAGAGGGAACAGGGTTAAGCAAATTTGGAACAAAAGATGACAAAGAATAGGTCCAAAGTCTCATCAAGTCCTTGGTTATGAAAGATCCAATATTTGTGTGATGAAAAGAAGAATAATGGTGTTGTGGAGAAAGGACTGTTAAGCAAATAGTATGATCTTTTGTGCTGTATTTTTGGAAAGCAAACAGAAGATTCGTCTTGTAACAACAATAAGTGTCCCTTTCGACCTCTCCAACATGCACAAAGTCATTATTTCTTCAAGGTGAATTCATGGTGGCTTAATGGCAGAGGAGTGGTATCGTAACCGGTAGGTCCCATGTTCAATACCAAGTCGATGCGCCAGTGCCCTTTTGGTATTGATTAGCAAGTCCCTTAAACGCGACCCACAGAGAAAAAGGACCCCTGATTGATGATTTTATCTACTCGCTTACCGGGGGCTTTCGTAGCCGTCGGGTAAATTACATTCTTAAACGCTGTCGTCGTCTTCATCAATCGCATCATCTCCGTAACAATCATAATCATCAATTCATCATCATCATCATCATCCACGTCGTCGTTGTCGTCTTGTGAGTGAATTAGATGACTGGGGTAATAATATATATATGTAAAGCGCTTAGAGACGGTATTCCGTATTGAGCACTATATACATCCAGGTTATTATTATCATTATACGATATTCATCCAATATTACCTAACCATCTCAAATTGGTTGTATCTTATCTCCATCCGTGTTTGTTTTGTTTGTTGGTCCATTTTACTGTATGCGTTCGAACTCTTATCCTGCCTAAAGAGTATCACCTCAAAATTCACCAATTCAAGTTGGAGCTGAGACCGACATTTTTATATGATTGCAGAAGGTAACTGATCGAAGATCTTGATACGAGAGAATACTGCTATTCTTCTCGATTGTCATGGTTACACTCACTTTTCTGTCTCGGATATATGTTCATATACGTGTTGTTTGTAACTGTGGTCCCATCTATATACTATCGTCGTGATATACTCTTATTGTCGAACCATATAGGCCTGTTCTCTGTACAATATATTTACTTTGACTGTGTGTGCGCAGTGAATCTCTTTATGACAGTGATCTATTTGTTCTCGAACTTGGCCGTGTATTTGGGTACATTCCGTGTACCGTCCCAATACTGTATTGTGAGTTGTGACATATCCTTATCATGTTTTTGTTTACCTTTCTAACTATATATCTCTACTATGCTAGCAACAAGAAATACTACACAAATTGCTATGACCACTCAGTTGGTCAAGGATTAGTCTCTAGTGCAGAAATCAAAACAATGTTAATTAACAATATTTCAAGATGCAAAGTTTATTAGGGGGAATATGGGCATCAGTTGGCAAATCTAAAAAATTAACAACTTTATTTTCTTGTCAGCAATTTTTTATAACATGTACCTCCCTCGTAATGCCACTATTCCACTAGTGTGATGCTGTCGGCCAAACTGTTCAGATGGACTTTTAGATAGACTGCTGACATTTCATAATAGGTTAGCAAGAGTGATCCTGGGAACCCAAATACCAGATTAAGTTAGGGCCTTAACAGTAGGAAAACATACAACTGCATGTACACTTAAGGTAAAAACAGATTAATCGAAGTTTTAAAATGTGTCAATGCCATGGAATGGCCCCCTGTCCAGTATTACACCACCGTTTCACAAAACCCCAATGCTCAGTCGAAACCGTGTCAAAACCAATGCCTCCTTTCAAGAAAAGGGTGTTTTTGTTAACAAAAGTGGTAAACGAACTTTCCAGTACTTAGGGTCTAAACAATTAATTCAATTAAAGCCAAACAAAGATGAGCCATACTACTCAAATATTTTAAAGCAACTTTCGTATATCCGGTTTTGTGCTAACCGCGGAGACAATACCGGGTAAAGGATTACTAAGTGCATCTATTAAATGTACATGTAAACAGGATCTCTCTCTCTCTCTCTCTCTCTCTCTCTCTCTCTCTCTCTCTCTCTCCTCTCTCTCTCTCCTCTCTCTCTCTCTCCCTCTCTCCCTTATTTCTCTCTCTTTCTCTCCCACTCTCTCTCTCCCTCACTCAACACTCTCTTAAATAATATGTATATAAATATTACCTCATATTCCTTTCAACGGCAGTAATCAGTACTTGGACATTTGAATAAGCTTTCAATTTGATGTTTTGATCATACCCTATGTTTATAATTAGTTACAGTTTATATTATTGTATTCATGGTATTTCTTCTTAATTATCTTACTTATCTTCGTTTTCATAACCTTTATTTTTTTATGTTATTTATGTGTTCAAATTATACTTATTCGTTATGTAAATATTTTATATACGTCGTTTTTACTGTGCAGGGCCGTCAGGAATAGTAGTTTAGTAACGGAAGAGGCAACCCTGTTTAAATTAAAACTGTTAATGAATAAATTAAATAAATATTTTCACTATAATAACATGTACACACGTAGTATACTGTTCGATACCGCTTTTGATAATGGTAGTATATTGCGGCTGCTGATGATATATTCCGGTTTCATGTAGCACACAATTAGTTTCAACTTTCGATAAACACATATTGCTAGCCATGCAGCGTCAGTTTTATTTTAGTCTTCAAGTGTTGGGTGTTTCTTTTCTTGTTATATCCGCATATTTATTACTTTCGTTAGAGCAATTAAGGGCTATTGGGTTATTCTTCCATCCTTTCGTACGTAATTAATCCGATTTAACCAACAATATATTGAATAGATCTATAAGGATACCTAAACCAAATAACATGAATGACTTATTTCGTCCGCCTTTTAACATTTCCACTCCCTTTTCCTGTGTGTCTTGTATCATTTTCAGATTGAAGCTGCTTTGAACGAGAGTTACACCAATACAAGCTTTTCAAATATCTATACCGGACCAGATGGACGGTCTACAAAATCCAGCCTTCGATGGAAGTGAGTCCACCGCAGGAGATTCGCCCTCCAAAACTCGCCCCGTCGGTGTAGTTCGGCCGGTACAATCCAATGGTGCAGGGGGTGACGCAGGGTCACTGAGTCACGTCAAAGTTGAAGATGGGGGCGATGTGTCGACGTGCGGATGGGGTCCATTCAAGCCGAAATGCTTGCAAGTGAGTGAAGTGAAGACCTACAATTTTGCTTTTGTCATCCATAAGCCGCTGATAATTGTTAATGGATGATAAATAAACGGCTCTCAATGCGTTATTTATTTAGAGGCAAAATATGAAAGTGCATAGCGAGAATTTTTTTTTTTTTAAATGAGTACAATGATGAGGAAAGGGTATTCGGATTAACTAAAGTAATGGCATTAAACTAATACAATATTTCGTCATTAAACGATAATTATTTAAGTTTGGTTTAAAAAGTATTTTTTTATTAATTGCCTTAATTTCACCTGTCACATGATTGCTAAGCGCTAACACTCATATACTGTACACTTGGGTAGAGAGTGGCAAATAAAGTTTATTTGAATGTCTTCCAGAAATCACATGTAACAAAATATAATAGAGTACAATCATAACAGTACAATGTAGAATAATGTAAATGTTCGACAATTAACTGAAACGATTCTCTTTTTGCTCAGTGTTGCAACAGGCCTGCTGGTTTCCTCGTCTTCGTGTGCATATTCGGTTTCGTTCAAGGGATGACCGTCAACGGACTCGTCTATGTGGTCACCACCACGCTCGAACGCCGCTTCAACATCCCCAGCATCCGATCAGGCTTCATCTCCAGCTGCTACGACTTCGGGACGCTCATCGTGGTCGCCTTCGTGACGTACTTCGGTGAGAGGGCCCACAAGCCGGTCTGGCTCGGCCTAGGGGCGCTGGGTTTCTCGTGCGGATCGATTCTCTTCACCGTGCCGCATTACTTGACCGGTCTGTACCAGTTCGAGGTGAGTCCGTTTGTATAGGCCTACTACTCGACCCATTGGTGTTCCGGAGTAGTCCATAAAGTAACAGTGCTCCATTATGGCATTTTTTGTTTATTAGTTCAATAGTCAGAATAAGAATTGCATATATTACGTGTTGTTAGGTAGGACAAGCCACAATTTTTGTCATACCTATAATAACAATTAATGTAAGCAATTCGCATTTTGACTATAGAAATACAATTATTCATATCAGGTGAATGAAATAATTTGTAATATAGCACTTAACAAAGATTTGTGCATTAAATTTGATTTAATTACTAAAATAGTCTATTTAATTCACTTCAAATTCTTTAATGTAATGTATACACTGAACAGAATAATATGAGTTTAGACCATAGTAATACAAGGAACATGGGGCAAGGGCTGAGGGGGCTGCGTCCCTGCCATGAATTTTAAAAGTATTGATATTCGGGAAACAATCATCTATGATTCGGGCAGCGAATAGCCATAATATCGATATATTTGGCAGCAAGGTGCCCGATTATATAGTGTTATATATTTACTAGTATATTTTGCTGACGAAATGACAATTGAATATAATAAAGTTTTACCCCGTTGCTCGCAAAATCTAAAGACGGGATTGATTGGAGTAGTGAGATGCTTGTGAGGAGCCGAAATATATCACTCTTACATCTAGAGTATTTTTACTACAAAATAACATTCTACTATAATAAGAGTGTCATGACATTTTGTACTTTCGCTTTGCTCCCTCGCAAAACATAAAAACAAGGTGTCAGCCACCCCCTCCCCCTCTCGAAAATGTGCCCATTATCATTATTATTGTTATTATTATAATCATTAGTATTATTATTATTATACCTCTAATGTATTACCTCAGTCCGTCGACGTGCCGACATGTGATCTGAACAGCACGATGTCGGGTGGGAGCGCAGAGCTCGAACCGGGACTCAGTCGTTACTACATCGTCTTCATCATCGCCCAGCTCATTCACGGCATCAGCGCATCGGGTTTATATACGCTTGGGTATACGTACATCGATGAGAATTCACCGGTTACGAGAGCATCTATCTATGTAGGTAAGTAAAGAAGCCAGTGCAAGTTGCTGAAGTTTGATATAGACAGGGTAATAATAATAATAATATGTCTTGTTTACCCAGGGTAGCCTCATCAGTATTTATACTGTTCTCCCTGAGGGCCTTGCAATCATATTATTATGGGTATGTGCTTAAATGTTACAAGACAATCTTTAAAATGTGCATGTATAAATTGAAGAGATATTCCATTAATAATTAGAGATTGTTGGTCGTAAGGGTTGCAAATTTCAAAAAAAAATCAGAGGAGGTCCGACAATCGAGCTCTCCGCTAGGTACCCAAAACAAAATCGCAACTATCAAAAATACCTTAAGGCAATTTTTAATAGCCCATTCCATCACATTTTCAAATGCGCGAACATTAGGCCTTATAAAGAAATATTTATAACGTAATCCAAGTATGATTTCTTTAGAATATTCAACATTGAATTGAGATCGCCATTGGGCTGATTTTCGAAAGTATTTGCGATCGCGTTTCCATTTGTTTACACTCCTTTCTTAATAAAACGTTCATTTGGAAATGTAACAGCTAATATTCCTATCAGTGTTACTTTACTCATTATTTTACAAATTCTAATTCCTCGTCTCGTGTTGTAATTTTCCTTTGATTTAGGAATCTTTCAAGCATCCTCTTTATTCGGTCCTGCCTGTGGATATCTGATAGGAGGCCTTATACTCGAAATCTATACTGACCTCGGTGTTGATACGTCACAGTAAGTCCATATTTGTTCCAATTACAAACAAACAATAAACCAATTTAAAAAACAAACAAACAAAACAAACAAACAAGCAAAACAAAACAAACAAAACAAAACAAAACAAATATATTTTAAAAAAATATTTAAAAAATGACAAGTTTCCGTATCATATTTGTGTGTTCTATGACACATGCGACATTTCCTACCTTCAAATCTTCAATCAACATTAACCCTAAGCCTAACCCCGAACAGTATCCTTAAACGCATAACCACAAATAAATAAAGCCCTGAATAAAATTAACACACCGAAATTGAGAGAGTTACAAATACATGTATTATACGAAATACCACATAAAATTTAAACTGAAATACGAAACGTAAGATGGGAAATCCGACAGGATATAGCATAATCTCAAGATTTTGTGTTTCATTTTTGTCCGTTTCTCTCAGGTTAGGTATTACTTCGGAAAGCCCCCTCTGGATTGGTGCGTGGTGGACTGGTTTTCTACTCACCGCCGCCATCGCTTTCCTGGTCGCCTTCCCGCTCATGGCCTTCCCGAGATCGCTGCCAGGTAAGAAAACGATTCCGACTGCGATGCCAATAAAGGTGACAAGGAGAAGTTATTGCCAAGATTAAACATTGTTTAGTTGTAGACTAGTGGCATAGCGTGGGGGTGGGGCGGATGGGCATTGGCATCGAGGGGGGGGGGGGGGGGTCGACACCAGTCATACTTAGTGATTGAAAAGCGTAGTTTACTTTATAAAGTATTTTGATAAATATTATTTGTTTTTGTATATATTGGTGTCTTAAAAATAAACCACGCTTGTGGATTCTATTTTAACAAATAATTTGAATCTAAATTTATAAAACAGGTCATCGGTTAGGGGCTGGGAAAGGTTAAGACTTAAATCGGAACGTGTTTCTGAGGTCATAGATCCATCCTCTCCCTCCAAGACTTAACCTTTCCTTAGTAACTCCTTAGAACGTCTGGGGAAAATTGTGAATAGGACTATGAAATTAATATGAAATGACATTTTGACGAGTATGTACATTTGTGCCTTTTCTAACTTTTAGGGAAGAAGAAAAAGTTGGAACAGGTATCACAGGCCCAGAAAGGTTCCGAGTTCCAACACCGATCTGGACTCAAGAATAACGTCATGGACTTCCCGAAAGCGATTTGGAACCTTGTCAAAAACCTGCCATTTCTTTTCATGAGTATTGGGGTGATTACTGAGTGGTTTCTCCTAACAAGCTTCGCAACGTTTGGACCAAAGTACCTAGAAACGCAGTTTAGCATGACAGCCAGTGATGCCGCTCTCTTAGCTGGTAAGTTCTTGAAAGTAATTCCTAAGTTGGTGATGATGGCGATGGTGATGATGATAATGATGGTAATGATGATGATAATAACATCATGATACAGTGGCGGATCCAGGGGGGGGGGGGGGGCCGGGGGGCCCGCCCCCCCCCCCCCCTTGAGAAAAAAATCATGTAAAATCACGCGATTTTTACCTTTTTACCTGGCGCTCAAGGGGGGGGGGGTGCAAATTTGAAAATTTTCGAGGACCAAAAAAAAAAAAAAAAGTGCTCACTACCCCCCCCCCCCCCCCACTGAGCGACTTTCGGCCGGCGCGATTTTCAAATTTTCGGGAGCAAAAAAAAAAAATTGGGCCCCCCCCCCCCCCCCCTAAGAAATCCTGGATCCGCGCCTGGATGACGATGGCGCTGAGAATGACAATAATGGTGATAATAGTAGTGGTGGTTATTTTGCCTGACTGCTTAGAAATCATAAATGCTTGTTAGTAAGCAACAATATAGGACTGCTCCGAGATAATAACGATGATGATGGTGGCGATGATGGTGTCGATGGTGATGATGATGATGAGGATGACGATGACGATTATAATGATGGTGATGAAGATGATAATGATTGATTGTGATGTTGCTTTGCAAGTTGCAACGTTTTGACCAAATTACCTGGAGACGCAGTTTCTTGAATTGAGCTGGCACTCTGTGATGATAGTGATGTTGGCGATAGTCATCATGATGATCACGACGGTAATGATGATATTACAAACGGTGAAAATGGTGATGTTAATAAGGCAGTGAAGCGAGTGAGGATAATATATTAATGATGATGATGATTATGAAGATAATAACGACGACCATGATGATGGTTTATGATGATCGCTAATGATGATTGGTGGAGCAGACGGATATGATTTCAATAATCATTATGTTGATGACGACGATTACAGTGGTAATGGTAGTGGTCATGAAGACAATTCAGAGTTATGCTCTTATAGTTCAGGGTCATCATCCCAAGTTCATCCATAATTTTCCAATCCAAAATAACCCCCTATCTGCTACTAATCATTCTTTGCTCCATGTCCAGGTTATGTCATCATCCCGGCTGGGTTGGCAGGGACCATCGCCGGTGGCATCATCGTCTCTAAGCTAAAGCTTCACTTCAAGGGCATGATCATCATGGCCCTGATCTGTCTCTTCATCTCTGTACTCTCCATACCCTCATTCTTGATCAGCTGTGAAAATCCTGCGATGGCTGGCGTCACCGTACAATACACCAACACGTAAGAATTAAAGTTGTTGTATTGCCCTTTAGGTGCCAAAACATGGGTCGGTCGATCGGATCTTTTCCTTCTTTTTGGTACTTTTTTTTTGTACTCCCTCTTTGGGCTGATAGTTCTCAGTTTCGAACGCTTTAAATACATACAACATCTTTTTTTTTAAAGGCCTAATGGTACAGAGTTTGGATCTAGATTGACATTTTATATAGATTATGAAATGGAAATGAAAATGAAATAGAAATTGTATGCGAGGCAAAGCTGCAGGAAGCTGCTTTGTAAAAACGTTACAGTGGCATACATGCGCCCACTGGTGTAGGGTGGATATAGGCTTTGTGATATAATGATGAACAGGGGGTACGGTATGGATTGAGGCACCGGTCTCACACAGTAGATAAAACTTGAATTAATAAGGCCACTGATGAGGGGATTTCGAATTTGGAAAGAGTCTATCGTCATCTTCTCTTTGACGTTACCTTTCCCTTTCCCTTCCGTTTTTAAATATTTTTCTCATATCCCCCCCCCCCAAAAAAAAAAATCAATTGGGGTAAAGGCACGTGCCTCCTTTGCCATCCTGTAGCTACACCACTTCATCCAGCGTAGGGTGGAGCCGGCTTAATCCCCACCCTCCCCATAAAAAAATGCTTTGATTTTTGGAGTCGCGTTTTCAATAGAAACCTCTATCCATGGACAGCATACTGAAAAATATGCCATTCATTTCTTCCTATCCTTGTGGCGTTTCGTTAATAGTAATTATGAATATATATCTGTTTGTCACAGTTCACTGGTCTTCAAAGGTGAAGAGGCCGTCCTTGACTCCGCGTGCAATGCCGAATGTGGATGTGGATCAGCGTTTGACCCAGTTTGTGGAAGCAACGGTGTCATGTATTACACGCCTTGTCACGCTGGTTGTGACGTCATCAATACAACTTCGAGTGTCAAGGTCAGATTCTTTTGTCGGAGCACTACTATTCAATTATTGATGTCTATACGACAGAATCTCAATTTCATACTGAATACTGTATTGTGCAAAACGCAGATAATTGGCCGACATTCCTCATAGCTTGTTATTGAAAGGGATTTCAATACTGGTGTCTACAACAGAATTCCAGTTTCACACTAAACACTGCATGTACTTGGCAAACACAAAAAATATGCCAATTATTGAAAGGGATTTAGGCTCCGAGGAATGGCTATCTTTGTATGACTGACTTTTCACTGGGTTTATTAAACACAGGCTTTAAGTTTGTACCGTACCGGCTTTTCAGTGACAGTTTTGTGAAATATGTGAATGTAATCAAAATCCTAATCTAGAAGACTATACCTTTGTATTGGAGACGGTATTGATAAGAAGGGAAGCATACAATAAAGCTTCCTTCTTATGAAAACTACTCATTTATCATATTTTTGTAATGTACCATTTCAATTCCTTGGATGAAAAATGTTGAATGTTTTCATTTATATCTCTAAAGAATCGAAACTGTGAACTAAGTCCTTTCAAAGGCTTCTCAGCCTCGGAGACAGATCTTGCTGAAGGTTTGCGTTTTCAGTAGTTAGATATTTGCAAGGAATAGCAAAATATTTATTTAAAAAACCCTCAACAATCCTACCTATCTATAAAGGCTTTTTCAGAAATAAAGTGGCAAGCCGCAATTTGTTCTTATCATGACGTTTTAATACGATTCACATTTCGGTAGCTTATAACGCAGAGCAAAGCGAATACACATTACAACCTTGTTCTCAATTTACATGTTTAAAAAAAAAAAAGATTTTGAAGAATTTTTTTTTCGGGGGGGGGGGTCTTTTTTTTTCTTCAGAAGAATTGTTTTGATTCAACAATTCTTGAGCAAGAAACAAAACAATATATTTGAACAAAGTGATTGTTGTGACATATCGGTAAAACTTTTACATCTTTTCTTTTTTTAGGGTCTATTTTTTTGTCTTTAAAAAAAAAAATTAACGGTACGTTTGTATGCATGTGTTTTTGTACTTGTTTAATTTGTTTTGTTTTGACACCGAAATCCTTCTTATTTTTGTGCAGGCTTACAGTAACTGCTCCTGCATTGAGCCCCCAGGCAATGGTCGGCCATCCTCGGCCGTCTCAGGGAAATGTCCTCAGGATTGTAGCAATCAAATCCTATTTATCGTCCTGTTTTTCGTCATGCTCGCTCTCACACTTATGGCAACGGTACCGGTAACCATGGCAACAATGAGGTGCGTAGAATCCATCTCGTTTATACTTTTTTTAACACAATATTTAACATATAGTCAAGGGTAATTTCAATATCCTGTTGCATATCCCAGAGTAAATGTTAGGATTACGTAATGCGTTGTTGTAATACTCGCCCAATTAAAAAGACGGCGGGCAATGCTACTGAAAAAAAAAGGGTTTTTTTTTTCTCGAAAGTCTTAGTGATCATGTCATTTTCAATTTTTCAAAGGTTTGCTCTCCAGACAAACTTGCACTGGGTAACGTTATAAGGTCATATGCGTTTCAAAATTATGTAAAGTTATTATGTATACATTATATTGTTTCAATATTTTGGTGATATTAAAATTAATGGAAGGAGATAAGGAGATCAATGTTGAGTTGAATTGAATTGAACTGCATCATATCATGGGATTCAAAATTGTTGTCCGACAGAACGACGAAGGATAATCTCTCTACTCCGGTCTGGGGTTCTTCAAAAAGTGGAGATAGGGCTAGGGTTGGATAATTATAATGGGGTTTAGGGCTGAAGTAAGGAATTCGATCGATTGTCACGGGGGCAATGTGAAAAGTAGATTTTAAACAAAGTAGATTCTAAACAAAATAAAATATCGCTCCAACAACACAACTTTAAAAAAAAACTTTGATCATTGTATCATTTTGTATGTTTTTTTAATACAAACTGCAGGTGTGTATCTCATGAACAACGGACCTTTGCCTTGGGATTCCAGTCCGTCTTATTCAGATCTTTTGGTATGTAAATTTTGTTTAAAGGAAAGTCTTTTGCATCCCAATTGAAAGTAATTCCTCTTTTGATTTCGTTATTTTGTATGCAAACTATATATATTTTCAACTAGATGTTTGAAGGAACTTTATTATTTCCCTATGGTAAGCACTAATTTTTGTTTTTTTCTCAACTGGGGGGGGGGGGTGGAAACTAGTGAAACTCATTTTTTTTCTCTCAACATCCCCCCCCCCCCTTGAGCGAAAAAATAATAAATCCCAAACTCCTAAAACACCCCTGTTTGCCAAGGGGTGTTTGAACACCCACACCCCCCCCCCCCCCCCTCGATACGCCAATGCCCATTGTGTAACCTTAATTACGAGAAGAAAAAAAATAAGGAATTTGGAAGCGAAAAGGATTAATAACAAGAAAAAGCTTACATTAAGGGGGTGGGGTTATTAATTCCAAACAAATTTCAACTTATCCGCATTTCCATGATTATACATATTATACAGGTACCGTCCCAAGTCCAGTAGTTTTCGGGGCCCTTATCGACCAGACCTGCATTCTTTGGGAAGAGGACGACAGCGGCGGGCGACAATGCTGGCAGTACGACAACGACGCTTTCAGCCGAACCTCGCTCATCCTCGCAATGACTCTCCGGTGCGTCTCGCTCGTTTTCCTCGTCATTTGTCTCTGCGTGTACAAGCCCGGCCCTAGCGGCGTGGACCCTGGGGCTGCCGAAGGGGAAACCGTCGTTGAGAGCGCGGAGGAAGCGAAAGGGGAAACTCAGGAAAAAGAAAATGGCTTTCATACAAAATTGTAGAGATGCAATTAATGAGCATGTGACATTATACTTGAACTACGCCATCCAATAAATTGGTAAACTTTTCTTTCAATGATCTAATTGTTTCCCATGGTGTGTGAACTTGACAATTTTACAGTCTGTATCCTATAGTTTGTATAAAGAAGTCTATTCATAGAGAAAACCAGGAGCAAAATTTGTAGTTCTTTCGGCCAGTTTCCCTCTCACATCAGTTGAGGTCGAACAAAAACTTAAAAAGTTATTTCTCCTTCCAATATGCATGGAAAATAGGTATTTTACCATGGTATAACAAATTTAAGAATTGCTACGATCGGCAGACTTTACATTTCACATGTTAATATTCAATCCTAATTTAAATAGATTTTTACAGGCTTTGTGTTGAGTGAGGAAATTAATTCTATTTTTATGATTAATAGCTCCACAATCAAAGTCTTTCCATTATTTCAATGTATTCAACAGTTGTATTTGTATATATATATAATGAAAATGCATTTATGTTTTATGTTTTTATATCGGCCGATTTATATTCTTCTTCAATATAATTTTGTATCATCTCCCCCTCTATCTCTCTCTTACTATCTCCACCCAATATTAGTTTGTCTCTTTCTCTTCTTCTTCTTCTTCTTCTTCTTCTTCTTCTTCTTCTTCCTCTACTTATTCTTCTGCTTCTCTTTCTTCAATTTTACATCCATTCTCTAATTTCTTATGAACCCTTTTATACTTTCCTGTCGTGTTTTTACTATGGAATATTGGCAGGTCAATAATTTACATACGGTCGTGTAGCTCACTAAAATGTCTTTCATAGCTTTTAGCAACTCAGATTGAAATAGAGTATTCTATAACATGATTCTTTTCATGAGAGGTTGATGACGGATATTGTACAAAATATATTTATCATTAAGTACTATATTGAAAAATTAAAGAAATCTCCGCAAAATGCAAAATGCAAATAAGATTTTTTTTTTATTTATTCAGTTCAAACAGTTCAAACAACAGAATTTAAATATTATAGATATTCTAACGGCAAAATAAAGTTGGTGCCTATTCAGAGTAATACTTGTGTGTTGAAGTACTAGCAGCTGTACTATCTATTGTATTCATATTTAGTCATTAGCAATCATGTAAATAATATTCGAATTTATTGTTCCACAATCGTTTGTTGTAACTTCGTAGAAAAACCAATGTGCCTTGAATAAGAGGTCCGTGAGCAATAATGTAAACAATATTTGAATTTATTTTTCCAAAATCTTTTGTTGTACATTTGTAGAAAAATAAAACTGCCTTCCATTCGATGATCCGACATAATTTTGCTCCTATATCCGGCGACAATTGCTCCGGGCTTTTTTTCTCGACAAGACAAATAATGTTGGAACTCGGCAAGTCGACTTGTTTAAAACGAGGAAACGTGGAGAAGACGACTTTGGAACTTGGCAAGCCGATTTGTTGAAGACGAGATGACGAGTTGTTTAAACTCTGTATGTCGAATTGTTTAGGATGCTCCCCCCCCCCCAAATATCACCTATGGTTTGGCATGGAACCTTTTTTTTGGGGATACCCCCGTTTAATTTGGCTCAACCTCCTTTTTGTTCTTGCCAGCTGCAAGTTTAGTCATGTACGAGGTGACCCTTACCCCTACCCAAAATTGTTAAGACATCTTTGCCCCCCCCCCCCCACCTCCTCCCGGCCTCCCCATTTGAGTGACCCTTTCCAGGGTCGATGTTGCCATTGTGTCATTTTGTCTTCTCGTCCTGAGAAGGGTTCCAACTACTTGTTTTTATCGGCCTTTGACTTGTCTTCTCGTCTTCTTGTCGGTACTCTTCAGCTTCCGTATAGTGTACAATCCCCGAATTTAAAATCATGACCTTCGGAGATTCAACCTTGACACGAACTTAAACAAAAGTACACGTATTCATTAAGTATAGGTCTATATCAAACATGTCACATGATTGTGTAGATTTATTTGTATATACAGATAATAATATATACAGATAATTATATAGTGCTATTTTCATATTGCCTAGCTGAAAACGAAGGAGAAAATTGCTCTACCTCACTTCCAAAATCAATGATAACTTTTGAAAACGCCATGCTGTAGCCTTACTGAAAAGGTTGTTGATTTCGTCAAAAGATAGAACTCACTGTACTTATATATAAAGCGTTTTAGAGCGAAAGTACGGAAATGGGAAAGGAAAGGGAGAGAAAAGAAAATATACAGAGAATGCCAATTCATAATTTGTACTTTCTTAAACCCTTACCTTGATTCCATGGTTTCGTTGGCAGAAGTTATTTCAATAACTCGGAATAAACCTCGTGTTCTTCCTTGGCTCTAATTTAGCCACGACAGTTTCATTTAGTCGGTATGTAAATAATAAGAAGTACTAGTAAGATTGTATACATTCCACGTTGAAGTACCAAATTATAATGATTTATATTTCAAAATATGTATATCCATAAGAGTCAAGTAATTATATGAGGAACGTAAAGTGAAAAACATTCATTACTACATGGCGGTATGAGGGTCATGTATGATATATAATGCTTCTTTTAAAATAGAATTATGCAATAAAATTAAGTTACAGATGGAAACAGCTTGAGTGTTTTGCGCTTTATGTTTCATTAGCTCCGTCAATTTGTGTGAGGAATTTTCCCTGATTATATTTGGATGTGAATTTGGAAGAAAGAGTACATTTCGGGGCGAACTTTGCTAAACGTAATGTATGTCGGGGGAAACACTAGATTAAGGGAGGGAGAGGGGGAGAGAGTGAGAAAAGGTGAAAAGAATTTAGAGAGAGGATAAGGGAGAGAATGAAAGAAAGAAGGAAAGAAAGAGAGAGAGAGAAAGAGAGGGTGGAGAGAAAATTGCTAAGATTTATTGTTTCTCGTTGCGGTAGCCATACAGTGCGTCCCAGAAAAAACAAAACCGAGAATTATCGATGTTTTATCATAACGTAATTACAATTATAATTAATAAATGACACATATTTATAAAGCTGATATCCTCCTCTTTCATTTTAAGCAACTCATATGATGTATATTTCACGTATGAGTGATTAAAAACAATTTGAAGAGAGGGTACCAAACAGTCATTTGGCGGGCGGTATCTGAATTTTAAAGAGAAAATCACATTTCTAGAAAGTTCATTTTCTGCCCTTTCATAATTATACACCCCAATCGGGAAAAAGGAGACAGGAATAACAAAGTTCCATTTGTTTAAAGCAATGCTTGCATTTCTATAATTTGATTAAACGAATTCGTTTTCACTGGCTGCCTGCCGTAGCAACAAACAGAGTTGACAAAAGAGTTGACGATCATCCATGCAATCGAAAGAGAAGAGCTTGATTTCAAGCGGTGCTTTTTTTTCCTACGGGCGGATAAGTTCATGTAGCTGAATGTACAGAATTTATTTTCCGATGGCCGACGCTGTTAATGTTTGATGGAAAATCTTGGAGAACTTCATAAATATCTGAAGAGAAAATGAAAAATGAAAAAAGGAAACCAAGTATTAAAAAATGAGTATCAATTTTCCAAGAATAATTTATTTATGTTTTAATTTGTAATGTTACTGAGACAGCTTAACTCCCTGCAACACCACCATTTTCAAAGATCTCTCTCGCCAATTAGACCTTCAAGAACCTACTCAAGGGCAACCTTCTTAAATCTGAAATATACCTGCAGAAATCATGTTCAGGTTATGCAACATGTCGTAATGTTATTTCCGCACAGGGCTTTACTGAAGTTGCATAGGGTTGATTTATGTCTTTGCGATTGTGTCGACTGTCGAGTAGTTAATTTTATTGTTGCGTATTATGTGAAATCGAATTCATATGGGCATGTCATGACCAGACGATTCAAAATGCAAGATATAATTTTTTATTTTTTTTTTAAGTGAGAAAATTACAAGAGTTATGAGAAGAAAAAAAGGGCAGTGCATTTAGAGAATATACACAGAAGAGGGGAAAAGAAAAGAGGATTGAAAGGGACAGAGAGAGAGAGGGGGGGGGGGGGCTCAGATGCGGCCACACTGAGATGAATAAAGGAGAGAAAGGGATGGAAGCAAGAAAGGAAGGGAGTTCGAAAGAAAGAAAAATACATACAACAAAAAAGGAAAAAAAAGAAAATGAAAGAAAGATAAAGAGAGAAAAAGAGAGAAAAAGAGAAAAATTAAGAAAAGAAGAATGAAAGAGAAAGAGAAGACGAAAGAAAGAAAGAAAGAAGGAAAAACGAAAGAACAAAAGTAATAATCAATCGGTTATATCTTTCTTTCCTTTCTTTTTCTTTTTCTGTCTTATATCTTCTTTCTTTCTCCGGGAGATCGAGAGGCTTACAACATAGCCATCGAAGATAGAGGGGAAGAGCTCGCCAAATTGAACTGCGCAAGCGCAGTGCAGTAAGAGAGTTGACCCTTTCATGTCTACTATTACTTCCGCCTAAAAATAATAATAAGAAAGTAAACAAATATACGAGATCCGTAAAGATGGAGTAAGAGGCGATCACACAAGGTCCGAACGTTAAATTTGTTTCTAAATACAACTCAATATCATTATACTATGGCCCTATTAGTAACGACAAACTGAAATAACATCATGTACCAGCCACCACCACATCCGAATTTGCCATATGGTAAGTTATTTCCATCGTTTTGATAGAGGAATGGATGGTTTCCAATCGTGAATGAGAGAGACGAATGTCTAGCAGCTGATTGCATGCGCTTAGCTGTACACACACGGTGACTGTGTGGGTTGATGATACATAGTGAGGTCATTCATTGGTAGCTTGTTTGATGAATGGTGTGCACATGCATGCACATTGCATTCTGTATGATGATGGATGCAGATGCTTTAATTAATAGTTGCCGGTACTCGAAGCAGATAGATCAAAATTCAGATGAATAATTGTAATTGTAAAATTGTAAAACAAAGAGATTCATACTCGGGGGAAGATTTCCTTTTGCGACATCTATATCCACTCAAATTGAAGAAAACAAATATAGATCTATTGGGTACAGCTTAGAAATAGAATGATAATAATATCTAATAAGATATATAAAACATGATAAAATAGGGTTAGGCCTAAGGGCCAAGGGTTAGATTTTAGGTGACTGCATGTCGCGAAAGGAAATCTTTCCGATTCATAATTGATATAATTTATTTCAAGAAACCCTTTTTTTTTACTTTGGTCAAACTCAAATGAAACATTTAACCCAAAATGGCAAAAAAAATCAATAACAATTGTTGATTACAAAGGGATTCCTATTAATTTGATCATGCATATTATGGGGAATTCTTTAATAAAACTGATATTTGTCAACCTTCCTCATACTTTAGCCAAACACAGACGGTACCCGTTACGGCTCGTGCACAAGAAGGGGCTGGAGGGATGAGGGGAGGGGGATAATATGGATTTTCGTCGGAATCCAGTTAAAAAGTTCCCCTCAGTTTGTCTTTATTTAGTTTATCAGTTTGATATCTAAAAAACATGATTGGAAGGAAAATAGATTTACTTTTCATATACTTTTAAAAATAACATGGAAAATCATTGTAAAACATCAAAATATAGCGACTTACATGTACTATCAGCTAATCTGCCCGTTTTCTTGAGAAAAAAACTGCGGTGATTAGATGAGGCAATCACCCACAAACTGTATTGCAAAATCTCCCCTCACTTGCCCATACCATGTAGAGAGTCTACTTCAGTCTCTGTACCTATAGAGGCAATCAGTGGAGGCAGACGCAGTTTTAGCAGAACAACCGTCGATATCAGAGACTGGAACCTTTTGGTCGAGTTTACTGCTAGCCTAAGGAATTGAACTTAGTTAGATCTAGTGCTAATTTACAGTTCATACTTAAAATTAAACTCTTGATTACATCAGATCTTCTTCATTAATTCTAATAATTGTATGCAGCCATGCAAGAAACTAAAATAAAGAAAATCTAGGATGTCTGATATAACTTTGTGTTCACTTCTTATGTTGCAACTTTTGTTGTTTCTCTTTTGATAAGAACGGTGATAGGAGGAGTAAGAATTGGGCAAAGATTTTATATTAAAAATTTTTGCCTGAGGGTATTGAAGTAAGAGAAATAACTGAAGAAAAGATGACAAAACAGGCGCTGAAATTGTGTGAGATGTCATGGGACATCGTCTGCTTGTGCACATCATGTTCAACATGTGACGTCATGTCTTAGCAGCGACCGGGGAGCTTTTCAGGTGCTATGTCGGGGCTGTATCTTCACGTTTTGTAATTGTTAATAATCATTACTCTGAATGTTTCCAAGCATTGGCTTTTGATAACCTTGGCCAATCAAAGTGTCACCTTTGCAATAATGACATTAAAGTTAGTTTTTAAATCAATGAACCTTCTCTTTAAGGAAAGCAGATGAGTCCATAAATAACTCATACAATGAAAATGTGCAGCATTAACCTCTAACATTGAACTCTTTGATTACACCAGGTTGCCTTCTTCATTAATTGTAGGAAACTGACATACTAAAATGAAGGACATCTTGAATGTTTGATAAAAGTTAACGTTCATGCACTTCTAAGTTCTATGCAAAAAAAAAAAAAAGAACAAAGACCAAAACAGCAACAAAAACAACTGATCGATGTGCACACCCTTTTTCGATTGCCATGTAACTAGTGCTGTAGTCAAACGTTTAACCGTCCGGTATCCGCCCGCCCATGGCGGATTCCGTTTACAATTGGACGGTTTCGTTTTCCCGTGTTTTTTTTTTTATAATTTTTTTTTTAAAGTTTCGATTAATGCCCCTCCACCTGGCACTACTCAGTAATCGGTGTGTTGACTCACCACTCTGGAACTAAAACGACACTTAAATTTGTCTGTCATCTTGGTTTGAAAGTAACATCTTTGTAATAGATCTCATAGATCTATGTAGTTTATAATAATAATTCATCCAATTTTTCCACATGGTGTACCACCAGGTTCTATCCTAGGTCCTCTACTGTTTTTGATTTACATTATTATGATCTTACACATTCTTCTAAAAACGACATTGTTACTATTATTTGTGACAAGTTTACAAGCACAAATCGGCGCCTATAACTGCACCTCGCAGTTAAATGAAAGTCCTTCCCGCTTTTTCACACGGACCTGGCTTTTTTTAATCGTTTAACCGAAAACCGTCCGGTTTTGACTGGCGGTTAAACGGAATTGGAGATATCCGTGATGTTACAGCACTACATGTAACTACATTGTAGCCTATAGGTCATGGCTTGCTCTAAAAAAAACTCTGTTTTGACATTCTTAGCCAAGTATTGTCTATACCGGTAGATATTCCCTTTGTAATGTCTGGGTTTTCCCCAGTGCTAGCTCGATTGCCATACTTCCAAGTTTGGCAAATGGCCAGTTGAATGGTATTGCATCTAGATATTGAGAATGTGAAGATTTATGATTGCCTGTGTCAGATGTGAATGTCCCAGAGTTGTACTTGTCTTATAAGGATCTAGACATGATGTCATCTGATGATTTATGCAAATCAGGTGTGTAGACTGGATGTGTTTTTTATTTGAAGTTTGCCTGCTTATCATGATTGTACTGTTTGGATGAGCCGCATGTTTGACATCGCATCGCAGAGTGCAGGCAGAATTGAAGATGTGGGCAAGTTATGCGGATACATGTAGTTTGAGGGCAACAATGTCTCATTGTCTCACAACAACAACAACAACAACCACTGTGCTACTGTTTATCAACATGTTTAAACTTTAAACTATCCTTTGTGTAACTGAGTACCCTTCTACCAATATGTGCCTGCGAGATACATGTAGATATGTGATAGTCTAATTATGTAAATATGTACATGTATGTTCTTCACTTTTGACAATCAGTTCAGTAAAATAATCATCTTCAAATTACGAAGAAGCGTACATGAACTCAGTTTTGTGTATATGCTTGATTTTTTTTCCTACATTGATTGAGGAAGGAAATGATTTGCTCTCGTAAACCCTTAAGACATGTAGAGTCATGTATTATGAAACCAATCTCATTTTTCTCATCTGACCATTACAAATTGTATTCTATTGATTTTATGTACAGAAGTGTACACAAACACAGATGATGAATGTTGATACAGGTCAGCAAAAAATATTTATCGTCTACCTGTAAAATTAAAATGAGCTGTGTGATGACTGATGAAAGCATGTATGTAAACAACTTCACCTCTTACATGGTTATATCTAAAAGCTATTCAATCTTAGGCATGCTTTCCAGATTTAAGTTGTTTACAACAACCTAAAGTTCCTGATGTAGCAACAGATCATGCATGCACGATGATGGTTTTTGAACAATTATTTTGTACAGTCAATTGTTATTGATCTAGATGTTAGAGTAAAAGAAAC
This sequence comes from Strongylocentrotus droebachiensis, assembly GCA_035222895.1. Classification (NCBI taxonomy): domain Eukaryota; kingdom Metazoa; phylum Echinodermata; class Echinoidea; order Camarodonta; family Strongylocentrotidae; genus Strongylocentrotus; species Strongylocentrotus droebachiensis. Next base: position 468,721 of record JAVYIG010000314.1, on the reverse strand, counting down.
CGCTTCCATGCATGATGATGCATCTTAGAAAAATTGTCTTCTACATATATTTAAACTTGAAAGGAAGGTGGTATGGGGAGGCCTGTAAACAATCAATGAAATGTGGACTAACATCTCAAAATTTTGTTCAAGTTCTCAAAAAGAGCAAGTCTTAAAGAGCAAGTCCAAGGTATTTGTTTTCAATATTTCCTCACAGTAACCTTAAACCAAAAAATGTATTTGTTTTTAGCTTTCTGTCCATTCTTTGATTTACTCTAGTTTAAATAGTACCGGTATGCCTGTATTCACTGCCCTTTTTATGGATTTTGTAATTTGTAGTAACCTCAAACCATAACAGACAGTGCCATATCAAACACATCTAATTGAGAACAACTGGGTTTTCCCCAATTCTAATTGGCTGATATGAACTGTGAAGTCTGATGGCTTTAAACCAGTAGTAAAGAATGAATGACAAACTAATTGTGTCGTGAAATCTTACTTGTGATGCATTGTTATTTGTAAACCTGGTGCCATGGGCCTTCATGACGTGCCTGTTTTCTTGTTTGCTACATGATAACCATTTTCGATTTTCAAATTTTAAAGGTAACCAATTGCCCACACATTCTATCTGTAAAAATTCTTAATTTTTTACTTGTTACACAGACAGAAAGAATTTTTTTCAAATCATGATATATAAAAAGAAAAATCTGTTCTTATGATTCAGAAGGGAAAGGTTATTTTGTAAATGGAAAATCAAAAGTAAAAATATTGGTTTCCTGATTCCTGTTGTCATTTTGTCCTGTAAATTGTATGATTTATGTGGCAACTTTGCAAACTTGAGAGTATGTGTACATGAAAATGTAAAACCTGTACATAAGGGGGTTTCAACAAGTAGCTTACATGTACATGACCCATACATACATTGTATACATTATGGTCGCTTACTCGCTTCCCACCCAAATAAAATAAACATCAATTTCTGAACTGTGATTAAAAAATAATAATATTAATAATGAATGAAAAAACTAACTCACGTGTGTTTTTTAACTATCATTGGATTTTTGAGTGAATAATAGTTCAATAACAATGATGATTCACCATGCGAACTGTGCTAGTATGAATGTTGGTAGATTTGGGATAAGAAATCAAGTGTGTAATCTCATACTTTGGTACACAAACAGTGTGAATGGGCCCTACGTTGCAGCAGTGATTTTTTTTAAATTAAACTTTCCATAAATTGTTCCTGCAATGTGAGGCAAGGTGCTTGAATAAAAAATGTAATGTTTTTTATCATCCATTAATATACCGTATCAGGGATGTCAATTTTCAGGCAATAGCCTGATTCAGTCCCTGGTGAGTTATTTTCATACCATACATGTAGTTTAGGCTTTTTTGTGTACAAACTAGCTCATTCTAGGTGATTTTCAGGCCCTCTGATCAATTTCAGGCCCTCTGATCAAACTGGCATCCGTGATATTAGGTTGAGGTTTTTGTGAAATTTAAGAATACAATGAGTAATGTGATTTTCATTTTTATTTAAATCTGAAATCTTTCTAATCCCCACCAGGAGCGCCACCATTCCCTCAGGCACCTATCCAGCGCCCTCAAGCCGGTCAGCCCCCTCGCCAGCAGGCCATCCCCGGCCCCGCTCCCATAGTACAGCAGACTACCACCACCCTCCAGGGGCAGACTACCCTCCCACCCATCACCGCCGGCGGGGGGCCGCCTGGTCCACCTGCCCCCGCTGCTCCTCCAGGGACAGGAGGGGGCCCGCAGCCTCCCCGGTCTGACCTGGTAGCCCTGCCGTCCAGGCCGGGGTTTGGAGAGGACGGTCGTCCCATCGTGCTGAGGGCTAATCACTTCCAGGTCAAGATACCGTCGATTGAAATCTTTCATTATGACGTTACCATCACTCCTGATAAATGCCCTCGTAGGGTAAATAGGTAATTTATCTCTCCCTTCTGTCTTCCTTTATGATTTAAAAAAGTAAAGCAATCATAATTTATCAATAAAGCTTAACTGAAAGCCAGCTTAGTTTAACTTTACCCTTGAATTGCACTTTGAAATATCATCTTGCTTGAAGTGTTTGCTAAAACTTTGGTCTTTGAATAGAGAGGCAGACATGTTTTTTTCTGGTATCTCAATAAACGTATATTCACTAAACCAATTTCCATCAATAATTAGTGCAGACAGTAAACTAGAAAAAAAATTGTTACTAAAATGTCATTTTCGTCTAGTACAAATACTACAAAATCATTTGTTTGTTTCATTGTTATTGATAATAAAAACTGATTCTTCCCTAAATTCCCTATACATGTATATACCAAACATTGATTTCTTTAAACTTATAATAAGAGGTTTTCTTTCATTCTAAACTAAAAAATCACAAACTTTTCAACTCATCTGACCACCATCTCAAAATGTTTGATAGTACCTGGGATATATCTTAGGTCATTCCCTCAGTCTGAAGGCGTAAATATTATTACTTAGTCTCTCCTTTCGTTACCAGGGATGTGATTGACACATTGGTGAATGCATACAAGGCCAGATACTTCCAGAACAATCTTCCAGTGTTTGACGGGAGGAGGAACATGTACACCAAGGAGCAGCTACCTCTTGAAAATGAAAGGGTAAGTCCCTATTTTTTGATATAATTTATTTACTTTTTGTGTGTGTGACTGTGTGTTTCTTTTTATGAGAACATTAACATCCCCTGTTACATCTTTCCGTATTCCGAGTACATGTTTATCCTTTTGTTTTGGTGTTCCTTATTTTTGAAGCATGCTTTCTCCCCTTACATGTATCTCTTTCCCCCTCTCTCTCTCCCTATCTCTTTCTTTCTCTCTCTCTCTCTCTCTCTCTCTCTTTCCCTCTTTCTCTATCCCTCTCTCTGTCTTGCTCTCCCCTACTCTATCTGCAGATTTAAAAAAAAAACATAATTAACCTGCAGTGTATCTACATTGAACATAAATATTTCGTTTCTACCAAGATGATGAAAGAAAATAGAAATTAAGTACCCGGTACTCAATGTAAAAATCATACATTCAGATATAGATCTAGGTGTGAGGATACATAATGTACATAACCTAAAGTTAGGGATGTGAGTTTCTTCTTCTTCCTTTCTTCTTCCTTTTGAGTACAGACCTCTTTACAGAGTATTATCGTACTATACTGGGGGTGTGTGCAGGTGGACCACTACACCGGGGTTTCCCCCTACTCTTATACGAATAGTGCAGTGGGTTCTTAACGTGCAAAGGTAGTGACTCTTCTCTACACGGGGCCTCCATTTAACGTCCTATCCGAGGGACGGAGTGTTTTCCACTTGACATAACCTGCGTCTATGAACAAGGGAAGGGGCACTTTAACACACAACGCAGGCTTCAGTCATCCGCCAGGGTGGGAGTCGAACCCGGGATCGTTGGTTCGACAGACGGACACTTTACCGACTGAGCCAACTCGCCTCCTTAAGTTTAGTACATATATATATGTAATCTTCTTTATCTAATCCCCTTATTGTTACTGGTGTACAGTATTTGATATGATTGTCAGTGAGATAAAATGAAATGTCTCCTTCGTAGGTTGAACTTGAAGCTACATTGCCTGGGGAGGGGAAGGACAGGGTTTTCAAGACTCAGATCCGCTACGTCGGGAAAGTGAGTCTGTCCCTGCTGGAGTCTGCGTTGAAGGGAGAGGTCGAGCACATGCCATACGATGCAATACAAGCGCTTGATGTTATCATGAGACATCTCCCATCAATGAGGTAAGACACCCCTCTGCAGCAGAATGGAGTTGACCCTCCTGTGTGTTGAGTGTGTGGTACATTGAGGAAGTACCATTTTTCCACAGGGTAGGGTAACCAATGACCTGATGAGGGGGAGGGAAGGATGTTCAAGATTTAGAATCACCCCTCTGCAGCAGAATATAATTAATCCTCTTCAGTACCAAGTTTGTGGTATATTAATGAAGTACTATTCTTACGTAAGGTAGGTAAAATGTAATCTGGGGAGGGAAAGCACATGCCATACAATGCGATACAGGCGTTGGGTGTTATCATGACATCTCCCATCAATGAAGTAAGACACCCCTCTGCAGCAGAATGGAGTTGACCCTCTTCAGTACCAAGTTTGTGATATATTAAAGAAGACCCATTCTTACGTAGGAATGGGTAAACTGTAATCAGGGAAGGAAAGCACATGCATTGGACGTTATTAAACATCTCCCATCTATGAGGTAAGACACCACTTTTGGTTTAGGAATATAAATCTTGAATTGATTTGAAAGATCGACTCTGTTTACAATATCCAACTCTTGCATACATGAAAATAAAAACTTTACTGAAAACATATGTATTGAAATAATTATAAAATAACAAACTTACTAATTTGCAGAAGTCTATTCACTTTTTGAGTAACAGAAGTGCTCGAGCAGATACTAGAGTGACTTTGATTTAAAGCACAGTGGAATATGCATTCATATAGCAGTTAGCTGTACTACCTCTATACAAAATCATCAGGCAGGTGACTCGTGTTCCTAAGACCTTCATTTTATATCTCTGTCCCTGTCTTCTTCCTTTTCCAGGTATACTCCGGTAGGGCGCTCTTTCTTCTCGCCCCCAGAAGAATACTTCCATCCCCTCGGTGGTGGTCGAGAGGTGTGGTTTGGATTCCATCAGAGTGTCAGGCCATCCATGTGGAAAATGATGCTCAATATAGATGGTATGTGAATGCTTCTTACTGCATTAGTGTGTGTGTGTGTAATTGGGTTTTTACGGATGTGTATCAATCAGATATGATTATTTACGTCTTGGGACCGACCTGTAAGGTCACCATCCGAAAGACGTGACTCAGTTTCGAACCTGCGTCCTCGGCTGAATCAGTTTGTAACTTCCATTTTTAGCTGGATTACAGGCGCACTCCACAAGGCCCCGTTAGGACAATGATGATTCCTTTTATTCAATTGATTTGATTGGACACTATCAGTTTCAGTGTTATTATAATTTGTAATCATAATTGAACAATTATCTTTGTTGCATTATCATTGTCTTTATCATCAATACACATGTTATAAAATCTGATCATTATCTGTAATCGTATGATAGTGAATGGAATTGAGGGAAATATGAGACTAAATTCCCAAATGATAATCACATTACCCTAAGGTACATCCAATTGAGGGTAATAAAGTTCAAATGTTCTGATAGTCTTGGATTACCCCCATTCCCCCCCCCAAAAAAAAAAGTTGAATGTTAGATTTCCTGAATATTTAAAACTGATTTGTGTGTTTATTCCATTATAACAATTAAGTAGCTCACTTTACAGTTATTTAAAAAAAAAGTAAAATGCTTAAATATAAGTACTCTTTACTTCTGCATCCTTTAGTAGGGCATGTAAGAAAAACAGAATTTTCACATAGTCTGATTGAATAGATTAAAAAGGTCTTGTCATATTTCTGCATTAGAGACTTAAACTTTGAGTACTGAAGTGTATCCCTTCAAAGAATCACATTCCGAGTAGATGCAGGCATGATCTCTTGGCAGTTTTCTATGACAATATTAATAAGCTATTGATAAAATGGAATTTTAATAACATCAGCCCATTCATCATAACAATTTCGTTTTGATTTTTAATTTTGAATACAGTATCGGCGACTGCATTTTACAATGCTCAATCGGTGATAGACTTCCTGTGTGAGGTCTTGGATATCCAGAACATCTCAGAACAACGGCGCCCTCTATCGGATTCGCAGAGGGTAAAGTTCACCAAAGAGATCAAAGGTGAGGGGATACCTTTAGACCTATAGAGTTTTAATGATATTTAAAAATATATAATGTCATAGTTCTAAGACTATTATACTTTTAACTTGTAAATACATGTACTTTTCAATTGTATTCCAATGGGAATTAAGTAGTAAGACTGCGACGATGGAATTTAAAAAATAAAAAACCTTTTATATATATAATTCTTCTTCTTCGTCTCTTCCATTGAGTACAGTCCTCTTTGTAGAGTATAGTCGTACTTGAAGAAGAAGAAAATTATACACAATTAAGATTTGAATATTGATAAGTCATAATATGTGAGGTCCAAAATGTTTGATAACAAGGAGTTTGTTAGTGGTATTTAAAGTGAAATCAGTCTGAAACATCTCAAGTACGATCTAATTTTTGTTCCAAGTGTATCATAAGATTAAGATTCTCAAGCATTGAAGAAAATAAATGACAGAATTATTAAAGTAGACATACATGAATACTTGTTTAAAACTACGTAAATATTCAACTTTTTTTTTCTTCTTTTCATGATAATAAATTGTATTTGATGATAAAATTGTGAAATTTCTCCGTTGACATATCATTTTATTATTTAGAGGGAGCTATGCAGATGTAGGCAATCAATATTTGAACAGTTAAATTTTGTTTTTAAATGTTAAATTTTACACCTAGGTTCTTTTTCGCTTCCAGGCCTAAAAATTGAAATAACGCACTGTGGAAACATGAGGCGGAAATATAGAGTGTGCAATGTGACCAAGAGACCTGCTCAAACCCAAACGTGAGTTTTTTTAAAATAATTTCACAACTGCTCTTACGAGGTCCTCCATGAGACAAACGTACCAGGGGGTCGTCCACCAATGATTTGCATGGATCGGTTAGAGAAAGATGCCCTGTTTTAACAAGCTGGATCTCCTAAAGTCCTTAGAGAAGAGCTTTCAAATTCAAGGCAAATATGCGCAATCAGCCATGTAATTGTGTTGGGTCATACTGGGATTAAACTGTTATCAGTTCTAACTCCTACTGTTGCAAGAGGAAATAACAGTTTATACATTAAACATACCGGTATATATGGATTTATCGCAGTTTAAGAATCACAATTTTTGATATATGAAATTATGTGTTCTAGTGTTTTTTTATTAAATTTAAAGTGTATTTCTTTGTTTCCCAAGTGTCACACAAATAACATAATATCTGCTTTAGTTACCACCTTTATAGAAAGACTACCTGTCTTTAAAAAATTACTTTTAAAGAACATGATTTTTTTTAAACAGTATTTTCCATTGAAACATGTATGAAGGGGACCTGTATAGGAATTCTATGTGTGTTCGTAAAGACTGCTTTTCTTTGCTCTCTTTGGGCAATCTGTACACACATGCTTCACTGTAGGAAGACATATCAAGTTGAAAGTACTATTATATCTGTTTTTGTTTGTTTGTTTTTATTTAATAATAGATTCCCTTGGCAGCTTGAGAATGGGCAGACTGTGGAGTGTACAGTGGCCAAATACTTCAAAGAAAGGCATAACAGAATCTTGCAGTAAGTTAATTTTATGAATTTTGATTTACCAAACAATTCGGCAAGCTTTACCTCATATTTTGGGAATCAAATTGGTCTCCGTGTAATTTGTTTGTCTCTTATATTTTGATGCTTCTTCAGCGATCCCCCCCCCCCCCTCCCATCGCAACTTTGGTAATATCAATATTTGGGAACCATCACCTCATACTTATAACAGTGAGGCGGTCTATTTTATAATTTGTGTAGCTTATCTGCAACTCTGATTATTAACAAATTTATACTTTCACTGTAATGAAGTTATAGAACATTCTTCTTGCTTGCTTCGATCACTCACAAAATGTAAAAACATGATTTGACATTTGTGCAAGAGATAGTTCCACCCCCCCCCCCCACATCACCACCATCACACATACCCTCTGCCTGTATATTTTGTACATGTGTATGTAAACAAGTTGCATTTTGAAAGATTAATTGCCCTTTTTGACCGCCCTTTTTCAGATACCCTCATCTCCCCTGTCTGCAGGTTGGACAGGAGCAGCGCCACACCTACCTACCTCTGGAGGTATGTAACACCCCTCTTAAACAATGGATCAGTCCAGTATCAATGTACATGTAGTTACCAGTTTGTATAGATTATACCCTTAAGGGAGTATAGGTGTGTTTTTTTCAGATCCCTTCCCATAAGGAGCATCACACCTTTCTACATCTGGAGATATGCAACACCCCTTTTAAACAATTGCATCATTCCAGTATCACTCATTAATAATTCCTACCAGTAATCAAATCAGATGGTTTGTGATTCTGAATGTTATATGAAAATTTAGATAAATGGTCTGGCAAACTTGAAGGGCCTGTCTGTTACAGCTATGTTCTGAGTTGAAAATGTTCAGGTATATATTTTATACATTAAGATATTTAAGGGCATTTGGTTTTGTTTATGCTTTTGGGAAGAAATGCAATTTGCAAGGCTCTTCATAGCTTATAAATTTGAGACCTTGGAAAGAAAATATATATATTCATAATAGCAAAGAAATACAGTGAATACAAATGTCATGTATATACCAACAAAGCTCTAGGGCGATTGGATGCTGAAGTTTTAGGAATATATATATTTTTTTTTTTCTTGACAGGTTTGCAACATCGTTGCTGGGCAGCGCTGTATCAAGAAACTGACGGATATGCAGACCTCCACAATGATCAAGGTCTGATTAACTTAACCCTTTGATGATTTGTTGATTCATATCTATTTGAATTACTGGATGACTGACTCTGTGTATGACTTTGAATTGAGGTTCCGAATGTTCATATCAATAATGTAGTTAAAAATTCCAGGGTATCATGATTTATGTTGCTTGAGAATGTGACATATTAAAGCTTACATCGAAAAAGTGTTCAACAAAGGCCGTAATTCAACGACTTCAACTTTTATTTCTGAGTTACAAAAAAAAAAAAAAAAAATTGCAAGGGGTATGAATGATTCTGTAAACTGTATGTACAGATATTCATTTATCTGTAGTCTTAGAGAGATAGATGATGTGGACAAGCCAATAAGTAGCTAAAAACTCTCTTTTATGACCACAATTAAAATTATCTGCATTCATTGGAAAAAAGTTGAGGAGCTAGCAATGTTATCATGATTTATGTGACCTTTTTTATCAGGCCACTGCAAGGTCTGCCCCTGATCGAGAAAAGGAGATCAAGAATTTGGTAAGTGCAAAATGAGAATGTTAAACAGGAATATGTAAAAAGTCTTGTGGTGTAGTTTTTATAGAATGTTCACCCTTACAGTGCCCTTCAAGTTTACAAAGTGCATCAAAAATTCAATTTTAATTTCATTTGTAATTGTCTATTTTGATACAGATTTTATTCCATGATAGCAAATATTAATTTAACAAACCTGTATGTAATATAAAATAAGACAGGCATGCTTTACTGTATCCAAGAAAATTTGGTTTATGTATCACATCTTGGGAGGTCTAAACTTCAGACAAGCCTGCTTTAGTGACCACCTGTCTACAAAGACCACATTTTTTGTTTCCATTGAAAATGGTTTCTCATTGAAACATGTACTAAAGGAACATGTCTACAAAGACCACCTGTCAACAAAGACCACTTTTTGTGTTTCCCTTGGGTGGTGGCTATAGACAGGTTTGACTGTACATGCAGTTTTTGAAGTTTGAAAGATGGTGCCAATCATTTCCATCAGAGTTTCTAAATATTTGAGTCATTCTTGATTCTGAGTTGCCATAAACCTACTTAAATAGAGTTCTTATCCATCTGTCAAATATTGTTATCTGTTTCATGGACATGTAAGTATTTTATAGGTCATACGTCAATGTGCTGTTACTTCCTACATAGGTGCATAAAGCCAATTTCAACAATGACCGCTACGTCCGACAGTTTGGTCTGAGTATCAGTAATGACATGGTCACCATAGAGGGCAGAGTTCTACCCGCTCCGAAGATCCAGTACGGCGGAAAGGTAGCTAGATGAGCCCCTTAATTGTATTTTATAGTGTCAGGCAGATTAATTTGTATCCGTTATTATTTATAAGTTGTTTAAGCCAATAACTTATAATTGCCATCATTGTAACTCCTCTGCAATGTGATCCTGATTTGGATTACTTTTCATTTATAATCAAATTTTTGAAGAGACTAGTTTTCATTTTTGTTTTCACTCCCAGCTAAATGTCTTGTGTAGCAGAGATTTCTCTCTTCTAGTTCTACATTCTTTTTAGGCATACACTATGTGAAGAAACATGTCATGAAGTATTAGATGATGGTATTGAAGTAGATTGTTCGTTTAAATGTACATGTAAGTTTGATAAAATTAACTCCATCTTGTGAACTTGTGTCTGTAGCTACAGTATTTTTGTACATATACACACAGTGTCAAAGATCAGAATCATTGTGTTTGGGTGTTTTTTATGTCTATAGATGTCGCAGCAAAACAAGACTCAGGCAATCCCTGCCCAAGGCGTATGGGACATGAGAGGCAAGCAGTTCCATACTGGTGTCGAGATCCGAGTCTGGGCCATCGCCTGCTTCGCACCACAGCACCAGTGTAGGGAAGAAGCTCTCAGGTAAGGAGGCAATTATTATATTAAAAATCATAAATAATAATTGGAAGCCCTGCTCATAACTGCTACCCATCCATGAAATAGCCACAAATATTTGTATGGTTATGCCACCAATAGTGCCCAATATGATACCGGTACTGCCAGATAATACAGTATTTTGTTCTTGCAATTACAGGGCTAGTTTCGCAACTCTCTATCCTTCTAGGACTTTTAAAAAATACAAAATTGTTGATGCATTCAAACTTTTCAAAGGAAAAATAAAATCATTACTTGACAAAGCCCTAAGGGGGAACAAAAATTGTAAAACAATTTCTTTGTGTACAGAGGATCATTTTTTCTAGTATTTATGTGTAATTGTTAACGATACTTGGTAGATATGAACAATATCTGCAAAAAAGCTGTAACATTTATGGCTTGTGCAGTGAAAGGTAGCTTCATATTATCATATTTCATTGAAGGACATCTTGTTTTTAAAGCACCCTTCCACTCTTTCCCAAACGATGCAATACTTATGATGCATCCAAATTCAAAATCGAAATCACTTTTTTTATACCGATACAGTGTGTTCTATAACATTGCACAGAGTTTCTTGATCTCCAAACCATAGCTCATGAACATGAATCAGATTTAATTTGACCATTCCTTGTGTGATCCCCAAAACTCCTTTGATGGCCCATTTCTGCAGGACGTTCACAGCACAGCTCCAGAAGATCTCCAACGATGCAGGGATGCCAATCATGGGACAGCCTTGCTTCTGCAAGTACGCCGTGGGCGCCGATCAGGTGGAACCCATGTTCAGGCACCTCAAGTCAACGTACAAAGGGCTGCAGCTAATCGTGGTGGTGCTGCCTGGTAAAACCCCCGTCTATGGTGAGTTCATGTGCTGGTAGTAATGGTGTTGGTGATAAAAGGGATGGTTGTGAAGGTGGAGGTGGTGGTGCTGGTGGTGGCGTTTGTGGTGGTGATGATGATGATGAAGATAATGAGGATGCTAGCTATAATGATGATTATGATGCTGATGTGCTGATGAGGAGGATGATGATGATAATGATGATGATGATGATGATGATGATGATGATGATGATGATGATTATGATGCTGATGTGCTGATGTGCTGATGATGATGATGATGATGATGATGATGATGATGATGATGATGATGATGATGAAACCTTAGATATCAGAGATTACTGTTTACAACAAATAGTAGTGAAAAATCAGTAATCTCAACATTTGGACACAAAATATATTTATGAAGCAGGTATGAACAATTTGGCAGCTCTGTAAAGATCACCAAACCATTAATACAATTAAATTTTGTTATTTCCACAGCTGAAGTGAAGCGAGTTGGTGACACTCTGCTGGGTATAGCCACACAGTGTGTACAAGTCAAGAATGTGAACAGAACCACGGCACAAACCCTCTCCAATCTCTGCCTCAAGATCAACGTCAAGCTGGGTGGCATCAACAATATCCTGGTTCCCAATATAAGGTATGTGTAGGCCTGTATTGAAGGTTTCTACAGAATGTAGTGTTTAGAGTGCCTGCAATACAGAACTGAGCTGGTAATCTACATTCAGATCTTCGGGATAGCCTGGATAGCCCTTTAAAGATAGTAGAAGAAGAAGAAGCCTAATCAAATTTTGACTTTTTCAGTGGGGCAGGTTCTTGACTATGCTCATGTAAATGTATACTTTAGTGATTTGAAAGTTCTTATTTGGAGGCGTGATAGCTCAGTCGGTAGAGGAGTTGTCTCGTAATCCGGTGACCCGGGTTCGAAACCAAGTTGACGGGCCTTTGGTAAGGCATTAATCCTCATTACCAGGTCCCTCGGAGAGGACCTAGAGCCGTCGACCCTCTGGTTGCTTACTTACAAGCATTTATGCTTTCTAAGCAGTCAGGTAAAATAACCACTACCACTTCCACTTCTTATATCACATCCAAAAGTAGACATTACCTGTGACAGTTTCAATGTCTAGAGTTCAGACGTCTTCCTCAGACGCGGCTTACTTCAGTCTGCAATTCGCGTCTGAGGAAGATGTCTGAACTCTAGACATCGAAAATATTACAAGTACTTTTTACTTTTGGATGTGATGTAAGAACTTTCAAACCAGTATTACAACCATCCTGATGAAACTTTTCCATATTGTATACGTTATTTTTGTTCAGACCTCGTGTCTTTGCTGAGCCAGTCATCTTCCTTGGAGCAGATGTCACTCACCCGCCGGCCGGAGATGACAAGAAACCTTCCATTGCTGCTGTAAGTTCATAACAAAACTTTTCCAATAACAAATTTAATTTCTTCCTGAACAATCTGTTTCAACTGAATGTTGATCCCAAGGAACGCCCAAGTTGCACATAAGCTACCCTGCATGTAAACTTAGATTTTCATTTATATGATAGAGGAATATATATTATCAATATGATGTACGGTACACACGAACCAAGAATGAGAAACATTATCTTTGTCATGTAAAGCATTGTCTTGTCCCTTTCTCGTCTCTGTTGGCATCTCCCTTTTCCTTCCCCCTATTTTGTAGTTCCTTTTGTAGTTACGGATTAGTTAATTTAATTACTCATTATCCCTAAGTATCATTTGAGGTGTTCACACTTGTACAAGCATTGCTTTGTAGTGGACCCCTCTGTTTCCAAGATGTATTTCTTGTACATTTGTTTTAAATGCCTATAAAATATTTGTAATGTTTTGTTGGAAACATGAATAAATTGAAATTGAATTGAATTGAACCAATAACAAGAAGGCCATGGAGAAAGAGGTCCTGTTTTTTCCTGGTATAGTGTTCTACCCAGACAATTCCCCCCCCCCCCCTCCCCCCAAGAAAAAAATCTTGTCTCTTATATAAGTTTTGTGTAAAATGTGGCCATGACTCAGTCGTTGTGGAGTCACTTATACGTTGCTTCGGTGTCGGTCTGGCGATATGGCTGAGGTTTACTCTCTCACCTTTTGCTAGTGACCTTAAAGGGATCTGGTAACTTTTTCTCAGATTCTGAAACAAAATCCTGGATTTAGCTCATGCTGCAATAATAATTATAAACCTTTAGGTCATTCAGGAACCCCATGACTTTTTCAAGCCTGTCTGATTATCAAGATATTTATGATTGGAAATTGAAACCAAATTTTTCGTTTTCCTAACGGTTTTCATAACACTACAGTCTATTGGGGAAATGAGTATGGTAAAAGCGGTCACTCAAAGATTTTTACTTTTTTGAGGCAGTTCTTGATCATTTTGAAGCCCAATTATTTTAGGGCTTCAATATTACACCGTATCACAAACACTGATAACACGTAGGGCCGTGTATCTCAGATTTAACATTGTTAAACGATGCCTTTAACAAAATCTGTGCATTCGTTTTCCTGACAGGTTGTGGGCAGTATGGACGGCCATCCAAGCCGTTATTGTGCCAGTGTGCGAGTCCAGAATCACCGGGTGGAGATCATCCAGGACCTGATGGGAATGGTCAGGGAACTCCTGATGGAATTCTATCGGTCAACCAGATTTAAACCGGCCAGGATCATCATGTACAGGGATGGGGTCAGCGAAGGTCAATTCTTACAGGTGGGTATTGGTGTGAACTGTGGAAAGTGTTTGCTGCCTGATATCAATAACGAAAATCAAATGGTTTATTGTGACTTGATAACAATTCAGATGTATACTTTGCCTGTATTTACAATGTATAGTTAAAGTAATAAGCAAGTTTTGTTGGTATCCAGATCTGCAACGTGGGAATGCCATATTATTATCTCGGGCCTCCCGCAAAGAAAAATGTTAGTGATCAATTGATTAAACTAAGATAATAAAAACGCAAATCCTAAACAAGCGTTCTTGCTTACTTGAAAGTCAAGTTGTGTCTACCGGTAGTCTTAAATTGAATGTGAGAGGGCTTAGAATATATTGTGGTGGGAAATGTTTGGGCTAATATTCAACTTCTTTTCATTTTCAAAACTAGGTGCTAGCTCAAGAGATGACCGCAATCCGTAATGCCTGCCGCTCCTTGGAAGACTTCTATGAGCCTGGTATCACGTTCATTGTGGTGCAGAAGAGACATCATACCAGGCTCTTTTGTGCGGAGAGAAGAGAACAGGTAAGTGGAAAGATAGAGGGATAGATAGATGGATGGATGGATGGAAAGAAAGAGGGATAGGTGGATGGATTAATGGATGGATTGATGGATTGATTGATTGAGGGATGGGAGGATGGAAGAAGGTTACGAGCCTGGTATCACGTTCATTGTGGTGCAGAAGAGACATCATACCAGGCTTTTTTGTGCGGAGAGAAGAGAACAGGTAAGTGGAAAGATAGAGGGATAGATAGATGGATAGATGGATGGAAAGAAAGAGGGATAGATGGATGGATTAATGGATGGATTGATTGATTGAGGGATGGGAGGATGGAAGAAGGTTACGAGCCTGGTATCATGTTCATTGTGGTGCAGAAGAGACATCATACCAGGCTCTTTTGTGCGGAGAGAAGAGAACAGGTAAGTGGAAAGATAGAGGGATAGATAGATGGATAGATGGATGGAAAGAAAGAGGGATAGATGGATGGATTAATGGATGGATTGATGGATTGATTGAGGGATGGGAGGATGGAAGAAGGTTACGAGCCTGGTATCACGTTCATTGTGGTTCAGAAGAGACATCATACCAGGCTCTTCTGTGCTGAGAGAAGAGAACAGGTAAGTGCAAAGGTAGAGGGATGTAAAGAAGAAATGAAGGAGAAGTGAAGAACAGAAATAAATACAGTAATGAAGATAATTTGGACATTTGTCTCAGTTGCAGAGACAAACATTTGGAGATTTGTAATTAGTAAAGAAATAAAACAAAATTAAAATATGAATCTATCCCTTTATCTTGTTCTCCACTCTCCCTCTTTTTTCTATGTGTTTATATATCTATCTCTCTCTCTCTCTCTCTCTTCCCCATCAAACTCTCTCTCTCTCTTTCTTTCTCTGTGTCTTTCCCACAAACTCCCCTCTCTCTCTTTCTTTCTCCTCTCTCCTCTGTATTTCTATATGTCTCATTCTTGTTGTCTTCTCTCTCTCTCTCTCTCTGTAGATTGGAAGGAGTGGTAACATCCCAGCAGGTACTACAGTAGACAGTGGCATCACCCATCCTCTTGAGTTTGATTTCTTCCTCTGCAGTCACGCCGGTATACAGGTACGGACAATCTGAGAAATGTGCTCATCTGCATTTTGAGATTCATAAATATAAAGATGATGTTTTGCTGTAGAAAGTTCGACCCATTGTCTTCGGAAACAAGGTGGTCCTGTATTAAGCCTACATCAATTAGAGAATTCGGCAGTCAACGGTTTGATAAAACTGCTCTGCATTGATAGAGGAGTTGATATGTCTTTATATGCCTCTCTGTTACTTTTGCCCAGTCATTTGATTAATGTACGCACACAGTGTATGCACCATTTCCACTTCTTGGGAATTATTCCTATCATATGGTCACACTAGGCGGTGTCACACAGAGGCCAAAAATTCAGATTTTAGTTTTCTGGATTATTCATAGCCTGTCTGTCACCAGTCTGTCACCGATGTAAATGAAAAAAATAGATTTCTAAAATCTGGTTTATTCAAGATGGGTCAAGATTTTTTCTGTGTGACACCGCCTTATGTGCACATATCGTAAATTAAAGTACAGATTGGCTTTCAACATCATACCCGGTCCCCATTCATATCTTGGTGACTAAGTTGCAGGAGTATGGGAATGTTTTGCCAAACAAGGCTTTGGCTGGGACTTGAACCTAGTCCATTGAGTCTAAACCCTATTGACTTATCCACTACACCACAATAATTGCATCCACTCACTTTCTCCACTTGTCCAGGGCACCAGTCGACCCTCTCACTACCACGTCCTCTGGGACGACAACCGCTTCAAGGCTGACGAACTCCAGTGTCTAACCTACCAGCTGTGCCACACCTACGTACGCTGCACCCGTAGCGTGTCCATCCCCGCCCCCGCCTACTACGCCCACCTGGTGGCCTTCCGTGCCAGATACCATCTGGTAGAGAAGGACCACGATAGATACGACCATGACAGGTAAGCTCAGAGACAAACTTGTCTCTGTTGAGAGCCATAAGGGGGTTTACTTTGTCTTCAATGATTTGCAACAATGCCTTTCTTGCTCTCAGCATACACTTTGTTTGCTTGCTAGCTTAGATTTGCTTTGCTTGCCACCCCAGCCTTCCCATGCTTTTTGAGAAGTTTGGCTTTTTTCTGTTTTTGTCAGCTTTGGTTCCATGCCAATTGTCAATGATGATTGCTTTTCTTTGATTTATGATCAATTTAGTACCACTCTGCCAACGGTTTTCTGTTGCTTATTTACCTTATTTTCTTTTGCTTGCTCAGATCTGCCAATATACAGGCCTTCTTCTTCTTCTTCTCCTTCTTTTTCTCCTTCTTTTTCTCCTTCTTCTTCTTCCTCCTCCTCCTCCTCCTCCTCCTCCTCCTCCTCCTCCTCCTCCTCCTCCTCCTCCTCCTCCTTTGTCTTTGCCTTCTTCTTCTTCTTTGCCTTCTTCTTTTTGTTCTTCTTCTTTGCCTTCTTCTTCTTTGCCTTCTTTCTTCTTCTTCTTCTTCTTCTTCTTTGCAGCTAGTGTGCTGTGCAGTTCAGCTAGTAGACATGTTCCTGTACATCTTTTCATTTTTATGGATAGTTTAGGAAGTTTTATTTATTAGTTTTATTTTTTCTGTCATTCTGCAATTTTAGGCTGTGTATTGTAGTGCTGTGGTGGAAGAACTTTAATATTTCAGTTTTATTGCAGATAAGTGGCTGTATGTATTGTAAAAGTAGCAGTAAATTGAAGTAGCAAATGTGTTTTGCAAGTAGTAGTAGTGGTAATACTAGTAATAGTAGTAGTCACCGTAGTAGTAAAAGTCATAGTTGAAGTTGTAGCAGCAACAGCGAGATTTGTACCTGTCAAAGTAGCCGCATTATTAGCAAGTGCCTCGTTTAAGAAAATTATAGGCAAACAAATTCAATACATTTTGCAAATGTATGTGTAATATGTATAACATTTTATAAAGATATTTGGATAATGGTGATATGTTCAATTACCGAGTGTAGCTTCATCAGTATTAAAACTGTTTTTCCTGATGTTATCTCTTCTTTATTTTGTTTAGATAAGTAATGTTATTTATTCTGTTTTACATTTGAGCCTATTTTTCAGACTAAATTGAATTTACAGATACATCAATGTTTTAAATGCTTGCATGTTACTTCATAGGAAATCAAATGCTTATCTTTCATGAAGCAAAATCATAAAAAAGATCCTTTTTTAGTATGTATATTTTTGCTGTTTATTTACATTTTGTTTTTTTATTCATCACTTTTATTTTTGCAGCCATCAGTCAGGCACAAATAGCAAGTGAGTGAAAAAATGTGAACTGATGTTTTTGCTTTATTCTTTTTTTCTTCAATCTTTTTTCTTCAATCTTCGTTTGTTGAAGTCTGTTGAAGGGATACATAAACATGTATGCAAGGTAGATTTACTAATAGGATGGGAAGTGATTGTAGAAAACATGATGTAGAAAAATGTAATTTTAATTTTCATCATTAAAGAATAAAGATTTCTTTTTCTACCAAAAAGCACCCAAACTGCCTCTCCTGTCAATTGCCACAAAGCTTGTTCATACCACAAAGCAACCCAAATGATATTTATAAGTGCTGAACACTTTGAAATAAAGAATATTTGCATTTCCATAATCAGCACAAACTTTGCATCAAGCTGTCTATGCTGCATCAGTACACTGTACTATGCTGTTTGATTGCTTTTGCTTTAAAGATATCATGCAGAAAAGAATCACTTTGTTCATATTGATGTTAAATTAGTCACCCAAAGAACCAAAAGTGCTTTGAATTCATGCAAAATTTGTATCATTGCGAAGGGGAAGCCTTTCTGATCAAATATAACCCTCTTCAAAGTATGTTTGGGGCCCGTAGTAATCATCTCTCAAAAATGTTAATTTTGAGATCCAGATTTTCGGCCTTCAGCGGTCCTCCGTAGAGCATCAAAATTTGTGATGTCACATGCGAGACACAGCTAGCCACAAAGCATTTTACGCTTTTCCATGATATCTATCTGATTTTTTAGAAAATTATTCCTGTTTTTCAAAAGAAAATTTTTCCATCCACATATAATTTGTCCATAATTATCAGTTGTCGTGAATTTTCTTCGGGCGACTACTTTAAGCATTAATGTTAAAGATAGAATTCGTGGCAAGGCCCCAGTTTCCAAACCCAAACGTATCACCGAGTAAATTACTTTTAGTCTATTACCAAAGTATGATTCTGCCCATCTACCCCCATCTACATTTAAACCACCCAACCCCTCCTTCTATAAAAGGATACAGTCACACCTGTTTAATAGTAGCCACCTCTCTATAAAGGCCATTTGTTTACAGTGATTGCTTTCATGCATATTTTCTCCCTCTATGTTAAAGCATATATACATGTACTTGTAAAATGTATGTGTTGTAGAATTTTTCTAGAAGTCCACCTAAGTGTAAGTGACACTTTTCTCTTTCCGTCTGGTAGTAGCCATATTTCACTGGTTTAACCTGTCTGTTGTAATAAAAGTTTTACCTCTAAATTTCCTGTTTGTGACTACCATATGATCATGGCTTGCTGCAAACAACCTGAAAAGAAATATTTCCAAAAAAAATAGTGGCTTCTCTAATTATATTAACCATTTGCCTCTGCAAAAAGAGAATGTTAGCCCATTGACTACCAAGCACCAATAAAACCCAGTTTCAAACCCATTTGAAATGTCATCAATCAATCATGTGGAAAGAAGGGTGTTATAAACTCTGTTATAGAATAGTTTGCACTATCTGGGTTCTGAGCATTCAATATGTTAAACTGAAATCAAACTTCCAACAACAGACTATCCCAAATATCCCACCACACAAGTAACCCCTGTCCTGCCCCTTACCCTGATGGTAACCCTGACCTTGACCCTATAAAATCATGACCCTTACTTGAATGCGTCATGCTCCCATGTGTATTCCTGGGGGGGGGGGGGGGGTGTTTCACAAAGATCCTAAGTCAAAATTAACTCTAAGTTGGACTTATACATTATGGAATGCCATTTGTAGCCTTAAAATAAATTATATTCAAAAGCAAAACATTCTAGTATTTAAGACTTTTTACAAATTCCACATTGAGAACATGAAATCTCCTTGATAATAGAAATTATGAATATTTCAATCAACATTTTATGCATTATACAACTTAGAGATAAGTTCAACTTATCTGGGTTCTGAGCATTCATGGTATAAATCGACCAGAAGTGTGATAAAAAACCCTTCAATGTACTGATTTTTTCCTTTTTCGATTCCTTTTCTTTCTCTTTCTAGTGGTGGCGATGGTAGCAGCCACCACGGGGCCAGCAGCTACGGGCGGAGCTTTGAGGACATGATACGGGCCGTCAAGGTGCATGATGACACCCTCAAGGTCATGTACTTTGCATGAGAGGTCGGGGGTCATTCCTTTATGCTGCATGGTAAGCCGGGTATGGAGGTGGAGACATCTTGAAAATTAAATAAACCATCGTCAAATCATCAGAAGATTTTGGTAGTTTTTCCTGTGAATATTTCAGAGCTAGACACATATTGACGATATTTCAACTCCGAACTAAAAAAGGGAACGCTGTGACTCTCTTCATCATCATCTTCATCTTCACGTAGAACTTGCAGGGTTCAAAGGTCATCCTGAATTGAATGACCTGTGTTCGCATAGGGTCAGCCTAGTACCACATCAAAATTGTGATGTGGTACAGTAATACCAGGTAAATTGTCTAATGACGGGTCAAATTTTACCACCAATGTAGAGTCATTTTGCACCTTGATTAAATGATTAAAAGAACGTTCAGTCTAAGAAATATTTGCTCTCAGTATTGTTTGGACTAGGATCATTCTCTTTTTATGACCTGTATTTTTTAAGTATGAACACTACTTGGCTATCCAATTTGTGTAACACACACAAATATTGGTAAATCCCAGGTATCTAATGAGCGGTAGCTTTTTATGTATGGATTTCAAGCCTGATGCTGAGTTGATGATCGAACGTGGGGATAATCTGAGTCCAATGGTAGATCAGACAGTTTTGAAAGGGTTAAAGGTAATTCATATTGATGGACTAAGGAAAAAAGACAAATACCAATTAGGCATTATCAAAGGTTTTAATCTGGTGGCGACCATGGTAATCATGATGAAGAATCTTGATGGAGGATTGTCTTTCTGAATAAGACATCTCAAAACTGATTGATTCTTCCATAGGGTTTTTAATTCATGATGGTTTCTCATAGCTTCAGTGTATTATAACATGCTTTGATGGTATGTATGTCAGGCTGACCTCAAGCAAGTTATGTGGGACATGTGAAACCATGTCATGCTGCATTTAAAGTTGGACAGATTTCATGATTTTATTGTCTCATTTCAATCTTTGAATGTTATGCATTGATGGTTGAACGGCAAATGCTTCAGCAGCGATCAATCCGCAGTCTAAGACTAATCCAAATCCTAATTTCAATGCTGAACCCAATACTATACCTAACACTAATCCCAATCTCAATCCTAACCTAAGATCTGAATACAACCTAAGCCCTAAACTATTATCTCTTGTTAAAATAAAGCCTAGAGCAAACGTCTGATCACTGCAATGATCTGCCGGAGCATGAGCTGCACTCGATGGTGCTGGATGGTGCTGTTTTCAGGAAAAGATGGTTATTTTTATCTGAGGGAGTGTGAGCATTAAAGAGAGAGAATACAGTCAGATTTACTTGATTTATTTATTTCAATCTGTCTAAACAGCTGATGGCTGCATCAGTAGATAAAGAAATGATTTGTAAATACATGTTTTTAATCGTGATCCTCGTGTGACCTTCTTTGAATATTAGACGTAGAGAGTAAAGCACAAATTTTTATATGTATTTTCCATGGTATAGATAATTTATTTGATTATATACATGTATGTGCATCTTTTGGAGAAAACTACATATCAATCGCTATTTTTTAGAAAGCTTGAAGTCGTATATAAGAGTTTGTAAGTGTATATTGTGCCATTGAGTGCTTATGAATAACTTAGAATGCGCAAGTGTGTACTAGAAACAAGTAAGCAGGGGTCAGAGTAGATAGAGACTTCTAGAATCTCTTTGTCATAATGTCATGTGATCATCATGTAATCATCATGTGATCATTTAGATCACCTGATACATGTGATCCAATTTTGTTGATGTACTTGCCATTGTTGACCTTATGACTTCTTTATTTTGAAGAATTTTTTCGTTGCTGTAAAAGAAACCCTCAAGAAAAATTAGAAAAGGTCTAAATAATACATGCATAAAAACCATCCTACCTACCCACATATGGAAATAAAGAGTATTATTACCCGTATCAGACATCTGAGCTGGTCATTTACAGAACCGTATTGCCCTAGTTTTCACTAGCAGTGGGAACGGAGGGGTATATTCTTTGTATTTTCCTTGGTCTCCCTGCGCGTATTGACTTTGCGTGTAGAGACGAGTGAAAATATACCTTGGTATTTTCCACGGTCTCGCATCCGGGCATCTTGTATTGACCGCGCCATATTTTGTCATTTTCATTGCGCATCTATTATGCGTACGAGAACCTGCGGATTTTGCGCGCACTCTATTGTGACGTAATAATCACACCAAATGCACACTGTTTGCAGTGTATCGAAAATTTTGTCAAGCACTGGATGCACAGTGCTGGTTTGACAAAGTTTGTTCAGTTCTTGAGATTGTCATGGTGGATTTATGTATTTGCTCTAGATGTCTGATTTGGATTACAATAAAAATATTGACTGGCTTTACTTTCGGGGGATATCAGAAATATTGACCGCGCTAAGACGATATTGCCCTCGTCTTTCGACTCGGGGCAATATGATCTGAGCTTGGTCAATATTTCTGATATACCCCTCAAGGCCAGTCAATATTATATAATTATATTATTAGCTTTGTTAAAGTAGAACCTGAGCCATGATACATGTCCGTATTATCTACTGCTGTACTTAATACACAGTGTTTACTCAATGAGTTAAATCAGATCAGATTCAAAATGATTGGAAAAAATGACAGTAACTCAGAAAGAAAATTTGAGACCACTCCTATGGGAGGAGGAGAAAAGGTTATCTGCTGCATTTTGAACTCGACTTTTAAATAACGAATGCAATATTTGTATTGACAGTACCACAAGCTTATGTGTTAACTCATCGCCTACATGGACCGGGCTGTTCCTGTGTTAAGTTTATGGGAACGAGAAAATTCAGTAGTAAACAGGTTAAGTGTGGCAGTGGATGTTTAGAAAAATTGTATTTTTATGCGGGGAATGTATGTACACAGCAGAAAACGCACAGAACTTCACTGCTAATCATGGCCTAAAATGGAAATAAACTGATGTAGTTCCTTTTCATGGAAAGGTCATTGGGTAAGTTTGTTCGACACGCTGATGAATCTTTTTTTTAAAGTTGATGCCATTCTCCAAATCTAGAGAGGAGAGATGTAAGCTTTATATAAAAGGTAGATACCTGTATGTAGTCGCATACAGCTTAATTCAAAAGGATAAGAACGGTTTGAAGAAAAAAGATCTGGATATTATGGAAGAGAGAGAGAGAGGAAAAGAGATGTGCAGTGATGAGAATGCCTTGATTTCTTTTTTAAAGAAAGATTGTTTTTGTTATATTTATTTTTAGGATTTCAGAGTCAAAGACTTCGAAACCCCAGCTTTCAAAGATTGGAATATTTGATGGATATGAATATTCGTATGAGTAACCTAGGCTTGCTTTTGTATAAGGACCATAAATGGAGCCCCTTTCTACGCAATTTAAATACCGGTATTAAAGTTTAAAATTGAGTGCAATATCAAATCTAATATGAAATAGGTCTATCTGTGTCAGATAACCAATATTTATTGTACAAGTTCCCAAGCTCTTCTGATACATGTATGTATTAAAGATAGAGGGGTTTTGTTTTGAATGTTTGTTTTTTTCCCTTGATTTTGAAAAAATTAAACATGTACTTGTACTAGCATTTGCTAATGTGCATGTCTGATTTTATAACAAGTAAACACTTACGTAGTAATTTACATTTTAAATTACCATAAGAACGTTTTTAGTTTGTCAAAGCATACAATCATCTCATGAAATCATCAGTTTTAATGTGTATGCTGTTAGTATACAAAATGACAGCTCAGTTCCTTGCCAATTTGAACAAATATATGATTTTCCTCAAAATATTCATTTATATGAATATAATTTTTTCATGTGAAGTTGCCAATTTAGGTAAGATATAAATGATATTATAACCTGTCACCTTTCAGTATATGGGAATTCGGTATGTTGTGCAAAGTGTTTTTATTGTATAAGTGCATTGTTAATAACTATTAGTCCCGTACCCTAATTATTGTAACGTCTATTAAAGGTATTACAAAGTTTTGGTATGGGGTCATGAATTTGGTTCAAATTAACATATTGGAAGCATATCCGTTCCTACAATATACATTGATCGTTGTCCCGGTTGAAATCGAGTCCAAAGTTATGAAATTATAAATAATAAACTCTTTAAGTTGTATAGCTCCCTCTCAAGGTAAAGATATTATTCTAGCTATGAAACAATGTTTCTTGTCTAAAATCGACTGATTAGCTATTCCCGTTTTAAAATTATATATCGCAACTACATATTCTAAGATTTTCATGGACGCAGCTACCATTGTACGGCCGTAGGCGCTATTTGAAATGTATCAGAATTTACCGGGAGCACCGGTAAATGTTAATATTCATTTTTTCTCGAAAACAGAAGTGTTTTAGGGGCTAAATTTTGTAGTGCTTATAATACATCCACAGGGGCATCCAAATATATCAAAATTGTAAAGATTCACAATCCACCTAATTTTCAAAATTTCCCAAAACTTTGTATTACCTTTAAAAGTGGTGTATTTTCTTGTTGAGTACTATGGACATTTTGTACATGATCTTGTTTATGGCAGAATTTTTAATGTAGAAGTAATTTATGTTTGTTAAATTTTATAGAAAATATTCATGAATACAATTATATATAACAACATAATTAAAAAAAAGAAATAATATAAAAGGAAACCATTACATGCCAGACTTCCATTCATAACATTTTCAGTAACGTAGGCCAATTATATCGCCCAAATTTCAATATTGTGTTAAATATTCTGAGACTTCTTAAATTTCAAAATTGAATGAATTGTGAACTTAATTATCATAGATCGCAATCATGATAAACAATGAAAAAGGGGATGTTTATTAAGATTCCATCTCACAAAATTTATGATATACGTTTAGAGCACTTTGTCTTGGTAGCACTCTAAAGCCTTATGTACACAAAACATGATAGCTGTAATGTCGATTCGGGCTTCCAGCCCTTAGAAGCGTAATAGAGTGTCTTCTAGCACCATAGTCAATGTGATAATAAAAACAACTTGCTCAAAAAGAAAAGAAAGGCCGTCGAAATATGTGTTCTAGCTGTTTGCACTTGTATGGTAAAAAGTTGTTACTTAGATATTGAAACTTTGTATGAAAAGTTTTTTGAATGAATGTTGATAAGCTTTTTGTTAACAGTGAGCAAAAGATTTCATCAAGATGAGCTTTTTGATATGACAGAATACACTGGAAATATAAAGAAAAAAAAGAAAGAATTGTACAAAAAGTGTTAAGAGTTTCCAAAACAGTGTGCCTAACATTGAAAAGTCACATTTCACGATACACCTCACTTATCAGAGTGTGAAATATGAAAGTTTGTTTTTTTACCTACCGGTAGTAGAACTGGGTACAAAACAGTAACCTCACTGAAATATCAGATGGTGCCAGAATGCTATGCCTTTTTTTAGAGAAAGATGTGAAGCTATGTGGTCTTGATGGTTTTGATTTTACAAAGGTGAAGAATGATCAACATAGTCATGTTTTCTTTTTATTGTGTACATTTATGCTTGTACCAGCTTGTGTTTCTCCATGGTCGGATGGAATTAGATGCTAATGGTTTAAAAAATTTCATGGCAGAAATAAAATTATGGAATGATGCTCTAGTCATTTGGGGAGCTAAAAATTCTGACTATATTCAAATATTGCAGGTTTTTCCTCGATTTCTCAATTGGGGATTCTCATATCCTGAAGTTTATTCATAATGAATAAATTCCACAATATTTCGCAGGTGAAATTTCCTGTTTAATTTAGGAGAGAGGTATGCTGTGTGAAGAAGCTTCATTATGTTGCTGCACTTTTAAACAGATTACTGTTCAGATGAAGTAAGAACAAATTAAGAAAAACAAAAAATGTTGAAAAACAGGCATAATACTGATGCACAATTTGGCCAGTGACATTATCATACAAAAATAAATGTAATTCATATATGTCATCTTTTTTCTTAGCCAATACATATCATTTGATATACGGTAGACCTATCTTTTTATATCAAATTTGAATGATTGGAGCTTTTTGTTAATTACGGTAATATGCAATATTAAAGCTATTTCAAGCCAAAAACCCTTGTGTATTGTAAGAAATAAATTATCATCACTTACCATAGATTTTTTTCTTCTTTACAATGATGTATTTTACCAGTCACTAAATGTCACATTTGTATCACTTTTGTAGCAATAGATCATGCGATGCTGCTTCGTATATGCTTCATAACCATTCTGTATATTGGCTTAAATCTCATCCGTAGATTGATCCCAATACTTATGGTAAAACGGATATGTAATATTTGTACGATACTACATTGTCAATAGACCTACACACGGCATACAAGCTTCCATTATTGTCTTGTTATGTATATCATGAAACAAGACTTGTTTATTCGTCTAAACTTCAGGAAATGTGTATCAGTGGCATTCGTGTTTTGGCATACACTTTTATGCACGTTTGATAATATCCATACTTGAGTATTATCTCCAAATTAAGTACATGTACATGGTTAACTCATAAGTGTAACACTGCCAGGGTGATTTAGGTATGGAAATGTTAAAAGAAGATTCTGTTTTTCAGTATAGTCCAGAATCTGGCCGCTTTGATTTAAAAAAGAGCAAGAGCTCTACGAAAGCAACGCAATCTCCCCATTTTTGCTGTCTGCCGAAGATGGCCTGATCCCCGAATGAGTACGCCTGGCAAAAAATTAAGCTGGGCGTATCATCGAAGCGTACAGATTCATGGATCACGCCATCTTCAGCTTGCAGCAGATAGGAGATGGAAGAGAGATCGCTGTTGCAAAATAAAAGAAACACTGGTCAGATTCGGGACTATTATCAGTAGTGATCACTTGTCATCTGTGTTTATTTTTGGTCTATTTATGTAGCGATCGTTTGATATAGATTGCCCAAACGAAAATGAGATAAAGATTATTGTTCATGATTATCATGACATGAACCCGTACCAACCCATACTCTTTATTAAGGACTGACCACTTACTCTAAGAATTAAGATGATGTTTTTACGAGTAAAGTTCTGCAATGCATCCTTTCACTTTCTTTGAGTTAACGCACCAACCGCAAAATAATAAATTATAAAATGGGGTACATTATTGAAATACATACATGTTGTGACCCTGAAAACTTCACCTACAAGTATTGAAATTACTAGCATACCTTCATTTTGTATCCACTACAGTAAATCTCTTTTAATTTGTGAATGTTGCAATGAAGATGGGCAAGTGGCATGAGAAAGAGGGGGCCGTAAACACCACATTGAGAACAGTAATGGAAAGATGGCAGATGAAAATTTGCTGTTTTGAACCAGGAGGACATTAACTCTGATATGAGCTAAACACCCTTCTGTCTCCAAACAGACCAATGAAGCACTACTTTGAATTACAAACATATGTTCAAAACAATACAAGTCAGAATTTTTTTGTTGGTACTAATTGGCCATTCTGAGAATATTTCTGATGATGACTTGTTTTTGTTTGGTTGTATCTATGATTATTATGATGTTTGTTTTGTACCCATTTGAGTGGCTTCTTACCCTGTGTGTCGTAAACTCTATGCTGTGAAACATGATTATATTATTACTACAGTGTATATGGCAATATAGAATAGTACTTGCCTGTAAGTCACTCTGCATTTATGAAAGAATAAAATATACATTATTCGTCCACAAAAAAGTATGATGACATTGGTTTGTTCATTTTTGTACTGACTTACTTTTCCTTGTTTTGAGTTTTCATGTTTTTCCATGATATCTTACTATTTTGTCTTGGCCTCTTTATACAGCTATGTGAGTTCAATGATATAATTTTGTTTCCTGAATGCCTTTTCCCATCTCTCTCAATCTCCTCTTTCCTCATACTCCTGCTCTCTGTCTCTCTGTTTCTCTCTCTCTCTCTCTCTCTCTCTCTCTCTCTTTCTCTTCCCCTCTCTTCCTCTCTCCCTCTCTCTCATCCTCCTCTTTACCTGCCTCTCTGCAGCTATCATCCATTTTTTTTTTTTTTTTGTGTATCATCTGCTCGTGTAATATCC
This sequence comes from Strongylocentrotus droebachiensis, assembly GCA_035222895.1. Taxonomy (NCBI): domain Eukaryota; kingdom Metazoa; phylum Echinodermata; class Echinoidea; order Camarodonta; family Strongylocentrotidae; genus Strongylocentrotus; species Strongylocentrotus droebachiensis. The sequence continues at coordinate 440,865 of JAVYIG010000314.1, read as the reverse complement.
TGCTGCACATTGCAGTGTCTTGAAAATACGAAAATTAGACTACTAAACTTTTAAAAAAAGTATTTAGGATAACATCTTCTCTATGACAGCCTATAATAAGAGACAAAGTAATTTGTGGAGTATTGCAGTGCATTTTTAATTCTTGATTTCTTCTTCTTCAATTTCTCTTTGGATGTTTATCAAGTTCTCCATTTTCCATTCAACGTGCATTGTCATACATCCCACAGTGAAACTGGTACCGTTGGCTGCAGAATCCATGACAAGGAATATCCATCCTTGTGGAGCAGTGGTATGTTTGTGAAGGCTCTTGAGTCTCTTACAAGAGGTCCTGGGTTCAATCCTTGCTTGGTGCCTACATCCTTGTTCCAATGTGAAACTGGTACATTTGACTGCAGAATCCACCGCAAGAAATAGCTTGTTGGAGCAATGGCATGTTGTTGAAGGCTCTTGACTCTCAAATGTGAGGTCCTGGATTCAATCCCTGCTTGGTGCCTATATACATCCTTGTTCCAAAGTGAAACTGGTACATTTGACTGCAGAATCCATCCCATGGAATAGCCTTGTGGACCAGTGGTATGTCGGAGAAGGCTCTTGACTCACTCTCATACAAGAGGTTCTAGGTTCAATCTTTGCTTGGTACCTTGCTACATCCTTGTTCCAAAGTGAAACTGGAACATTTGACTGCAGAATCCATCACAAAGAATAGCCTTGTGGAGCAGTGGTATGTCGTTCAAGTCAAGGCTCTTGTCTCACATATGAGAGGTCCTGGGTTCAATCCTGATGTCTATCAAGTTCTCCATTTTCCATTCAAATTGCAGTGTAGTATTACCCAAGGTGAAACTGGTACATTTAGCTGCAGAATCCATCATAAGGAATACCGGTAGCCTTGTGGAGCATTGGTATGTCAGTTAAGGCTATTGATTCTCATACGAGAGGTCTTGGGTTCAATTCTTGTTTTGGTCCTACATCCTTTGACAAGGAGTTTCACCCTTTTTGGAGTGATAGTCGATGGCCCTTTTGGTCCATGTTTGTACTCGTCTTTCTTTCATCGTTTTTCGGTCTCATCTCTATTCCAATTTTTTACACAATTTGACATCGGTCCTCGGTTGAACGTGTTTTGCTTTCACAGTTTTTGATCTTCTTGGATCTACCCTCCATATATTCAGTGCCGACAGTTTAATGTTGTCCTAGAAGTAGCAAGTACGTAATATTTTGGTAGATAGCCTCCTCAGGCATTCAGTGTTCTCATACACCTGTATTTTGTTTACATTAACCGATCTCTCTGCTCCTGCCATTTTCAAGGTGTTGTTCAGTTCTCTTTGGAGCCTTTTTTCTTTCAAGCCATATATAAATTATATAGGTCTAGCCACCAAGGGTTCGGTGGTGGAGTTTCCCTAAGGCTTTTTGTCCTTTAAAGTCACGTAGTAATGACTGCCACCAAGGTTCCAGCAATGTGGTTTTGCTCGGGGCATTTCCCCCTCAAAGTCCTATAGTAGTGACTATAGGCCAACCTGCGACAGATGGTTTAGTGATGTGGTTTTACTTGGGACCTTTTCTCTCAAAGTCACATAGTAGTGACTAACTGATCATTGTCACAGGGGATGCAATGGTTTGATTATATTTTAGGCCTTTTCCCTCAGTCACATGAAGTAGTAGACATATGCCTATGCCATAGAGGAGAGTCAATGGTAGTTTCACTTGGTGCCTCTCCCCTCAGAGCCACATAGTTATTACTGTCAGTCTATTGATTGTCACATAGAGTGCATGGTACGTTTGCACAGAATAATCATTTAGGGGACCTTTTCCTGCCAAATCAACATAGTAAAGACTGTCATAGATGTTACGGTGGTGTGGTTTCACACAGTCCTTCACTCTGGGGCCTTTTCCCTCAAGTTTACATGGTAGGCCTAACGACCAAGGTCATATGTGCCACACATGTTTCAGTGATGTGGTTTAGCAGATGACGTGTTCCCGACCACTGGCGATTCCTTCACAGTGCCCTTGCTCTGCGCAAGGACTTCCCTTTTCAGTATCCTCTACCTCCTGATACTCTACCCAGCCTCCATCGCTACATGTGCCTTTCATCATGATGCTCCTAGGTATCAATTATGGATGTCACTACATTGAGTCCATTAACGGTGTGTCCTCCAAACGCCCTTTCAACCAAGGATCTCTTCTTGGCCACACAGATTCTCCTGACAATCAGACCACCTGAGGTTTGCCTGAAACACATCTGGGTTTCAAGCCTCGCTGCTTTCTTCACCGCAAGCTTATCTGCAATATGATGCCTGTGTCCTGGCATGTCTCGGGCTCTTCTCCAACTGTTATACCGCTGATGAATTCCCTCCACCTTTGCCTCGAGTTGCAGGACGATCTTGGTCAGGACATTTTTGGTCAGGAGTTCTTGTCGACTGGCTGAGGTGTTATGAATCTGCTTTAGTTCCAGTTTGACCTCTCCTCTGGTCAGTGCTTGACGCAGTAATGCCCCTCTATCACTGTATGGCCTGCTGCTCTTAAATGGTCTGTCATGGATACCATCTAGTCCTTTCTGAGCTTCAAATAAGTCAGTGTTAATGTTCCTCAGCAACAGTTCGATGTAGGCGCAAAAACGGATTTCTCCACAGTATTCAATGGTCTGAACATAAATTTTCTTCAGTGAGCTGATTAATGGAGGACTAACATTTGCTGAGGTAATGTGTTTAGCATGGATGGTAGTAGAGCGATCTCTACCAAGAAATGTTTTTAGATTTGCGCACCGCTGAACAATGCCATTCTTAGGATATGAGGTTATAGTCAGAAGCATCCAATTGTCTGAAGTGGCACTGTCCTCCAATTCTTTGTTGTCCTCTTTCCTGAAGGCTTCCTCTGGTGTTGACTGAGCCTCGCGTGGGAAAGCCTCCTCTGTGGTCTTCTGGTTGCGCTTGCCGATGATGAAGCAGAGAGCAGAACTGACCAATGCAAGGGCAAATGCAAAACCTCGCACAACCGGATTCTTAGTGGCTTCCTTGTACTCCATCTGTGTCTTGGTGCTGTCCAGGTCATTGTTTGAGTCCATTTTCTCAACCCTGGTTTCAATAACGCACCCACTGTCCTGGATAGGTCGTCGATGCACCTGCTTACCCATCCTGGCTGTGTAGCTGGTGCAGAGACTGCGGATTGCTTGCACCTTCCTGTTCACCATATCTACTGTATTCATCAACAGCATTTGCTCCCATTGCTTAGTATCAAGTCCCGGGCCTCTATGCTGCATCCTAAGTTTGAGGCTATGTGAGGTATCCTCTACTTCGCTAGGTCCATACCTCTGTGAATGTACGTCCTGTACACCAGTAAAGACATTATCCAGCTGGCCGACAGTCCGCATCAAGCGGCATCGGGCTTTCATGAATACGGAGAAATCGTCGAAATCATTGACGCTCTCGTTGTCAGTGTCGCTGGATTCCGGTGAGGCGGTGAGGCCATCGACGTTCTTCTTCGACCACCATGAACGGAATTTCTGCAAGTTGGAGTTCGAGTCCCCGGAGAAAGACTGTTCCGAAGATGTTCCAGCAGCACTTCTGATACAGGGTGATAAAATACGAGAAAGAGAGAGGTAGGGATCCACATTAATGATTTAATTTTTAACGAGGAAAAAGAGAGGGTGAGAGAAAGTGAAGGGTTACACATGCAGGATGGAGACAGATACTAGACGGGGCAGAGAAGGTGAGGGAGAGACAATAGAAAGTGTTAGTGAGAGAGAGAGAGAGAGAGAGAGAGAGAGAGAGAGAGGATGAGGGGAGAAGAATAAGAGAGGACGAAATAAGAAGAGTACGAAGAGGTGGGGATTTCAACAGTTTTTTTATCACACTTAAAGGGGGTAGCAGTACAGACAAGAGAGTGAGAAAATAATGAAAGGGAATTACCTATAAATTAATGAATATTATTCAAAGAAACAAAATTATCCTGATAGCGACTATCGAAATTGACTTCCTTGGATTTTTTTTTTCTCGCAATCATTTATTTATTCTACGCGAACAGATAACTCAGTTAACAATATATTAAGTAAATTACTTTCATTGTAGCATGCTAGCATCGTCGTCGTCGTCATCATTTTCAGCATCACATCATCATCCTCACAATATTATATCATTCATGATCATCATCATTCGCAATGTCAAGAAACCAGCTAGTCTATATATGAAAATTAAATTAAGACAATTTTTTCTGTATTCTGAAATTAGCGATACCCGATTAAGGACATAACAAAAATGATCCTGATCGTTATTACAGAGTGCCGCCCGCACCCCATTCCCCCCCCCCCTCCCTCCTCTCACAACCTCAAAGAAAGCAATGTTTTGACAGTTTAAAGGCGCAGTTTAGTATAAACAGACGTTGTGTCACTTGTGTGTCCAGCAATGCAGGCTGTGTATCCAGACAGTAATTGTTGATTAAAAACAATATTTCATAAATTTTCTAAGACTTTTTTTGGACAATGTTATACAAAAATATAATAATGATGGTTGGTGCTTAGTTATTCGTTAATCTGAAGGCAAAAATGAGGGCTATATATTTGTGAAGTATCCGGACACCCCCCCCCCCATACACTTTGTTTGATTAGAGGAAACCGAAAGTAGAATGCTTCTTCCTAGTTTGATTATAGTTAAACTTTTAATAGCATTCATTAGGCCATACTGACGTAGAAATAATATAATAAGTATCATACCGAGACAGAGTAGTGTGCCCGACGTCATTTCGCTCTGAAGGATTCTGAAGTAGATGCGACATGGTTGATTATATCGATCAAATTCACTGAGAAATATCAGAAGAATATAGAAAACACTTGAATCCGAAAAGATCATCAAGATAATGATGTCGATAAGCGCTTGTGTAGTATAAACAAAAACTAAGGTGAGGTGATGCGCGCGCATGGTATTGTTGACGTCATGAGCTTGAATCTGCTTGAGTATGCGCAGAACTGATTTCTCTTTTAATGGAATACACAATTGGTCATGCATAGAGTTGGAATATATTTTGTTACCTCTTTTCATAATATGATTGTGTCAAGTGACAATATGCAATGTTCTGGATGGATAGAGTTTATATATTCTCGGAACTTTAATGATCAATCTGAAGAGTCTTAGATACTGATCTATGAAGTTCGGGGAAAATATAAACTTTATCAATTAGTATAACACTTTCATATCATCACAATCCTTCTCTGAAAAGAAACAAAAAAATATTTTCCAACTGTATTTATGAACTACTGATAGAACATTCGTTTCCAAGCTACTGTTTGTACACTAATATACTTGTAATTGTAAAAAAAAAAAAATTAAACAGAAAACCCCTGCCTCTCTTTCTTTCCATCACTCCCCCTATCTCTCTCTCTCTCTCTCTCTCTCTCTCTCTCTCTTCCAATAGCGCCACTTCTATGGAATGGATGCCCCTCAATCGATGGAAACACGGTACAATACTGTAACTGTCAAGTTTGCTGTGAGGACTATAATATTCCCAATGAGCATGGCGTATTAAATCCTTGCTTTCAGTAGTGGTTCTAGAGCCAAGTTCCCCCAAACATCCCCTCCCCCCCCCCCCCCCAAAAAAAAAAAAAAAAAAAAAAAAACTAATAATCTTGATAAGAATAACATATGCAGAAAAAAAACATGAAAACAGCAAGCTTCTTTTATATACAGCCCGGGATGTTGGGCACACCCACGGGAAATTTCACATTGAAAAAGAAAAGGGGGAGGAGGTAAAAGTAGAACGTAGAAAGAAAATTATTCTCCCCTTTCAGACCCCCCCCCCCTAATCAACAGTCTTGTTGTTTCGCATTTCATCTACAGACTATAGACAGGTCCCTGCCCCCACCCATTCCCCCTGATGCTGTCGGTGCTCCCTAAAATTCTCCGGACCCATGTTTCGCCATTTACATGGCAACGAAAACAAATCGGCAACGTTATCTCTGTCAATAGTGATCAGCTGACTCGTCCAACTCGACCTTTGACAATCTCACTTAAAATACAGTAATTACAGAGACGTATCTACTCGGGGTGGGGGGGGGGGGGGCACGGGAATGGCCACACAAAAAAGATGTGAGAGCAATTGGAAAGATGAAGGAAAAAGGAAAAGAACGTGAGATACTACACGGAGATAAATTGCTCGGAAATACTCTTTTAACTTAGATTATACTATTATGTGAATCTGTTGTAAGAGGTGCATTAAACGATTGTCCCAAAATGCTCAGGGGTGATCCAATATGTTCTCTGAAGTAGTGTACAGCAGATAAGAAGATTTTTTTTTTTAATCAAGTTAAATTGAAAAACAAATCATGAAAACACGTCAGCCTCATTCAAAGCAGAGTATAACAAAAATCGAAAAAAACCCACATATCACTATGTCTTAGTGTATTATGATGAGGAAATGACTTTTCAGAGACAGTAAAGTTTGCTTTTTTCCTCGCTCGCTTTCAAAATTTAGAAACGGGATACCTTTAGGCAGCGAGATCCATGAATATCCCTATATGATATGATGATATGACGATATTCGTGCACCTCACTGCCCGATATCGTCATGATTCGGGCAGTATGGCGCCCGACTATATCCTTATTTATTTTTTCTGATATCCAAAATAGTTAAACCACAACAAAGTGTCTGTTTTTCCCCTCGTTCGCTTCACTTTTCGAAAGATTGCCAACCAGGATGATTCCTGGCAACTAGATGACCGAATATATAAATTGTCATCTTTTCTAGTGTCATATTGATGATTTAATATTTTGCCACACAAAAGTGTAATATTTCAGATCCAAGATAGTATGTTTTCGGGCAAGAGGCCTTCTCGGCTCTCACGCCAAAATGTGCCCGTATGTCTATATGTACGAGAGATCGAAAACAAATCCTCTTTGATGATTTTTTTTTGGATTGGGGGGCGCGCAACTTTTAACTCCTAAAAGGGTGCAGTGACTAAAGAAAGGATGAAAGACGTTGATCTAGTTGTGTAAATACTGGTGACCCCCCCCCCCCCCACCCCCGAATTAAACAAATCAAAGATATTTTCGTAGATTGCATCACAAGTACACGTTAGCTCATTATCATCTGCGCAATCGAGATAAAAGATTCCTTTGTTGCTCCTTACCCTTAATATTTTTTAGCATCATTACTATTTTGGTATTGTCATGTTAATCCTCTTTTTTAGAGCCTGTTCAAAGGTCAAGGTACAATATCTCTGTTGATGTAGGCCCTGCAATATCGCTTTTCGTCGCTCATATTCGAAATTAATAGTTATCGCACCTTTTTTTTTAATTTATGATTAACCAAGTCTTGATATGACAGCTTAATAAATGTTGTCATCAACTTGGAATTATTCGACACAACGTACAAAATCCATCGTCGGTACATTATTTTTTAGTCAAGCAAATATATTTTCGCGGTGATACTAAGTAACACCAGTTTCGTTACGTGCATGTCTAATGTAGTTACGATTATTTGTTTTACGTTCAAGTAATTTTCATACCGTGGCAGCATCAAAACCTGTAAGTATTTATATAGGTACATTATAATGATATATAGCAGCTTTTAGTCTCTGTTATAGTTTATGCAATAATTATGATGATATTTATTGACATGCCTTCTTTCTGGTGTTGCTTGTGCTAATGCTTGCTCGCTTTCTCTGTATGTCTGTCTGTCTGTCTCTTTCTCTCTCTCTCTCTCTCTCTCTCTCTCTCTCTCTCTCCCTCCCTCTCCCTCTCCCTCCCTCTCCCTCTTCCCCTCTCTACTCTTTCCTCTCTCCTCGCCATAATATGTTTGAACTTTGAAGTCCATCGGAGATAATCGACTGTTTTGTTTTAATTTTTCGCCTCCAATTTAACAGTAACTTCGGCTACCGCTGTGTAGATAAACTCAAAGACTAAACAAAGTTATATTCAGAAGAGGCAGAGAAGAACAGAATAAATTAAAATGGCAGAAAAGCAGCACCTGGACCAGATGACGAACCCCTACCCATCGTATGGGGCTAGCAACGGACCGGTCGCCCCTCTTAATACTCACCAGACTTCGGCTCCAACAGTGGCCCAAATGGCCCCATCTGAAGAGGAGCTGGACCCGAATGATATCTACGCTCTTACTCCCCATATCGAGGTATAATACTCAAAGTAATTATGATGATGATCATGATGATGTTGATAATAATGATAGAGGCAGTAGTACTAGTAGTAGTAGTGGTAGTAGTAATAGTAGTAGTAGTAGTTTTAGTAGTAGTAGTAGTAGTTTTAGTAGTAGTAGTAGAAGTAGTAGTAGTGGTAGTAGTAGTATTAGTAGTAGTAGTAGTAGTAGTAGTAGTAGTAGTAGTAGTAGTCGTAGTAGTCGTAGTAGTAGTAGTAGTAGTAGTAGTAGTAGTAGTAGTAGTAGTAATAGTAGTAGAAGTAGTAGTAGTAGTAGTAGTAGAAGTAGTAGTAATAGTAGTAGTAGTAGTTTTAGTAGTAGTAGTAGTAGTAGTAGTAGTAGTTTTAGTAGTAGTAGAAGTAGTAGTAGTGGTAGTAGTAGTATTAGTAGTAGTAGTAGTAGTAGTAGTAGTAGTAGTAGTAGTAGTCGTAGTAGTCGTAGTAGTAGTAGTAGTAGTAGTAGAAGTAATAGTAGTAGAAGTAGTAGTAGTAGTAGTAGTAGAAGTAGTATTAGTAGTAGTAGTAGTAGTACTAGTAGTAGTAGTAGTAGTAGTATTAGTAGTAGTAGCAGCAGTGGCTCATGACTTTCATCATGCGCGTATGTGATTCCGAGTCCAGCGCCAGACAAAAAAACTAAATGATAAAATAATGATATTGGATATAGTGATGATGATGATGATAGTATTTAATGGTATTGATAATAACGATAATTTTAATTAAGTGATGATGATGATGATAATAACATCATAACAGTAACAACAACAATAATTCTTATAATAACGCTATTGGTAATATACGTACATTTTAACTAAATTGAATCAAGAGAGCCCGAAACCGGTCACGACAAGAAGTTTTTTTTTTTAATCAGATTGCCTTTGATGATACCTTCAAGGAATCGGAAACAGCAAGAGGGTTTGAATTCATGAAAGATGTCAATCGCTCCATATACAGATACACTCAGGTAAGTAATTGTTCTCAACATTGCAGAGAGTTTGATAATATAGGTTTTTTTTTAACAACAACAAAACAATAAAACATTCAATGGTCTACTAATCGCGTATATGGTCGTATCTCTATCTTATAATAGACTTGATAATACAAAGTCAAAATACATTAACAGTATCGAGATAAACAGCAATGTAAATGAAAAAAGTAAGAAGTCAACAAGACTTGAACTTTATAGATATATATATAAATATGTGTTGTTATATACATGTATATTTTTCTTTTACGAGGGGAGGGGGATGCTACGTGTTTTTGTATGTAGATTTATTATTTTTCAGTAGTTCTATTCGTTTGTCATACATTTCGCTTATTCCAAATGTTATTTGTGCGTTAATGTTGGTTTCGTCACTGGACATCATTAATTTAAATTTCCCATCGTCGTTTTGAAGTACGGTATTGTTAGGTATTGTTAAGTTTAGAGTATATTTTAAATCTGGGATCTTTTAAGTATTAATAGTAATATGTTTTTGTGTGGATGCACTAATATAAGGTAATTTTTTTCAATATCATGACAAATCATGAAAAATGTGAATTTTGATAAACTATTTATATAAAATATAATGATTATGAATATACAATATTCAGAAAATATTATCAAATCTTCAAAGTACACAAAAGATTTCGTGAAATGGCATGCATGCAATAGGATACAAATCGTATAACCTGGGCAAAGGCATGGGAAAATCAAGTTTTTAGTGGATAAAAAGGGAAACTAATGGGATAAAAGAAAAAAAGAAGCAATAATAGTGAGGCAATGACTCCACAAAGTGATAACCAAATTGGCAGTTTGTGTAGTGATTTTCAAGTTCCAAAGTTTTTCGTACTTAAAAAATAGTTATCCGATTTTACTCAATTTTTGTTTCTCTTGTTTCCTGCATTTTTGGAGTGGCCTTAGCCTTTAACAAAGTATATTTCGTTCTCTATGTCAGTTTTACAAATGGGGCAAATAATATCTATTAATGTTATTTTCTTGTACCGACGTTCCTCTATCATGAGGTTCGACTATTGCTCATTCTGATTTTCGTACATAAGCTATATGTGATTTGTCAATATCGAGTAATAAATAGTTTTCCAATTTGTATTTTGTTTTCAGAATTTTTGTTTGTTTTTAATTGTGTAGAGTATACAGTATGATTTTCATTTGATAGACTCTTTTCAGGCTTTGATATACCTATCTTGTAATTTGTTAAGTAGAGCTTTTGCCAGATGTGGGAGGAACCAAATGAGTTTTAAAAGGATTTCATGTTTTTATAAAAAAACAAAATTATGTCAATGGCTCAATACATAATCTCCATTCCTCCCTCCCCTCCCCAACCCCCCCCCCCCCCCCCGGTGGGGGGCGTTGCTGATGCTACATTCCTTAGAAGTGACCCTTTTTTTTTTAATTACGGATCGAAATAAAAATCTTGACTTACAGAAAATGTTATATTTTGAACAAGTCATACAATTATGGTGCAATTTACGCTTCCTTGATATAAGCACCATTTTAAAACAATTTAGAGAAAAGTAAAGTTTGTTATTGATGTAAACCATCTTGCTTTATTTTTTCAAATATTATGCTTTGTAAAATTGGCACTGATTTCTGTGTGTCTTCGGGTTTCTTTGATATATTTTTGTTTGTAGACCTACTCTTTTTTTCTTTTTCTTATTTTCAATCAATTTTTTTCTTCAGAATTACATTTTAATCCAATTTTGCTCCCCCCCCCCCATTCCCTTAATTCACACAGTTTTTCGTGTACGCCAGCCTGTCGCTGATCATCGCCCCGCTCATGACCTTTACGTGGAGCATCGTCTTCGCTCTCAGCCACCTCGTCGTCATCTGGTTCATCCAGCCGGCGATCAAGAACACCTTCATCTGGTTCAGGGTGTGTAGCATGCTGGTCTCGGCCTCAGTTCGCCTCTTCTTCGATCCCTGTTTCCAGTCGGCCGCCCTGATCCTCTCTGGCATCAAGGGCCGGTTTCAGCTGAACGACTCGCAGGTCACTCTCAACTTGAAGACAAGCCAGGTCCAGCACGTCTGATTGCTATAAAGCCCATCTGTACTAGTGTACAGGAGGGATTAGACCGCCCTGCAAGGTCACTGGACAGGTGGTTGTCTCATAAAATCAGCTCTCAATTAACATAAGAAAAAGAGGATCATGGGGGACCAGTGGTCACCGATTATGCGATATTTGTTATATAGAGGGCGCAAGTACCTATAAGTAGTGCGGTGGGACTTTAACACCATGCACGTGGATCCATGGGAGGGGCGGGGGGTGGGATGATAGAGCCTATCCACATTGGACAAAATGATGTGACCAAAAAAATTATGTTATGGGGTAAAAACCAGGCCTACTCCGCACTCCTGTATATATGGCCGGCAATATTTCCCTGAATAAATAATTACCTGCAAAATGTCTATACTACTTACTGAAAGTCTTTTTCTTTAGAGGGGAGGGTGCTCCTACTAATCATCCCCTCTCCCCAGTCTATCCTATTCTATTCTATCTTAGTTATCATTGTGCAATTTATTCGTATGCACAGTACGTATTAAAATGATGGATTTTGTTGATAATTGTATACAGCAGTCAGGGTGTATTATAAACACATCGAGTTATAATCGAACAACATAGAACTAGATTTTCCTAACTTGTTTTAAGGTTTGAGGTTTGAAGAATATCCGTTCTACATTCACATAATTATAAATAGTTTAGATCAATACAAACAAAACAATATGGGTAGATAACTTATTCATGAATTATGTAAGGTAAATGAGCAAAGTGTTTATAAAGGGAAGTGAAGATAATGATAGGCAATACAAAAACAATGTAAAAATGTGAATAGCATAAATACAAAGCAGAGCTTGCATGTTCGCCATTGTGCGCCAATTTACAATCGGCTTAGACTTGTGTACTTAAGAATAATAGATATGTTTATAACAATAGATACATGTATATACCAACGTTTGATAATGATATATTTATGCCTAATTTATCAAAATTCAGATGATAACACTCAAATTTCTTTGGGCTTTTTAAATTTCTGGAAAGAAGCCATTGTGTTTCATTAAAATCTTTGTTTGTTTGTTTTCTTTGTCATCAGAGTAATAGTAACCGTCAAGCAAACTGTTCATTTTCATTGCTTGTATTCGTGTATATGTACCTATGATAATATGCTTCTCATATTTTGATACCATGTCACATTTTGTCCATTTGTTTACCATATTTTTGAAATCGACGTCTGCATCAGTCTGAAGATGCATTTAGGTATATTATACAAGCTCATTTGTATAGAACAAAATAGTGTAATGGCAATTATGATTTGACGGCGAGATAAGCACGATGGGAAAGAAAAGCAATAATTTATTGATATACTGCACTAAATAATAAGTATTATCATGTCATTCATTCGACCCTTATACACCACTATGATCATGTAAGTATATAACTCCTCTTCATTATGAAATATTTGTAGTTTGTCTTCATATCATTATTTGGTAAAAAGAATCGTACATCATCTTTAATTTTAATCTTAAAACGAACTTGTGATGAACTTAATTTGACACTATACGGGACCGTTATGGAAAGTATTTTGTGTAAAATAATAGTATATTAAATGAAACAAATAAATGGAAAGAATAAATTAATTCAATTCTGTTTATCTTTCGCTTTCTATTGATTGTTCCTACCTCTATAATAGTTCCCTCTCCGTATTCGCTTCTTCTATTTTGTTTAAATCACATTATCGTATCTGTCAGAGAGAACTGCTAAGAGCCAGAAATTAAGATTGTTATTCATCATCGTTTGGCTTCAACAAACGGACGAATCCTTTTAAAGCTTTGATTCGATCTTTTATTTCGTTTTACTATCGATTTATATACAGATTGCCGTTCTTTTGTATTGAGTTGATGTTGAATAAATTAAATAAAACAAGTAAACTTAAGAAAACATTTGAATTTGAATTTGTAACATCCTGTTCATTTTCAGGCTGAGGTCTAGCAACAACTTTATTCTTTACACACACACAAAAACAAAAACAAAGTAATTATCAAACGCTGAGGTTAATTTATCAGTTCAGTATCGCTTTAAATTCTTCAAAATAGCCTTACAATAATTACAGTGGCTTAACTTTGATACAGATATTGAGGAGGGCACCGGCATCATGGAAAAGTGTGGGGGTGGGGGGGGGGGGGCTGCAAGTCTTCCTCGGTGGAAGAAATTAAATTTCACAAGTCTTCTAAAGACATTAATTAAGGCAGGATGTGGGAGGAGATTAAGTGGGGTATTTTTGTCACGTACCACCCCCCCCCCTTCTCTCTCTTTTGTTTTCGTCATTTTATTAGCCTAAGGGTACATGCACGTTTTTCCTGTGCCCCCCCCCCCCCCCGTTTATAGCTAAACAAACGCATAATTAATTTCACAAAGTGGTCTTTCTTTTCTCAGTCAGTACATTTTTATTTGATTTAAAGTGGTTTTATTGATTTAAAGGGATAGTCCACCCCAGGATTTTCTTTAGCTGACGATATAGACCTAATAATACCATGAAGAATGATACAAGTCTCATTAAAATCCATGATCACATAACGAAGATATATCGACTTTTTTATCGAAAATCAGCCGCCCCCCAAATGCAAATGCGTTACATGGGCATGAAACGATCGCCAAAAAATAACCGATAGTATCGAAATTGTGACGTATGTTGCGAGCTGCTTATTTCGCAGACATTCACTTTCGCTTTCACTTTCATTCATGATTCGTCGTGTCAGTGCGATAACAGTGTACCGCGAGCGAAAATGAATGTCTGCGAAATAAGAAGGCAGCTCGCAACATTCGTTATGTGATCATGGATTTTAATGAGACTTGTATCATTCTTCATGGTATTATTAGGTCTATATCGTCAGCTAAAAAGAATCCTGGGGTGGACTTTCCCTTTAAAAACATACATTTAAAACTTGAACAAATTGAATTTACAAAAGATTAAAAACTACATTAAAATATAATATATTGTAAATTGGTTGAATAAGATACAGTATCAAATAATTCAAATATATAGTAAACAATGGACCATTAGGGAAATGAAAGATTTGTTTTTCAATCAGGTGATAAGAAATGTGTTAAAGTTTTTCAGAAAGTAATTGATAGGCAGATTTTTAAGTCAAAAGCTGAATATAAAAGGAAATTGGAACAGAATTTCCAAGAAAATAAACCACGAACTGCATGCATGGCAGAAGATGCAAATAATGGTTGGTTACAAGGATAAAGTATATTAAACTGAGTTTGATCAATCGTTGGTCAATGATTTAGGTGATTTTTATGCACGATTTGATGTTCATGATTTCGATTCGGGGAATAATTCAATCGAAGAAGTTTTACAAAATAGGATGACTGTATCCGATACTAGTCTAAATGTAAATGAACAAGATGTCCGTAATGTTTTGGCTAAGGTCAAAGTAAACAAAGCAACCGGCCCAAATGGAATTTCCAATAAGGTTCTGAAATTTGCCATCAACAACTTGCCTACATTTTTACTTGTAATTTCAGTTCGATTATTGATAATGGTGTCATTCCACAACTTTGGAAGTCTTCAGTTGCCTAGAAAGAATCTTGCTAAAATTTCTTAGATGTCAAGTAAATGTTTTTGATCAATCTCAATTTGCATATCAAAATTACAGAAGTGTTGAGGATGTAGTATATCTTCATAGCCTGTACAAACATCTTGAAAACCCAAAGTCCAATGTCAGATCTTTGTTTATTGAACGTTCAAGTGTTTTCAATACAATTGTACAATATTTACTGATTAATAGAATTCTCAATCTAAATGTTCCACACAAACATTCCATGATCATCCATTACTTTCTTGTTGATAGACAACAATGCCGGGTAAAGTACAATACTATTTACATCGGGTGTTATTGGTCACTGAGTGTATAGGTGCACCACAAGGGTGCGTACTTTCTCCCATTATGTTTTCAATATACACAATACAAGAGAATGTAAGATTTCGGAATCCAACTGTGCAATAATCACATACGTCGACGATACTGTCATTGGTTGGTTTCTACTGAATGATGCTAGGTTTATTTTGAGCACGTCAAACAGCTTGTTGACTGGTGTGATAGTCATTATTTGGTCCTGAATGTAAATGAAAGTAAGGAAATAATCTTTGACTTCCGGCGTTCACCCTCAAACCTCAATTACATGAATCTTTAGTTATCCATGATCATTGTATTGAATCGGTTTCAGAATATAAATACTTGTGAACAGTTGTTAACAAGAAGCTAAATTGGAATAGAAACTCAGAGATTGTAGCTATTAAAGCAATTAAGCCAAAGATTGTACTTTCAATAGTTCAGAGTTGTTAACAGCATTCTAGTTCTCTTCTACCAATCGCTCACTCCAAAGCATTCTTACATTAAACTTTCTGTGCATGTTTGGGAATTTTCGAAAGCAGAACACCAAAAAGCTAGAAAAACCAAGGAAAATTACCCAACGAGTAATCCAAGAAGACCTCCCCCTAACCAGTACGTAATGAGAAACGCATGCTTCTACTAGTTCACAATATCATGCATGACCCCACTCACCCACTTCACTCATGGTTAAATTAAAATCATGATGGAATTCGTCTGGGTGTTCCCAAAACTTCTCGCTCTCCACATGTTCAACAATAACATTAAACGGTAATTGTAATCGGTAAGCAGATGTTTGGAGGCATAATATGCAAGTAGTTTTTATACTCTCTTCCCCTCATCTACATTCTTATTCTTTTTTTGCTCTTCCTTCATTCCGTTTGGGTCTATCATCTTACTCTGCTTTCTCCTTTTCTTTAGCGTAGGTCTTTTACTTTTGTCATAATGTAAATCTAATTGATTTTTTTTTTTTGCACATTCATGTACCTTTATGTTATTTATTGTTATCTTCTGCCAGTGGAGGCCAAATATCTGTCTGTTTTTAACGTGGACCAAAAAAATGGAATCTAATATGCAGTAATATACAAATTAGGAATAACATTGCACAAACAAAAATCAATAAGGAAATGGAAAAATACAGGGAAATAAAAAGGACAGACGAGGTAACGCTTAAAATACTAGAAAATGGAGAACAGACAAGCTTGGATAAACATTGAAGTTTACAGTCACACTTAATTTAAAACAATGACGAGAGATATATATTTCAAACACAAGACAAACATATGAAAAATAGAAGGAAATCAAACGTTGAATACATTAAGACAAATCCCCTCGGGCTTAAAGTCCAAACGTCATTCCCGTCGAAAGAGATTCCACATGATCGAAACAAGAGTGTATATATTCCAGTACCGTCACGCGATGGTATTGTTGATAATTATCATCAAGAGTTATGCCCTCATTTAATATATTACAGGAGACTTGAGATTCCAGGTTTAATGACCGTGAGGGCTTGAGTATATCAACCGACCTTGATTTAAATCATTTTTCGCAGACAATCTCACAAATAAGTCGTATCGATATCGACCGAAGGAAGAGACGTCGTGTAGGGTAAGTTGAGACTTGAGATTTGTGAAAAGACCGGTTTACTAACATTATATTCAAATTTATGAATGTTTCTTTCCTGGGGTCCTAGTGAAGAGGTATCCCATTAACTTGTTATTAATTATTGAACTACTGTACTTGGAATCCAGCCTGCATACATTATTATGTTGCTATATTAGGCAAGCCTCGGACAAGCCTTCAGCCTTCAACCTTTGTTTCAAAAGTATGTATAAAATTTGAATATGTTAGTAAACATTATTAGAGAACAGTGTTAGCCGCGATCGGTGTGTACCAATATGGTATCTCTTAACTACACCGAATTAATATACCCCCTCAAAATCGTTGGATCTCAAAGAAAATTTCCTAAAGAAGATTTCCCGGCCAAATTCACGAGTCTGTCATAAAACTTATTTGTCTTACGTTCAAATTCGACGGTTTAAATGCTGTCAGGTATGTCTCGGGTTTATATTCCTTTTCTAGTTTTCAAATCTATGAAGTTTTTGTTAGAATGGTCTATGTTTCATTCAAATTAATGAACAATGTGCTTCTTTCGCTATTTGGTCATTCGCTTTGGCGCAACACGAATTGTGACATCGCGACGGTGTACTTTTAGAACTCTAATTTATTTGTAGCATTCAAATTAGCACTTTCTGCACTTAAATTATTGATGGTCAATATTCATTTCTCTATTATTACACACTTTTTATAGCTCATTCTTATTGTTTGAAGATTGATTTTTCATGTGTATTTCATTATTTTTATTTGCTTGCATGTATACACTTATAGATTTATTTGATATTCATCAGCATTTAAGTTTGATTGTTAAGAAAAAAACGACTTGCATCTACGGACTTGATAGTCTCAATCATTGTTTGTACATTCTCGTGTAACTGAGGAATTTGTTTGTCTTTGTGTGTTTCATCATTATTGATCATAATTTTATCATAATTTCATAATGGAAGAAGGCAGTGGCGTACGCAGGATTTTTTCAAGGGGGAGGGGGGAGGGTTTAAAATCGGGCCCAAAATTTCGCTTTTTTTTTTTTTTTTTTTTTTTTTTTTTTTTTTTTTGTCTCGAAATTTGAAAAATTGCAATTTTGTTCCGTTGGGGGGGGGGGGGGTAATGTCACCTTTTTTAGGTCAGCCATTGGCATAATTTTTTCACAAAAAACATACACAAAAAATACAGATATAAGAAAACTCAAGGGGGGTTTAACCCCCACCCCCCCCCCCTCCCCCCCCCCCCCCCCTGCGTACGCGTCTGGAAGAAGGTACAAAATTGGGACTGGGGTAGGGACTAGAGTTACACGATTTAAAACTGTAAACGTGTGTTGCATTTCTTCCCCCTAACATTCCTAAATAACTTGAATAAATGTTTTTCGAATACGAATGACAGGTGATCATTTAAATGATAAAAATGACTCCTCGCCAAGTGACGATTAATATGAATGCTAGTTGAGCAGTTTCTAAATTGAATGACAGACTATGAAACTCTTCGACCCAAATCCTGAATTAAAAGCAAATCACGGGAAAAATTGAATGATAATTGGTATGGCAAAGCCGATCTGCGTTAACTTAATTGCAAAGTAAATGAATTCGAATGACAAACTCGCGAATTTCGCCGGGAAATCATATACCTTTTTTTTGTAAGACTGTCATAATTGTTTTTAACAGCCATCCCCCCGCCCCCCCCCCCCCCACCCATACCCTTACAGCACCCCTGCTGTTTTAGTATTTCTGATCTTTCATTTGGCTTGAAGGTGTCGTGGTATAGTGGTTCATTCACTTGAATCACAATCCGTGGGTTGAGGGTTCGAATCCTAGCCGGGGACTAATGTCCTTTGGCAAGACATTAATCCACATATTAAGTAACTCTCCATTCAGGGGGTAATGCATTTGCTGGGGATAATGCCCATAGCATGGTCCAGAGAACGAGTAGACTTGATAATGATGGGACTAACCTGGGTAAATTATTATTCTTATTGTCATCATCATTATTATTAGTATTGTGACGGAATGTTACAGTGTTTAACCTGAAGAGGGCGACATTTTGGTCAGATTTGACATAAGTGATTTGATAACGCTGCGAACGGGCAGTCCGTGTTTTGCATTGATGCAGTAAGGAATGCAGTAAAGTAAGCTGAAAGATCAAACATCATTGTAAGTTGTCGTTATTTGTCTCGGATATTACTTTGATTGAAGTGATTGATGAATGCATGATTGAAATCCTCGTTGAATAGTTGAGTTGTGAGAGTCGACTGTCTGGGAGAGTTGACTGATTTATAAGACGAGACCTGGTTCGTGTCGTTCGGAATTGCTACCAAGTTCATGGAACCAGATCTCGTCACACTGGTGGCAGCAGTGGGATAACTAAAACAGCGTGGGTCATGCTTCCAGCGTGAAACTACATACTAAGACACGGACTCAAAACACGCCACCTTTTTAGGTGCTAACGTGAGCTGCGAACTATCGAGAAGTGCAGCCAGGTGAGGTGCTAAGTTGAGGTGCCAAGTTGAGGTGCAAGTTGAGGTGCCAAGTTGAGGTGCCAGGTGAGGTGCCAAGTTGAGGTGCCAAGTTGAGGTGCAAGGTGAGGTGCCAAGTTGAGGTGCCAAGTTGAGGTGCCA
This sequence comes from Strongylocentrotus droebachiensis, assembly GCA_035222895.1. NCBI lineage: Eukaryota > Metazoa > Echinodermata > Echinoidea > Camarodonta > Strongylocentrotidae > Strongylocentrotus > Strongylocentrotus droebachiensis. The sequence continues at coordinate 421,619 of JAVYIG010000314.1, read as the reverse complement.
AGTTGAGGTGCCAAGTTGAGGTGCCAGGTGAGGTGCCAAGTTGAGGTGCCAAGTTGAGGTGCCAGGTGAGGTGCCAAGTTGAGGTGTCAGTTGAGGTGCCAATTGAGGTTCTACTTGAGGTGGAAGTTCTTTGTGCTACAGCTCTTAATAAATTCACCATGGATAAAAAGGAACATCAAAGGTCCTCAGTTAATGAATGTGACCTAACTCAATTGAACACAGAGCTGGAACGTCTACGAATGGAGAATCAAATTTTACAGTTGGAACGTGACAATGCACGGTCACAAATTAATCTGATAGAAGCAAGACAACAGGGATTGTCTTCACAAAGTACCGTCAAGCTTGGACAGTTCGAAGAACCATCTGTGAGAAGGAGAGTAGATACGGACATAGTTTTCAATGGACCGTACACTGAGAGAAACAAGGGTGAAAACACGCCCGAATGTGGAGAGAAGAAGGGCTTGTATCCTGAGCTATTGACCCCAGACCGGAAGGTTGGAACCGATTGTTCGACTCCTGTGCCAGATACCATGTTTTCTCAAGAGTTGGCTGGGGACATTGGGTCCCCTTTCCTTGAAGGATTCGATCCCAATTTTCCATGGGAAAAGGCCAGTGGAAGAACGAAATCGGCTCTTACGAAGAAGCCTGACAACAAGCAGGGTGATGTGGAAATAAAAGAAGAAGTTTCTAGAGATTGTTCAATAGGAACAAAACAGAGCCAAAGGCCTTGCATAACACCTGATCGGTTCAATGGACAAACATCGTGGCATCAGTACTTGAAACACTTTGAAGCATGCAAAGATATAAATGGTTGGACAGAGGAGCAGGCAAGTGCTTTTCTGACTGTAAGCCTTCAAGGTGAAGCACTCCGTCTGTTGGACCATCAGCACGATCGCAAACTTACGTATAGGGGACTGACCAAGCTCCTAGAGCAGCGATTTGGCCCAAGTCAACAGGCAGAAAATTTTCTGTTTGAATTGCGTCATCGCCGTCAAGGCCAAACAGAAACACTGAAGGAACTTGGCCAAGTCATATGTGAATTGGCAATCAAAGCCTACCCAGACATTCCAGAGGTTGGGAGAAAAAGGCTCGAGAAGAACCATTTTATTGAGGCAATAGAAGACCGGACTATCCGAGAAGGAGTGCACAGAGCTAGGCCAAAGGACATTGACGAAGCTATTCGTGCGGCCATAGAGACAGAGAACTATGAAAGAATCGAAGAAGAACGAAGATCGGAGAGACGTCCGCACAAATTGGTGAGGGGTTCAGAAAAGGAATCTGAGCAACTCATCCAGAAATTGGAGCATTTGTGTGAAAGGCAGGCAACACAATTCGAGACAATGACAAGGCTCATGAATGAAAGATTTCTTTCTTCTGAGAGAGTTCCCAAACCACCAACTCCTGGAAATTCCGGCAAGAAATGGCGGAGAAAAGAAGATTTGATATGCTTCAACTGTAACGAAAATGGACATTTCGCAAGGGAATGTCCTCTTCCTGATAAGAAGAGGTCGGGAAACGACGAACAGCTGACCGGAAGGTCCACGGGAAGGCTGTAAGAAGTAACGGACCTAGTCGACTTGATGATGGAAGGATTGTAACACTTACACCTAACGAAGAACCCAAGCAAGGCTTATTTGTAGAGGGTACCATCAGGTCTATAAAATGTAGATTCCTCATCGATACAGGTTCAACTGACACAATTGTTAGAACTGACATGTACTACAGTATTGCGAAAGAGCAGAGACGGGTTCTTGAACAAGACAACGTCAGGGTTCAGCAGGTAGATGGAACGCCACTTGATGTGCTAGGAGTTGCCTGGACAGAAGTCAAAGTTGGAAAGACAATCTCTCCATTAAAGGTCATCTTTGCTAATATTAGGAACCAGGTAATACTTGGAATGGACTTTTTGATTCCAACCGCTGGGGTTCTAGACTTCTTCCGGCTGGAACTCATCTTGAACGGGGAACACATTCGATGCCTTAACCAGATAGGGAGATCATTCCTAAGAAGGATTTTAGTGAAAGAAACTATTGAGGTGCAACCAGGTCAAGAAACGCTCGCGCAAGGTGAGATCGCCAACTGTGTGGACGAGATGACGGGTACTGCCATAATCGAACCAGTTGCAGGCGGAGGCGAATTGGCTCGCCATGGTCTGGTGTTGGCAAGGTCCCTTGTCACTGCAGAGGCAGATGTTTTGCCACTGAGGTTGTTTAACCCGGGGAACAACAAGATAACACTTCGCCGGGGAACAATGGTCGGGATGATCTCACCAGCGGAAGTGCATGAAAGTGGGGAAAGGACAGAGAATAGTGGAAACGATGAAGTTCCTTCATACCTACAAGACTTGTTGCAACGAAGCCTGAGCAACATCGATCCGAAATATCACCAAGCTATCAAACAGTGCCTCGTGGATTTTCAAGATGTATTTTCTTCTGGAAGTCACGATTTGGGCCGGACCAATGCTGTCAGACACCACATCGAAACCGGCAATTCAAGACCTATAAGACAACGCCTTCGACGTCACCCTATCGTCAATCAGCAAGAGATTGATCGCCAAGTCAAATCATTAGTGCAAGAAGGTCTCATCGAACCTTCCGATAGCCCCTGGGCAGCCAATGTAGTGCTTGTGACTAAGAAGGACGGTACAAAACGGTTGTGTGTAGATTACCGCGGCCTGAATGTAGCAACTGTAAAAGACGCCTACCCTGTCCCCCGAATAGATGAGACCTTGGATGCACTAGGCGGGGCCAAGTGGTTTTCAACCTTAGATCTAGCTGCAGGCTATTGGCAAGTTGCCCTTGATAATGAAGCTCAAGACAAATCATCTTTTGTGGTTCGCGGTGGCCTATACAAGTGGAAGGTAATGCCATTTGGGCTGTGTAATGCCCCCGCAACTTTCGAGAGGTTGATGGAGAAAGTGATGGCTGGTCTACAATGGGACATATTGCTCATCTATTTGGATGATGTAATAGTGTTCGGTCGGACAGTTGATGAGCAAATCGTACGACTTAGCACAACATTGGCGCGGCTCCGGGAAGCCAATTTGAAATTGAAACCATCCAAGTGCAATTTGTTTCAACAGTCGGTGAAATACCTAGGTCACATCGTGTCTTCAGAAGGAATCACAACCGATCCTGCCAAGGTCGAGACCATTCGGAATTGGCCCAATCCCACATGCAGCAAGGATGTTCGAAGCTTCTTGGGGCTTGCATCCTATTACCGCAAGTTCATTCGCGGGTTCGCATCCATCGCATCACCACTTCATGAACTGACTGAGAAGGCTAGGCGTTTCGAGTGGAATGACGAATGTCAAAGAGCTTTCGAAGAGTTGAAGGAGTGCCTTATCCAGGCTCCGATCCTAGTATGTCCCTTACCAGAGGGGGATTTCCTGCTTGACACTGATGCCAGTCAGAATGGTATAGGGGCTGTGTTGTCCCAAATTCAGGAAGGCGAGGAAAAAGTAGTCGCTTACGCAAGCAAGAAGCTATCGAGGGCTGAGAGGAACTACTGTGTGACCCGTCGCGAGCTGCTAGCAGTTGTGTTCTATTTGAAATACTTCAAGCAGTATCTCTACGGTAGGAAGCTGACCGTTAGAACAGACCACGCTTCTTTGCAGTGGCTCCTCAACTTCAAAAATCCAGAGGGCCAATTGGCACGTTGGATCGAGGTTATCGCAGCATACAAACTGACAATACACCATCGTCCAGGAAAGAAACATGTGAATGCCGACAGTCTGTCCAGAAAACCATGTTCTCAGTGTGGCCTTGTTGATGACACAAGTGACGGCGAAGACACATCTACAGAGACAGATACTCCCTCCGAGCAAGTCCAGTTCCATTGTAGGGCAATTATTGCCTTACCTGGGGTCACTCGAGAGGCCTTAAGAGAAGGCCAGTTGGAAGATGATAGTATGAGCTGGGTATTGAAGGCTAAGGAAGGAAGAAGCTGTAGACCAGATTGGGAAACAATAGCCAACTCGACAGCTGCAAAGAAAACGTACTGGGCTCAATGGGACCAATTGGATTGCAAGCAAGGAGTACTATGCAGAAAATGGGAGACGTCGGATGGGGCATGCGTGAAATGGAAGGTTATCCTGCCACGGAAGTACCGAAAAGAATACCTAGAAGCAATCCATGGGGGTACAATAGGAGGTCATCTAGGCGTTACCAAGACATTGTCAAACGTAAAACAGAGGGTTCATTGGTCACCCAGGTCGAAAATCCCATAGAAACCAGTAGAGAAAACCAGTACAGATTTCTAGCGGTTTCTAGTGGTCAATTCTCTACTGGTTTCAATATGGAAAGTGGCGCTTTTTCCATTAGAAACCAGTAGAAAAAAATCGTACTGGAACCAGCAGAAGACCACTAGAAGACCATTAGCAAAACCTAATGGCACCATTAGGAGACCAGTAGGAATCCCAACTGGAACCATTAGGAGACCAGTAGGAAACAAGTACAAATCCCCACTGGAACCAGTAGGGGACCAGTAGAAATCGATATAAAAACCATTAGAAGACCAGTAGAAAAGAAGTGCTGGAACCATTAGACAAGTAAAAAAGAAGTCATGGAACCATTAGGAGACCAGTAGGAATCCATACAGAAACCATTAGGATACCAGTAGAAAACCAGTAGAAAACCCCAATGGAACCATTAGGAGACCAGTAGGAATCCCAACTGGAACCATTAGGAGACCAGTAGGAATCCATACAGAAATCATTAGGATACCAGTAGAAAACCAGTAGAAAACCCCAGTGGAACCATTAGGAGACCAGTAGGAATCCCAACTGGAACCATTAGGAGACCAGTAGGAATCCATACAGAAACCATTAGGATACCAGTAGAAAACCAGTAGAAAACCCCAATGGAACCATTAGGAGACCAGTAGGAATCCCAACTGGAACCATTAGGAGACCAGTAGGAATCCATACAGAAACCATTAGGATACCAGTAGAAGACCAGTAGAAAACCCTAATGGAACCGTTAGGAGACCAGTAGGAATCCCAACTGGAACCATTAGAAGACCAGTAGGAATCCATACAGAAACCATTAGGATACCAGTAGAAGACCAGTGGAAAACCCTTATGGAACCATTGGGAGACCAGTAGGAATCCCAACTGGAACCATTAGGAGACCAGTAGAAAACAAGTATGAATCCCCAATGGAACCAGTAGGAGACCAGTAGAACACAAGTAGGAATCCTCAATTGAACCACAGCATTGGTTACATTACATGGTTGACATTTTTTTGATCAGTTTAAATTCTACTACATCAATGCACTTCCAACACAGTACTCCTCACAAAATCTGCCAGCCCTTGTTTTTTTTTTGTACTTTAAAAGGGCATGCTGGTCTGCAAAGTAGACACGAAAATGACAGGAGCTGGCATGAAGTTTGCTTCCAACACAATTAACTATTTTCTCGAGGTTCAGCCATTTCTCTCGCAAACGTCTGTTAACAAAAGACATCACAATCATGTTGGTTCATCTTTATCATATTTAACACTTAACAGTGTATCCTTTAATTATCTGTCAGAATATCATACATCATATAGTGATTACAATGACATGAACGTTTAAAAGCAAGGTTAAAGGACAAGTCCACTCGAAAAATAATTTACTTTCAATAAAAGCAGAAAAATCAGACAAACCAATCAAAAAAAGTTTGAGCAAAATCGAATAACTAATAAGAAAGTTATGAATTTTTGAAAAAGTATGTAAAACTATGAAACAATGAGATTCACAACACAAATTGCCAAGATGGTTATCAGTTTGTGACGTCATGTCCTCACAACTTATCAATTGCTTTACATAGTTTAATCCCATTAATTTCCCTTTTTATCCCCCAAAACTAGATTTCCCCATGCCTTTGCCCAGGTTATATGATTTGTATCATACTGCGTGCATAACATTTCCCAAAAACTTTTATGAATTTTGAAAAATTGATACTATTTTCTGAATATTGGATATTCATAATTATTGATTTTTATATAAATAGTTTATCAAAATTCAATTTTTCATGATTTAACTAGACAAAAATTACTCTTTATTTGTGCATCCACACAAAAACATATTACTAAAAATCTAACTTGGATACTGGTGTGAAGAAATAAGATTTTTAGGGTGAAAATAGGAAATTTATATTATCAATATAAAGAAAATAATAAGTGGATAGTGAGGACCATACGTCATAGACTCATGAGTGAGTTGCCAATTTGTGTAGTGATTTTCAAAGTTTTTCATGTCATTAAAAATTCATAACTTTCTTATTAGTTATCCGATTTTGCTCAAACTTTTTTTGATTGGTTTGTCTGATTTCTCTGGTTCTATTGAAAGTAAGTTATTTTTGGAGTGGACTTGGGCTTTAACAGCTTAAATGAAAAAGGATTTTTTTTTTTTACACATTTCAACAACAAAAGAAGAAATAAAAAAAAAAAACAATGTTAAATTGGCTAATTATTGTCTAGAAATTATGGCCAGTTTTTACAAAGAGAAATCAATCTTGAAAATTTGGAGTAGATGTTTAAAAGAGTAGGTTTGGCAATTTGCAATAGTTATCTTACGGTAGCCATCATGAGTAGAAACAATGAGAAATAGTTTTTGCTGAGAAATTTCGTTTGTAATTTTCCACCATGGAGAATAAGTTCATTTGCACAAATTTAAGTACTTCATTCATGTATATTAAATAGAGAATAATTCACAAATGATTACGCAAAGCATGATTTTGACCTGTAGATTGTCATAGTACATGTAAAAGATTGATATGAAGTTGCAGCAATTGGAAATGTAATATTGTGTGGTACATAATATAAGCCTGATTCACAAGCAAAACAAATTCATTTACGGTCTTACTATTTTGACAAGTGCTGTGATATGCTGTTCATCAATAAATGTAACTTGTTAGTACAGTGTATTATGACAAATTATGACAAATCGATAAACAAATGAAATATGGTCCATATTTAAGAAGGGTTTGAATTTAAAAATGAAATAGATTTCATAATTACGAAAAATATAAATGGTGCATAATTCTGGAATTGAAAAAGGGGCGTTAATAACGATATTGAAATAGGGTTCATAATTCGGCAAATGAAATGGTATTATTTTGAATATGAAATAGGATTCATTATATTGACGGTTCGTAATTCCAAAAAGGATAAAGGGTTCTATTTGCATTTTCAGAATAATAAACTTTTGGAAGTATATTGAGCCCTATTTAATTTTCTGAATTATGAACCATATTTCATTTTTGGAATTACAAATCCTAGTTCATTTTCAGAATTAGGAATCCTACTTCATTTGTAGAATTATGAACCCTTTAGAATTTATAAAATTATGAACCCTCAGAAAACGACATATAACAGTTCAAAGATTTCCTATCCATATGAATACATGTACTGTACGTAGGTCATTTTCGTATTGTAATCAAATTTAATGAATACGGTAGGTCCTTGTTAAGTGCCTCATTACCAATTATTAAATTCACCTGTTACGAATAAATGTATTTAAATAGTCAGAATACAAATTGAATACATTACGTGTTGCTAGTACTATACTATAGGTAGGACAAAAATGTCTTGCCCTACCTAACAACACATAATGTTTGCATATCGCATTCTGACTATTGAAATACAATTATTCTTAATAGGTGAAAGAGATAATTTGTTCCGCGGCACTTTGATTTGATTTATAACGAAAATGGCCTAATCACATTATGTTACATAGGGCTTACCCTTTACACTTTTTAAAGGGAAATCCAACCTTAACAGACAACAATACTTTTAAAAAATTGCAAATTTAATCTGACAGAAAATAAGGTGGTTATGGATTGTTGAAAGCTGTAATCACTAAACCTAAGGGCATTTTAAATTGGCTGAATCGGTAATGTCACTATGACGAGCTGCTGGACTACTTTCCCATTTATTTCAACACACAAAATGATTTAAATATTTTTTTTCTTCAAAATGTATGATTCACGAGTGGCTTTTCTATGTAGAGGACCTGTAATAATGTGCTATTCATAATATATTTTGAGTAGTTCTCAAAGGGAGAAGGCACTTAAAATAAAAAGAGAATTTATTATATTTCATTAACAAATGGGAGAGTTGTCCCGTGACTACAGGTGTAATAATAATAATAATAGTGGGTTCTTGTGTAGCGCTCATGTCAGTCAGATTTGACCCTCCTGGCGCTCCCGATTATTACCCTGGCTTTAGCACGGCTGCCATACGGCGCTCTAGCATTTCATTGAGATATGCATGGATTTAGTGATCTCATATTTATATATTATCACAACTCCCTTTATATTGGCCCGATTTATTTCAAACTTTCGCCTTTCTATTTCTCTTATTTTTCAGCTTCCATTTCAATGAACTTATTACAAGGGTTGGATTGTCTTTTAAGGCTCGTTCAGATATGATGCTGGAGTTGACATGAAGTTCTATATGCTTTACATTTCTATATATTATAATACAGAGATCACTGAATATGCACAGTCCAAAATATACAAAAACATGTAGGTCCTTTGTTACCGTTCACTTTAAACATAAAACAAAACTGCAGCATTTTTGGAATTTTTTGGGCGGTTCACGTGCCATACCTGAATAAAGTCTTAAGTGCTTAAGATTGGAATCAAATTTGTATTGCATCTACCTCATTCAATTTTTCTCTATTACCAACTTATATAATTTGCCACAGGTTTTAGGAATTGACATTGTGATATGAAGGGGGTGGGGTCGAGTATGAGACTGATCTACTACATAAGCATTATGAAACAGGTCTACTTCATAAATAGTAATAACAAATTTATGCAAATACAGAGATCTTTTACCCAAAGTGTTAATATGTATGTTTGTAAACCCTGGAATTCATTAAAATGGCAAGTGACATGAATGGGCATCTCAGTTCTACATCTAAGCTATTCAGGTTCGTGGCTATAACTCACTCCCCCCCCCCCCCCACCCATCTCTCTCTCTCGATATCTCTATAATGAAGGGGAAAGTAACCTCTGTGTGTGTAGACCTCATTTTGGAAATATTCCTCTTCAGCTTGGACTCATGGTTTAGATTTTGGGTGGAATCTCCTGTATAATGCAAGTGCTGCTTGATCCAGGGTACATACCGGTACACGCAAAGAATTCTAATGCATGAATATAGAGCAAAAAGAAAGGAAAACAAGTTAAGAAAAACTTTTATCCATTTTAAAACTAGAATGTAAACAATGAATTAAATAATGAATTCTGTCAGAAAAGTGCAGTTTCAAAGATTTATCAGAAATAAAATAATCTCTCATTGCTCACAAACATAATATAAAACATACCTTTGCATTTTAAACATTTGTTGTCAATGCAAACGTGAATCAGGATTTTTTTGCAAATAATTATCAATACAATTCTAGTTTGCTGATGAGAGTAGAATCAAAGCTCTATTGCTAAGGAGGGAAAAGAACACTGTTTGAAACTCACAAAATATGGTCGGTTATTGCAATATACTTGCAGGTTTTAGTGATCTAAAATTAATTGAATTTTATATATTTGAAACTTAGGAAAAATAAGCATTTCGAATCAGTGTCATGATCAGGGAAAAATTAAAAATATATGTACAGAAATAATACAAGTACATCTACACAATTACCGATAATGGCTTCAACTGTGTCACGAGGCTGCTGAATGCTGATCCAGGAGGTTGATAGAAAGTAGCATTTTCTGCATGGTCTCACGTCAATATAGGCCTACTGTGTCCACAATATGCTTTGAATCCACTGTTTGGCAAAAGATGTCAAAAGATGCCTACAATTAATAAGAACAAAAATAAAGTTAAAACAAATTGAACGGTTGATGCGTGTGCAACACACATACATGTAGGCCTACTACAAACTTCTTTGTAAAGCCTGCGGGGGAGGAATTTTGTTTACCATTTACGGGTCTAGCTGTTTATTTCCAGATGAGGGCTTCTGTTTATATTGTGCGAAACTGCGAACACACCATAAAGTGATTAAAGCCCCCTTCCCCGCTTGTCTTGAAATTAGGGTGCGTTGGCGTTGCAGAAACGGAGTACCGCCTTAACGCACTCTTTCGGAATAAGCGCGGGGGGGGGGGGGGGGTCGGCGGCTTGTCTGATTATCAAGATATTTATGATTGGAATTCAAAATTTCAAAAAACGTTTTCCCCAATGGTTTTATAACACTAGACGTCTACAGTCTATTGGGGAAAATGAGTATGGTAAAACCGGTCACTCAAAAGTCAAAGATTTTTACTTTTTGAGGCACTTCATCAAGTTCATGATCATTTTGAAGCGCAATTTTGTTAGGGCTTCAATATTACACCATATCACTGACACTGATAATACGTAGGGCCATGCATCATAGATTTAACATTGTTAAACGATGCCTTTAAAGCCATGTGTAGGTGAATGCACAAGCTTGCATCAAGATCTAACATAAAAATACATGGATGGGACAATACAATACATTTTTCATCTTTGCGGCAGGCGTTGAAAGCACTCCTAGTAGACACGATCATACATTAATTACTACGTTTCAAAACAGAAAACAGTTACTGCACATATTGCAAATAAATTAGGTAAATATAAGACTTACCCATATTGAAGAATAGCAGGGGAAAACAAAGTAATAAAAAGATTTTGTCTCTCTGCTCTGGCTCCTGTAGCTGTTGAGGATAGGAATGGCTGTCTTGCTGTCTTGTGTGTGTGTCATAAGGCATATGGCCTGGCTGGGTACACGCACACACTGCATGCATTGATTACATGTGCACACACACACAGTGCTAGTGTAGCCCAGAGAGATGCCAGCTGTGTAGCCGTTTAAAAAAGGCGGCAGTCGCATTTTGGGGTTTTGGGGCTTGTATAGTCTTGATCAATATTGCAGACCTTACAGGGCATATGTCAAGATGTTGCACAATCTGTAAAATAAAACTATTAATATAATGACTAATGACATTTTAGAGTTTTTCATCCCTGTTTTGGGGTTTTTAAATAAATATAGTCAGACTGATTCAGAGGCGGCGCTAGATCTTACTGATTTCTATTTGTTTCAACTGGTTTTCAAATCCATTGACATGGGCTCGATCTGCTGGTTTGTAAAGGTTTCTAATGGTAATTGACTTAAGATTTTTACACCCATGTTCAAACCATTAGAATCTACTGGTTTCTATCGGACTCTAGTGGTCTTCAAAACCATTAGGCTCTACTGGTTTTGTAAAGGTGTCTAACGGTTTGACTTAGGATTTTTACACCCATGTTAAAACCATTAGATTCTTCTGGTTTCTATCGGACTCTAGTGGTCTGCAAAACCATTAGGCTCTACTGGTTTTGTAAAGGTGTCTAATGGTTTGACTTAGGATTTTTACACCCATGCTAAAACCATTAGATTCTTCTGGTTTCTATCGGATTCTAGTGGTCTTCAAAATCATTAGGCTCTACTGGTTTTGTAAAGGTGTCTAATGGTTTGACTTAGGATTTTTACACCCATGTTAAAACCATTAGATTCTTCTGGTTTCTATCGGATTCTAGTGGTCTTCAAAACCATTAGGCTCTACTGGTTTGTTAAGGTTTCTAATGGTTTGAATTAGGATTTTTACACCCATGTTAAAACCATTAGATTCTTCTGGTTTCTATCAGATTCTAGTGGTCTTCAAAACCATTAGGCTCTACTGGTTTTCAAGGTGTCTAACGGTTTGACTTAGGATTTTTACACCCATGTTAAAACCATTAGATTCTTCTGGTTTCTATCGGACTCTAGTGGTCTGCAAAACCATTAGGCTCTACTGGTTTTGTAAAGGTGTCTAATGGTTTGACTTAGGATTTTTACACCCATGTTAAAACCATTAGATTCTTCTGGTTTCTATCGGATTCTAGTGGTCTTCAAAACCATTAGGCTCTACTGGTTTTGTAAAGGTGTCTAACGGTTTGACTTAGGATTTTTACACCCATGTTAGAACCATTAGATTCTTCTAGTTTCTATCGGATTCTAGTGGTCTTCAAAACCATTAGGCTCTACTGGTTTTCAAGGTGTCTAACGGTTTGACTTAGGATTTTTACACCCATGTTAAAACCATTAGATTCTTCTGGTTTCTATCGGACTCTAGTGGTCTGCAAAACCATTAGGCTCTACTGGTTTTGTAAAGGTGTCTAATGGTTTGACTTAGGATTTTTACACCCATGTTAAAACCATTAGATTCTTCTGGTTTCTATCGGATTCTAGTGGTCTTCAAAACCATTAGGCTCTACTGGTTTGTTAAGGTTTCTAATGGTTTGACTTAGGATTTTTACACCCATGTTAGAACCATTAGATTCTTCTAGTTTCTATCGGATTCTAGTGGTCTTCAAAACCATTAGGCTCTACTGGTTTTCAAGGTGTCTAACGGTTTGACTTAGGATTTTTACACCCATGTTAAAACCATTAGATTCTTCTGGTTTCTATCGGACTCTAGTGGTCTGCAAAACCATTAGGCTCTACTGGTTTTGTAAAGGTGTCTAATGGTTTGACTTAGGATTTTTACACCCATGTTAAAACCATTAGATTCTTCTGGTTTCTATCGGATTCTAGTGGTCTTCAAAACCATTAGGCTCTACTGGTTTTGTAAAGGTGTCTAACGGTTTGACTTAGGATTTTTACACCCATGTTAGAACCATTAGATTCTTCTAGTTTCTATCGGATTCTAGTGGTCTTCAAAACCATTAGGCTCTACTGGTTTTCAAGGTGTCTAACGGTTTGACTTAGGATTTTTACACCCATGTTAAAACCATTAGATTCTTCTGGTTTCTATCGGACTCTAGTGGTCTGCAAAACCATTAGGCTCTACTGGTTTTGTAAAGGTGTCTAATGGTTTGACTTAGGATTTTTACACCCATGTTAAAACCATTAGATTCTTCTGGTTTCTATCGGATTCTAGTGGTCTTCAAAACCATTAGGCTCTACTGGTTTTGTAAAGGTGTCTAATGGTTTGACTTATAGATTTGTGCATCCATGTTCAAACCATTAGATCTTTCTGGTTTCTATTGGTTTCTTCTGGTCTTCAAACCATTAGGCTCTACTGGTTTGTTAAGGTTTCTAATGGTTTGACTTAGGATTTTTACACCCATGTTAAAACCATTAGATCCTACTGGTTTCTATCGGATTCTAGTGGTCTTCAAAACCATTAGGCTCTACTGGTTTGTAAAGGTGTCTAATGGTTCGACTTAAGATTTGTGCATCCATGTTCAAACCATTAGATCTTACTGGTTTCTACTGGTCTTTAAACCATGACAGTCTACTGGTTTGTAAAGGTTTATACTGGTTTTACTTCACAGTTCCTCCTGATCACCATTAGACTCTAATGGTTTCTTGAAAACCAGTAAAACCATTAGAATGTCTCTACTGGTTTCTACTGGTTTCTAAAGGAATTTCGACCTGGGTGCAGGCATGTCAGGAGACGTGAGGTCATTCATCCGGTCGTGTGACCTGTGCGCCAGAAGAAAATCCCCCTCAAAGTGGGCACGTGCTCGACTTCAACAGTACGAGGTGGGAGAGCCAATGGAAAGAGTAGCAATGGACCTTGTCGGGCCTTTACCCAAGACCATCCATGGGAATCAGTGGATCCTTGTAGTAGGGGATTATAAGAGCAAGTGGATGGAAGCGTATGCGCTCCCGGATGCTCGAGCTACAACAGTGGCCCAAAAGTTTGTCGAAGAATTTGTGTGCCGTTTTGGTGTCCCTCGTGAACTACATACCGATCAAGGAACTAATTTTGAATCGCAGGTGTTTGCAGAGATGTGTTCCCTGTTGGGCATTCGAAAGACAAGAACAACAGCTTACAACCCGAAATCAGATGGGCTCATTGAGAGGTTCAACAAAACCCTCATCAATATCACCGCCATGCTCATCGAGCAGTCAAAGAAGTCTAGGGAATGGGATGAGTGCTTGCCATATTATGCAACTAGCGCATATCGCTGTACTGCACAAGAATCCACGGGAGAGTCACCCAACATGCTCATGCTCGGGAGAGAAGTGACGCTTCCAATAGACCTGACTATGGAGAATCCAAATTATCCTAGCTGTGATGAACCAAAAACAGACTACGCTGAAAAGCTACGCCAGAATCTACAACAAGCTCACGAACGGGCTAGCGAGTGTCTTAGGAAGAGTGCCAGGCGTCAGAAACGCAATTATGACAGGAAAGCTACCACCACTAATCTCAAGGAAGGACAGTTTGTTTGGTTATATGATCACAGCAAGAAGAAGGGGGTTTCCCCGAAATTACAGCTGCGATGGATGGGTCCTTACCTAGTGGTTACGAAGATCTCAGATGTTACGTTTCGGATTCAGCTGAGTCGCCGATCGAAAGCAAAGGTAGTACATGTAGATAGGCTCAAGCTGTACACTGGTGAAGATCTTCGAGCATGGGAGTATCGCCTTAGAGTTCCTGAGGAGGAATTTCCCTTTGCTGATTCTCCTAATCTTTCCCCTGAGGTCATACCAGAAGAGATCAGCCCTGCCAGTGATGAAACTTTGTCAGCTGATGACCAACCCCAGCTTGATGAGAACTTGCCTGATGATCATCAAACCGGGTTCGATCTTCCCCCTGATCTACCTCAGACTCCCGTGATTGAGAGTCGCTATCCCAGAAGAAAACGAAAACCACCAGATTTCTTTTATTAAATAAGAATTATCGACATAAATAATTATTTGTGTTTTGTTCTTCACAATTGCAGAATAATGTCTGAGGAGTGGAAGAAACCAGAGGACTTGGATGGGGACCGGCTTTACAAGTGCCGAGAATGTCTTTCCACGTTCTTGTACCACCGCAGCCTGATGCGCCATATCGGGGAGAACCATCGGGATGGATCCCGGAAGTGGAACTGCAAGACCTGCGATTATTCCTCTACCAGGCGGGGGAATTATGAAAGGCACGTGGACGGACACCGAAAGGACGAACAGCGCACGGTTTCCAGAAGAGAGTCGAGCAAAGAAAGAGAACCGGTGGGCCGGGGCGGTGAAAGGGCAAAATCCCCAGATCGACGTTGTCCGGAGACGAAGAGAGACGACAGAGACCAGCCACAGGAAAACAACACAGCCATTATAAGTGTACATCCAACTCCAGTGCCTAGTATTGATTCTTCCAGAGATGCCAGAGGCAAGCCTCTTGCCATGCTTAAGAGAGCCGCATCCCAGGATGAGGTGGTTTCGTCATCGTCATCAGCATCATCTTCGTCGGAAGAAGCTGAGAGTGGGGGAGAGGGTGCCACTGGAAATGCGCGTACAGACAGACCGGTTTTCAAGAAAGCGAGCGTTGAGAAGAGGATTACGACGACCTTTACTATTGAAGGACGCGTAGTTCGTACGAGAAAGACGAAGGAGTTCTTCGACCGCTTCATACTTGTTTAAGTTAACACTAAGTCTTACTGGTTTACTTGATCTGTTTTGATTACAACTATAGGCCTCAGTTTACAAATTGCTTAAATCAGGTAGGCCTATACTAGAGGTCAGGTTTTTTGTTGTTGTTGTAACTTAAGTATTACTAGTGATCTTACGAGAAAAGTGTTTTTATATTCTTTACATTTCAAAACGTATTTTGGACATTGTTGATCAATGTTTTTTTATTTGTGATTACTTGTGTTATATAATTATATATCTATAAAAATAACAGGAAGAAGAGAAAAAGGCAAATGTGTAGCTTATTACGTTGATTTGCTTGGACCTTCTTATAGATTGGTTAGGAAAACAAGAATTAATAGTGAAAACCGTTTTACATGTTTTTAATGCCTATATTGTTGAGCTATGTTTAAAATGTCGTTTCGGTAGGTTTAGAACGAGGACGTTCTAGTCTAAGTGGGGGGTTGTGTGACGGAATGTTACAGTGTTTAACCTGAAGAGGGCGACATTTTGGTCAGATTTGACATAAGTGATTTGATAACGCTGCGAACGGGCAGTCCGTGTTTTGCATTGATGCAGTAAGGAATGCAGTAAAGTAAGCTGAAAGATCAAACATCATTGTAAGTTGTCGTTATTTGTCTCGGATATTACTTTGATTGAAGTGATTGATGAATGCATGATTGAAATCCTCGTTGAATAGTTGAGTTGTGAGAGTCGACTGTCTGGGAGAGTTGACTGATTTATAAGACGAGACCTGGTTCGTGTCGTTCGGAATTGCTACCAAGTTCATGGAACCAGATCTCGTCACAGTATTATTACTATTGTTGTTGTTCATTTTTTGTTGAGTGGTTGTTATCGTTATTACTACTAGTAGTAGTAGCTGCAGGAGTTTCATTATCATTGATATTTTTAAATCATTATTATTACTATTGTTGTTGTTACTTTTGTTTAATGTTGTTATTATCATCACCCGTAGTAGTAGTAGTAGTAGTAGTAGTAGTAGTAGTAGTAGCAGTAGTTTAATTTTCATTATTTGTATTATTATTATTATCATCATTATTATTACTAGCGTCATTATCATAATTTGTAATTATATTATTATCATTATTATCATTATTATCAATATAAATGTTATCATTATTTTCTCCTTCCAGGGATCACAGAAGCAGAGAGGGAGATAAGATAAAAGGAGATGGACAGGCCCGACAAATCATATTCTGGAGGCGGTTACCAAGGCCCCAACCCCCCACCTCAACATTATGGCTCAGTGGAAGGGACGGGGCAGGTTAACAACCCTGATTGTACAGCAAGCACTAGTGCTGCTCAAATCATCCCAATCGAGGTTGAAGATGAACTCAATGAGAACTTCTACAAAATGTCTCCTCATGTTCCGGTAAACAAGTTTTCTTCTTTGCCTCCTCATTATTCGGCTTCTAATTCTTCATCTCCATTTCCTTCTCCTTCGTCTTCTTATTATCTTTATTCTTCTTCTTCTCTTCTTATACTTCTTCTTGTTCTTTTTGTCCTCATGCTCCCCCTCTTTATGTTTATTTTGTCCTTCTATATGATCTAAATATTCTCTAACTTCTTTTTCCCCCTTTTTTCCTTTATTTTCTGATTCTTCTACTTCTTCTTCTCCCTTCCTTCTTCTCCTTCTCCTCGTTTTCTTCCTGTGCTTGTTCTTCCTCTTGTTCTCCTCCTTTTTTCCCTCCTTCTTCTCCTTCTCCATCTCCTCTTTCTTTGCCTACTTGTCCTCTTCTTTAAGTTTGTATTCCTCTACTCCTTCTTCTTCCACTTCCTTCTTCTCCTCCTCCTCCTTCTCGATTTAATCACTACTTGCATTTTCAAAATGTTTATTAAAACGAATTTTTCGAGTTACATGTTCATTAATGACAATAATTTGTCTATTTGGAGCTACTGAGCTATATTGCCGTTGCTTTTCGGTATAGTGAAATCATCTGGGGCATGAAATAACGATTATCGAGTGTTTCATCTACACAATGACGAAATTGAGTTTCCCTGTTGGCAGAATTCCAAACACTGTTAAATCACGAGTTTGGGTTGTACCGGAAATGTTTTCTTTTAGAATGAGAAAACGAAAATTACTCTGCTTGTTCAAGGCTACCGTGACAAATGAATTATACTTGACATTTTTTGTTACAGAAAATGTTCAATAACCCCCAACATAATTGCAATGCTATTATTTCTCAAATTATAATGAGTGTAGTGTATATAAATGTGATGGCATTTTTGACCATTTAAAAGGGATATGAAACCGATTCTGATAACTAAGTTCTTTTGTTTGTAAATACACAGGGTTAATTACTCAAGTTGGGTTTTAAAACTTGCCCGAAACTGATTGGATACATAATTAGCCCAGAGGAAAACAATGTGTATATAAATGTGATGGCATTTTACACCATTTAAAAGGGATATGAAACTGATTCTGATATCTAAGTTCTTTTTTTTGTAAATACACAGGGTTAATTACTCAAGTTGGGTTTTAAAACTTGCCCGAAACTGATTGGATACATAATTAGCCCAGAAGAAAATAATTTACGCAGTATTTTCTCATGTGTGGCATTCCCCATGTGTTTTCCTTTATTTTTTCTCTCTCTTTTTTTTGGTATATAACTGTGATCCATTTTATTTCCCTTTTATAGATCTCGCATGATGACACCTTTAAGGAATCGAGTGCCATTCAAGGATTCGCCTTCATGAAAACAGTTAGCCGATTAATCTATGAATACACCCACGTGAGTATGTTTACATCATGGCAAAGTTACAGATTTTATCACTTTTATATAATTAAAGTTTAAAGCCACACCTTAGAACTTAGAAGCACTCCCGCAAAAACCCTACTAGAACAATCTATGGTTAGTTGTAGTAGAATGGTCCCGTAACTCAGTGGCGGATCCAGGGGGGGGGGGGGGGGGGCAGGCCGCCCCCCCCCCCCCCCTCCCCTGGGGAAAAAACGTTTACAAACACGTACATAATACCTTTTTTTGGAGGGGGTTCAAATTTTCAAATTTTCGAGGGCCAACAAAAAAATGCGCTCACTACCCCCACCCCCTTCTCTTTCTCTCTATCTGTTTTTCTTTCTTTCTCTCCCCTTCTCTATCTCTCTCTCTCTCTCGTACATTAACTCTTCCAATTCTTAAATCCCTCTTCAAGTCTCTCTTTTGTTCTCTTACAGTTCGCCATTTATGCCACTCTGACCCTCATCGTCGCTCCCATCATGTCTTTCGTCTGGGCCATCTTCTTCGCCATCGCACACATCTGGGTCATCTGGTTGATGCAACCCGCCATCAAGATGCTCTACATCGGGTTGAGGGTCTGCCAACTTGTCTATGTTCCCTTCGTTCGACTTTTCCTGGATCCACTCTACAAGTCGCTCTCTTTGGTTTACTCGAGTATTCGAGGACAGTTTAGACTGCACAGTTCGGATGTCACGTTGAATATGAAAACAATCCAGGTTTAACATGGCTTCCACCTGTGGACGTGGGGGTAAGAGTGGATGTTGCGGACCCCTAGCCCCCTCCTCCTCCCTTTGTTTTTAAGGGACGAAACACCAACCCCCCCCCCCCCCAAACCCAGAAAGAGCGGCTGGTGCAGCTGAGCTGATGGTGGTGTCAACGAGTTATTTAGTTAAAGGGTGGCTTAGAATGTGATTGGTTTTTCTTTTAGAGATTTGTGAGTGAAAATCCGCAGGATGTGAAATGAAAAGTCAAGATAGAGTTTTGTTTATAGTATGTATAAAAATACATGTGTAAAGGCCCGGTCACACAGAGGGGACGCATGGGGGACGCACGGCCAGCGCATTGGAAATTTGCAATTCGGGCCAGTGCGTTGTCGTTCGCTAGGCGTGCGTCATCATTCGTTACTCGTTCGTCGAGCGCGCTGGACCAACGGTGGACCAGCGCTATGCATTCGTCGTCATTCGCTGTGTGCGTCGGGGGTTTTTGAGCATGCATGCTCAAAAGTGTGCGCGGAGCTCGACGCATGAATGTACACGCCGAAGACACGCCAGACATGCGTGGAGCGCGCTAGACCAGCGCCAGACATACGCGGAGCACACGCCCTGTATACGCACAGCGCGCTAGCTACACGCTGTGCATTTTTTGTCAGCTCCCTTGCTTTTCCAAAATCATGACAAAAGTTAGGCACACGGCCCATTCCGATTTCTAATGAGCCGGCCGTGCGTCGTAGAACGCGGTGCATGCGTGGACCATTCGTCCAGCGCGCTAGCAACACGCTGTGCATTCGTGGAAGTTGTTATCATGTGCGCTCTGTGTACGGTCTGTATGCGCACTGTATGCGCCCTGTATGCGCTCAGCGCGCTAGCAACACGCGCTATGCATTTGGTGTCAAAGTTGGGCGCACGACAACGCACTGGCCAAAATTGCAAATTTCCCATGCGCTGGCCATGCGTTCCCCATGCGTCCTCTCTGTGTGACGGGGCCTTAACGTTAGATTCTTTTTCGTAGAGGGAACGTATGATTTATAACACGCAATCAACTGTTTAATCAAGTTTAAAAACGATTAAGAAATACGGAGGCTGATTATCCAGTTTAATGACTGCTTTACAGCTACTAGCTAGAAAATAGACCGATTTACTAACATATTCAAAGTTATTGATGTTTCTTTCCTTGGAACAAAATGACGAGGTATTCTATTATACATGTTATTCATGAACGAACTACAATACTTGAAATCCATTCTGCATACATTACTTGTTGTTATGTAGGGCAAGAGTCGGACAAGCTTTCAGGTTGTCAAAAAAAACCTTTGTTTAGAAAGTATGCATACATTTTGAAAATGTTAGTAAACTGGTCTATTGGGTCGACCTTATATGCACTTAGTTTTAACGTATAGCGTAGTCAAAGCACAGGTTTCTTGCTCCACGGAATTTTACGCCTTGTTCCTTGTACTACATCACCATCACGGCAATGCTTTTGAATCACGCTCATGTTTCTCTGCATATAATCGTTTGAATTCTATAATAATAATAATAATAATAATAATAATAATTTGTCCACTCCAAATTTTATTAAGTTAGACCGAAAATGGAAATTCTTTTTGCCCGATTGATCGTGAGTCCGGCAGCGACTGAGCAGCGCCAGATCGATGCTGCTCTATCCCTTATTGTTGGACGCCAAACAAGGTAGCAGCAACTCCCTTCTTTTAACGTACTTTGGTATGACGCGGCCGGGGTTCGAACCCACGACCTCCCGGTTGTGAGGCGGGCGCTCTACTGTGTCTGAGCCAACACACCGATTAAGTGAATATTGTAATATTTAAAAACGAAAGAAAATGTAAATGATGTTATGTTTAGTATTGTTCCAATAATTTTTTTTACGAATGTGTATATTCATGTATATCTATAGCACAAAGCCTTCGAGGCAAACTTGATTTGGAAACAGATAAAACTGGGGTTATGACAGCGGTGCAAAGTGAGTTGAGTTTGAGTTGAGGTTTTATTATCCAAACGTTCAAATACAGCAATATAACAATAATAACAACGATAAATGTATTTTTAACAAATATCTCGAATGAATAATAGGGACCAGAAAATAGCATAAAATGCGAATCATGTCTGGTACCTCTAAAGTACAGTATCTTAACATTTAACAATTTGTGTATACTAATTATTGAATACAGGTACAACTTAAGCTACATACTATTCTATGTATCTAACATAATACATGTATAAATGTACTTGTATAAATAGACATTCCGTATACGATACAGTAAAGTATCATTACTGTCTACGAATATAATGAGCACGTGTTGTTTGTATAATAAAAGGCAAGAAGCTTGGGCAAAAGGTGACCATAGTTATTTGAATAATGCCAAGTATGAGCGTTCAATAAATCCATATCCCGACTAATATACGACGGAGCAGGTATTTGGTTACGTCCTCTCAATATTTCATTTTTCCAATTTCAGGTGACATAATTTAAAGAGAAGGTTGAGTTCTGAGAAGAAGTGAAACAAAATTTGTGAGCGTTATCATTGTTATTATGCAAACGTGGACAGATAAAAAAAACTCCCTTAAAAAGCATGGCTCTTCAAATGCCTTAATATTCTAAATATGGCATGTAACCGGCCTAAGAATCGGGACGGATTTTTATGCCATATGTTCGTGTAGTCCCATATACATATTTATGTGTACAGTGCTTGTAACTTTACCAAGACTGTGCCAAATTTCTTATCATTTCGATGATTCCAGAACCTTGCAGTACACACCAATACTTATATGCTATAGATGACCAACCTTTTCTGATCGATTCCACATCGTTTCTTTCACAATGCAATCGCATGACGGCAGAACTCAACGTTATCTTTAAGTTCAGCAGCACCCCCACCTAGGTATATAAGAGCATCCGTTGAAACTGGAGTACCTGAGACAGTCACTTTTAAAAAATATACGGAAATGCAAGGCTGGTACAGAATGCATGAAGATTATATAAAACGATTTATTTTGTTCATGACCTGAGTCGTGCAGATGTATTTTCAACAAGCCATAACTACAATATACACAATTAAAATAACCACTAAAATTACTTAATGTTTTTTCTATTTCAAAAAGTATCTTTACTTTACTACACATTCAAACACATTCAAATATGATTACATCCAGTATTTCCAGTTTCCTTGTTATTTCTTTATCGTAGAAAAATCAATTAAATCATGAAAATCAACTTCTTAAACTGTCTCTATCATCACGTCAAACCCTGTAAATATGATTTTTCTGTGTTACTGTTTGAATAATCTAAGATGAATGTCACTCACAAAATACGCATCAGGAAAGCGGCACAAATTTTTCATTTTAAGAAATTGGAACTGAGTTAAAAATCAACCAGGGAAAAAGTATTTACATAACAAAACCGCATGAAACATTCGTTAGAAAAAATAGAATTAACTGTCAAAATTCCACCAAAAAAAAAAAGAAGAAACAGTTCGAAATTGGTTTTACCCTGTTAACAAGGTTTACAGCTCAGTTGACCGAAGGCCCGCGAGACATGTTGTTTAATACACTGTTAGAAGAAAATTAAACAAGTTGTTTAAAATTTTAAACAACCTCAAGTAAATTAACCGGTGAATCGCTCAACTGTTGTTTACAAATTAAACAACTTAAGGTTGTTTACGTTTTGAACACTTCGTTGTTTAAAAACTTTTAGAAAAACTTTTAAACAACAGTTGTTTAGCAATAAAATTGCACAACTCGGTTGTTTAAAGCAAGTTGTGTAAATGTTAAACAATAATGTTTAAATTACTAAGCAACTGTTGTTTATTCAATATTACTGCACAACTGGATTGTTTAAAAGGAGTTGCTTAAATTTTAAATAGAACTGTTTAATGGTTATTACCTGGTTGTTTAAATTTGTGAAATGACCTACTGGAACCACTCCTGCAATAATCACAAAGATTACACTGTAACATGTAGAGCTTGTTGCCAATTTACTTCAACATTTGTTCATCATATTCATTTAACAGTGACAGAGAACATTATTATTTGTCTCTATAACTTCACCTAAACCCCATCGGCGAAGCCGAGAAGAACCAAGTCGTTGCCTTGCCCTTGTTCAGCCATTTGCATCTGTACTGCACTGCACTAGCACTTGCACTGCACACTAGCACTGCATGCTTGCATGCAGGTACTATGTACGTACTTTGTGCATATCGCATGATCGCGTATCGAGAAAATGTCAATGACGCGAAATCATGATTGGTTAAATTTATCACGTGATTTTTCCCCCGGGACTTTTTAAACAACTATGTTTAATTAAATCTTTTTGTTTTTTAATAAATAGTTGTTTAAGCCAATCGAGCACTGATTTTTCGATTTTGAACAACGTTGTTTACGTTTTTAAACAACATTCTTTTAAACAGTGATATTTCAAACACCGTTCTAACTGTGTAAGGGCCTATCTCACTGAGCGGCGAATGCTTGCGAACGTTGCGAATTTGGATTCGCCAACTTTTCTGACGAATGTTGGCGAAAATCAGCGACATTAAGTGACGTTTAGCGACAATTAGCAACATTTGAACGAATGTTTCCGAAAGTGTTTGCGAAAGGCAGTGGGCGACTATTAACGACTGTAAGCAAATGTTAGCGACAGTTTTTGCGAAGATTAGCAACTATTTGCCAATCCTTTGCCACTATTTGTGAACGTTTGAGACCTTTTGCTAACTACTGGTACTCAATGGGTCGATTTTATAAAGGAACCATAGGGTAAAGTGGTCGCTAGCTTTGGCGAAACACAGAGAACTGACGAAAACAAAGAGTAAAACCGTTTAACAACCGTTTGCAAAGGCTTACGACTGTTTTGCAAACGCTTACGACTGTTTTGCAAACGCCTGCAACTGTTTGCGGAAAAATAAATTCGCAAAGAAATTTTGAACATGTTCAAAATTTCTTTGCGACAAGAAAAACTGTTTACAACAAAGAAAACTGTTTGCGATCTTTCTTGCAACCTTTTACAACATTTTACAAACTCTGGCGAAACCCAAAATTCGCTACGTTCGCAAGCATTCGCCGCTCAGTGAGATAGGCCCTGTAGGAAGACAAATGATACGTCGCAGAAGCGGAAAACTCATTTTCATATTTCATTTAAATTTGTAATCATAAAGATATAAATATAAAACATACAAACCATGTAAATGTATTTTTTTAACACATATTATTATATCACACAAAGTTCAACCATCGATAATACCATATTTTGTATAGGAAATCCTTACTGATATCAACTTCAACATGCATATTTATTTGCTTCTACACAGTTCGTCTGTATCGCAACTACCTAATTATGCTTACTGTACGTGTAGTGCATTCGACTTGCTAAAGTAACATCGAGTACGTATCAAGTATCAAGTTTATTTGTACAGAATATAATAGAGTATAATCATAACAGTAAAATGAAGAATAAAGAAAGACGAGGAGACCTTGGTTGAAGCACAGGATTCTGTGGGTAAGTTGAAAGACATATGAGAAAGAAAGAAAGAACAAGTCATACTATACTGGAAGCACTAGCAATACATTTTTATTTGATTTGAAGTGGTTTTATCAATTAAAAAACAATGGTTGATTACAAGGATAAAGTAAATGAGTTCGATCAATCGTCGGTCAATGATTTAGGTGATTTGTATGCACGATTTGATGTTCATGATTTCGATGTTGAGAATAATTCAATCGAAGAAGTTTTACAAAAGTAGGATGACTGTATGTCTGTATCTGATACTAGTCTGAATATAAATGAACAAGATCTACGGGAGGGGGGTAGGGGGTTTAACCCCCCCCCCCCTCCCCCCCCCCCCTTGGGCTGCCAAGTGAAAATGTGATGTGCATAGAAAAACGCCATCATGTGTCCAGACCTACATAGTATTAGTAGATGCCAGGAAAACATCACTTATGGGGGTTCTAAATAGCAACAACAACAAAATTTCGGCTCGTGGACGATGATCCGCATCGTCATTGGGTCAACCCCTCCCCTTGGCAAAAAGCTAGATCTGCCCCTGTGGCCCAGATGGAATTTCCAATAAAGTTCTGACATTTTGCAATCAACAACTTGCCTACATTTTTACTTTTAATTTCCGTTTGATTATTGAGAATGGTGTTATTCCACAACTTTGGAAGTCTTCAGTTGCTCAGAAAGAATCTTGCTAACAAAAATTAAATGTCAAGTAAATGTTTTTGATCAATCTCAATTTGCCTATCAAAATAACAGAAATGTTGAGGATGCAGTATTTCTTTATAGCCTGTACAAACATCTTGAAAACCCAAAGTCCAATGTCAGATCTTTGTTTATTGAACGTTCAAGTGTTTTCAATACAATTGTACAATATTTACTTATTAATAGGATTCTGAATCTAAATGTTCCACACAAACTTGCCATGATCATTCATTACTTTCTTGTTGATAGTCAACAATGGGTGAAGTACAATACTTTTTACATCAGGTGTTATTGATCACTGACTAGGTGTACCACAAGGGTGCGTACTTTCTCCCATATTATGTTTTCAATATACACAATACAAGGTAATGTAAGATTTCAGAATCCAACTGTGCAATAATCACATACACCGACAATACTGTCATTTAGTGGATTTCTACTGAATGATGCTATGGTTTATTTTGAGCACGTTAAACAGCTTGTTAACTGGTGTGATAGTCATCATTTGGTCTTGCATGGAAACGAAACTAAGGAAATTATGTTTGACTTCCGGCGTTCACCCCAACCTCAATGACATGAATCTTTGGTTATCCATGATTATTGTATTGAACCGGTTTCAGAATATAAATACTTGTGAACAGTCCTGCATGGTTAACGAGAAGCTATAAATTGGAATAGAAACTCAGAGATTGTAGCTATTAAAACAAGCCAAAGACAGGCGCGGATCTACGGGGGGGGGTTTAGGGGGTTCAAACCCCCCCCCCCCCCCTTGGGCGGCCAAAAAAAAAAAAAAAAAAAAAAAAAAAGGAAAAAAAAAAGAAAAAAAAGAAAGAAAAAAGAACGCACGCTGTAGAGAGAAACCCTTTCAAGTGCAAATATTGTGAGAAGATATTCAACTAATCTGGTAACTTAACCAAACACATGATAACTCTGGATATAACTGTG
Source organism: Strongylocentrotus droebachiensis (assembly GCA_035222895.1). Lineage (NCBI taxonomy): Eukaryota > Metazoa > Echinodermata > Echinoidea > Camarodonta > Strongylocentrotidae > Strongylocentrotus > Strongylocentrotus droebachiensis. The sequence continues at coordinate 395,631 of JAVYIG010000314.1, read as the reverse complement.
TATTAAACTGTTACTTGATTTAAAAAGACGTTATCATGCACTGGTTTTTATGGTCTCCATTGTGTTAATAGATGCCAGGAAAACATCATTTACGGGGTTCAAATAAAAAAATAAAAAAAAATCGGCTCGCCGCTTCGCGGCTCGTTGACGATGCTCCGCATCGTCATTATTTTGGTCAAACCCCCCCCCCCTTAGCAAAAAGCTAGATCCGCCCCTGAAAGATTGTACTTTCTATAGTTCAGAAGTGATAACAGCATTGTAGTTCTCTTTTACCAATCGCTCACTCCAAAGCATTATTACATTAAACTTTCTGTGCATGTTTAGGAATCTCTCAAAGCAGAACACCAAAGAGCTAGAAAAACCAAGGAAAATTACCCAACGAGTAATCCAAGAAGACCTCCCCCTAACTAGTACGTTATATTAGAAACGCATGCTTCTACTAGTTCACAATATCATGCGTGACCCCACTCACTCACTTCACCCATGTTTAAATTAAAATCATGATGGAATTCGTCTGGGTGTTCCCAAAACTTCTCGCTCTCCACATGTTCAACAATAACATTAAACGGTAATTGTTAATTGTAAACGGTAAAAAGATGTTTGGAGCCATAATATGCAAGCAGTTTTTATACTCTCTTCCCCTCATCTACATTCTTATTTTTTGTTGCTCTTCCTTCATTCCGTTTCGGTCTATCATCTTACTCTGCTATCTCCTCTTCTTTGGTGTAGGTCTTTACTTTTGTCATAATGTATTCAAATTTGTTTGTAAATCTAATGTTTTTTGTGTGCACATTCATGTACCTGTATATTATTCATTGTTATCTTCTGCCAGTGGAGGCCAAATATCTGTGTTTTTCAACGTGGACCAAAAAAATGAATCTAATATGCAGTAATATACAAATTAGGAAAAACATTGCACAAACAAAAATCATCAAGGAAATGGAAAAATACAGGGAAATAAAAAGGACAGACGAGGTAACGCTTAAAATACTAGAAAATGGAGAACAGACAAGCTTGGATAAACATTGAAGTTTACAGTCACACTTAAGTTAAAACAATGACGAGAGATATATATTTCAAACACAAGACAAACATATGAAAAATAGAAGGAAATCAAACGTTGAATACATTAAGACAAATCCCCTCGGGCTTAAAGTCCAAACGTCATTCCCGTCGAAAGAGATTCCACATGATCGAAACAAGAGTGTATTCCAGTACCGTCACGCGATGGTATTGTTGATAATTATCATCAAGAGTTATGCCCTCATTTAATATATTACAGGAGACTTGAGATTCCAGGTTTAATGACCGCGAGGGCTTGAGTATATCTACCGACCTTGATCTGAAACATCATTTTTCGCAGACAATCTCACAAATAAATCGTATCGATATCGACTGAAGGAAGAGACGTCGTGTAGGGTAAGTTGAGACTTGAGATTCGTGAGGAGACCGGTTTACTAACATATTCAAATGTATGAATGTTTCTTTCCTGGGGTCCTAGTGAAGAGGTATCCCGTTAACCTGTTATTAATTAATGAACTACTGTACTTGGAATCCAGTCTGCATACATTATTATGTTGCTATATTAGGCAAGCCTTCAGCCAACATTTGTTTCAAAAGTATGTATAAAATTTGAATATGTTATAGGATTTCCCGGCCAAATTCGCGAGTTTGTCATTCAAATTAATTTGTCTTGCGTTCAAATTCGACGGTTTTAGTGCAGTCAGGTATATCTCGGGTTTATATTCCCTTTTCTAGTTTTCAAATCTATGGAATTTTCGTTAGAATCTACGTATGTTTCATTCAAATTAATGAACAATGTGCTTCTTTCGCTATTTGGTCATTCGATTTGGCGCAACACGATTTTCTGACAACGCGACGGTGTACTTCTAACATTCTAATTCATTTGTTGCATTCAAATTAGCACTTTTTGCACTTAAATTGATGGTCAATATACATTTCTCGTTTATTACACACTTTTTATAGCTCATTCTTTTTCTTTCAAGATTGTTTGTTCATGTGTATTTCATCATATTTAATTTTCTTGCATTTATACACTTATACTTATTAGATTTATCTGATATTCATCAGCAATTTAGTTTGATTGTTAAGAAGAAAAAAACGACTTGCATCTACTTGTAAATGTTCATGTAAGGAAGTTGTTTGTCTTATGTTTCATCATTGATTTATCATAATTTCATCATAATTTCATTATGGAAGAAGGGTACTTTGTGACTGGGGTATGGACTAGAGTCAACAATTTGAACACGATTCATTATTTAGCCACGTCTTTAGCCATCGATCTGCTGGCGGGCAAGTAAACTATGAAACTCTTTAAGAAAAAACAGAGGGGCGTGCTGGGTATAAGAGACGATGTGAATTACTTTTGTAAAATTCCGAGTCTGTAGTAAAAAATAAAAAAAGGGGCGATTGAGGGTACCCCCACCTTTCCCGTGTATATGAACATGTCCGTGCAGAAAAGCTATATCCCTTGATTTCGCCCCTTCTTTACTTTATGTCTGACTACACCCTTCTGCAGTGTCCTGAAAATAAATAAATGGAATAACAGCTTAGACCCCAATGGCAAATCATGTATTTTAACTGCATTATTTAAAAACTGTAAAAGTTTGTTGCAATTCTTCCCCCTAACATTCCTAACTTGAATAATAATATTACGAATACGAATGACAAGTGTTAATTTGAATGATAAAACTTACGCTTCGTCAAATGAATATTAATTTGAATGCTAGTTGAGCAGTTTCTTAATTGAATGACAGATCTATGAAACCCTTCGACCAAAATCCTGAATTAAATACAAAAACTGGAAAATTGAATGATAATTGGCATGGCAAAGCCGATCTGCGCTAACTTAAATGCAAAGTAAATGAATTCGAATGACAAACACGCGAATTTGGCCGGGAAATCCTATAGTAAACATTATTAGAGAAGAGTGTTAGCCGCGATCGGTTTGTACCAACATGGTATCTCTAATGCTACCGAATTTCTATTGTTCTGAAAACCGTTCGTACGGCGTTCGTAGCAGTTCGTAATGGCATTTGTGACCGAATTATACGCCCTCAAAATTGTTGAATCTCAAAAAAACTTTCCCAAAGAAGATTTCCCGGCCAAATTCGCGAGTCTGTCATTAAAACTTATTTGTCTTGCGTTCAAATTCGACGGTTTTAGTGCTGTCAGGTATATCTCGGGTTTATATTCCTTTTTCTAATTTTCAAATCTATGAAGTTTTTGTTAGAATGTATGTATGTTTCATTCAAGTTAATGAACAATGTGCTTCTTTCGCTATTTGGTCATTCGATTTGGCGCAACACGAATTCTGACATCGCGACGGTGTACTTTTAGCACTCTAATTTATTTGTAGCATTCAAATTAGCACTTTCTGCACTTAAATTGATGGTCAATATACATTTCTCGTTAATTACACACTTCTTATAGCTCATTCTTTTTCTTTCAAGATTGTTTTTTTTCTTCATGTGTATTTAATCATATTTGATTTTCTTGCATTTATACACTTTATATACTTTTAGATTTTTCTGATATTCATCATCCTTTAAGTTTGATCGTTGAGAAAAAAAAACGACTTACATCTACGGACTTGATGGTCTCAATATTTGTGTAAATTGTCATGTACGGAAGGGTTTGTCTTGTGTTTCATCATATTAATGTATCACAATTTCATTATGGAGGAAGGGCACAATATTGTGACTGGGGGAGGTATTTTGTATCCCCACTTTTCCGGGGTATATGAACATGTCCGTGCAGAAATGCCATAGCCCTTGTTTTCGCCCCTTCTTTACCTGATGTCTGACTACACCCATATGCATTGTCCTCGAAATTAATAAATGGAATAACAGAAAATACCCTAATGGCAAATCATGCATTTAATTGCATTTTTTTTAAAACTGTAAACGTGTTTTGGATTTCTTCCCCCTAACATTCCTAAATAACTTGAACATATTTCGAATACGAATGACAGGTGATCATTTAAATGATAATATATGACGCCTCACCAAGTGACGATTAATTTGAATGCTAGTTGAGCAGTTTCTAAATTGAATGACAGATCTTTGAAACCCTTTGACCAAAATCCTAAATTAAAAGCAAAAACGAGAAAATCGAATGATAATTGGCATGGCAAAGCCGACCTGCGCTAACTTAAATGCAAAGTAAACGAATTCGAATGACCTAAATTTCGCCGGGAAATCATATACCTTTTTTTAAAGACTGTCATCATTGTTTTTTTAACAGCCCCCCCCCCCCACCCACAACCTTACAGCACCCCTACTGTTTTAGTATTTCTGATCTCCTCATTTGGTTTGGAGATGTCGTGGTATAGTGGTTCATTCACGTGAATCACTATCCATGGGTTGAGGGTTCGAATCCTAGCGGGGGACTAAATGTCCTTTGGCAAGACATCAATCAACAAATTAAGCGACTCTCCATGCATACAGGGGGTAGTGCATTTGCTGGGGTAATTCCCATAGCATGGTCCAGAGAACGAGCAGAATTGATACTAATGGGGCTAACCTCGGTAAATAAGACAAAGTTATTATTATCATTGTCATCATCATTATTATTATTATTACTATTGTTGTTGACCCTTTTGTTGGGTGGTTGTTATCATTATTACTAGTTCGTTCGTTCGTGTCTTCTTAGATCAAGATAGTTATGTAAAGTTCCTTAATTAAAATTAAATTAAATTAAATTAAGTTCTTCCATCGTCCGAATGATGCAATGGCCGTTTAATTAACAAGGGCAAGGTCTTCATCAGTGCAACCCGTTCCGCCGCACTGCAAGATGTGGTCCATCGTCTGAGTCTCTCCGCAGTCGCAGAGAGTATCTCCTTCATGGGCATAGTAGTAGTAGTAGATGCAGAAGTTTCATTTTCAAATCAAATCAAATCAAATCAAATTACTATTGTTGTTGTTGCTTGTTTTTAATGTTGTTATTATTATCATCCGTAGTAGTAGTAGCAGTAGTTTCATTATCATTATTATTATTATTATTAGTATCATTATTATTATAACTAGCGTCATTATCATCATTTGTAATTGTATTATTATCATTATTATCATTACTATTAATATTAATGTTATTATTATTTCTCCTTCCAGAAATCACAGAAGCAGAGAGTGAGATAAGATAAGAGGAGATGGACAAGCCCAACAAATCATATCCTGAGGGCGGTTACCAAGGCCCCAACCCCGCAGTGGAAGGGATGGGGCGGACTAACAACTCAGATTGTACAGCAAGCACTAGTGCTGCTCAAATCATCCCAATCGAGGTTGAAGATGAACTCAATGAGAACATTTACAAAATGTCTCCTCATGTTCCGGTAAACAAGTTTTCTTCTTTGCCTCCTCATTATTTTGCTTCTAATTCTTCTTCTCCATCTCCTTATTCTTCGTCTTCTTATTCTCTTTATTATTCTTATTCTCCTTCTTCTTCTTCTCCTTCTTCTTCTCTCTTCTTATACTTCTTCTTGTTCTTTTTTCCTCATGCTCCTCTCTTTATGTTTAATGTTTCCTTCTATATGATTTAAATATTCCCTTCTTCTTCTTTTTTTCTTTTGTTTTTCTTTATTTTCTTATTCTTCTACTTCTTCTTCTCCCCTTCCTTTTTCTCCTTCTCCTCGTTCTCTTCTTGTGCTTGTTCTTCCTCTTGTTCTCCACCTTCTTCTCCTCCTCCATCTCCTCTTTCTTTGCTTACTTTTCCTCTTCTTTATTTGTGTATACCTCTACTCATTCTTCTCCCACTTCATTCTTCTCCTCCTCCTCCTTCTCGATTTAATCACTACTTGCATTTTTCAAAGTGTTTATCAAAATGAATTTTTCGAGTTACATGTTCATTAATGACAATATTTGTATATTTGGAGCTAGAGCTATATTGCCGTTGCTTTTCAGTATAGTGAAATCAGCTGGGGCGTGAAATAACGATTATCGCGTGTTTCATCTAATACACAATAGGGACTTTTAGAATGAGTGGACGAGAACACGACGAACGCCGACTGATCATGCGTGTCAACGTACTTAACTGCCCATGTTGACTACAATTAGAAATCTTTTAGATTGCACTCGACGATATACGTACATGCATGCAGGAATTAACACTATGAACATCACGGACAAAGAAAGAGGACAAAATATACAATTCCTCATTCTACCCTCAACAAAAGAACATCCCTTCACTGCTATTAATATGTAAAAATGTGTAGAACAGGTGAATTTGCATGTGACACCTGTTCTACACATTTTTACATAGCAGGGAAGGGATGTTCCTTTGTCTACCTGAGGAACTGTATATTTTATGCGCACGCGGCATACTAGTATGTAAAGGCGCTATATAAATATCAATATGTATGTACAAGATTTAGGAAAATCAAGGTTGACGCATTCTCGATCGCCGACTGAGACGACGTAACGCATGCGCAGTGCCTTAAAATGATGTCACATGTTGCAGTCAAAGCTGTTGACGTGCAAATCTAAAAGTCCCTATTAACGGAATTGAGTTTCCCTGTTGGCAGAATTCCAAACACTGTTAAATCACGAGTTTGGGTTGTACCGGAAATTTTTTCTTTTAGAATGAGAAAACGAAAATTACACTGCTAGTTCAAGGCTACAAATGAATTATACTTGACATTTTTTGTTTATAAAGAAAATGTTCAATAACCCCCAACATAATTGCAATGCTATTATTTCTCAAATGAGTTTAGTGTATATAAATGTGATGCATTTTACACCACTTAAAAGGGATATGAAACCGATTCTGATAAATTAAGATCTTTTGTTTGTAAATACACAGGGTTAATTACTCAAGTTGGGTTTTAAAATTTACCCGAAACTGATTGGATACATAAGTAGCCCAGAGAAAAACAATTTACGCAGTATTTTCTCATATGTGGCATTCCCCATGTTTTTCTATTTTTCTCTCTCTCTCTTTTGGTATATAACTGTGACCATTTTATTTCCCTTCTATAGATCTCGCATGATGACACCTTTAAGGAATCGAGTGCCATTCAAGGATTCGCCTTCATGAAAACAGTCAGCCAACTAATCTATGAATACACCCACGTGAGTATGGCAAAGTTATAGATTTCATCACTTTTATATAATTAAAGTTTAAAGCCACACCTTAGAAGCACTCCCGCAAAAACCATACGAGACCCTGGGAAAAAAACGTTTACAAACACGTTAATATTACCTTTTTTGGGAGATGCCCCCCCCCCCCCTAGGGCTCAAGAGGGGGTTCAAATTTTCCAATTTTCGAGGGCCAACAAAAAAATGTGCTCACTACCCCCCCCCCTTCTCTTTCTCTCTATCTGTTTTTCTTTCTTTCTCTCCCCTTCTCTCTCTCTCTCTCTCTCTCTCGTACATTAACTCTTCCAATTCTTAAATCCCTCTTCAAGTCTCTCTTTTGTTCTCTTACAGTTCGCCATTTATGCCACTCTGACCCTCATCATCGCTCCCATCATGTCTTTCGTCTGGGCCATCTTCTTCGCCATCGTACACATCTGGGTCATCTGGTTGATGCAACCCGCCATCAAGATGCTCTACATCGGGTTGAGGGTCTGCCAACTTGTCTATGTTCCCTTCGTTCGACTTTTCCTGGATCCACTCTACAAGTCGCTCTCTTTGGTTTACTCGAGTATTCGAGGACAGTTTAGACTGCACAGTTCGGATGTCACGTTGAATATGAAAACAATCCAGGTTTAACATGGCTTCCACTTGTGGACGTGGGGGTAAGAGTGGATGTTGCGGACCCCTAGCCCCCTCCTCCTCCCTTTGTTTTTAAGGGACGAAACACCAACCCCCTCCCCCCCCCCCCCCCCAAAAAAAAAAAAACCAGAAAGAGCGGCTGGTGCAGCAGAGCTGATGGTGGTGTCAACGAGTTATTTAGTTAAAGGGTGGCTTAGAATGTGATTGGTTTTTCTTTTAGAGATTTGTGAGTGAAAATCCGCAGGATGTGAAATGAAAAGTCAAGATAGAGTTTTGTTTATAGTATGTATAAAAATACATGTGTAAAGGCCCGGTCACACAGAGGGGACGCATGGGGGACGCACGGCCAGCGCATTGGAAATTTGCAATTCGGGCCAGTGCGTTGTCGTTCGCTAGGCGTGCGTCATCATTCGTTACTCGTTCGTCGAGCGCGCTGGACCAACGCTGGACCAGCGCTTTGCATTCGTCGTCATTCGCTGTGTGCGTCGGGGTTTTTTGAGCATGCTCAAAAGTGTGCGCGGAGCTCGACGCATGAATGTACACGCCGAAGACAAGCCAGACATGCGTGGAGCGCGCTAGACCAGCGCCAGACATACGCGGAGCACACGCCCTGTATACGCACAGCGCGCTAGCTACACGCTGTGCATTTTTTGTCAGCTCCCTTGCTTTTCCAAAATCATGACAAAAGTTAGGCACACGGCCCATTCCGATTTCCAATGAGCCGGCCGTGCGTCGTAGAACGCGGTGCATGCGTGGACCATTCGTCCAGCGCGCTAGCAACACGCTGTGCATTCGTGGAAGTTGTTATCATGTGCGCTCTGTGTACGGTCTGTATGCGCACTGTATGCGCCCTGTATGCGCTCAGCGCGCTAGCAACACGCGCTATGCATTTGGTGTCAAAGTTGGGCGCACGACAACGCACTGGCCAAAATTGCAAATTTCCCATGCGCTGGCCGTGCGTTCCCCATGCGTCCTCTCTGTGTGACGGGGCCTTAACGTTAGATTCTTTTTCGTAGAGGGAACGTATGATTTATTACGCAATCAACTGTTTAATCAAGTTTAAAAACGATTAAGAAATACGGAGGCTGATTATCCAGTTTGATGACTGCTTTACAGCTACTAGCTAGAAAATAGACCGATTTACTAACATATTCAAAGTTATTGATGTTTCTTTCCTTGGGACAAAATGACGAGGTATTCTATTATACATGTTATTCATGAACGAACTACAATACTTGAAATCCATTCTGCATACATTACTTGTTGTTATGTAGGGCAAGAGTCGGACAAGCTTTCAGGTTGTCAAAAAAAACCTTTGTTTAGAAAGTATGCATACATTTTGAAAATGTTAGTAAACTGGTCTATTGGGTCGACCTTATATGCACTTAGTTTTAACGTATAGCGTAGTCAAAGCACAGGTTTCTTGCTCCACGGAATTTTACGCCTTGTTCCTTGTACTACATCACCATCACGGCAACGCTTTTGAATCACGCTCATGTTTCTCTGCATAATATTTGAATTCTATAATAATAATAATAATAATAATAATAATAATAAAAATAATAATTTGTCCACTCCAAATTTTATTAAGTTAGACCGAAAATGGAAATTCTTTTTGCCCGATTGATCGTGAGCCCGGCAGCGACTGAGCAGCGCCAGATCGATGCTGCTCTATCCCTTATTGTTGAACGCCAAACAAGGTAGCAGCAACTCCCTTCTTTTAAGGTACTTTGGTATGACGCGGCCGGGTTTCGAACCCACGACCTCCCGGTTGTGAGGCGGGCGCTCTACTGTGTCTGAGCCAACACACCGATTAAGTGAATATTGTAATATTTAAAAACGAAAGAAAATGTAAATGATGTTATGTTTAGTATTGTTCCAATAACTTTTTTTTTTACGAATGTGTATATTCATGTATATCTATAGCACAAAGCTTTCGAGGCAAACTTGATTTGGAAACAGATAAAACTGGGGTTATGACAGCGGTGCAAAGTGAGTTGAGTTTGAGTTGAGGTTTTATTATCCAAACGTTCAAATACAGCAATATAACAATAATAACAACGGTAAATGTATTTTTAACAAATATCTCGAATGAATAATAGGGACCAGAAAATAGCATAAAATGCTAATCATGTCTGGTACCTCTAAAGTACAGTATCTTAACATTTAACAATTTGTGTATACTAATTATTGAATACAGGTACAACTTAAGCTACATACTATTCTATGTATCTAACATAATACATGTATAAATGTACTTGTATAAATAGACATTCCGTATACGATACAGTAAAGTATCATTACTGTCTACGAATATAATGAGCACGTGTTGATTGTATAATAAAAGGCAAGAAGCTTGGGCAAAAGGTGACCATAGTTATTTGAATAATGCCAAGTATGAGCGTTCAATAAATCCATATCCCGACTAATATACGGAGCAGGTATTTGGTTACGTCCTCTCAATATTTCATTTTTCCAATTACAGGTGACATAATTTAAAGAGAAGGTTGAGTTCTGAGAAGAAGTGAAACAAAATTTGTGAGCGTTATCATTGTTATTATGCAAATGTGGACAGATAAAAAAAAACTCCCTTAAAAAGCATGGCTCTTCAAATGCCTTAATATTCTAAATATGGCATGTAACCAGCCTAAGAATCGGGACGGATTATTATGCCATATGTTCGTGTAGTCCCATAAACATATTTATGTGTACAGTGCTTGTAACTTTACCAAGACTGTGCCAAATTTCTTATCATTTCGATGATTCCAGAACCTTGCAGTACACACCAATACTTATATGCTATAGATGACCAACCTTTTCTGATCGATTCCACATCGTTTCTTTCACAATGCAATCGCATGACGGCAGAACCAGGGGCGTCGCTAGACCTTTTTCAGTGGGGGGGGGGGGGTGTAGAGGCCAACGATAACCGACAAAACTAGCGACCAATTACCGACAAAATTAAATGTCCAATATCTACAAATTTAACCCTATAAACCCGGGGCCGAAGGCTAAATTGTTTTTCCTATGGACTATCTATAGTACTTGCATATGCGCAAATGGTCATTTTCCTCGACTACAATATACGAATTATTTCGTCAACTTATTCAGCATCATAGCTGATATATTTTAATGCAGGCGCGGAGCTAGGATCTTATTTTAGGGAGGGCGGTAGTGAGGAAGCGAATCACTTAAAGAGCGCTCATAAGGGGGTGTGGGTGATAGGCCTCTAAATTATTAGGAAAAGAGGACGATTTATTGAACCTTTCTCGACTGTTAATCCTTGTCTAAATGAAGTTCCCCCCCCCTCCCGCGCGAAGCGCGAAAGCTTTGACGTGTCATTAAATTATTTTGAAAAGAAGACGATTTGCTGTACCGTTCTCTACTGTTAATTCTTGTCTGAATTCAGTTTCACCCCAACCCGCGCGAAGCGCGGAAGTTTTGGCGTTTCATTTAATTATTAGTTCTCTCCTTTTGCGCGAAGCGCGGATTTTTTTTGGGGGCGTTTCATCACAATATATAGACAGGAAGACGATTCGTCGTACCGTTTTCGACTCTTATTACTCCCTATTCATCTGAATTAAGTTTTTCCCCTCTCGCGCGAAGCGCGGAAGCTTTGACGTTTCATCAAATTATAAGAGAAAGAAGACGATTCGTTTGTACCGTTTTCGACTCTTAATAATCCTTATTTGGTGTACTGTTTTCGACTCTTAATTCTTATCTGAATTTAGTTGTCCCCCTTCCGCGCGAAGCGCGGAGGTTTTGACGTTTCCTTAAATTATTAGAGAAAGAAGACGATTCGTTGTACCGTTTTCGACTCTTAATAAGCCCTATTTGTCTGAATTCAGTTTCCCCCTTTAGCGCGAAGCGCGGAAGCTTTGACGTTTCATCAAATTATAAGAGAAAGAAGACGATTCGTTTGTACCGTTTTCGACTCTTAATAAGCCTTATTTGGTGTACTGTTTTCGACTCTTAATTCTTATCTGAATCTAGTTATCCCCCTTCCGCGCGAAGCGAGGAGGGATTTAAACAGTGATATTTCAAACACCGTTCTAACTGTGTAAGGGCCTATCTCACTGAGCGGCGAATGCTTGCGAACGTTGCGAGTTTGGATTCGCCAACTTTTCTGACGAATGTTGGCGAAAATCAGCGACATTAAGTGACGTTTAGCGACAATTAGCAACATTTGAACGAATGTTTCCGAAAGTGTTTGCGAAAGGCAGTGGGCGACTATTAACGACTGTAAGCAAATGTTAGCGACAGTTTTTGCGAAGATTAGCAACTATTTGCCAATCCTTTGCCACTATTTGTGAACGTTTGAGACCTTTTGCTAACTACTGGTACTCAATGGGTCGATTTTATAAAGGAACCATAGGGTAAAGTGGTCGCTAGCTTTGGCGAAACACAGAGAACTGACGAAAATAAAGAGCAAAACCGTTTAACAACCGTTTGCAAAGGCTTACGACTGTTTTGCAAACGCTTACGACTGTTTTGCAAACGCCTGCAACTGTTTGCGGAAAAATAAATTCGCAAAGAAAAACTGTTTACAACAAAGAAAACTGTTTGCGATCTTTCTTGCAACCTTTTACAACATTTTACAAACTCTGGCGAAACCCCAAATTCGCTACGTTCGCAAGCATTCGCCGCTCAGTGAGATAGGCCCTGTAGGAAGACAAATGATACGTCGCAGAAGCGGAAAACTCATTTTCGGTTCTAGGACAATTACCCCCTGGGCAATCACCCCCCGGAAAATTACCCCCCGGAAAACTACCCCCCAAGGACAATTACCCCCCGGAAAATTACCCCCCGGAGAATTACCCCCCGAGGACAATAACCCCCTAAGGACAATTACCCCCCGGAAAATTACCCCCCGGAGAATTACCCCCCGAGGACAATTACCCGCCAAGGACAATTACCCCCCGGAAAATTACCCCCTGAGGACAACTACCCCCCGAGGACAATTACCCCCAAGGACAATTACCCCCCGGAAAACTACCCCCCGAGGACAATTACCCCCCGAGGACAACTACCCCCGAGGACAATTACCCCCCGGAAAACTACCCCCCGAGGACAATTACCCCCCGAGGACAACTACCCCCCGAGGACAACTACCCCCGAGAACCCCCGAAGGACAATTACTCCCCGGAAAACTACCCCCCCCCCCCGAGGACAACTACCCCCCTTGGAAAATTACCCCCCGAGGACAATTACCCGCCCCGAGGATAACTAATGTACCCCCGAGGACAACTACCCCCACCCCCTTGAGGACAATCAGGATTCAATAGCAAAAGACGATCTGACACATTGAGAGATGTTGTGAAGGCTACGAGCCCATACAATCCCGTGCATGAACCCACATTCGTTCAAATACTTACGCGTGATCATCCTCATTACTACACACCTGGTAGTTGCTGTTTTCTACGAAGAATGTAAGTTTTAGGGAATTGTCCAGCGCGTCTCAAAATGCATAAAAATACGTTTCTCTTGAGCAGCGTTATTTCAACTTTTTGTTAGACACAGTGCCCTCTTAAATGAAAACTATTTATTTTGCATCACTCTGGTACCCGTCAAGTGCTATGTACACACGTATGGGCACATTTGATTCTTGATTTATCGAACGAGCAAGAAAAAAAAAGGACAAGATTTTTTCAAAATGGTAAAACATAATGTTGTAATCAACACACTAGAAAAGATTTAAGATACTGTATGCGGGCACCTCGCCGCCGAATGTACACGAATATGAAGTGATATATTCGGTCATGACCTTGACACACGAATATGAGGATATTCGGGCCTCTCGTTGCCTTGATTTATCATGTTTATAAATATAATGAGAGTGTGGTAACAATTTAATTTCGAAATAAAAGATATATATTCGCAAAATATTGTCAGCGAGCGAGGAAGAAAGACATTTTATTATTTTTGTTACATTTTTTTTTCTCATGAAAATAAATACTCTTACCGTTTCTGATATTTTTTTCCTCACAAAATCAACGTTTTCCAAAAAAAATGTTGTTATGTAACTAACATTCTCTTGCGGCACCCTAGTTGAAAAACGCTGCTCTGGAATTACAAAATCATTGAGATGAATGTACCAGAGAGCGGATACTTATTTTCTTTTAATATGGCACCGTGCATACCATATATTTAACTTGACTGCAATTTTTATTTCAAAATAAATTACAGTACAAGAAAACATATTTTAGTTCACCATGACAACAGAAATATATATATATATATATATATATATATATATATATAATTATGTATACATTACATTACATCTATAAACATGAAGAAAACCTTAATTTTGGAATAGATCATGGATGAGGGCCCATTATACATACAAAGACAAATATACGATCAGCTGATTAGAAAAGTTACAGAGGATGCATAAATAATGAAATCTTACATCCTAATTTCTTTGTTGTGCCATTTTGGGGGAGACTGGCTGTAACGCGTACTCATCTGCGCGCAATGTATTGTTAAATTTCTAAGAAATGTAAATTCCGTACTTTGATTTGATACATGCGTCTTCTGGCAATTGACTTTGATTCAATACATGTGGCATATTAAGTCAAACTTCACAAGGATGGAATGGAGGTAGTGGATGTTTCTAGCTTTCATATGGCCTAGAGTTTGAAGAAGTTTCACCAATTAAAAATTAGAAAATTATGATTTGTTGAAGGTGCAAACACAAATATGCAACTCCGTGACGTGTCTTGTGAGCTCCCCGCCTACTTGCACTGTAGTACTAGAAAACTCTTCCTTAACAATTTTTTTCTCATACATTCACATAAAATATAATTAAATATGATTATTGCAAATATGTTTATACACAACCCCTGTACGAAACAAATCTATTCCGTCATAAATAAATTAAAATCCTCGGGGGTAATTGTCCTCGGGGGGTAGTTGTCCTCGGGGGGTAATTTTCCGGGGGGTAGTTGTCCTCGGGGGGTAATTGTCCTCGGGGGGTAGTTGTCCTCGGGGGGTAGTTGTCCTCAGGGGGTAATTCTCCGGGGGGTAATTTTCCGGGGGGTAATTGTCCTTGGGGGGTAATTGTCCTCGGGGGGTAATTCTCCGGGGGGTAATTTTCCGGGGGGTAATTGTCCTTGGGGGGTAATTGTCCTTGGGGGGTAATTCTCCGGGGGGTAAATTTCCAGGGGGTAATTGTCCGTGGGGGGTAGTTTTCCGGGGGGTAATTTTCCGGGGGGTGATTGCCCAGGGGGTAATTGTCCTGATACGAATTATGCTTTCATGTACGTGTTGTCCATTCGACTTGCCAAAAGTAACATCGAGTACGTATCAAGCATCAAGTTTATTTGTACACCACATAAATAAAATAAAAAAGTTTATTTGTACAGAATATAATAGAGTATAATCATAACAGTAAAATGTAGAATAAAGAAAGACGAGGAGACCTTGGTTGAAGCACAGGATTCTGTGGGTAAGTTGAAAGACATATGAGAAAGAAAGAAAGAACAAGTCATACTATACTGGAAGCACTAGCAATACATTTTTATTTGATTTGAAGTGGTTTTATCAATTAAAAAACAATGGTTGATTACAAGGATAAAGTAAATGAGTTCGATCAATCGTCGGTCAATGATTTAGGTGATTTGTATGCACGATTTGATGTTCATGATTTCGATGTTGAGAATAATTCAATCGAAGAAGTTTTACAAAAGTAGGATGACTGTATGTCTGTATCTGATACTAGTCTGAATATAAATGAACAAGATCTACGGGAGGGGGGGTAGGGGGTTTACCCCCCCCCCCTCCCCCCCCCCCCCCTCCCCCTTGGGCTGCCAAGTGAAAATGTGATGTGCATAGAAAAACGCCATCATGTGTCCAAGCCTACGTAGTATTAGTAGATGCCAGGAAAACATCACTTATGGGGGTTCTAAATAGCAACAACAACAAAATTTCGGCTCGTGGACGATGATCCGCATCGTCATTGGGTCAACCCCTCCCCTTGGCAAAAAGCTAGATCTGCCCCTGTGGCCCAGATGGAATTTCCAATAAAGTTCTGACATTTTGCAATCAACAACTTGCCTACATTTTTACTTTTAATTTCCGTTTGATTATTGAAAATGGTGTTATTCCACAACTTTGGAAGTCTTCAGTTGCTCAGAAAGAATCTTGCTAACAAAAATTAAATGTCAAGTAAATGTTTTTGATCAATCTCAATTTGCCTATCAAAATAACAGAAATGTTGAGGATGCAGTATTTCTTTATAGCCTGTACAAACATCTTGAAAACCCAAAGTCCAATGTCAGATCTTTGTTTATTGATTGTTCAAGTGTTTTCAATACAATTGTACAATATTTACTTATTAATAGAATTCTGAATCTAAATGTTCCACACAAACTTGCCATGATCATTCATTACTTTCTTGTTGATAGTCAACAATGGGTGAAGTACAATACTTTTTACATCAGGTGTTAGTGATCACTGACTAGGTGTACCACAAGGGTGCGTACTTTCTCCCATATTATGTTTTCAATATACACAATACAAGGTAATGTAAGATTTCAGAATCCAACTGTGCAATAATCACATACACCGACAATACTGTCATTTAGTGGATTTCTACTGAATGATGCTATGGTTTATTTTGAGCACGTTAAACAGCTTGTTAACTGGTGTGATAGTCATCATTTGGTCCTGCATGGAAACGAAACTAAGGAAATTATGTTTGACTTCCGGCGTTCACCCCAACCTCAATGACATGAATCTTTGGTTATCCATGATTATTGTATTGAACCGGTTTCAGAATATAAATACTTGTGAACAGTCCTGGTTAACGAGAAGCTATAAATTGGAATAGAAACTCAGAGATTGTAGCTATTAAAACAAGCCAACGATTGTACTTTCTATAGTTCAGAAGTTATAACAGCATTCTAGTTCTCTTCTACCAATCGCTCACTCCAAAGCATTCTTACATGAAACTTTCTGTGCATGTTTGGGAATCTCTCAAAGCAGAACACCAAAGAGCTAGAAAAACCAAGGAAAATTACCTAACCAGTAATCCAAGAAGACCTCCCCCTAACTAGTACGTTATATTAGAAACGCATGCTTCTAATAGTTCACAATATCATGCGTGACCCCACTCACTCACTTCACCCATGTTTAAATTAAAATCATGATGGAATTCGTCTGGGTGTTCCCAAAACTTCTCGCTCTCCACATGTTCAACAATAACATTAAACGGTAATTGTTAATTGTAAACGGTAAGCAGATGTTTGGAGGCATAATATGCAAACAGTTTTTTATACTCTCTTCCCCTCATCTACATTCTTGTTCTCTCTTGCTCTTCCTTCATTCCGTTTCGGTCTATCATCTTACTCTGCTATCTCCTCTTCTTTAGTGTAGGTCTTTACTTTTGTCATAATGTATTCAAATTTGTTTGTAAATCTATTTTTTTTTTTTTGTGCACATTCATGTACCTATATATTATTCATTGTTATCTTCTGCCAGTGGAGGCCAAATATCTGTGTTTTTTAACGTGGACCAAACAAATTGAATCTAATATGCAGTAATATACAAATTAGGAATAACATTGCACAAACAAAAATCAACAAGGAAATGGAAAAATACAGGGAAATAAAAAGGACAGACGAGGTAACGCTTAAAATACTAGAAAATGGAGAACAGACAAGCTTGGATAAACATTGAAGTTTACAGTCACACTTAATTTAAAACAATGACGAGAGATATATATTTCAAACACTAGACAAACATATGAAAAATAGAAGGAAATCAAACGTTGAATACATTAAGACAAATCCCCTCGGGCTTAAAGTCCAAACGTCATTCCCGTCGAAAGAGATTCCACATGATCGAAACAAGAGTGTATATATTCCAGTACCGTCACGCGATGGTATTGTTGATAATTATCATCAAGAGTTATGCCCTCATTTAATATATTACAGGAGACTTGAGATTCCAGGTTTAATGACCGCGAGGGCTTGAGTATATCAACCGACCTTGATTTAAATCATTTTTCGCAGACAATCTCACAAATAAGTCGTATCGATATCGACCGAAGGAAGAGACGTCGTGTAGGGTAAGTTGAGACTTGAGATTTGTGAAAAGACCGGTTTACTAACATATATTCAAATTTATGAATGTTTCTTTCCTGGGGTCCTATAGTGAAGAGGTATCCCATTAACCTGTTATTAATTATTGAACTACTGTACTTGGAATCCAGTCTGCATACATTATTATGTTGCTATATTAGGCAAGCCTCGGACAAGCCTTCAGCCTTTAACCTATGTTTCAAAAGTGTGTATAAAATTTGAATATGTTATTAAACATAATTAGAGAAGAGTGTTAGCCGCGATCGGTGTGTACCAACATAGTATCTCTTAACTACACCGAATTAATATACCCTCTCAAAATTGTAGGATCTCAAAGAAACTTTCCCAAAGAAGATTTCCCGGCTAAATTCGCGAGTCTGTCATTAAAACTTGTTTGTCTTGCGTTCAAATTCGACGGTTTTAGTGCTGTCAGGTATATCTCGGGTTTATATTCCTTTTTTCTAGTTTTCAATTTTTTTTTTTTTAATATTCCGTTTTTTATATAGTGCTCAATACATCGATCCAACGATGTGCCTTTAGCGCTTTACAGAAATATATTATAGGATTTTCCGGCCAAATTCGCGAGTTTGTCATTCAAATTAATTTGTCTTGCGTTCAAATTCGACGGTTTTAGTGCAGTCAGGTATATCTCGGGTTTATATTCCCTTTTCTAGTTTTCAAATCTATGGAATTTTCGTTAGAATCTACGTATGTTTCATTCAAATTAATGAACAATGTGCTTCTTTCGCTATTTGGTCTTTCTATTTGGCGCAACGCGATTTTCTGACAACGCGACGGTGTACTTCTAGCATTCTTATTCATTTGTAGCATTCAAATTAGCACTTCGTGCACTTAAATTGATGGTCAATATATATTTCTCGTTTATTACACACTTTTTATAGCTCATTCTTTTTCTTTCAAGATTTTTTTTTCATGTGTATTTCATCATATTTCATTTTCTTGCATTTATACACTTATACTTATTAGATTTATCTGATATTCATCAGCATTTAAGTTTGATTGTTAAGAAGAAAAAAACGACTTGCATCTACGGACCTGATGGTCTCAGTATATTTGTAAATGTTCATGTAAGGAGGTTGTTTGTCTTATGTTTCATCATAAATTTATCATAATTTCATCATAATTTCATTATGGAAGAACTACAATATTGTGACTGGGGTAGGGACTAGAGTCAACAATTTAAACATGATTCATTATTTAGCCATGTCTTTAGCCATCGATCTGCTGGCCGGCAAGTAAACTATGAAACTCTTTAAGAAAAACAGAGGGGTGTGCTGGGTATAAGAGACGATGTGAATTACTTTTGTAAAATTCTGATTCAGTAGTAAAAAGGGGCGATTGAGGGTACCCCACCTTTCCCGGGTATATGAACATGTCCTTGCAGAAATGCCATATCCCTTGATTTCGCCCCTTCTTTACTTTATGTCTGACTACACCCATCTGCATTGTCTTGAAAATAAATAAATGGAATAACAGCTTAGACCCCAATGGCAAATCATACATTTTAACTGCATTATTTAAAAACTGTCAAAGTTTGTTGCAATTCTTCCCCCTAACATTCCTAACTTGAATAAAAATGTTACGAATACAAATGACAGGTGTTAATTTGAATGATAAAATTTACGCTTCAACAAGTGCATACTAATTTGAATGCTACTTGAGCAGTTTCTAAATTGAATGACAGCTCTATGAAACCCTTCGACCAAAAACATAAATTAAATACAAAAACTGGAAAATTGAATGATAATTGGCATGGCAGAGCAGATCTGCGCTAACTTAAATGCAAAGTAAATGAATTCGAATGACAAACACGCGAATTTGGCCGGGAAATCCTATATTACCAATGTATGCGCATTTTCCACTCCCTGGGGAGCATTCCAGCAAATCGTCGTTTGACAAGCGCACACTTGCTCGTCCAACCATATGAACTTTTGCATCCTACCGGGTTAGAATCTATGTACGTTTCATTCTCCTTCGCTCTTTGGTCATTCGATTTGTCGCAACACGATTTTCTGACATCGCGACGGTGTACTTTTAGCACTCTAATTCATTTGTAGCATTCAAATTAGCACTTTGTGCGCTTAAATAATTGATAGTGAATATATATCTCTCGTTTATTATAGGATTTCCCGGCCAAATTCGCGAGTTTGTCATTCAAATAAATTTGTCTTGCGTTCAAATTCGACGGTTTTTGTGCAGTCAGGTATATCTCGGGTTTATATTCCTTTTTCTAGTTTTCAAATCTATGGAATTTTCCTTAGAATCTACGTATGTTTCATTCAAATTAATGAACAATGTGCTTCTTTCGCTATTTGGTCATTCGATTTGGTGCAACACGATTTTCTGACAACGCGACGATGTACTTATAGCATTCTAATTCATTAATTTTTGTAGCATTCAAATTAGCACTTTGTGCACTTAAATTGATGGTCAATATACATTTCTCGTTTATTACACACTTTTTATGGCTCATTCTTTTTCTTTCAAGATTGTTTTTTATGTGTATTTCATCATATTTCATTTTCTTGCATTACACTTGTACTTATTAGATATATCTGATATTCATTAGCATTTAAGTTTGATTGTTAAGAAGAAAAAAACGACTTGCATCTACGGACCTGATGGTCTCAATATATTTGTAAATGTTCATGTAAGGAAGTTGTTTGTCTTTTGTTTCATCATAAAGTTATCATAATTTCATTATGGAAGAAGGGTACTATATAGTGACTAGGGTAGGGACTTGAGTCAACAATTTGAACATGAGTAATTATTTAGCCAATTCTTTAGCCATCGATCTGCTGGCGGGCAAGTAAACTATGAAACTCTTTAAGAAAAACAGAGGGGTGTGCTGGGTATAAGAGACGATGTGAATTACTTTTGTAAAATTCCGAGTCTGTAGTAAAAAGGGGCGATTGAGGGTACCCCCACCTTTCCCTGGAATATGAACATGTCCGTGCAGAAATGCCATATCCCTTGATTTCGCCCCTTCTTTACTTTATGTCTGACTACACCATCTGCAATGTCCTGAAAATGAATAAATGGAATAACAGCTAAGACTCCAATGGCAAATCATGCATTTTAACTGCATTTTTTAAAAACTGTAAAAGTTTGTTGCAATTCTTCTCCCTATACATTCCTAACTTGAATAAAAATACTACGAACACGAATGACAGGGGTTAATTTGAATGATAAAAATTACGCTTCGACAAGTGAATATTAATTTGAATGCTAGTTGAGCAGTTTCTAAATAATTGAATGACAGATCTATGAAACCCTTCGACCAAAATCCTAAATTAAATACAAAAACTGGAAAATTGAATGATAATTTGCATGACAAAGCCGATCTGCGCTAACTTAAATGCAACGTAAATGATTTCGAATGACGAACACGCGAATTTGGCCGGGAAATCCTATACAAACTTTTTATAGCTCATTCTTATTGTTTGAAGATTGATTTTTCATGTGTATTTCATTATTTTTATTTTCTTGCATGTATACACTTATAGATTTATTTGATATTCATCAGCAATTAAGTTTGATTTTTAAGAAGAAAAAAACCGACATCTACGGACTTGATGGTCTCAATATGTTTGTAAATGTTTCGTGCAAGGAAGTTGTTTGTCTTGTGTTTCATCATAAATGTATCATAATTTCACAATGGAAAAAGGTACAATATTGTGACTGGGGTAGGGACTAGAGTCACACGATTTAAAACTGTAAACGTGTGTTGCATTTCTTCCCCCTAACATTCCTAAATAACTTGAACATATTTCGAATACGAATGACAGGTGATCATTTAAATGATAAATATGACGCCTCACCAAGTGACGATTAATTTGAATGCTAGTTGAGCAGTTTCTAAATTGAATGACAGATCTTTGAAACCTTTCGACCAAAATCCTAAATTAAAAGCAAAAACGAGAAAATCGAATGATAATTGGCATGGCAAAGCCGATCTGCGCTAACTTAAATGCAAAGTAAACGAATTCGAATAACAAAGTCGTAAATTTCGCCGGGAAATCATATACCTTTTTTTAAAGACTGTCATCATTGTTTTTTTAACAGCCCCCCCCCCCCCCCCCACCCACACCCTTACAGCACCCCTGCTGTTTTAGTATTTCTGATCTCCTCATTATTTTGGTTTGGAGATGTCGTGGTATAGTGGTTCATTCACTTGAATTACAATCCGTGGGTTGAGGGTTCGAATCCTAGCCGGGGACTAAATGTCCTTTGGCAAGACATCAATCAACAAATTAAGCGACTCTCCATGCATACAGGGGGTAGTGCATTTGCTGGGGTAATGCCTATGGCATGGTCCAGAGAACGAGCAGAATTGATACTGATGGGGCTAACCTCGGAAAATAAGACTAAGTTATTATAGGATTTCCCGGCCAAATTCGCGAGTTTGTCATTCAAATTCATTTGTCTTGCGTTCACATTCGACGGTTTTAGTGCTGTCGTGTATAATCTCGGGTTCATATTCCTTTTTCTAGATTTCAAATCTATGAAGTTTTCGTTAGAATCTATGTATGTTTCATTCAAATTAATGAACAAAGTGCTACTTTCGCTATTTGGTCATTCGATTTAGCGCAACACGATTTTCTGACATCGCGACGGTGTACTTCTAGCATTCTAATTCATTTGTAGCATTCAAATTAGCACTTTGTGCACTCAAATTAATGGTCAATATACATTTCTCGTTTATTAAACACTTTTTAAAGCTCATTCTTTTTCTTTCAAGATCGTTTTTTCATGTGTATTTCATCCTATTTTATTTTCTTGCATTTATACTCTTTATATACTTTTATATTTATAAGATATTCATCAGCCTTTAAGTTTGATTGTTAAAAATATTTGTGTAAATTTTCATGTAAGGAAGTTGTTTGTTTTGTGTTTCATCATAAATTTATCACAATTTCAGTATGGAGGAAGGGTACAATATTGTGACTGGGGTAGGTGTTTTTGTATCCCCACTTTTCCGGGGTATATGAACATGTCCGTTCAGAGCTGCCATATCCCTTGATTTCGCCCCTTCTTTACCTAATGTCTGACTACAAACATATGCTTTGTCCTCAACATTAATAAATTGAATAACAGAAAAGACCCTAATGGCAAATCATGCATTTAATTGCATTTTTTTAAAGCTGTAAACGTGTGTTGCATTTCTTCCCCCTAACATTCCTAACTTGAATAAACATAATTCGAATACGAATGACAGGTGTTAATTTGAATGATAAAAATGACGCCTCGACAAGTGACGTTTAATTTGAATGCTAGTTGAGCAGTTTCTAAATTGAATGACAGATCTATGAAATGCTTCGACCAAAATCCTAAATTAAATACAAAATCGGGAAAATTGAATGATAATTGGCATGGCAAAGCTGATCTGCGCTAATTTAAATGCAAAGTAAATGAATTCGAATGACAAACTCGCGAATTTGGCCGGGAAATCCTATATTATCATTGTCATCATCATTATTATTATTATTACTATTGTTGTTGATCCTTTTGTCGGGTGGTTGTTATCATTATTACTAGTTCGTTCGTTCGTATCTTCTTAGATCAAGATAGTTATGTAAAGTTCCTTAATTAAAATTAAATTAAATTAGATTAAGTTTTTCCATCGCCCTAATGATGCAATGGCCGTTTAATTAACAAGGGCAAGGTCTTCATCAGTGCAATCCGTTCCGCCGCACTGCAAGATGTGGTCCATCGTCTGAGTCTCTCCGCAGTCGCAGAGAGTATCTCCTTCATGGGCATAGTAGTAGGCCTAGTAGTAGATGCAGAAGTTTCATTTTCAAATCAAATCAAATCAAATCAAATTACTATTGTTGTTGTTGCTTGTTTTTAATGTTGTTATTATTATCATCCGTAGTAGTAGTAGCAGTAGTTTCATTATCATTATTATTATTATTATTAGTATCATTATTATTATAACTAGCGTCATTATCATCATTTGTAATTGTATTATTATCATTATTATCATTACTATTAATATTAATGTTATTATTATTTCTCCTTCCAGAAATCACAGAAGCAGAGAGTGAGATAAGATAAGAGGAGATGGACAGGCCCAACAAATCATATCCTGAGGGCGGTTACCAAGGCCCCAACCCCGCAGTGGAAGGGATGGGGCGGACTAACAACTCAGATTGTACAGCAAGCACTAGTGCTGCTCAAATCATCCCAATCGAGGTTGAAGATGAACTCAATGAGAACATTTACAAAATGTCTCCTCATGTTCCGGTAAACAAGTTTTCTTCTTTGCCTCCTCATTATTTTGCTTCTAATTCTTCTTCTCCATCTCCTTATTCTTCGTCTTCTTATTCTCTTTATTATTCTTATTCTCCTTCTTCTTCTTCTCCTTCTTCTTCTCTCTGCTTATACTTCTTCTTGTTCTTTTTTCCTCATGCTCCCCTCTTTATGTTTAATTTTTCCTTCTATAATTATGATTTAAATATTCCCTTCTTCTTCTTTTTTTCTTTTGTTTTTCTTTATTTTCTTATTCTTCTACTTCTTCTTCTCCCCTTCCTTCTTCTCCTTCTCCTCGTTCTCTTCTTGTGCTTGTTCTTCCTCTTGTTCTCCACCTTCTTCTCCTCCTCCATCTCCTCTTTCTTTGCTTACTTTTCCTCTTCTTTATTTGTGTATACCTCTACTCATTCTTCTCCCACTTCATTCTTCTCCTCCTCCTCCTTCTCGATTTAATCACTACTTGCATTTTTCAAAGTGTTTATCAAAATGAATTTTTCGAGTTACATGTTCATTAATGACAATATTTGTATATTTGGAGCTAGAGCTATATTGCCGTTGCTTTTCAGTATAGTGAAATCAGCTGGGGCGTGAAATAACGATTATCGCGTGTTTCATCTAATACACAATAGGGACTTTTAGAATGAGTGGACGAGAACACGACGAACGCCGACTGATCATGCGTGTCAACGTACTTAACTGCCCATGTTGACTACAATTAGAAATCTTTTAGATTGCACTCGACGATATACATGCATGCAGGAATTAACACTATGAACATCACGGACAAAGAAAGAGGACAAAATATACAATTCCTCATTCTACCCTCAACAAAAGAACATCCCTTCACTGCTATTAATATGTAAAAATGTGTAGAACAGGTGAATTTGCATGTGACACCTGTTCTACACATTTTTACATAGCAGGGAAGGGATGTTCCTTTGTCTACCTGAGGAACTGTATATTTTATGCGCACGCGGCATACTAGTATGTAAAGGCGCTATATAAATATCAATATGTATGTACAAGATTTAGGAAAATCAAGGTTGACGCATTCTCGATCGCCGACTGAGACGACGTAACGCATGCGCAGTGCCTTAAAATGATGTCACATGTTGCAGTCAAAGCTGTTTACGTGCAAATCTAAAAGTCCCTATTAACGGAATTGAGTTTCCCTGTTGGCAGAATTCCAAACACTGTTAAATCACGAGTTTGGGTTGTACCGGAATTTTTTTCTTTTAGAATGAGAAAACGAAAATTACACTGCTAGTTCAAGGCTACAATATTAATGAATTATACTTGACATTTTTTGTTTATAAAGAAAATGTTCAATAACCCCCAACATAATTGCAATGCTATTATTTCTCAAATGAGTTTAGTGTATATAAATGTGATGGCATTTTACACCATTTAAAAGGGATATGAAACCGATTCTGATAATTAAGATCTTTTGTTTGTAAATACACAGGGTTAATTACTCAAGTTGGGTTTTAAAATTTACCCGAAACTGATTGGATACATAAGTAGCCCAGAGAAAAACAATTTACGCAGTATTTTCTCATATGTGGCATTCCCCATGTTTTTCTATTTTTCTCTCTCTCTCTTTTGGTATATAACTGTGACCATTTTATTTCCCTTCTATAGATCTCGCATGATGACACCTTTAAGGAATCGAGTGCCATTCAAGGATTCGCCTTCATGAAAACAGTCATCCAATTAATCTATGAATACACCCACGTGAGTATGGCAAATTTATAGATTTTATCACTTTTATATAATTCAAGTTTAAAGCCACACCTTAGAAGCACTCCCGCAAAAACCATACGAGACCCTTGGAAAAAAACGTTTACAAACACGTTAATATTACCTTTTTTGGGAGATGCCCCCCCCCCCTAGGGCTCAAGAGGGGGTTCAAATTTTCCAATTTTCGAGGGCCAACAAAAAAATGTGCTCACTACCCCCCCTTCTCTTTCTCTCTATCTGTTTTTCTTTCTTTCTCTCCCCTTCTCTCTCTCTCTCTCTCTCTCTCTCGTACGTTAACTCTTCCAATTCTTAAATCCCTCTTCAAGTCTCTCTTTTGTTCTCTTACAGTTCGCCATTTATGCCACTCTGACCCTCATCATCGCTCCCATCATGTCTTTCGTCTGGGCCATCTTCTTCGCCATCGTACACATCTGGGTCATCTGGTTGATGCAACCCGCCATCAAGATGCTCTACATCGGATTGAGGGTCTGCCAACTTGTCTATGTTCCCTTCGTTCGACTTTTCCTGGATCCACTCTACAAGTCGCTCTCTTTGGTTTACTCGAGTATTCGAGGACAGTTTAGACTGCACAGTTCGGATGTCACGTTGAATATGAAAACAATCCAGGTTTAACATGGCTTCCACCTGTGGACGTGGGGGTAAGAGTGGATGTTGCGGACCCCTAGCCCCCTCCTCCTCCCTTTGTTTTTAAGGGACGAAACACCAACCCCCTCCCCCAAAAAAAAACCCGAGAAAGAGCGGCTGGTGCAGCTGAGCTGATGGTGGTGTCAACGAGTTATTTAGTTAAAGGGTGGCTTAGAATGTGATTGGTTTTTCTTTTAGAGATTTGTGAGTGAAAATCCGCAGGATGTGAAATGAAAAGTCAAGATAGAGTTTTGTTTATAGTATGTATAAAAATACATGTGTAAAGGCCCGGTCAAACAGAGGGGACGCATGGGGGACGCACGGCCAGCGCATTGGAAATTTGCAATTCGGGCCAGTGCGTTGTCGTTCGCTAGGCGTGCGTCATCATTCGTTACTCGTTCGTCGAGCACGCTGGACCAACGCTGGACCAGCGCTATGCATTCGTCGTCATTCGCTGTGTGCGTCGGGTTTTTTTGAGCATGCTCAAAAGTGTGCGCGGAGCTCGACGCATGAATGTACACCTCGAAGACAAGCCAGACATGCGTGGAGCGCGCTAGACCAGCGCCAGACATACGCGGAGCACACGCCCTGTATACGCACAGCGCGCTAGCTACACGCTGTGCATTTTTTGTCAGCTCCCTTGCTTTTCCAAAATCATTACAAAAGTTAGGCACACGGCCCATTCCGATTTCCAATGAGCCGGTGTGACGGCGTTTAGTGTGACTGGCGGATCGTGTTCGCGGAACAAAATCCGCCGGCAGATATTGTTCCCGTCACAAAATCTGCCGGCAGATATTGTAACCATCGAAATCCAAGTAAGTAGAAGGATTTTCCGAGACCGCTAAATTGCACCGCCGTGTGCCATCTTGGATAGAACGAGCGTTGTGAAAGCGAACTGCGACTACGTGCTATGTGTATGCTCAACTTTCGTCTGCAAAATGCCATATTGTGCAGCTTTCAACTGCACCAATCGCCTTAAAAGTGGCTCTGGAATAACCTTTCATAGTTAAGTGATCACTTCATTAAGAACATGGCAAAAATAAACAGTTTTGCATGATAATCCGAACGCAGAAAGCCACAGACTAAAGCGTGTATTTGTACATCGGTCCCATCTATTCATTTCCATGTTTGTGAACTGTTTTCGCTCGAGCTCAATGACATCGGCTATGAACTATCAAAAATATTGAATTCCACAGAGCTGCAAAGTATTATAAACCGATAATATCGAATACATGATATCCAGAGAATACTGTACTGTACTTTTTTTTTTGGGGGGGGGGGGATCATTGGGGCATAAGTAGGTCACTTTCTTTGTTTGACTTGGTGAAACTTGGTTCAAGTTACTTTTAAGATTAACTTGAACTTATGAACATGTTGCATCGCGGCGCTGGTATTAATAGTGACACAATTTCCCGTGAGTCGTCAGACTTTCAAGCATTATTGTAAGAAATTTACTGGAATTTACTCAAAATTTACATCTTAATTTTGGACATTTAAATTGTTGTAAAATACAAGAAATTTTACTCATCAAAGTTGGTCATTGTGAAAGTTACGACCTGTCAGTCATGGCAGTCAACTACCTGCATGAACCTTCCTACGTCCTCTAAAACTTACTCCTCAGATGAATATGTGTAGATTATGTAGTGATTTCATATGGCCTAGTAAAGCACAGCACTTGAAATACAAATCAAGAAAAAAAAAACACCAGGCAATATTTTGCGAAGCTCCCCGTTATTCTGGTACATGTATATCTTTAAAGATATATACATTTTGAAATATTTGGGGATTTCTGCTGTAAAAGGGTAAAAAATTGGTCAATCTTATTTATGTGTATTTTTTTACATAATATTTCACCATTGTATGAAATAAATATACTAATTCAAACAGACTATTTCATCATACCTTCTCCTTCCCACTGAAATGACAGAATGTGCACTACAGGGATAATATACGATGTTTGCCCTATTGGTCTATTTTGTGTTTTATACATCTAGGCTTACCCAGAGAGAAAGGAATTGTGTGATTCTAGTGACACTAGCCTGTCTTCTGTCTGACAGGTTTAGGTATAGTTTGAATCTGATTGCATAAATTAGATTTGAGATTAGAATTTGCGAAAGAGGCATCAAAGAAATAAAAAACAACTGGATTATTGTCAACGTGTTTCCCGCGTGTTTCAGGGAAAGGGATTTTCTTTAAATTTTGTATTTTTAACTTGACTCTGATGACTTGTGCCTTCATATCCTATTGGTTGCACTTATGGTTACCAAAGCTATTTGCAATTGTGCGTATGTTTCCTGATAATGGATAATGTATTCGGTGATGGCATAGTGTCACATACATGTATGTACAAACAAATTGTTTCGTCAAATTAGATAAGGAAGTCACTCATTATGTTGTATGCAAATCTGTATACAGAGGTTTACGGTGTATGCAAACGATTCCTGTTTTGTTATAAAATATTGTCCAATGATTTTATTATTCAATGTGCAGTGTCATCTATTCTACACTAGTGAATTCAAACTGTAGTTGCAATGGTTGTATCCATGTTTACCAACTGAAAGAGCTTGAGCTAAATGAAAGTTGCAACTTTCATCTAGAGTAAAAATCTGTTTTAAAAGTTTTCACTGAAATCAGATGAATCCATACATTGCTTCATGAACAAACCAAAGAGAGGGAAATACTGATCCATATGTATTATATCTTGTTGATGTCTAGTTTATTAATGAAGTATGTTCAAGTTTTGAGTGCTAAAAGGGAGAAAATCTTGCCTTTTGTACATTGTAGTCAGTCAAATGCAAATGTACATGTGATTATTTCTCTGTGTGTTAAAATGAATAAGAAATGTGCCGGTATAAACATAATGTGCCACGATTGCTTGCTTGAGGAAAGTTTTTTCCATACCATTGAGGATTTTTTTCTTCATATCCACCATTGCAATAGTTCATGGATGTTTTGATATGTACTGTATACATTCATGTAATACATAGCGCAATGCCAAGGTTAAAAAAAAAACTTAATAAAGATGAAAGTATTCACAATTATGTGGAAAGACATGTGAATAGTTGCCACAATGTTTCATTACTTAACACTTCTTAGACAAATCTTTAAATCTTTAATATGCCTATAATGGGATGAAAATAATATCTGGCAGCTAAATGGTAGCCTCCCAAGGGAAAGAAAAGAAATAATATTAATATTCAGTGGGCCTACTTCTGCAGTGCCAAGAATCAAAGGGATAGAGAAAGAGAGAGGGGAGAGAGACAAAAAGAGAGAGGGGAGAGTGAAAGAAAAAGGGGGAGAGAAAAAGAGAAGGGGATAGAGAGAAAGAGAGAAAGAAAAAGAGAGGGAGAGAGAGAAGGGGATAGAGAGAAAGAGAGAGGGAGTAGAGAAAGGGGTAGAGAGAAAGAAATGGAGAGGGGGAGTGTGAAAGAAAAAGAGAGGGGGAGTGGGATCGAAGAGAAACACAGACTGAGACCGTAATTTACGAGTGTGTGTAAAGAGAAAGTGGGAGTGATTTATATAGATAGAGCCTAAATAATTTTGTTATATTCTTTCTATCACAGAAAGAGACAAAACTAGCCTAATACCACAAATGATATTTAACAAATAGTCTAGCTCTTTTAGTATTTATGCAAAAAAAACACTAAAATTTGAACTCCCCTACTGTCCAAGCTGCCGCTCTTATTCCAATATTCAAGTCATCAAACATCTGTATGGGACTTGGAAAAAGGCATAAACAATATATGTAAAGATATTTTCACCAAAACTAACAATAAAACCCTGGGGAGTGTTTCACAAAGATCCAAAGTAGAACTTAACACTAAGTTGGACTTAAAAAGTATGGACAGCCATTGAAGCCTTAAATTGAAATATATTCAAAAGCAAAAATTGGAATATTTTAGACTTTTCATCAATTCCTCATCAAGAACATGAAATCTCCCATGATAATAGAAAATATGAATGATTTGAATCAACATTTTATGCCTTCTGAAAAAAAATTACAAAATATTTTCAAGGATGCTAATGGCTTCCCATGAATTTTAAGTCCAACTTAGAGATAAGTTCAACTTAGGATCTTTGTGAAACACCCCCCTGGTTTCTGGACGTCCCTTCCTCCAATTGCAATAGGAGCTTGTACACAATACGTGTGCGCAGGCGATTTATTGTACTACGCAAAATGGCGGCGGGCGCACTCGAGCGGTGCCATTGCGCTGCGTGAAACGTGAACGGACACAATCCTTCTACTTGGTTTGAGTTCGTTGATTGTAACCCACCACGCAGAGTGGCTGGCAGATAGTGTTCCGTTTTGCAGCTATCGTTCCATTCTGAAGGTATCGTTTTTATGAGTGGTGTACGGTCTCTGCTTGCTGCATGCATGCATGCATGCTGGCTAGGCTGCGTGCGATTGCAATTGGGTGTAGTGCGTGCGCGCTAATGTTGTGCCTGGTCCCAGGGCCAGGACCAGGACCAGGGTACGCTCTAATTGATGTGATGAGTATAAGTCTTGGTTTAGGAATGAGGTCAGACAGAACGGTAGGGAGCATTGAAAAGAAGTGCTTATAATAGAAGTTGAGTGTTTATTAGGTCTATATTGTTTTATTAGCTTATAAATCTATTTTTAAAGAAATGATCGAAGCCGTTGATAATTTCTATTTGCAATTTATCATATAAAATCAAAGGAATCTGTTTTTTTTTTTTTTTTTTTTTTTTTTGGGGGGGGGGGCTTACCAATGTTTAAAACGCTACTAACATGGGAGTCAGGTTGTTTTATTCTAAAAGGTTTTCTTGGCTAACAAATGCAGTAATACAAAAGTTTGAAAGATTCCAAACAAACACGTCAATTTGCTCTGACCAATCATGACCCTTTCCATATCTGCCTTCATTTTAGTTATAAATGAAAAGAAAGAAAATGAAAAAGCACAGAGACTGGATCACAGGAAAAATGTTTAATGAAATGAAATAAATACGTAATTAAATTATGATTTATTTCTGTTAAAACAGCAGTTGGGGAGGAGGTCTTATGTATAGGCCTCTAGAGGCCATTAGACCCACTCGGGCATAAATAAAACAAAAATGCCAAAATGTCAATTATGCTGGTTTTAACATAAAATTAGAACGATGGACAAGAAGAATGGACAAGAAGAAAGAGAGACAACAAGGCTTTGTCGCCTGTGGGCGTCAATGCAATAAAGGGGGGATGCTTTTCGGAATAGCCTACAGATTCGATGTCCAATACGAACAAATCAGACAATTTAAGTCTAGCAATCCGCCATGTTATTCACGATAGAATTATTAGACCATGTCCTGTAGCCACTAGCGTACCTATGGGGAGGGGGGAGGGGCCGGATTGCCCCCCCCCCCCCCGACGAAAAAGAAAGAGAAAGAAAAGAAGAAAAGAGAAAAGGGAAAAGATAGGAAGGAAAAAGAAAAAGAAAGAAAAGAAGAAAAGAGAAAAGGGAAACGAAAGGAAAGAAAAAGAAAAAGAAAGAAAAGAAGAAAAAAGGGAAAGGAAGGAAAGAAAAAGAGAAAGAAAAAAGGAGAGAGAGAGAGAGAGAAAAAAAAATGAAAGAAGTAGGGAACTTAAAGGTATTACAAAGTTTTGGTATGGGGTCATGAATTTGGTTCAAATTAACATATTGGAAGCATATGCGTTCCTACAATATTCATTGATCGTTGTCCCGGTTGAAATCGAGTCTAAAGTTATGTAATTATAAATAATAAACTCTTTATGTTGTATAGCTCCCTCTCAAGGCCAAGATATTAATTTAGCTATGAAACAATGTTTCTTGATTAAAATCAACCGATTAGCTATTCCCGTTTGGAAATTATATATCGCAACTACATATTCTGATATTTTCATGGTCGCAGCTACCATTGTACGGCCGTAGGCGCTATTTGAAATTTATCAAAATTTACCGGGAGCACCGGTAAATTTTTACATTCAATTTTTCTCGAAAACAGAATTCTTTAAGGGGTTAATATTTTGAGTGCTTATTATACATCCACAGGGGCATCCAAATATATCAAAATTGTAAAGATTCACTATTCACCCAATTTTCAAAACTTCCCAAAACTTTGTATTACCTTTAAGAGGAAAAGAGTGACGCATTTGCCGACAGAAATTTTGAAGGGCTTCATAAGCCCAGTTCCTGTCACTGTTGAGGGAAAAATCAGTTCGTAATGCCTCGCGCTCGCATGATTATTTTTTATCACTGATATATGTGGATTCAGATACAAAAAGGGGGCTAATTACTTTTTCGTATTTGTTTTCAGGTCGATCACGATGTAGAAACAAATTAGTTGTATGTTTCAATATTATTTTGATTACTTCAAAAGGTTTTTTAATTTGATAAGAGCCTAATTAAACCATGGAATAATTAACATTTAGGATAGGGAAGGAGGGTGGTAGATGCTATGCATTTGTTAATCTTCAAATTTGGATGACGTCGCACCCTTAAAAGTTGGCAGCAAATTTGGGTGTCACACCCCTAACCCTAACCCCCCCCCCCCCTCCCAATAAAACAATCTTTTTCGAATTATGAAGACTTTTCAAATCAACAAAACATAAGTAAGGTACGGGTATGCATGAAATCGCGCGATCGCAAACATCAAAATACCGTGGGAGGGGGGAAAACCCTCCCCCCCCCCCCCAAAAAAAAAAAAAAACCCTCCCCCCCAACCCCCCCCCCCCCCCCCCTGACGCGGTATGCCAGGTTCGCCACTGCCTGTAGCTATATAGGAACAAAATCCGCCAATGCACATTAGCGGGTACGATATCCGCTGCTGATCACGATATCTGCTAGGCAGATTTTGTTCCGAGAACACGATCCGCCAAGGTAACAAGATCTGCCGTCACACCGGCCGTGCGTCGTAGAACGCGGTGCATGCGTGGACCATTCGTCCAGCGCGCTAGCAACACGCTGTGCATTCGTGGAAGTTGTTATCATGTGCGCTCTGTGTACGGTCTGTATGCGCACTGTATGCGCCCTGTATGCGCTCAGCGCGCTAGCAACACGCGCTATGCATTTGGTGTCAAAGTTGGGCGCACGACAACGCACTGGCCAAAATTGCAAATTTCCCATGCGCTGGCCGTGCGTTCCCCATGCGTCCTCTCTGTGTGACGGGGCCTTAACGTTAGATTCTTTTTCGTAGAGGGAACGTATGATTTATTACGCAATCAACTGTTTAATCAAGTTTAAAAACGATTAAGAAATACGGAGGCTGATTATCCAGTTTGATGACTGCTTTACAGCTACTAGCTAGAAAATAGACCGATTTACTAACATATTCAAAGTTATTGATGTTTCTTTCCTTGGGACAAAATGACGAGGTATTCTATTATACATGTTATTCATGAACGAACTACAATACTTGAAATCCATTCTGCATACATTACTTGTTGTTATGTAGGGCAAGAGTCGGACAAGCTTTCAGGTTTTCAAGATCAACCTTTTTCTTAGAAAGTATGCATACATTTTGAAAATGTTAGTAAACTGGTCTATTGGGTCGACCTTATTATGCACTTAGTTTTAACGTATAGCGTAGTCAAAGCACAGGTTTCTTGCTCCACGGAATTTTACGCCTTGTTCCTTGTACTACATCACCATCACGGCAACGCTTTTGAATCGCGCTCATGTTTCTCTGCATATAATCATTTAAATTCTATAATAATAATAATAATAATAATAATAATAATAATAATTTGTCCACTCCAAATTTTATTAAGTTAGACCGAAAATGGAAATTCTTTTTGCCCGATTGATCGTGAGTCCGGCAGCGACTGAGCAGCGCCAGATCGATGCTGCTCTATCCCTTATTGTTGAACGCCAAACGAGGTAGCAGCAACTCCATGACGCGGCCGGGGTTCGAACCCACGACCTCCCGGTTGTGAGGCAGGCGCTCTACTGTGTCTGAGCCAACACACCGATTAAGTGAATATTGTAATATTTAAAAACGAAAGAAAATGTAAATGATGTTATGTTTAGTATTGTTCCAATAATTTTTTTTTACGAATGTGTATATTCATGTATATCTATAGCACAAAGCCTTCGAGGCAAACTTGATTTGGAAACAGATAAAACTGGGGTTATGACAGCGGTGCAAAGTGAGTTGAGTTTGAGTTGAGGTTTTATTATCCAAACGTTCAAATACAGCAATATAACAATAATAACAACGGTAAATGTATTTTTAACAAATATCTCGAATGAATAATAGGGACCAGAAAATAGCATAAAATGCTAATCATGTCTGGTACCTCTAAAGTACAGTATCTTAACATTTAACAATTTGTGTATACTAATTATTGAATACAGGTACAACTTAAGCTACATACTATTCTATGTATCTAACATAATACATGTATAAATGTACTTGAATAAATAGACATTCCGTATACGATACAGTAAAGTATCATTACTGTCTACGAATATAATGAGCACGTGTTGATTGTATAATAAAAGGCAAGAAGCTTGGGCAAAAGGTGACCATAGTTATTTGAATAATGCCAAGTATGAGCGTTCAATAAATCCGTATCCCGACTAATATACGACGGAGCAGGTATCTGGTTACGTCCTCTCAATATTTCATTTTTCCAATTACAGGTGACATAATTTAAAGAGAGGGTTGAGTTCTGAGAAGAAGTGAAACAAAATTTGTGAGCGTTATCATTGTTATTATGCAAATGTGGACAGATAAAAAAAAACTCCCTTAAAAAGCATGGCTCTTCAAATGCCTTAATATTCTAAATATGGCATGTAACCGGCCTAAGAATCGGGACGGATTTTTATGCCATATGTTCGTGTAGTCCCATATACATATTTATGTGTACAGTGCTTGTAACTTTACCAAGACTGTGCCAAATTTCTTATAATTTCGATGATTCCAGAACCTTGCAGTACACACCAATACTTATATGCTATAGATGACCAACCTTTTCTGATCGATTCCACATCGTTTCTTTCACAATGCAATCGCATGACGGCAGAACTCAACGTTATCTTTAAGTTCAGCAGCACCCCCACCTAGGTATGAGAGCATCCGTTGAAACTGGAGTACCTGAGACAGTCACTTTTAAAAAATATACGGAAATGCAAGGCTGGTACAGAATGCATGAAGATTATATAAAACGATTTATTTTGTTCATGACCTGAGTCGTGCAGATGTATTTTCAACAAGCCATAACTACAATATACACAATTAAAATAATCACTAAAATTACGTAATGTTTTTTCTATTTCAAAAAGTATCTTTACTTTACTACACATTCAAACACATTCAAATATGATTACATCCAGTATTTCCAGTTTCCTTGTTATTTCTTTATCGTAGAAAAATCAATTAAATCATGAAAATCAACTTCTTAAACTGTCTCTATCAGCACTTCAAACCCTGTAAATATGATTTTTATGTGTTACTGTTTGAATAATCTAAGATGAATGTCACTCACAAAATACGCATCAGGAAAGCGGCACAAATTTTTCATTTTAAGAAATTGGAACTGAGTTAAAAATCAACCAGGGAAAAAGTATTTACATAACAAAACCGCATGAAACATTCGTTAGAAAAGATAGAAATAACTGTCAAAATTCCACCAAAAAAAAAGAAGAAACAGTTCGAAATTGGTTTTACCCTGTTAACAAGGTTTACAGCTCAGTTGACCGAAGGCCCGCGAGACATGTTGTTTAATACACTGTTAGAAAAAAATTAAACAAGTTGTTTAAAATGTTAAACAACCTCAAGTTAACCGGTGAATCACTCAACTGTTGTTTACAAATTAAACAACTTAAGGTTGTTTACGTTTTGAACACTTCGTTGTTTAAAAATTAGAAAAACTTTTAAACAACAGTTGTTTAGCAATAAAATTGCACAACTCGGTTGTTTAAAGCAAGTTGTGTAAATGTTAAACAATAATGTTTAAATTACTAAGCAACTGTTGTTTATTCAATATTACTGCACAACTGGATTGTTTAAAAGGAGTTGCTTAAATTTTAAACAGAACTGTTTAATGGTTATTACCTGGTTGTTTAAATTTGTGAAATGACCTACTGGAACCACTCCTGCAATAATCACAAAGATTACACGGTAACATGTAGAGCTTGTTGCCAATTTACTTCAACATTTGTTCATCATATTCATTTAACAGTGACAGAGAACATTATTATTTGTCTCTATAACTTCACCTAAACCCCATCGGCGAAGCCGAGAAGAACCAAGTCGTTGCCTTGCCCTTGTTCCGCCGTTTTCATCTGTACTGCACTGCACTAGCACTTGCACTGCACACTAGCACTGCATGCTTGCATGCATGTACTATGTACGTACTTTGTGCATATCGCATGATCGCGTATCGAGAAAATGTCAATGACGCGAAATCATGATTGGTTAAATTTAGGCCTATCACGTGATTTTTCCCCCGGGACTTTTTAAACAACTATGTTTAATTAAATCTTTTTGTTTTTTAATAAATAGTTGTTTAAGCCAATCGAGCACTGATTTTTCGATTTTGAACAACGTTGTTTACGTTTTTAAACAACATTCTTTTAAACAGTGATATTTCAAACACCGTTCTAACTGTGTAGGAAGACAAATGATACGTCGCAGAAGCGGAAAACTCATTTTCATATTTCATTTAAATTTGTAATCATAAAGATATAAATATAAAACATACAAACCATGTAAATGTATTTTTTTAACACATATTATTATATCACACAAAGTTCAACCATCGATAATACCATATTTTGTATAGGAAATCCTTACTGATATCAACTTCAACATGCATATTTATTTGCTTCTACACAGTTCGTCTGTATCGCAACTACCTAATTATGCTTACTGTACGTGTAGTGCATTCGACTTGCTAAAGTAACATCGAGTACGTATCAAGTATCAAGTTTATTTGTACAGAATATAATAGAGTATAATCATAACAGTAAAATGTAGAATAAAGAAAGACGAGGAGACCTTGGTTGAAGCACAGGATTCTGTGGGTAAGTTGAAAGACACATGAGAAAGAAAGCAAGAACAAGTCATACTATACTGGAAGCACTAGCAATACATTTTTATTTGATTTGAAGTGGTTTTATCAATTAAAAAACAATGGTTGATTACAAGGATAAAGTAAATGAGTTCGATCAATCGTCGGTCAATGATTTAGGTGATTTGTATGCACGATTTGATGTTCATGATTTCGATGTTGAGAATAATTCAATCGAAGAAGTTTTTACAAAAGTAGGATGACTGTATGTCTGTATCTGATACTAGTCTGAATATAAATGAACAAGATCTACGGGAGGGGGGTAGGGGGTTTAACCCCCCCCCCCTCCCCTCCCCCCCCCCCCCCCCTTGGGCTGCCAAGTGAAAATGTGATGTGCATAGAAAAACGCCATCATGTGTCCAGACCCACATAGTATTAGTAGATGCAAGGAAAACATCACTTATGGGGGTTCTAAATAGCAACAACAACAAAATTTCGGCTCGTGGACGATGATCCGCATCGTCATTGGGTCAACCCTTCCCCTTGGCAAAAAGCTAGATCTGCCCCTTTTAATTTCCGTTTGATTATTGAGAATGGTGTTATTCCACAACTTTGGAAGTCTTCAGTTGCTCAGAAAGAATCTTGCTAACAAAAATTAAATGTCAAGTAAATGTTTTTGATCAATCTCAATTTGCCTATCAAAATAACAGAAATGTTGAGGATGCAGTATTTCTTTATAGCCTGTACAAACATCTTGAAAACCCAAAGTCCAATGTCAGATCTTTGTTTATTGATTGTTCAAGTGTTTTCAATGTACAATATTTACTTATTAATAGAATTCTGAATCTAAATGTTCCACACAAACTTGCCATGATCATTCATTACATTCTTGTTGATAGTCAACAATGGGTGAAGTACAATACTTTTTACATCAGGTGTTATTGATCACTGACTAGGTGTACCACAAGGGTGCGTACTTTCTCCCATATTATGTTTTCAATATACACAATACAAGGTAATGTAAGATTTCAGAATCCAACTGTGCAATAATCACATACACCGACAATACTGTCATTTAGTGGATTTCTACTGAATGATGCTATGGTTTATTTTGAGCACGTTAAACAGCTTGTTAACTGGTGTGATAGTCATCATTTGGTCCTGCATGGAAACGAAACTAAGGAAATTATGTTTGACTTCCGGCGTTCACCCCAACCTCAATGACATGAATCTTTGGTTATCCATGATTATTGTATTGAACCGGTTTCATAATATAAATACTTGTGAACAGTCCTGGTTAACGAGAAGCTATAAATTGGAATAGAAACTCAGAGATTGTAGCTATTAAAACAAGCCAAAGATTGTACTTTCTATAGTTCAGAAGTGATAACAGCATTGTAGTTCTCTTTTACCAATCGCTCACTCCAAAGCATTCTTACATTAAACTTTCTGTGCATGTTTAGGAATCTCTCAAAGCAGAACACCAAAAAGCTAGAAAAACCAAGGAAAATTACCCAACGAGTAATCCAAGAAGACCTCCCCCTAACCAGTGCATTGTATTAGAAACGCATGCTTCTAATAGTTCACAATATCATGCGTGACCCCCACTCACTCACTTCACTCATGTTTAAATTAAAATCATGATGGAATTCGTCTGGGTGTTCCAAAAACTTCTCGCTGTCCACATGTTCAACAATAACATTAAACGGTACTTGTAAGCGGTAAGCAGATGTTTGGAGGCATAATATGCAAACAGTTTTTATACTCTCTTCCCCTCATCTACATTCTTGTTCTCTCTTGCTCTTCCTTCATTCCGTTTCGGTTTATCGTCTTACTCTGCTATCTCCTCTTCTTCAGCGTAAGTCTTTAATTTTTTATCATAATGTATTCAAATTTGTTTGTATATCTAATTGATGTTTTTTGTGTGTGCACATTCATGTACCTTTATGTTATTTATTGTTATTTTCTTCTGCCAGTGGAGGCCAAATATCTATGTTTTTTAATGAGGACCAGAAAAAATGGAATCTGATATGCAGTAATATACTAATATAGAAATTAGGTATAACATTGCTCAAACAAAAATCATCAAGGAAATGGAAAAATACAGGGAAATAAAAAGGACATGCGAGTAAAAGCTCGAAATAGAGAGAGAGAACAGACAACCCTGGATAAACATTGCAGTTTACAGTCATATTTAATTTAAAACAATGACGAGAGATATATATTTGAAACACAACAAAAACATATGAAAAATAGAAGGAAATCAAACGTTGAATACATTAAGACATACATCCCCTCGGTCTTAAAGTCCAAACGTCATGTGCGTTGAAAGTGATTCCACGTGATCGAAACAAAAGTGTATATATTCCAGTGCCACGCGATGGTATTGTTTATAATTACCATCAATAATTATGCCCTCATTTAATATATTACCGAAGACTTGAGATTCCAGGTTTAATGACCGCGAGGGCTTGAGTATATCTACCGACCTTGATTTAAAACATCATTTTTCGCAGACTATCTCACAAATAAATCGTATCGATATCGACCGAAGGAAGAGACGTCGTGTAGGGTAAGTTGAGACTTGAAATTTGTGAATAGACTGGTTTATTAACATATTCAAATTTATGAATGTTTCTTTCCTGGGGTCCTAGTGAAGAGGTTTCCCATTAACCTGTTATTAATTAATGAACTACTGTACTTGGAATCCAGTCTGCATACATTATTATGTTGCTATATTAGGCAAGCCTCGGACAAGCCTTCAGCCTACAACCTTTGTTTCAAAAGTGTGTATAAAATTTGAGTATGTTAGTAAACATTATTAGAGAACAGTGTTAGCCGCGATCGGTGTGTACCAACATGGTATCTCTTAACTACACCGAATTAATATACCCCCTCAAAATCGTTGGATCTCAAAGAAACTTTCCCAAAGAAGATTTCCCGGCCAAATTCGCGAGTCTGTCATTAAAACTTATTAGTATTGCGTTCAAATTCGACGGTTTTAGTGCTGCCAGGTATATCTCGGGTTTATATTCCTTTTTCTAGTTTTCAAATCTTTGAAGTTTTTGTTAGAATGTATGTATGTTTCATTCAAATTAATGAACAATGCGCTTCTTTCGCTATTTGGTCATTCGATTTGGCGCAACACGAATTCTGA
This sequence comes from Strongylocentrotus droebachiensis, assembly GCA_035222895.1. Taxonomy (NCBI): domain Eukaryota; kingdom Metazoa; phylum Echinodermata; class Echinoidea; order Camarodonta; family Strongylocentrotidae; genus Strongylocentrotus; species Strongylocentrotus droebachiensis. The sequence continues at coordinate 355,026 of JAVYIG010000314.1, read as the reverse complement.
CGTCGCGGCGGTGTACTTTTAGCACTCTAATTGATTTGTAGCATTCAAATTAGCACTTTCTGCACTTAAATTGATGGTCAATATACATTTCTCTATTATTACACACTTTTTATAGCTCATTCTTATTGTTTGAAGATTGATTTTTTTATGTGTATTTCGTTATTTTTAGTTTATTGCATGTATACACTCATAGATTTATTTGATTGTTAAGAAGAAAAAAACGCCTTGCATCTACAGACTTGATGGTCTCAATATGTTTGTAAATTTTCATAATTTTATCATAATTTCATAATGGAAAAAGGTACAATATTGTGACTAGGGTGGGGAATAGAGTCGCACGATTTAAAAGTGTAGACGTGTGTTGCATTTCTTCCCCTAACATTCCTAAATAACTTGAATAAACATATTTCGAATACGAATGACAGGTGATAATTTAAATGATAAAAATTACGCCTCGCCAAGGGACGATTAATTTGAATGCTAGTTGAGCAGTTTCTAAATTGAATGACAGGCTATGACAGTGGCGGATCCAGGGGGGTTGTTAGGGGGAAGAAATGCAACATACGTTTACAGTTTTTAAATAATGCAATTAAAATGCATGATTTGCCATTGGGGTCTATTCTGTTATTCCATTTATTCATGTTTAAGACAATGCATTTGGGTGTAGTCAGACATTAAGTAAACATGAACATTTACAAACATATTGAGACCATCAAGTCCGTAGATGCAATTCGTTTTTTTTCCCTTAACAATCAAACTTAAATGCTGATGAATATCAGATACATCAATAAGTATAAGTGTATCAATTCAAGAAAAGAAAATATGATGAAATACATGAACAAAAACATGAACGTGTACTAAACTAGAATGTATATTGACCATTTTAAGTGCACGAAGGGCTAATTTAAATGCTACAGATGAATTAGAATGCTAGAAGTACACCGTCGCGATGTCAGAAAATCATGATGCGCCCAATCGAATGACCAAATAGCGAAAGAAGCACATTGTTCATTAATTTGAATGAAACATACATAGATATTAACGAAAAATGTATAGATTTGAAAACTAGAAAAAGGAATATAAACCCGAGCTATACCTGACAGCACTAAAACCGTCGAATTTGAACGCAAGACAAATTAATTTTAATGACACACTCGCGAATTTGGCCGGGAAATATCACCCGTAGTAGTAGTAGTAATAGAAGCAGTAGTTTCATTTTCATTATTTTTTATTATTATTATTATCATTATTATTATTACTAGCGTCATTATTTTGCAATTGTATTATTATTATTATTATCATTACTATTAAAGGTAAAAGTTTTGGGAAATTTCGAAAATTGGGTGGATAGTGAATCTTTACAATTTTGATATATTTGGATGCCCATGTGGATGTATTATAAGCACTACAAAAATTAGCCCCTAAAACACTTCTGTTTTCGAGAAAAATTGAATATAAAAATTTACCGGTGCTCCCTGTAAATTTTGATAAATTTCAATTAGCGCCTATGGCCGTAATTACGGCCATACCATTGTATACAATGGTATACAATGGTATACATTGTATACAATGTATTGTATACAATGTATTGTATACATTGTATACAATGTATTGTATACAATTGTATACAATGGTAGCTGCGACCATGAAAATCTCAGAATATGTAGTTGTGATATATAATTTCCAAAAGGAAATAGCTAATCGGTCAATTTTAGTCAAGAAACATTGTTTCATAGCTACATTAATATCTTGACCTTGAGAGGGAGCTATACAACATAAGAAGTTTATTATTTAAAATTTCATAACTTTAGACTCGATTTCAACCGCGACAACGATTAATGAATATTGTAGGAACGCATTCGCTTCCAATATGTTAATTTGAACCAAATTCATGACCCCATACCAAAACTTTGTAATACCTTTAATATTAATGTTATCCTTATTTCTCCTTCCAGGAATCACAGAAGCAGAGAGTGAAATAAGATCAGAGGAGATGGACAGGCCCAACAAATCATATCCTGGGGGCGGTTACCAAGGCCCCAACCCCGCACCTCATCAGTATGGCTCAGTGGAAGGGAATTGGCGGACTAACAACTCTGATTGTACAGCAAGCACTAGTGCTGCTCAAATCATTCCAATCGAGGTTGAAGATGAACTCAATGAGAACATCTACAAAATGTCTCCTCATGTTCCGGTAAACAAGTTTTCTTCTTGCTCTCCTTATTATTCGGCTTCTAATTCTTCATCTCCATCTCCTTCTTCTTCGTCTTCTTATTCTCTTTATTATTCTTATTCTCCTTCTTCTTCTTCTCCTTCTTCTTCTTCTCTTCTTATACTTCTTCTTGTTCTTTTTTCCTCATTATATTTATTTTTTCCTTCTATATGATTTAAATATTCCCTTCTTCTTCTTTTTTCTTTTGTTTTCTTTATTTTCTCATTATTCTGCTTCTTCTTCTCCTTTCCTTCTTCTCCTCCTCCTCGTTCTCTTCTCGTGCTTGTTCTTCCTCTTGTTCTCCACCTTGTTCTCCTCATTCCTCCCCTCCTTCTTCTCCTCCTCCATCTCCTCTTTCTTTGCCTACTTTTCCTCTTCTTTATTTTTTTTTATTCCTCTACTCCTTCTTCTCCCACTTCATTCTTCTCCTCCTCCTCCTTCTCGATTTAGTCACTACTTGCATTTCCAAAATGTTTATGAAAATGAATTTTTCGAGTGACATGTTCATTTATGACAATATTTGCTAATTTGGAGCTAGAGCTATTTTGCCGTTGCTTTTCAAAATAGTGATATCATCTGAGGCATGAAATAACGATTATCGCGTGTTTCATCTATTACACATTGACGGAATTGAGTTTCCCTGTTGGCAGAATTCCAAACACTGTAAAATCACGAGTTTGAGTTGTACCGGAAATGTTTTCTCTTAGAATGAGAAAACGAAAGTTACACTGCTTGTTCAAGGCTACAAATGAATTATACTTGACATTTTTTGTTTATACAGAAAATTACTTGTTCAATAACCCCCAACATAATTGCAATGCTATTATTTCTCAAATTATAATGAGTTAAGTGTATATAAATGTGATGGCATTTTACACCATTTAAAAGGGATATGAAACCGATTCTGATAATTAAGTTCTTTTGTTTGTAAATACACAGGGTTAATTACTCAAGTTGGGTTTTAAAATTTGCCCGAAGCTGATTAGATACATAATTAGCCCAGAAGAAAACAATTTACGCAGTATTTTCTCATGTGTGGCATTCCCCATGTTTTTTCCTTTATTTTTTCTCTCTCTTTTTGGTATATAACTGTGATCCATTTTATTTCCCTTCTATAGATCTCGCATGATGACACCTTTAAGGAATCGAGTGCCATTCAGGGATTCGCCTTCATGAAAACAGTTAGCCGATTAATCTATGAATACACCCACGTGAGTAAATTTTCATCATGGCAAAGTCTCAGATTTTATCCCTTCTATAACATCAGATTCACTCTAAAATTAAACGTTAAAGCCATACTGTAGAAGCAATCCCGCCCGCCGCCCCCCAACTCAGTGTTATTTAGGGTACGCATATGCGTGTTCCCAGCACCCCCCCCCCCCCACTTTTCCTCATAAGTCCGGTGTGTAAAGTCAATACGGGTACACCTTTTTATTTTGTTATACGAGCCTTTTCAGCAGCACCCTCCCCCCCCCCACCCCCTTTCAGCATAAGTCCGGTGTGTAAAGTCAATACAGATTTTTCTTTTGTTACGAGCCGGAGATTTTGGGAACACGCATGCGGTCCCTCCGTTCCCGGAGTGGGGGGGGGGGCGGGAATCCCGTAAAATCCCTACTATACCATCTATGGTTAGTTGTAGCAGGGTGGTCCCGTAACTCACTGCTTGTATAGCTGTGCTGTTGGTTCTCTCATCGAGTCCTCTGTCTATGAAATTGAAAGTATTAGGTTACGCACTTTTGGGTAAGTTGACAATGACATGGCACTGTCTCTTCAAGTCTCTCTCTTGTTCTCTTACAGTTCGCCATTTATGCCACTCTGACCCTCATCATCGCTCCCGTCATGTCTTTCGTCTGGGCCATTTTCTTCGCCATCGCACACATCTGTGTCATCTGGTTGATGCAACCCGCCATAAAGATGCTCTACATCTTTTTAAGGGTCTGCCAACTTGTCTATGTTCCCTGCATTCGATTTTTCCTGGATCCACTCTTCAAGTCGCTCTCTTTGGTTTTCTCGAGTATCCGAGGACAGTGTAGACTGCACAGTTCGGATGTCACATTGAATATGAAAACAATCCAGGTTTAACATGGCTTCCGCCTGTGGACGTGGGTTAAGAGTGGATGTTGCGGACCCCCTAGCCCCCTCCTCTTCCCTTTGTTTTTAAGGGACGCAACACCCCCTCCCCCCCCCCCCCCCCCCGAGAGAGCGGCTGGTGCAGCTGAGTTGATGGTGATGTCAACGAGTTATTTAGTTAAAGGGTGGCTCAGAATCAATGTGATTGTTTGTTTTTTTTTAGATTTGGGAGTGAAAACCCGCAGGCTTAAAATCAAAAGTAAAAATATAGGTTTGTATGGAATGTATAATGTACCGTTAGATGATTTTTCGTAGAGGGAACGTATGATTTATTACGCAATCAACTGTTTAATCAAGTTTAAAAACGATTAAGAAATACGGAGGCTGATTATCCAGTTTGATGACTGCTTTACAGCTACTAGCTAGAAAATAGACCGATTTACTAACATATTCAAAGTTATTGATGTTTCTTTCCTTGGGACAAAATGACGAGGTATTATATTACACATGTTATTCATAAACGAACTACAATACTTGAAATCCATTCTGCATACATTACTTGTTGTTATGTAGGGCAAGAGTATAGGACAAGCTTTCAAGTTTTCAAGATCAACCTTTTTCTTAGAAAGTATGCATACATTTTGAATACGTTAGTAAACTGGTCTATTGCAGTGGCGGATCCAGGGGGGGGGGGTTGGGGGGTTGCAACCCCCCCCCCCCTTGGGCGGCCCAAAAAAACAAAAAAAAAAAGAAAAAAAAAAAAAAGAAAAAAAGAAAGAAAAAAAGAAAGAAAAAAGAACGCACGCTGGAGAGAAACCCTTTCAAGTGCAAATATTGTGAGAAGATATTCAACTCATCTGGTAACTTAACCAAACACATGATAACTCTGGATATAACTATGTATTAAACTGTTACTTGATTTAAAAAGACGTTATCATGCACTGCTTTTTATGGTCTCCATTGTGTTAATAGATGCCAGGAAAACATCACTTACGGGGTTCAAATAAACACCCCAAAAAAAATCGGCTCGCCGCTTCGCGGCTCGTGGACGATGCTCCGCATCGTCATTATTTTGGTCAACCCCCCCCCCTTAGCAAAAAGCTAGATCCGCCCCTGTATTGGGTCGACCTTATATGCACTAATACCCCATTCACAGTGGTTTTGAAATTTGTAGCGGCGTTGTAGCGGAGCGGCGACACCGCCATAACACCGCTACAAATGCATTCACAGTAGAAAAGTTATCCCGCTGCAGCAGCGGGATAAATATCATGTACCCATTCACGCTGCAGCGGGTGATTTTTATTACCTCCGTAACAAACACGTGTATGCATGGCTCATGACCCGCGAGTGACCCCGATATGACCGGAAATACTTCAGCGCGGGGTTTTCGATTGCTTGAAATTGCGCGCGCTAGCTGTACTTTACACACTCTTCCTCATGTAGTTGCTTTTTGTATCCTCGATCATATTACTTTTTAAAAAACTAGCATTTGTATTGCTTCCAGTCAGAATATTTTAATTTTTTGAAGTGTGAAATATTTTTATTTGGATAATTATAATATCTACATAATAATAAAATCAATTTGAATCCACTGGTTACTTTATTTCTATTTCACTTTATGTTCCCCATTGCTGGAGAAAAGAGGTCAGTGATAGGTAAGTAAACAAATCACACGTGTTTGTCGCGGTGTTATAGCGGAGAGCCTTCACACTGAGTAAACACCGCGACAGCAGCGGGACTGTCCCGCTGCTGTAGCTAGGCGTGCCTAGCGATAGTTTGTGTCGGCGTTATCGCTAGGCGGTGTTATCCCGCGATAGTTTATAACGGGTCCGAGCCTTCACACTGAAGACAACACCGCGACAGCAGCGGGACAGTCCCGCTGCTGTCGCGGTGTTTGAGGCCACTGTGAATGGGGTATTAGTTTTAACGTATAGCGTAGTCAAAGCACAGGTTTCTTGCTTCACTGAATGAGCCATTTTCGTAATGTAACCAAATTTAATGGCATGTATAATTTCTATTGAGGTACTTCACAAAGACTTATGCATTAAATTTGGTTCCATTACGAAAATGGCCTACTGTACGCCTTGTTCTTTGCAGTACATTACCATCATGCTTTTGAATTATGCTCATGCTTACCTGCATGTAATCATTTGAATTCTAAGTAAATATTATAATATTTGAAAACGAAAGAAAATGTAAATGATGTTGTGAGTAGTATTGTTCCATTAATATTTGTTTACGAATGTGTATATTTATATGTGTATATTCATATATATTCATAGCACAAAGCCGCCTTCAAGGCAAACTTGGTTTGGAAACAAAGATAAGACTGGGATTATGAGAGCGGTCAAAACTGAGTTGAGTTTGAGTTGAGGTTTTATTATCCACACGTTCAAATACAGTAAGATAACAATAATAACAACAATAAATGTATGTTTAACAAATATCTCGAATGAATAATAGGGACCAGAAAATAGCATAAAATGCTAATCATGTCTGGTACCTCTAAAGTACAGTATCTTAACATTTAATAATTTGTGTATAGGCATATATGAATTATTGAATACAGGTGCAACTTAAGCTACATACTATTCTATGTATAATACATGTTTGTGTGTTTAGTACAAAGCCTAAACTTGTATAAATATAGACATTCCGTATACGATACATTAAAGTATCATTACTGTCTACGAATATATGAGCACATGTTCAGTGTATAATAAAAGGCAAGAAACTTGGGCAAAAGGTGACCATAGTGATTTGAATAATGCCAAGTATGAGCGTTCAATAGGACCATATCCCGACTAATATACGAAGGAAGAGGTATTTGGTTACGTCGTCTCAATATTTCATCTTTCCAATTGTAGTATGTCAATTGAAGTATTTAAGAAACCTCTCAAAACACACCTATTTACATTGTAATTAACTGCATTACATTTTCTATCATATTTTTGTTGAGTTTTAATTCATTGATGTATTTGTTTTGTAAAGCGCTTTCATCAGTAATGTTGTAAATTGGATGTAGCGCTATAAAAGAAACAATTTAGTATGTATTATTATTACAGGTTACATAATTTAAGTTCAGAAGCACCCCCACCTAGGTATAAGAGCACACGTTGGAACTGGAGTACCTGAGACAGTCACTTTAAAAAAATATACGGAAATGCAAGGCTGGTACAGAATGCATGAAGATTATATAAAACGATTTATTTTGTTCATGACCTGAGTCGTGCAGATGTATTTTCAACAAGCCATAACTGCAATATGCACAATGACAAGAATCACTAGAATTACTTACTGTTTGTCTATTTCAAAAAGTATCTTTACTTTACTACACATTCAAACACATTCAAATATGATTACATCAAGTATTTTCAGTTTCCTTGTGATTTCTTTATCGTAGAAAAATCAAATAAATCATTAAAATCAACTTCTTAAACTGTCTCTATCATCACTATACAAACCCTGTAAATAGGATTTTTCTGTGTTACTGTTTGAATAACCTAAGATGGATGTCACTCACAAAATACGCATCAGTAAAGTGGCACAAATTTTTCATTAAAAAAAGTAGAAACTCAATAAAAAATTAGCCAGGAAAAGACATGCGCACATAACAAAATCATTCGAAACATTCGTTAGCAAAATTAGAAATAACTATCAAAATTCCACGAAAAAAGAAAGAAACAGTTCGAAATTGTTTTTACCCTGTTAACAAGGTTGCAGCTCAGTTGACCGAAGGCCCGTGGGACCGAAAAACATAGGTTGTTTGATAGGAAGATAAATGATATGTCGCAGAAGCGGAAAACTCATTTTCATATTTCATTTAAATTTGTAATCATAAAGATATAAATATAAAACATACAAACCATGTAAATGTATTTTTTAAACACATTTCATTATATCACACAAAGTTCAACCATCGATAATACCATACTTTGTATAGGAAATCCTTACTGATATCAACTTCAACATGCATATTTATTTGCTTCTACACAGTTCGTCTGTATCGCAACTACCTAATTATGCTTACTGTACGTGTAGTGCATTCGACTTGCTAAAGTAACATCAAGTACGTATCAAGTATCAAGTTTATTAAGAATTTTTTTGTATTTTGTACAGAATATAATAGAGTATAATCATAACAGTACAATGTAGAATAAAGAAAGACGAGGAGACCTTGGTTGAAGCACAGCTTGTTAAGTTAAGGCCCCCTCAGATGATATGACAAAGATACCTGATACATGAACAACAAGGAATATATGGAATATATAAAGCTATTTACAAAATACACTCAGAAAACAACTACCCATCGATGCATGACCCCAGCATGGACCTACTGAGTAGTAGAGACTTCGATGTTAAGCGCTTTAACCTATGGTAATATGATGAAAAGCCCCATGAAGAAAAAAAAATCCGTTGCCAAATCAGCTACCTAGAAAATGGAATGCAATCATATTGAGAAAACAATATTATAAATATATATTTGACAGATCAGTCATATCCATTTTCAAATTACCTTGGATTAATATTACATGACTGTGTTGGATGAACTTATTCTATAAAGGATGGTATCTCACAGCTTTGAAAATGTAGCTTGAAAAAGGAAAAGAGCTTTGAAAATTATACATTTTATTTTAGTTTAGGGCCCTCTCTTATGAAATACAGACCTGGAACACATTGACTGTATCTTACACTATAGGCCTACATTTACTGTATAATCCATTCCCCAAATCCATTCCCACTTGAAGAATTTATTGTTGATGGTCGAATATTGGAGGGAAAGTAGTATTCGCATTATTTGAATAGTTCGCAACAGGTCGCAAAAAAGAGATTACTAGGTCAGTAGCAAAACATTAAACAAAATTACCTGCACAATAAATAAAAACATATAAAACCTATACCGGACTTGCTTTTAAACCGTTACGTTTTGCAAATTATTGTTGATGGTGGTGGTGGTTATCATACCTGACTGCTAAAAAAGCATATAAATGCTTGTAAGTAAGCAACCAGACGGCCGACGGCTTTAGTTCTTGGGTATCAAACTTGGGTTGGTTTCACTTTAAGTATACGAGGTCCGAGCTGTTCAACCTGAACTGTCCCTTGATGCCGGACAGTATCAAGCCGATGGAACGGAAGATGGGATCACAGAAGAGACGAACGGCAGGCTCGTAGGCCAGATTGAACAGACGCAACCATACGTAGGACAACTTGATGATCGGCTGTACGAACCAGACAACGAGGAATTGCATGACCGCGAAGCACAAGGCGAACCAGAGCGAAATGAACGGGGCAAGGAACAGGCTCAGGACGGCGTAACAACCGTACTGCATGGGAAAGATTCAAGAGTGGGGGAAATTCGAGATTGAGTTTTGTTAACTTCGAATTTTGCCAAACTTCTTGAACTTGACCTTGTTTAAATTGGCAAAGAGGAATGATGCTGGATATAAACTTAAAGTTCCACACGCTCTAGTCTCGTCTCAGTTTCTTCATCGACATGTCTCAATTTCTGTCTCACTCACTAGCATTCGACTTACACTGCGCATCTCACGATGTCGACGTCCAAAAAGCACATCATTATCAGTCCAAAAGGTGCCTTGCACGTATACTTTATTCGTCCCAATTATCACGATGATGTACAGTGGCTAATCATGAGAAGTATGTCATAAAAGAGCAAGAGAATAGTGTTGTAGTAGACTAGTACAAGTAGGTTGAAAACTGTTATGCTTTCCATCTCCATGGCACATCTTCCCCTTCCATCTTGTTTCTATGCACTGATTTATATAACTTTCACCGTAGATGGCGTTAACCTAATAGTTTGTATCAACATTCCGGCCCCTTAATTATATCTCTAAAAAATATAATTACTATAATTTTTCAAAATTCACATTAACCTAGACTTTCATGAATTAAGAAACCTGACCGATGCATACTCTACAAACAAGGAACAAACACCCTTTCCTATACCGAGTAACCTTGAATTCCTTCATACAAAGTATAGTTTACCTTTACTACGGTCCCTAAGCCTGCTAGTGTCCTCACATGCAATACCTTTTCCTATATAAAGTGTCCTCAGATATCTTTTAACAAAGTAAAGCTACCTTAACTGAAATCTACACATTATCCTCAATACCTAGGATTGCATTCCTAACTGCATCTGTGAAACAGATCACACCTTTACCGGTACCTAATATCTAGACTGTATACCTATAGTCTTCACTATAAAATAAAACCAGTTACGTGAAGGCAAGTTTATAAACATGTAATGCAAAATTGCAAATCAATACAAACTCTAAATGTATCTGCAAAGTTATAATACATTTTAAACTTTTAACAAAACTATAAAAGTTCTAATTTAACAAGATTAGGATGCATCTAAAAAGGTCAACTGACATTTGAGCACTTTCAATAGGTATTGCTTCTCCTTGTAGCAATGACATTATACGTTTGATCATCTTTAAAACAACAACACAATAAGTACACAAATAATTCACATTTTTAACCTTTTCTCGATACCCTTCCTTGAGTGATCCTTGCTGTATCAATCAATATATTAAACATCAAGAATTGTACTTGTAATGTGATTCTTGACAACAAAAGGTAAATTATTTGCTTATACCACTTCTGGATGCTACTAAAAGGTACTTCTAATACATGACTTTTCTCTGCACATAAGCATACATGTAGTACATGTAACCTTCCAAAAAAAAGAAAACATTATTCTTCCAATAGATCAATTTACACTTTTTCTTCTCTTTACTTGTTTAAGTAAATGTCAAATACACTTGGAACAAACTAGTAATTTGATCACAATGCTTAGGGTGCAAAATTTACATTCAAATAAAAGAACAGTAATCCAAGCAATTATTTAACTCTAGTACATGTATATCTGAGTTAAAAGCACTACAAAATGACACAAAAAAAAACATTATATTCAATACTAAAATGCATCAGATTAATCTCCTTTTTTCTTATGCCAAATGAAATAATGAAATGTATGTTACACAAAAAAGTTACATGAAAATGTAATTTACAAATTTCTTGATGAAACTTAAGTCCTTCAGTCACGTCTAGTGTTCTTGATGGTATATTTATTATATTCATAATAAATCAGCAAATATCATGGTTCTCATCGAAGTTCCTTCTTCTTCATAAATGCAGAAAATGTCCATTGTATTTAGCATCAGAAGTTTTCCATTTAAATGTTACTATTGTTCTCCTTGTTCTAACTAAATCTGCAGGTACATATCCAGCTAAACGTGATATTGTAATACTGCGTACGTTGTTTGATCCTTGCTCAGTTGCACAATAATAGGTGTCAACAATTCAGAGTCAGTGCTTGTATTTCATAAAAACAAACGCATTTAAAGCTGATGAATCCTGTGAACTTCTTTCATTCCTTTATTAGATTCTGTCGCGAATTTAATCTTTCATGAATTCAGCAACAATACTGCATTCATTCACTGAGGCAGAGCAAGTCGTGCACCTCATTAAAACAATAACTGATCAAAATTATTTCAATATAAACTTTAATGATCCTGGTCTACTGTAGCACACAAAGTGATCGCAAATTATGAATTTGGTATCAATACCAGATTCATTTACTAGGGCAGAGCAAGTCGTGCACCCCGTATCTAACAATTAAATTAACCTATATTCATGAAATGATTCCAACTGATCCGTCCAACGCGATGAATATTGTTGATCCTGCTGGTTGAGAAATTAAATTCATGCCAATACTTGCGAAATGATCCATCAAAAACTTTCAGCAACAAAAATATCACATTCGCTTTGTGTCAGATTTCCACTTGTGCTTATTCTGCCTCCAATAACAAACACATTTTAGTCACCGGTCTGGTTAATGTTGTCATCTTCGTCTTCAGTCGGGCACTGCGCACCAATCCTCGGCTGTCTGGATACACGTCCTCCACTCGAGCCATCGGCCAGGAACATCGGGGAGCATTCTGGTCAGCAATCAGGACTATGTCACCAACTTGCAGACTTCGCTGAGGCTGCAACCACTTCTGCCGTTGCTGCAAGGCAGGAAGGTACTCACGTACCCACCTTTTCCAGAAGATATCTGCTAGATATTGCATTTGTCTCCAACGTTTACTGGAGTACATGTCCTTGTCTGTGAACCGCCCAGGAGGTGGCGATGACGTTGTCTTGAACTGCAGCAAGTGATTTGGGGTTATAATGTTCAGATCATTCGGATCTTCCGATGATCTCGTTAGAGGCCTGCTGTTTATTATAGCCTCGATTTCACACATCAGCGTTTGTAGCTGCTCGTCACTTTGGCTGCTTTTCAGATGCTGCTCATGAAGCACGGCATGGAGAATTTTTCGAATTGTTCTAATCTGTCTTTCCCAAACTCCTCCATAGTGTGAAGCTGCCGGAGGATTGAAGTTCCACTGTATTCCGTGAACTGCAGTGAAATGCACAATTTCCTCTTTTCGCCATTCCTTAAGGGCCTGTTTTAGCTCACTGCAAGCCCCTACGAAGTTGGTTCCATTGTCAGAATACAGTGCTTTAACTGGTCCTCTCCGACTCACAAATCGACGCATGGCATTTATACAAGAACTTGTGTCAAGGCTTCCAGCTACCTCTATATGGACTGCTCTGCAGGACATGCACGTAAACACAACTCCATACCTTTTCTTGACACTGCGACCATGCTTTATCTCAAAGGGTCCAAAATAGTCCATTCCAGTGTGTGTGAACGGTGGTTCACATGCTTCTATTCTGCAACTGGGAAGATCCGCCATCTTCTGCGTGCTTGTTTTAGCCTGGTATTTCCTGCATACAATACACTTCCTGATCACAGCCTTGATAAGGACACCTGCGCCAACTATCCAGTATTTCTGGCGCAACTCAGCTAGAACATGGTTATGCCCTTGGTGACCCACCTTACGATGCACATGCCTTATGAGAAGGGTCGAGACATGGTGGCTATTCGGTAGTATTATTTGGTGCTTGGCATTCTCTGGGATTTTGGCATTTCTCAATCTCCCTCCAACACTCAGTAGCCCGTCTCGAATTTCTGGGTCTAGCTTCTCCAGTTGTGATCGTTTCCTTCTTGATATCTTAGTCTGATCGACATCTTTTGCTTTGGTACCATCAGTCATTTCCCCTGGGAAATTCTGCCATTGAATGTAAGACACGATGGCCTTCTCAGCATCCTCTACATCATGGACTGTTAATGAAGAATCCTGCTGGACATCTGCGTCTTTTTTGGTTCTTTGCAGCAGCTTCGCCTTTAGTCTGAGCCACCAAGCTACTGCTCTTTTGAGTTTATTCCATTCAGAATAATGTTTCAGCAATCTCTCAACAGGTTGAACTTCATCAGCATGATCAACTATTCCTACCATGCAAGTTTTCTTTACCTCAAGACTTTCAGTTTCCTGAGATATGGACACATCTACAGCCTTTGGCCATTCTTCCTTGGACTTGGTTAGGAACTCTGGGCCATTCTTCCAACCTGCCTTCTGCAGCAGCTCTTCTGCTTTCAAGCCCCTTGAACAATCATCAGCGGGATTTCTTTTCGTGTCCACGTAGTTCCATTGTGCTGGACTGGATCCATCATGGATTATTGCCAAACGATTGGCAACGAATGTCTGAAATCTTGATGTCTCATTGCATATGTAGCGCAGTACTGTCATACTGTCCGTCCAGAAGTATGTCTCATTCACTGGTATCTCAAGTTCCCTTTTCAGCAGCTGATCTACTCGAACAGCAACACATGCTGCTGTTAGTTCCATTCTTGGAATTGAGGTTTGCTTGAGAGGTGCCACCCTTGATTTGCTCATAATGAGCTGGCTCCTTGCTTCTCCCTTGCTGTTGCTTGTTCTTAAGTACGAAACAGTACCATAACCCTTCTCACTGGCATCAGCAAAGTGGTGCAGCGAGATAGACTCTGCATCCTCAAATCCTGTTGATCTCAAGCATCTCTCTACCTTGAACCTTGATAACACCTGAAGCTCGTCTAACCATTCCTGCCACCTTTTCTTCAGGTTCAGTGGAATTTGCTCATCCCAACCGATTCTCTGTCTGCACAACTCTTGCAACAATTGTTTTGCCACCAAAATCACTGGTGAAACAAATCCTAAAGGATCGTATACTGAGCTGACAACTGAAAGTATTCCTCTTTTTGTCGGAGGGCGATCCTTGATTAAGATGTTGAAGCCAAACTTGTCTGATTCTGCACACCAAAGAATTCCTAGTGCTCTCTCTTGTGGCAACTTGTCCTTGTCAAAGTCTAGCTCCTGCACTGTACTTGCTCTCTCCTCCTTGGGTATGGCATTCAATACTCTTCTGTCATTGCTCATCCATTTTGTGAGGTGGAATCCTCCTTCCTTACAGGCTTCTTGTAGGCCCTCTGATAGCTCTGCAGCTTCCTGGACTGTTGAGCTTGAGTACAAACAATCGTCAACATAAAAGTTGCGCTTGATGATATGTGCCACCTTGTCCTCTGCAAAGTCTTCTGCTGTGCGCTTCAGGGCATAATTGGCACAAGCTGGTGAAGATCTAGCCCCAAACACATGAACAGTCATGCGGTATTCCTCAATAGGTTGAGCGACATTGCCATCTGGCCACCACAGAAATCGATGTAGATCCTTTTCTTCCTTTAGCAGTTTCACTTGTGAGAACATGGCTTCTATGTCTGCCATTACTGCTATGCGGTCTTGACGAAACCTTGTTAATACACCCACCAAACTATTTGTGAGGTCCGGCCCCTGTAGAAGATTGTCATTCAGTGACTTGCCCTTGAAAGAAGCTGCACAGTCATACACCACTCTAATTTTTTGCTTCTGTGGGTGATATACACCATGGTGAGGAATAAACCACATCTTTCCATCTTCTCTAAGAAACTCGTCTTCTGGTACTCTTTCAGCGTACTGTTTGTTCAGCACCTTATCCATAAACCCTGCATACTCTCTATGGAACTGCGGCTGTCTAGCGAACTTCCTCTGAAGGTGTGCTGCCCTTTGTTCAGCTTGTGGTCTATTATTAGGCATCACAACATTCCTATCCTTGAAAGGTAGCCCCACTTGATAATGGCCGTCTATGTGCTCTGTCGACCTCTTCATTTCTCTCAGGAACCTCTGGTCCTCTCTTGATTTCTCTGGCTTGTCATCTGCAACCCTTTCACTAAAGTCATGGTTAAACATTGTGATTAGTTGCTGGTCAATGTCCTTCTTCACGGATACACGATGTGAAGATATCTTCCTTGGAGTACCTGGCTTTGTCACACCACTTACTGCCCATCCCAACAGTGTCCTGTATGCATATGGTCCACCATATTCACTGTTTACAACTTCTAATGGTTCTGCAGCTCTTGGGACATTGTTTCCGATAAGGAGACCGACATCACAGGATATATCAGGGAGGTTCAGGTGTCTGAGATACGAATATTCCTTCAAGTGAGCTGTTGTAGGGATTTCTTCCTTGCTCACTGGTATGGTGTCTTGGACAAACACCTCCTGGAGATCTATGATGTTATTTCCTTTTAGATCCATAACTTCCAAGTCCTTCAAAACTTGACATCTTATCACCTTATCTTGTGTCATTGTTTGAAGATGGATATTGGTGAGTTGCCCTCTTGTTTGTAGTCCTTTCCTGACTGCCTCTGTACAGAAAACTGCATTGCTTCCGTTGTCTAAGAAAGCGTACGTCTGCATCTGACATCCAGACTCCCTCGATCGGACTACCACTGGAATTACAACAGGTAGCGTATTGGATTCACTGCTGTAATTTGTCATTGACCGTTTATTGTCAGCTTCACTCGAAACATCTGTTGGCATGCTTACATTGTCAGCTTCCCTTGAAACACCTGTCGACATGCTTACATCAGCAGTAGGGGCATTTTTCTCCACCTTCCGTTCTTGGCTATGTGAAGCAGTCATATTCTCTGGTCTGTGCAACACAGTAGGATGCTTCTTCTTGCACGTTTTACATGTCATTCGATTCTTGCAATTCTTTGCCAGATGTCCAGACTTCTCCAAGCATGCAAAGCAAAGCCACTTGGACTTGCAAAATTGCACTCTGTCTGCATGAGGCATGCCTCCAAGTTTCTCGCAATGCTCTAAGCTGTGGTTTGCTGTCTTGCAGTACATGCAATAATCTGGCTTAACATCCTTCTCTATGGCGTTCGTGTTGAAGCTCTGCCTAGTAACAGACTTAGCCTTGGTCTGCTTACTCTCTCCTTGCTTGGTTGGAGCTGACCCTGTTATATCCCCATACACAGGATTGTTGATCACACGAGCTTGCTTGCTGGCAAATCTCACAACATCTTGGAATGTTATGAATTCATTTGCCTCCTGTAAATTGTCTGCTGTGACCCTCCACTGAGCTCGATTCTTGAATGGAAGCTTCATGACGACCATCCTTATTGTCTGTGAATTATTGATTTCCTGCTCAAGATGAAGATCTTTAGCTAAGTTACCCAGCTCGGTAAGGAACAAGGAATATTTCTGCAACGCCTCACCATCTTCTGCCTTCACCATAGGCCATGCAGTTGCCTTGCTCATCATTGCGTCAAGAGCCAAGTACCTATTTCCAAACTTTGCCTCCAATAAGGCTTTGGCCTTCATGAAATTCTGCATCGGTTGGTCACCAAACATGCAGCTTCGAACGATTTCATTTGCCTGGCCTCTTGTGTACTGCTCTAGAAAATATATCTTGTCAGAATAGTCTGATGTTGCTGATTCGATGACGTGTTCAAAGGCCCTCTTGAAAGTGTGGTATTGCAATGGGTTCCCATCAAATGACTGAACATGTCTTTGAGGCAATGCTGACTTCATGTGGCACTCTAGTAATAACTGAGTAAGGTTGTTTTGTTGCCTCTGTATCTCCATCCAATCACCTGCAGCAGCATCTTGCCTTCCAGCACTATTTTGGGATATAAGCTCTCGTTCCCTAATCTGCTGCATGTCTGCAGATCTTGCATTATAATGCACTTGAGTCGATCCTCTAGGCACTTGCCTCATTAGCTCATTAGCTTCAGTTCTTGCAGGGACTGATGTATGAGCAGCTTTCCTGTTCATTTGCTCCGGTCTATACTCTTGTCTAAGCATAGGTTGGGCAATAGTCTGTGGCTCATTTATGATGTTAGATGAAGGATGCATATGGCTCGTTTCTATCTGCCCTTCTTGTAACATTTCTCCTTCTAACTGCTTGATCACAGCAATTTTAGCAGCTGTTGCTGCTAGCTCCGTTTCATAGTCAAACTGCTCCCTTTCTCTCTGAATCAATTGAGCTTGTTCTTCTAAGGCTTGTTTTCTTTGTAAGCGTTCATGTCTTATCTGCAGCTCAGCTTGCCTTGTAACTGCTTCTACCTTAGCTTGAGACGTGCTGCTATGAACGCTTCCTTCACCACTGGCTACCGATGATTGCCCCATTCTCTTTGTGACTCCTAATTGGGAAACACTATCACCTGGTTCAAGGTCCTCACAGTGACCATTAAAGGAATATCCTCCTTCTCCTAGACCTTGTACTGCACCCGGTAGAAAGAACTCTGTTCCCAGCCCACCGAGACTCTGACTGTCTTTCTCATTCATATCTGGTCTAACATTTGGTCCTCCTTGTCCTTCATGGACCAATGATTGCACCTGATTATCCTGACTATGTTGCTCCATCATGTAGCGTTTATAATCTGCAAACATTCCCAACTGACTTTCACAAGATCCACAATATGTTCTGTTGATTGCAGTAAAGCTTGGTCCTATACCTAAGCTTGTCTAGTCCTGTTTCTCGATCACTGAAGTCTAATTCTGCACCTTATCAATGCAGAATAATCCTTGTACCTGTACATGTAGACTGGTTCTTGCACTCCTGGTCAAAGTTCAAACTTATGTTTAGTTCATGATCAATTCACTTTGATCCTGTTCTTCAAAAATATTTAGCCCAGCTAAAATATTTGATCTTGGTTGTAGGTCTACTTGAAAGTATACTGCATGGTAACGTTACATAAACGGTAACTTACTATATGGGATGCTGAGTTGCTTCACGAACTGTATTTCCCATGTCAATTTCCCTGTATTCTGTTAACTGGTGCTTGGTCCTGGTAGCTAGGCTACTTAATTCCTTACTCCAGATCTGTCTGAATTCTTCTGAATGAGACTATGCTAGCCTCTACCATTGACTGTACACTGCCTCACCTGTCCTGATCAGCCTTAAACATGCATAGATCTAAGCCTATACATAGATCTATAGACCTAGATAATTAGATCTGAAGTCCTGGTCTAGTTCCTTACGAACATTAAACAGATCCACCTTACTCCTCGTCTTGGGCTGTACTGGCTCGAACAATGTCCAATCCCTATTTGGCTCATCAACATTCAGAATCAAACTTGTCCTTAACTTGGACCTGGTCTAGTCTAGACTGCATCTTCTTTAGACCAAGACCATTCATGGGTCTAGCGCCAAACAGACCTTAACTTCCCTGGAGTTAAAGAGTACTTGCTTCCTAATTATGTCATAGTAACTGCATGCACGTCTCATTATTCATTGCAGCTCACTTGTCTTGGCTAGCCTTTCTTGGACCTGGTCTATAGGGTCTAGATCTCCATTCATGAGTCTAGATCTACTGTCTAACTTAGATCTAGATCTAGACTTCCTTGGTCTGACTTGACCATCATTATAATCATGCATAGCTCATTACAGCTCACTGTTCATAAGACTTTATATTACAGTCTTTACTCATGCATATTAGTTTCTACTCGATCAGTAACTTGTCATCCTGAACTTGGTCCTGGACCTGGTCTAAATTGTCTTGTGTTAGTCTATAACGTTAAGCCAGTTTGCACCTGAAACTCAGTCATAACGTTAATTAAGCCAGTTTTCAACTGTTAACTTCGAATTTTGCCAAACTTCTTGAACTTGACCTTGTTTAAATTGGCAAAGAGGAATGATGCTGGATATAAACTTAAAGTTCCACACGCTCTAGTCTCGTCTCAGTTTCTTCATCGACATGTCTCAATTTCTGTCTCACTCACTAGCATTCGACTTACACTGCGCATCTCACGATGTCGACGTCCAAAAAGCACATCATTATCAGTCCAAAAGGTGCCTTGCACGTATACTTTATTCGTCCCAATTATCACGATGATGTACAGTGGCTAATCATGAGAAGTATGTCATAAAAGAGCAAGAGAATAGTGTTGTAGTAGACTAGTACAAGTAGGTTGAAAACTGTTATGCTTTCCATCTTGTTTCTATGCACTGATTTATATAACTTTCACCGTAGATGGCGTTAACCTAATAGTTTGTATCAACATTCCGGCCCCTTAATTATATCTCTAAAAAATATAATTACTATAATTTTTCAAAATTCACATTAACCTAGACTTTCATGAATTAAGAAACCTGACCGATGCATACTCTACAAACAAGGAACAAACACCCTTTCCTATACCGAGTAACCTTGAATTCCTTCATACAAAGTATAGTTTACCTTTACTACGGTCCCTAAGCCTGCTAGTGTCCTCACATGCAATACCTTTTCCTATATAAAGTGTCCTCAGATATCTTTTAACAAAGTAAAGCTACCTTAACTGAAATCTACACATTATCCTCAATACCTAGGATTGCATTCCTAACTGCATCTGTGAAACAGATCACACCTTTACCGGTACCTAATATCTAGACTGTATACCTATAGTCTTCACTATAAAATAAAACCAGTTACGTGAAGGCAAGTTTATAAACATGTAATGCAAAATTGCAAATCAATACAAACTCTAAATGTATCTGCAAAGTTATAATACATTTTAAACTTTTAACAAAACTATAAAAGTTCTAATTTAACAAGATTAGGATGCATCTAAAAAGGTCAACTGACATTTGAGCACTTTCAATAGGTATTGCTTCTCCTTGTAGCAATGACATTATACGTTTGATCATCTTTAAAACAACAACACAATAAGTACACAAATAATTCACATTTTTAACCTTTTCTCGATACCCTTCCTTGAGTGATCCTTGCTGTATCAATCAATATATTAAACATCAAGAATTGTACTTGTAATGTGATTCTTGACAACAAAAGGTAAATTATTTGCTTATACCACTTCTGGATGCTACTAAAAGGTACTTCTAATACATGACTTTTCTCTGCACATAAGCATACATGTAGTACATGTAACCTTCCAAAAAAAAGAAAACATTATTCTTCCAATAGATCAATTTACACTTTTTCTTCTCTTTACTTGTTTAAGTAAATGTCAAATACACTTGGAACAAACTAGTAATTTGATCACAATGCTTAGGGTGCAAAATTTACATTCAAATAAAAGAACAGTAATCCAAGCAATTATTTAACTCTAGTACATGTATATCTGAGTTAAAAGCACTACAAAATGACACAAAAAAAAACATTATATTCAATACTAAAATGCATCAGATTAATCTCCTTTTTTCTTATGCCAAATGAAATAATGAAATGTATGTTACACAAAAAAGTTACATGAAAATGTAATTTACAAATTTCTTGATGAAACTTAAGTCCTTCAGTCACGTCTAGTGTTCTTGATGGTATATTTATTATATTCATAATAAATCAGCAAATATCATGGTTCTCATCGAAGTTCCTTCTTCTTCATAAATGCAGAAAATGTCCATTGTATTTAGCATCAGAAGTTTTCCATTTAAATGTTACTATAGTTCTCCTTGTTCTAACTAAATCTGCAGGTACATATCCAGCTAAACGTGATATTGTAATACTGCGTACGTTGTTTGATCCTTGCTCAGTTGCACAATAATAGGTGTCAACAATTCAGAGTCAGTGCTTGTATTTCATAAAAACAAACGCATTTAAAGCTGATGAATCCTGTGAACTTCTTTCATTCCTTTATTAGATTCTGTCGCGAATTTAATCTTTCATGAATTCAGCAACAATACTGCATTCATTCACTGAGGCAGAGCAAGTCGTGCACCTCATTAAAACAATAACTGATCAAAATTATTTCAATATAAACTTTAATGATCCTGGTCTACTGTAGCACACAAAGTGATCGCAAATTATGAATTTGGTATCAATACCAGATTCATTTACTAGGGCAGAGCAAGTCGTGCACCCCGTATCTAACAATTAAATTAACCTATATTCATGAAATGATTCCAACTGATCCGTCCAACGCGATGAATATTGTTGATCCTGCTGGTTGAGAAATTAAATTCATGCCAATACTTGCGAAATGATCCATCAAAAACTTTCAGCAACAAAAATATCACATTCGCTTTGTGTCAGATTTCCACTTGTGCTTATTCTGCCTCCAATAACAAACACATTTTAGTCACCGGTCTGGTTAATGTTGTCATCTTCGTCTTCAGTCGGGCACTGCGCACCAATCCTCGGCTGTCTGGATACACGTCCTCCACTCGAGCCATCGGCCAGGAACATCGGGGAGCATTCTGGTCAGCAATCAGGACTATGTCACCAACTTGCAGACTTCGCTGAGGCTGCAACCACTTCTGCCGTTGCTGCAAGGCAGGAAGGTACTCACGTACCCACCTTTTCCAGAAGATATCTGCTAGATATTGCATTTGTCTCCAACGTTTACTGGAGTACATGTCCTTGTCTGTGAACCGCCCAGGAGGTGGCGATGACGTTGTCTTGAACTGCAGCAAGTGATTTGGGGTTATAATGTTCAGATCATTCGGATCTTCCGATGATCTCGTTAGAGGCCTGCTGTTTATTATAGCCTCGATTTCACACATCAGCGTTTGTAGCTGCTCGTCACTTTGGCTGCTTTTCAGATGCTGCTCATGAAGCACGGCATGGAGAATTTTTCGAATTGTTCTAATCTGTCTTTCCCAAACTCCTCCATAGTGTGAAGCTGCCGGAGGATTGAAGTTCCACTGTATTCCGTGAACTGCAGTGAAATGCACAATTTCCTCTTTTCGCCATTCCTTAAGGGCCTGTTTTAGCTCACTGCAAGCCCCTACGAAGTTGGTTCCATTGTCAGAATACAGTGCTTTAACTGGTCCTCTCCGACTCACAAATCGACGCATGGCATTTATACAAGAACTTGTGTCAAGGCTTCCAGCTACCTCTATATGGACTGCTCTGCAGGACATGCACGTAAACACAACTCCATACCTTTTCTTGACACTGCGACCATGCTTTATCTCAAAGGGTCCAAAATAGTCCATTCCAGTGTGTGTGAACGGTGGTTCACATGCTTCTATTCTGCAACTGGGAAGATCCGCCATCTTCTGCGTGCTTGTTTTAGCCTGGTATTTCCTGCATACAATACACTTCCTGATCACAGCCTTGATAAGGACACCTGCGCCAACTATCCAGTATTTCTGGCGCAACTCAGCTAGAACATGGTTATGCCCTTGGTGACCCACCTTACGATGCACATGCCTTATGAGAAGGGTCGAGACATGGTGGCTATTCGGTAGTATTATTTGGTGCTTGGCATTCTCTGGGATTTTGGCATTTCTCAATCTCCCTCCAACACTCAGTAGCCCGTCTCGAATTTCTGGGTCTAGCTTCTCCAGTTGTGATCGTTTCCTTCTTGATATCTTAGTCTGATCGACATCTTTTGCTTTGGTACCATCAGTCATTTCCCCTGGGAAATTCTGCCATTGAATGTAAGACACGATGGCCTTCTCAGCATCCTCTACATCATGGACTGTTAATGAAGAATCCTGCTGGACATCTGCGTCTTTTTTGGTTCTTTGCAGCAGCTTCGCCTTTAGTCTGAGCCACCAAGCTACTGCTCTTTTGAGTTTATTCCATTCAGAATAATGTTTCAGCAATCTCTCAACAGGTTGAACTTCATCAGCATGATCAACTATTCCTACCATGCAAGTTTTCTTTACCTCAAGACTTTCAGTTTCCTGAGATATGGACACATCTACAGCCTTTGGCCATTCTTCCTTGGACTTGGTTAGGAACTCTGGGCCATTCTTCCAACCTGCCTTCTGCAGCAGCTCTTCTGCTTTCAAGCCCCTTGAACAATCATCAGCGGGATTTCTTTTCGTGTCCACGTAGTTCCATTGTGCTGGACTGGATCCATCATGGATTATTGCCAAACGATTGGCAACGAATGTCTGAAATCTTGATGTCTCATTGCATATGTAGCGCAGTACTGTCATACTGTCCGTCCAGAAGTATGTCTCATTCACTGGTATCTCAAGTTCCCTTTTCAGCAGCTGATCTACTCGAACAGCAACACATGCTGCTGTTAGTTCCATTCTTGGAATTGAGGTTTGCTTGAGAGGTGCCACCCTTGATTTGCTCATAATGAGCTGGCTCCTTGCTTCTCCCTTGCTGTTGCTTGTTCTTAAGTACGAAACAGTACCATAACCCTTCTCACTGGCATCAGCAAAGTGGTGCAGCGAGATAGACTCTGCATCCTCAAATCCTGTTGATCTCAAGCATCTCTCTACCTTGAACCTTGATAACACCTGAAGCTCGTCTAACCATTCCTGCCACCTTTTCTTCAGGTTCAGTGGAATTTGCTCATCCCAACCGATTCTCTGTCTGCACAACTCTTGCAACAATTGTTTTGCCACCAAAATCACTGGTGAAACAAATCCTAAAGGATCGTATACTGAGCTGACAACTGAAAGTATTCCTCTTTTTGTCGGAGGGCGATCCTTGATTAAGATGTTGAAGCCAAACTTGTCTGATTCTGCACACCAAAGAATTCCTAGTGCTCTCTCTTGTGGCAACTTTTCCTTGTCAAAGTCTAGCTCCTGCACTGTACTTGCTCTCTCCTCCTTGGGTATGGCATTCAATACTCTTCTGTCATTGCTCATCCATTTTGTGAGGTGGAATCCTCCTTCCTTACAGGCTTCTTGTAGGCCCTCTGATAGCTCTGCAGCTTCCTGGACTGTTGAGCTTGAGTACAAACAATCGTCAACATAAAAGTTGCGCTTGATGATATGTGCCACCTTGTCCTCTGCAAAGTCTTCTGCTGTGCGCTTCAGGGCATAATTGGCACAAGCTGGTGAAGATCTAGCCCCAAACACATGAACAGTCATGCGGTATTCCTCAATAGGTTGAGCGACATTGCCATCTGGCCACCACAGAAATCGATGTAGATCCTTTTCTTCCTTTAGCAGTTTCACTTGTGAGAACATGGCTTCTATGTCTGCCATTACTGCTATGCGGTCTTGACGAAACCTTGTTAATACACCCACCAAACTATTTGTGAGGTCCGGCCCCTGTAGAAGATTGTCATTCAGTGACTTGCCCTTGAAAGAAGCTGCACAGTCATACACCACTCTAATTTTTTGCTTCTGTGGGTGATATACACCATGGTGAGGAATAAACCACATCTTTCCATCTTCTCTAAGAAACTCGTCTTCTGGTACTCTTTCAGCGTACTGTTTGTTCAGCACCTTATCCATAAACCCTGCATACTCTCTATGGAACTGCGGCTGTCTAGCGAACTTCCTCTGAAGGTGTGCTGCCCTTTGTTCAGCTTGTGGTCTATTATTAGGCATCACAACATTCCTATCCTTGAAAGGTAGCCCCACTTGATAATGGCCGTCTATGTGCTCTGTCGACCTCTTCATTTCTCTCAGGAACCTCTGGTCCTCTCTTGATTTCTCTGGCTTGTCATCTGCAACCCTTTCACTAAAGTCATGGTTAAACATTGTGATTAGTTGCTGGTCAATGTCCTTCTTCACGGATACACGATGTGAAGATATCTTCCTTGGAGTACCTGGCTTTGTCACACCACTTACTGCCCATCCCAACAGTGTCCTGTATGCATATGGTCCACCATATTCACTGTTTACAACTTCTAATGGTTCTGCAGCTCTTGGGACATTGTTTCCGATAAGGAGACCGACATCACAGGATATATCAGGGAGGTTCAGGTGTCTGAGATACGAATATTCCTTCAAGTGAGCTGTTGTAGGGATTTCTTCCTTGCTCACTGGTATGGTGTCTTGGACAAACACCTCCTGGAGATCTATGATGTTATTTCCTTTTAGATCCATAACTTCCAAGTCCTTCAAAACTTGACATCTTATCACCTTATCTTGTGTCATTGTTTGAAGATGGATATTGGTGAGTTGCCCTCTTGTTTGTAGTCCTTTCCTGACTGCCTCTGTACAGAAAACTGCATTGCTTCCGTTGTCTAAGAAAGCGTACGTCTGCATCTGACATCCAGACTCCCTCGATCGGACTACCACTGGAATTACAACAGGTAGCGTATTGGATTCACTGCTGTAATTTGTCATTGACCGTTTATTGTCAGCTTCACTCGAAACATCTGTTGGCATGCTTACATTGTCAGCTTCCCTTGAAACACCTGTCGACATGCTTACATCAGCAGTAGGGGCATTTTTCTCCACCTTCCGTTCTTGGCTATGTGAAGCAGTCATATTCTCTGGTCTGTGCAACACAGTAGGATGCTTCTTCTTGCACGTTTTACATGTCATTCGATTCTTGCAATTCTTTGCCAGATGTCCAGACTTCTCCAAGCATGCAAAGCAAAGCCACTTGGACTTGCAAAATTGCACTCTGTCTGCATGAGGCATGCCTCCAAGTTTCTCGCAATGCTCTAAGCTGTGGTTTGCTGTCTTGCAGTACATGCAATAATCTGGCTTAACATCCTTCTCTATGGCGTTCGTGTTGAAGCTCTGCCTAGTAACAGACTTAGCCTTGGTCTGCTTACTCTCTCCTTGCTTGGTTGGAGCTGACCCTGTTATATCCCCATACACAGGATTGTTGATCACACGAGCTTGCTTGCTGGCAAATCTCACAACATCTTGGAATGTTATGAATTCATTTGCCTCCTGTAAATTGTCTGCTGTGACCCTCCACTGAGCTCGATTCTTGAATGGAAGCTTCATGACGACCATCCTTATTGTCTGTGAATTATTGATTTCCTGCTCAAGATGAAGATCTTTAGCTAAGTTACCCAGCTCGGTAAGGAACAAGGAATATTTCTGCAACGCCTCACCATCTTCTGCCTTCACCATAGGCCATGCAGTTGCCTTGCTCATCATTGCGTCAAGAGCCAAGTACCTATTTCCAAACTTTGCCTCCAATAAGGCTTTGGCCTTCATGAAATTCTGCATCGGTTGGTCACCAAACATGCAGCTTCGAACGATTTCATTTGCCTGGCCTCTTGTGTACTGCTCTAGAAAATATATCTTGTCAGAATAGTCTGATGTTGCTGATTCGATGACGTGTTCAAAGGCCCTCTTGAAAGTGTGGTATTGCAATGGGTTCCCATCAAATGACTGAACATGTCTTTGAGGCAATGCTGACTTCATGTGGCACTCTAGTAATAACTGAGTAAGGTTGTTTTGTTGCCTCTGTATCTCCATCCAATCACCTGCAGCAGCATCTTGCCTTCCAGCACTATTTTGGGATATAAGCTCTCGTTCCCTAATCTGCTGCATGTCTGCAGATCTTGCATTATAATGCACTTGAGTCGATCCTCTAGGCACTTGCCTCATTAGCTCATTAGCTTCAGTTCTTGCAGGGACTGATGTATGAGCAGCTTTCCTGTTCATTTGCTCCGGTCTATACTCTTGTCTAAGCATAGGTTGGGCAATAGTCTGTGGCTCATTTATGATGTTAGATGAAGGATGCATATGGCTCGTTTCTATCTGCCCTTCTTGTAACATTTCTCCTTCTAACTGCTTGATCACAGCAATTTTAGCAGCTGTTGCTGCTAGCTCCGTTTCATAGTCAAACTGCTCCCTTTCTCTCTGAATCAATTGAGCTTGTTCTTCTAAGGCTTGTTTTCTTTGTAAGCGTTCATGTCTTATCTGCAGCTCAGCTTGCCTTGTAACTGCTTCTACCTTAGCTTGAGACGTGCTGCTATGAACGCTTCCTTCACCACTGGCTACCGATGATTGCCCCATTCTCTTTGTGACTCCTAATTGGGAAACACTATCACCTGGTTCAAGGTCCTCACAGTGACCATTAAAGGAATATCCTCCTTCTCCTAGACCTTGTACTGCACCCGGTAGAAAGAACTCTGTTCCCAGCCCACCGAGACTCTGACTGTCTTTCTCATTCATATCTGGTCTAACATTTGGTCCTCCTTGTCCTTCATGGACCAATGATTGCACCTGATTATCCTGACTATGTTGCTCCATCATGTAGCGTTTATAATCTGCAAACATTCCCAACTGACTTTCACAAGATCCACAATATGTTCTGTTGATTGCAGTAAAGCTTGGTCCTATACCTAAGCTTGTCTAGTCCTGTTTCTCGATCACTGAAGTCTAATTCTGCACCTTATCAATGCAGAATAATCCTTGTACCTGTACATGTAGACTGGTTCTTGCACTCCTGGTCAAAGTTCAAACTTATGTTTAGTTCATGATCAATTCACTTTGATCCTGTTCTTCAAAAATATTTAGCCCAGCTAAAATATTTGATCTTGGTTGTAGGTCTACTTGAAAGTATACTGCATGGTAACGTTACATAAACGGTAACTTACTATATGGGATGCTGAGTTGCTTCACGAACTGTATTTCCCATGTCAATTTCCCTGTATTCTGTTAACTGGTGCTTGGTCCTGGTAGCTAGGCTACTTAATTCCTTACTCCAGATCTGTCTGAATTCTTCTGAATGAGACTATGCTAGCCTCTACCATTGACTGTACACTGCCTCACCTGTCCTGATCAGCCTTAAACATGCATAGATCTAAGCCTATACATAGATCTATAGACCTAGATAATTAGATCTGAAGTCCTGGTCTAGTTCCTTACGAACATTAAACAGATCCACCTTACTCCTCGTCTTGGGCTGTACTGGCTCGAACAATGTCCAATCCCTATTTGGCTCATCAACATTCAGAATCAAACTTGTCCTTAACTTGGACCTGGTCTAGTCTAGACTGCATCTTCTTTAGACCAAGACCATTCATGGGTCTAGCGCCAAACAGACCTTAACTTCCCTGGAGTTAAAGAGTACTTGCTTCCTAATTATGTCATAGTAACTGCATGCACGTCTCATTATTCATTGCAGCTCACTTGTCTTGGCTAGCCTTTCTTGGACCTGGTCTATAGGGTCTAGATCTCCATTCATGAGTCTAGATCTACTGTCTAACTTAGATCTAGATCTAGACTTCCTTGGTCTGACTTGACCATCATTATAATCATGCATAGCTCATTACAGCTCACTGTTCATAAGACTTTATATTACAGTCTTTACTCATGCATATTAGTTTCTACTCGATCAGTAACTTGTCATCCTGAACTTGGTCCTGGACCTGGTCTAAATTGTCTTGTGTTAGTCTATAACGTTAAGCCAGTTTGCACCTGAAACTCAGTCATAACGTTAATTAAGCCAGTTTTCAACTGTTAACTTCGAATTTTGCCAAACTTCTTGAACTTGACCTTGTTTAAATTGGCAAAGAGGAATGATGCTGGATATAAACTTAAAGTTCCACACGCTCTAGTCTCGTCTCAGTTTCTTCATCGACATGTCTCAATTTCTGTCTCACTCACTAGCATTCGACTTACACTGCGCATCTCACGATGTCGACGTCCAAAAAGCACATCATTATCAGTCCAAAAGGTGCCTTGCACGTATACTTTATTCGTCCCAATTATCACGATGATGTACAGTGGCTAATCATGAGAAGTATGTCATAAAAGAGCAAGAGAATAGTGTTGTAGTAGACTAGTACAAGTAGGTTGAAAACTGTTATGCTTTCCATCTCCATGGCACATCTTCCCCTTCCATCTTGTTTCTATGCACTGATTTATATAACTTTCACCGTAGATGGCGTTAACCTAATAGTTTGTATCAACAAGTTTGTTTCGCTTATAATGACTGGGTCGAAATTTGAACAGGAGATTTGTAGAATTATTATACACTTTTTAATTTCAATTTCAATTTCAATTTATTTTTGTTTCCAACAAAACATTACACATTAATTATAATCATATACAATAATTAAGGAATAGATATTGGAAACAGAGGGGTCCACTAAAATGCAATGCTTGTATAATTATTGCACTCCTCAAAATGATAGTTAGGACTAAATGAGTAATTAAATTAACAAATTCGTACCTACAGAAGTAACTAGAAATAGGAAGAAAAAAGGGATGCAAACAGAGATGAGAACGGGACAAGAGAGTCCTCTACATGACAAATATAAGACAAAAGGATGAGCTGCACTCATGTGGGGTTGAGAAGAAGATGAGGAAGGAGAAATGCGCATTACATATGAATTAGTTTTGCTCGATTTGGACAGTTAACGCGACGTAGAAAATACCAACACTTAACACTGTGCGGAGTCAAACGCAGATTTTACTGATACGCGCTGGGTACGCGTCGCACAGGAGCGTAGCTGAACAAACGTACATTGGACCTATCCATTATAGCAAATGGGGGTGTATGAAGTTAGGCTCATAAGCCTAGCTGTCTACAGTGGAAATTGGGACTCAGACCGTCAGAAAAAATATATTAATTAGAGTGCATGATATCAGTGTTTTGATCACACGGGTCTCCTGAACATGTGGTACAGATAAAGAGAACGTTGTATGTATTCTGCCGTGGCACACACAGGCCCTATATATACACCCAACACATCACACACATTGTAGGCCTATAGCAACACACACGGCATATTAAGCGCATACAATGGCAATATATACAGTGCGCGTAGTACACTGCACTGTACAGAGTCGATGTACACGCGTATACCCTGCATGTAGAATGGATACAGTCCGGAATCCTGTTACACAACACAAATATCTTAATCATGGCTATACATACCTATAAATACATCTTAATTTCACTAATTTTGAAAACGTATTGTTATTTATGATATGGAAAGATTTGTTCCTATATAATTACTTTATAGTTTGGTTACATTCATTTAACTAATAGATATGTATAAGTGGTATTTTGTTACCATTAAATGTCATGCTCAATTAGACATCAGCGTTGTAAGAGCGAGCAATACATAGCTATATTGCACACGCCGCATCGACTAAAGAAAGCCACTTCAGGTTGTATTTTCTTACAGACATAACAATTTGTCAAGTCATTTTGACGGACCTATTTTTCAACCAATCATAATAAATCTAATATATTTTGAAAGCTGAGGAAATGACCTGTGTTCTCGACATGGTATATAATTTGTAGCTTATACCGTTCGCGCGTTAGTCCAATGGAAAAGTCACACAGGGGGCGTGAACAAGCACATTTCTTCTAAATTACGCTTAAATCTCTTCCAAATTCTACCCATAAGAGTTTTGAAATCTTAAAAATGACGGAATTATCTGTTTTCGAAAATTATTAAAAGTTACATGATTAAAAAGAGGAAATATCAGGCATTTTATAGATGTTGGTATCTATTTCGGACAGCCTCCACAACTAATGCTAAACCTATCAAACCCGGCCAAAGTACGATTTTTCTGATTCCTTCCCATGCCTTTATAACGGGCGCTGAAAATCTCTTTCGTTAGTGCGGACGGGTGAACGCTTAACTGTCCCATGAAATTGATATGGAAAGGAAATACACGAAGAGGGTACAACATAATATATCATTATATTGTGAGTCAGCAAGTAGAGAATGACCTTGTTTAAAAAACAAGACAAAAAATTAGTTTAAAACTCCTTTGATTTATGGATCGTCAAGTGCCAAACACTCCATCTCATAAAAAGACCATAACTCCGTTTATAACAAGAAACAATAACTAAGATACCACGAAATCAATAGCATTCACTTTATAATTGGATTAGTTTTGTTTATTCATTTTATCAAGGAATTACGGTAATTTCTATATAGAAATAAACATTCAATCTTTGTACGGGCACAGTTTTTCTTTACAGGTGGTTGCGTACGTCGCTTGCCAGAATATCAAAAATCGTAAAATTTGCGAGAGAGTGGAGCGAAAGAGTTGCCCGAATATGGATCATTTACAAATTATTAGGGCTATATCCCCCCCCCCCTTCCGATTACTTTAACATGAAGAAAATACTCACGTGAGTGTATTTATAGATTGCCCCGTTGACCTTTTCCATAAATGAGAACCCCGTGACGTCATTGGATTCCATAAAGGTATCTGCAAAGCCGGTCTGAAAAAGGAACAAAACAAGAAATATCGAAAACATTCTGGAATTGATCTTTTGTGTTATTTTACCATCAATCTCATATTGGATGAAATATAAACCCTTAGCTCAAGAATAGCTAGTTGATAGATAAAAGATTACATTTCTTCTTTCATTATATTCTTAGAACGAACGAAAACAAGCATATTGTTTTAAAGTATATAGGATCATTCATAACACATATACACTGGAGCAATATTTCATATTCAAGAGCTTTCTAATTTAGTCTCGTTGCCTGCCGGTCTCCACCATCTAGGATTTAGGAGAAAAAAATTCCGTTAAAGAATTTGTGTGAATTTGTGATCCCATGTTATCTCCGAAATTTGTCAAAGCTTTATTGTTGCCTATAAGCATTTTGCATAATGTGTATACTGAAATCAAAATGGCCACATATAGTTTCTACATGAAGGCATACTAAACAGCCCGAGACACTTTACCCCCTTATACATCTGTTCGACGAATCACAGGTTGCATCGCATAAGATTGGAATTTGTATATGCAAATTATTATTAACTACTCAAAAAAAAATTATATAAAATTATTTTAAAAACAAATTGTTTAAAATTAATAAATTATTATTAATTATTAACTACTCAAGGCTGTATATCCTCTCGTGCAAGGAAACCTGAAATTGCTCTGTGACCACATGCAATTATAAATCAACAAACCAACAACAAACAAAACATTTCAGACGAAAGAATTTTTTTAGGTTCGCTATTTGTTGTTAAGGAGCGACAAATGAACGATTATGTTATTGTCTATATACCGTAACATGTGGAGAGAGCCTGTAGATATCTTCAGTATCATGTTGGTCGACACCTTTTATTGGTACTTGAATTACAGTGCTTGATTCTGATCCCGGTGGACCACTTTCTGGTTGTTTCTGCTCCGCCATAATCTTCTACAATTGCTCTGCTCCTTCAGAATGCCTGTGGTCACCAAAAGAAGAAAGAAGAGTCATATTATATTCTACTGAATATTCATCATGATACATGTACATTCGTAATAAGCGCATAATTATTTTTAATGCTCTAACATAATCTAGTCGGAAATGGAGTTTCCCTTCTGAAATTAAGATTTTCGTCTCTGCCTGAATAGTTTCCCTGCTGGAAAGAACACACTCATTCACAGTGTGAATCACAGTGTGAAATCACAGTTCACACTGTGAACACAGTGTGATTCACACTGTGAATGAGTGTGAATGAGTGTTTTCTTTCCTTTTCCGGTTATCCACACTGTGAACCACAGTGTGAAACGTATCGACCCAATGTGAAAACGCCCCACTTTAACATTGTGGAGCACACTGTGATTAACAGTGTGAAACACAGTGTGATTCACACTGTGAATGAGTATGTTCTTTCCAGCAGGGTTAGATTACAATGCCAGTGGTTTATGTTACCATTGTGAAATCGTGTGCCATTTCCAACTAGACTAATAAGTGAATTCAGTCGATTCAAAGTAATAGTTATTTTCTGGCAATTTTGTATTTAATGTCAACAAAACACTCACGTAATGAGTGTGTACACACATTAACTATGGGTTTCCGGCTCAATTTATCACCGTGATCATTCATTGAATGTTAAGAGCATTCAAATTCACGATAGTTGTGTTCACTAATCCAAATCATTCGAATTTATTTGGTTCGTTAATATTCGTTACTCATGCAACAAGCTCTTCAATTGACTCATGTCAATTTTAATAAGGAACATACGATTTAACGAATGGTCATTCAATTTAATTTTTTCTCGTTTTGACGAATTTTTGCGAAATATTTAAATGAGTTTATTGAAGATCAAGGCCCCTCATATGATGTGACAAGGATACAACATAAAGAGCATTCGATTTAAGAGATTCGAAATAAGTTCCCTCGTTCGAATTCATTATTTTTGCAACAAATGTTTCAGACGAGTCATTCACATTTCAAATATAGGAGCATTAAATTTTAGAAATGGACATTTGAAATCAGATGCCGATTGGTTCGGCTTTTCTTCAGTCATAATTATATTCATGAAAGGGCAAACATGTTTTAACTCCGTGCATTAGATATAAGCACCAGTCTATTATTAGTAAAATCCCGTTTAACAAAAGGGAATCTGGAAAAAGGAAGAAAAAAACTTTCTTTGTTAACCCGATTTTGTACAAAAACGTAAACACAAATTTTAGCAGAATACCAGAGCATTTGTGTTTATGGTTGGATTTCTTGTTGTCTCCTAAATCATACGAATTCATCACTTTTACATTTTTTAAGGATTATTTACACTGACAGTATATGATCGTTAAATTTCTTGTTTATTTCCATTACTGTTCTTATATAATATATACACATTCTGTTTTAAACCAATGCATGACCTTTTGCATGTTTCTATTATTATTATATTTAACATTTTTAGACAAATGGTCGGATTTAACTGTTATTTGTAAATACGGATCAAAGATAGCTCATTAAGCCTTTGCAAGTATGTATCTATACACGAAAAGGCATACATAGATATAGAGACAAAACACAAACACGCACTACTACACTACACTTCACTACACTACACTACACTACACATACAAACATACGAAATCCCTGAAACTAAAATTTAATGAATGAAATGATAAATTGAATTCCCCTAAATGAAAATGAAAGCCAAAACAGGTTCCTCGGGTATATTGTGTTAATTTGAATGCACGGTCCTCGAATTCAATACAGGAAATCGAAATCAAAATGTAACGACTTCATTATACGTCAACGATTTTTTTTTTTTTTGGCCCTATAAATTAAATTGATTGGGGGGTAACAAAAATGGAAATGCCCTGAACAGGACTGATTTTGCCGACGAATATATTTGGATGCTCATAAATTAATTCGTGTGTCTCCCCAATGAATTCCATTGTCAGGATTGTAAATTTTAAAGACTATAGTACAATACAGATCAAAGAGTGAAAATAATGTTGATACGATAATGCCATAAGGGTGCGCTGATAAAATGACCAATTCTTCTAGACCGTGTAAGATCTCTCAATGAGAGAGAGAGAGAGAGAGAGAGAAAGAGAGAGAATGAGAAATAATGAGAGAGAGAGAGAGAGAGAGAGAGAAAGAAAGAGGAAGAATGAGAGAGAATGAGAGAGAAGGGAGATTGCTCGACTCAGCGGGAAAATTTATAATACCAACGTTTTCTACATTCCGATTTTCTCTAGTTCAAAATAATGGGTGCAATTTATTTTCTGACTAATCAGGCCCTGCCTTTTTACTAAGTTCCCTCATATATTACTCTTAAATGTTGTCTTTTGTCATGTTTTACTTTAAGTATCCTGCGATTCGTTAAAATTATTTTACTTTTAGTTGTCGAATATTATATACACAATTATGTACTATCATGTTTCTTCAATCGTTATATGGTGTATGCTTTATGAACATAATTATGTTTCTTCTTCTTCTATTATTCTCGAAGGGTTTATGATTTGTGCTTAGCTGTATGCTTGTAAGTAAACAGCCAGGGAACCGGCGGTTTTAAGTCCTCTCCGAGGGACTTGTTAATGAGGATAAACGGCACTAATAGCGCATCGACTTGGTATCGAAACCTGGACCACCAGGTTACGAAAATGCTTCTCTGTAAGTAAGCAGCCAGGGAACCGGCGGTTTTAGGTCCTATCCGAAGGATTTGTTAATGAGGATAAACGGCACTAGTGCATCGACTTGGTATCGAAACCTGGATCACCCGGTTACGAACAATTTTCTTTACCACTGAGCCATATCGCACCTCTTTCTTAATGTGTATGATATGTCATAAAAATTAATGATGTGGAAATTTGAAATAAACTAAACTAAAATTAAGAATCTCCACTTACCTGGGATTAAGCCCTTTCCTTTTGTAAAGCTGATTTTCAGATTACTGCAAAATAATTTCCCCTTTTCCAGAAGTAATTCGACTTGTGATCAAAGATGGTTTAATATATACCCTTGACTCTCTTGATACGAATTATCAGGCTTGAACTATACATGCCAATTAAAACGGAAGCGCGCGAGTGTATTCTGGTTGCCATATGGGGCGATTTAATTTATAATTATACCCGACAATAATTATAGTCGTACTTAAGACTATTATGACGAACATGAACTTTAATCTTGTATGTACGGCCGATTGCTGTGGATCTATACATACTCGCGGATGCTATTAATTTTATTTGACCTTCCCTCATTTTTTGCCCTCACGACTAGGGCAGCCTTTCACGAAATATTCGTAATTACAAATTACGACAAATCAAATCATTCATTAAAACATTATTGTAGTATGATACAACATGAATATTCTACAAGACAAAAAACGGGTCGACAATTACGTCTTTCTTTATTCTAAACAGACCAAGGAAAGTTTTCTGTTCCGTTTGTTGAAAGTAATTTTTGGAATATGCTTCTTACTGATCTAAGAATTGAGAGATCAAGAACCTCTTTTCGTAAAAAAAATTACAAAATTACTCTTAGGTGAAAACCACAAATTATAACCTTGTAATTATACAGAAATTGTATTTAGCAACCATGCAGTCTCGTTTTTTTAAATTGCAATATACACAAATCTTATTCATAGGATTTGGAAACACATTGTGTATTTTTCAATAAACTTTATGTTAGGCTTGAGATAACGAGAGTTGGACTCGACTAGCACATGTGCTATTTTTTACTCTATTTTACCATCGATCACAAACTCATTATAAATAGTCATTTATTGTTTTACTCTTGACAATAAAATTACTTATAACAATTTTTGAATATTTTTATAATGTACATGTATATCGCTGTAAAACATGTATTTTTATAATTCATGTCATGTATTTATGATATATTGACATTGTCATTGTACATTTATATATATCTTTTGTTTCAATGGTAAATAAATTCAATTCAATTCAATTCACCGACATCTAATTTAAACTCGTGTGTTGTCATTAACACGCGTTTAAATGGGATTTCGGTGACCTTTTACTTTTTACTTTAGGCTTCATGAAAATATGCCTTGACCATAAAGAAAATAAAACAAGGTCAGGTATGAAATGTCAGCCAGTACAAACAAATATTTCTGATAAAGATCCCTTATTGTCATATGAACTGTAATATAGAACAGATGGCAAGATGATTCTAGTCGGAGAAGAACCCGGCCGACTGCGAATCGTGGTGACGTATATAAAATTATTATATACGCGTCCACGATTTCAGAATTCTGACTCATAATGAAATTAGATAAACTATGGGCGCGTTTATATCTAGGCTTGCCATATTATGTACATATCGTACCCCACTATTGAACCCCACTATCATACCCCACTATACGATCGTGATTTGCGGGATGTCGCGTTTATCGACTCATCACGATTCAAAATAAAGGCCTTGTGTCTGCCCAGCTGTTTTGACCCGGGAAACAGACAGTTTCTCGGAGGTCAACTTCACACACAAAAAAAGTCATGCTTGTACACAACACCTGGGTGGTCATATTTGTATGTGAGGTTCAAAACAGCTTTGCGTTTATCGATCTCTCAGAAACGTGATTCTGGCTGTATGTCACATTCAAAACACACCTTTTTTGCGTCTTTAGATATGCCCATATCTAAAGCCCTTTAAAAAAGGCTTTGCGTTTATCAACTTCTAAATTTGCCTGAAAGACGTTTGAGAAACCTGATTTTAGCCAAAAATTTGGTAGATAAACGCAACCTTTATTGTGCCCTCTCATGCACATCTCCTTTCTAATGCGCATTTTCTCCTTCCTCATCATCTTCCCAACCCCACATGCAGCTCATCCTTTTGTATTATTGTCTTTCCCCCCGATCTCTTACTTCTTATTTGGCATTGTCTATTTTACTTTTTGTATTGTGACCAAGTTCTCTTTTCTTTGGCGTTTAAGTATTCTCTCTTGTCCCGTTCTCGTCTCTGTTGGCATCCCCTTTATTTCCTATTTTAGTCCCCTTTGTAGTTACGAGTTTGTTAATTTAATTAATCATTATTCCTAACTATCATTTTAGGGGTCCACAATATTATTGTACAAGCAATGCTTTTTAGTGGACCACTCTGTTTCCAATATGTATATCTCCTTATAAGTAAACGATTGTAATAATAGTTTGTAATGTTTTGTTGGAGATAGACATAAAATTGAATGGAATAATAGTACGACTAAAACAATGTGCTGTTTAATGTATAAATGTGTAAATAGAATAACACCCGGAATCGTTCATGACAGATTTATACTCGTCGACGATATTTCAAAACGAATAACTCGCAACACAGATAAGATGATGTTGCGATTGCCCAAATGTAAAACAGAATTTTACAGGAAGTCATCCATTTATTCAGGCAGTGAAATTTGGAATGAGCTTCCACTTAAACTTAAAGAAGCACAGACAGGCGCGCCGGAAGCAGTTTGGGATTGGGGGGGCAAACATTCCAGGGGGCTCACCTTCCAGGGGCAGTGACGTAATGAGAAAAAACGTTCGGAAGTGGGGGGGGGGCAGACGAAAAATCTGCATCACCACCTTACCATCTTACACGTTACATTTTTCAAGAAAGGCGTAAATTGGCGTGGGGTCCAGGGCGTGATCCTCAGCAGGGGGTCAAGGGTCTGAGCCCCTTTAGGTATTTAATTACGGTTAGATGAGCATCCAGGTGCCCTCTTTAAGCCATTGACATGTTCCAGGGTGGGGGAGAGCCCCCAGAAGCTCAGAGGTTTTAATATTTAACTACGGTCAGATGAGCATCCAGGGGCCGCCTTAGGGCCCTTGGTGGGGTCCAGGGGGGGAGAGCCCCCAGAAGCTCAGATGTTTTAATATTTAACTACGGTCAGATGAGCATCCAGGGGCCCGCCTTAGGGCCTTTAGTGGGGTCCAGGGGGCAGAGCCCTCGGAAGCTCAGGGGTTTTAGGTATTTAATTACGGTCAGACGAGCATCCAGGGGCCCGTCTTGGGGCCCTTGGTGGGGTCCAGGGGGAAGAGTCCCCCGAAGCTCAGGGGTTCTAGGTATTTAATTACGGTCAGATGAGCATCCAGGGGGCAGAGCCCCCGGAAGCTCAGGTTTTTTAAGGTATTTAATTACGGTCAGATGAGCATCCAGGGGCCCGCCTTAGGGCCCTTGGTGGGGTCCAGGGGGCATAACCCCCGGAAGCTCCGGATTTTTAGGTATTTAATAACGGTCAGATGAGCATCCAGGGGGCAGAGCCCCCGGAAGCTCAGGGTTTTTAGGTATTTAATTACGGTCAGATGAGCATTTTTACCTTATTTGTGACATTGGCAGGTCACTTATTTTTTCTCCCCGTCTTTCTTTTTTTTTCTCTTTAATATACTTTTTCAAAATGTGAGGGGGGGGGGGGGGACGCCACTTTGCAGACCATGATATAAAGGTTTCTAAATAAGCGTATTTTTAGCCCGACTGCGCATTAGGGAATTTCTTATTTTCCAAAAAATGCATAAAAAGGTATGACCTACAAAAAAATACCGAAAAATCATGTCATAACAGCAACATTTGCAAATCACTGGTATCGAATAAGAAATACACCCCCCTCATCAGTATGCCAGCGTTCAGGGGCTCATGTCTTCTCAACCCTATAACAAAAAACAGACACGCTTTCCCATTTTCGCACAATATGTCCACGATATGCGCGTATCGCTATTATAAAGACCTCCGTTGATAAATACCGTATAGGTGGCATGCGCAATGTTTATGAAATTTAATTCCTGTGAACTTTCCTTTTCTTTGAATAATATTGTATATGTGATTTAATTCAGGTTTTTATTATTGTTATGTTCTTTTGGGTTAAAAATACAAACCATGTTTACTCCTTTACTGCTTTTTCTTCTTTTTTTGGAGGGGGGGGCGTTTTGGGGGGGGGGGGGGGCAAAAATGCCTTTTGCCCCCCCACTTTTGTGATTGGGGGGCAGCTGCCCCCCCTGCCCCCCCCCCCCCCCCACTTCCGGCGCCAGCCTAGCAGTATTTAAGAGAGCTCTAAAAGAAATTCTCACACGATACGGTGTTCATTCTGCAAAGTTGATTTTTATCATTATCTATAATGATTCAGTTTTTATCATAAGTTACTTGACTCCATGTTTCTGTTAAACTACTTACCATTAACTAGCCAAGCGCTTACAGTATTATTATACCCCAGTTAATGGATTGGGACAGTATCCTATCCCTGGTACGCGTATGCTTATTCCCTCCCTTTAACAGCACGTACCCGCTATCTCAGGAGTCAGGACTGCCAACATTTCTGAACCCCCCTTTCGCGGACTTAATTTGTCGCGCGAAAAGTACCACTTTACCGGAGATTTTGGGAACACGAATGCGGTTCCTCCGATCGCGGAAAGGGTAGGGGGGGGGTGGCCTTGGGCATATATATATATATATATATATATATATATATATATATAAGTCCAAACACAATGACACTCGCATCCTACCGGGCAAAATCTGGATGGAGAGGAGCAACGTAGATAAATCGACCTGCTCGAGGACATAACTGAACCCCACAAGGCCACAACCTTTGTATTTAATTCCAATCATTAAGTGATGTATTTATTTATTCCTGATATTTATACAGGGTAGTACATAATATTCACATAATATATAGTAGGCCTATGTATATTTATTATATTCTTCGATGTTTGGTAACGAAGCGAAATTCAATAACAATCTTGTGAACTCATATGAGTCATAAAACATAATACAGAATATAAAAAGATTTACTTGTATACAAATTATTTGGTATCCTCCTAAACAATGTTGAACTTTTTCAACAAAATATCGTTGCATATAAGCTCATAAATAAACAACAACAAAAATAAGTAGAAACGATCTTGTCGAGCACTTATTTTGAACCTTCGAACGAGAAGCAAGCTCTCCCACCCCCCCCCCCCCCCTTTCCCTATCTCTCTCCGTATTATTCTCTCTCTTTTTTTTTTCTTCTCTCTCTCTCTCTCTCCTCTCTCATTTCCCTTTCTATCTCCCTCTCTCCCTCTGTCTCCTTCTCTTTATTATTAGTTCTGTCTTCTGGTTTGGAGTCAATAAAGAAAAGGGAAAAAAGACACAGCAATCAATAAGGCGACGGTGAATGCAACAAAAGCCGAAGCAGACATCACAGAAAACAAAGAAAATAGAGCCAGAAAACGAGATATATATACGACCTTTCAAGTTTTAACTTCCGGGTCGTGTAGCCGATAAACGGGACGTGCAAAAATGAAGCAGGAAGACCATCTGACATGCTGAAATAAACGTTCAACTACGGCCTATTTTGCCATTATTGAAATTTATAGTGTATAATTTTTGAAAGAGGAAAGATGTATCAACCCGGACCACCCTTTCCGCCAAATTTCCCATATGGTAAGACAGTATGAATATTTGTCATTTGTTTAGACATCGTTATAGCCGGTTTGCAATGATAACGCTAACACAGAAATACCGTACGCGGTACTGTACAGTATAGGCCTAGTGTATGTGAATGCCATCAACATTGCATTGATTGGCGTTTCAACCGAACTGAGTGCAATGCAAATGCAAAGGCGGCTAGCAGCAGAACATGCAAGCGAGGCAGGGAAAATATATTTTTATTATTAAAAAAGAATGGTGAACAAAACAAAAAAAAGGCAATAAGCAGGGCTGAGGAGATAATGGACAAATTTAGAGAGAAATTTAGATAGATTATTAGGCTTATTAATCAAGATCTAGAAATGAGAAATTCCTGACTAAAATAAAAAAGAGTGGAATCGAAAAGAACGACACATGAAATTGAAACTGATACTGAAAGAGATTTGTTCATGACTATTACATATCAAGACATCATTAATAGCTTACTTTACTTTACTTTAATATCTGATGTTGTAGGTCTAAGTCTGTTCATCGAACAGGATTCTTCCATGGTTGCTATTTAAGTATTTGTGGAGGGAGGAGATTGTGTGCTAAACTGAATAACATGAGACAACGGACAATTTTGTGCTAACAATAACATGTTTCATGAAGTTGCTGGATTGGACTGGGGGTCAAGTTCTCACCTCTCTCTTGTATCCTTCCTCCGCTCAGGTCGGAGATCGTCGGCACTGTGAGTCTGCCGAAGTTACATAAATGACTTTCTATAGAGTAAAGTACCCGGTTTTCGGCCACTTAAGACAAAATCCTATTTATTGGACTCTTTACTTCCTATTTATTATCATTTCTTGTTCAAATCATGAAGCAAATATTATTATTATTTAAACAAAAAAAGAATCCCCAAAAAAAATCACGAATTGCCATGACAATATTCATTTCAATTTTCACTGTTTTGGAGCCGGTTATCGGCCGAGCGTTTCAGTTTACGGCCGCATGTACAAAGTCAATAGGAAGCGCTGGCGCGCGCCGTGCGTTTCCGCGCTGATGTATAGCACAAGCGGGCGGAGCAGGTATCCCACGCCGGAGCTCCTGGGTGCTCGCCTGGCCGAATACAGGCACAGCAGTGATCGGAAGTTGGAATCTGAATTAGACGGACATATCGTGTGTGCGTCGCGGTGTGCGGCTGCATTGATTTAATACATGCGATGAGATACTTTTGAGCTTGCGACCAGCACAAAATCGGGCTCTATATCTGAAAAATACTTGAAATAAAGCTCATTTTATGGTACCCATATTTCTTACATACACGCGTAAGAAACTCGATTTTTCAGATTTGGGTAGCGGGACCGCCGATTACATCGCTAAAATGTGATATTTTAGGATATATTTTTCATTGCAAATGTGGTTCTTCAGTGACACTGGCATGGTATGGTATGTGTGGGATATGTGTTATGCTATTATGCGATGTATTTTAAAGTGATTTTACCATGTATCCAACCAATTGGCCGAAAACCGGAGCTGACCGATTACCGGGTACTTTACTCTAGGACGTTAAGTAGATTTTGACGGGTTGTGTGAAGGTTGCGTATAAAATAAAGGATAAGTGTATGCAGCTGTGTTTTGGCACTACTGCTGATGTGTCCAGCAGGGAGAAAGAGCACTGACTCCAAGAACAGCGCAGGCGCAGACTCGAAGTATTGAGCAAACTGCTTTGTGTTAAGGTTATCCTTAATACGATTAATAAGGTCTTGACGCACAGATGATAGGGCTGGGCAAGTTGCAACAAGGTGCTCAACATCCTCTCGCTCTGCCCGACACAGACGGCAGCAGTCATCAGTTGCCTTCCCGATCCTGACAAGCCTGACTTGGGTCAGGTAGACTTTGCAGGAGATCTGGGCTCGAATGGTGATAGCTGACCTCAAGCTTGGGTTGGCGATATGCCCAGGATACAGATCCTTGGCCTTAGGTTTAGGTCTTCTGGTCCACAGGGATAAAGAAGTCTTTTCAGTGAGGGCAACACATTGTCTGGTCTCAGAAGCTTGCATCACTGCTAACTGTACCATGCGCTTCCATAGGTGGTAGTTGGGGGGTTTCATTACAAGCTCGTCTAGAGTGGGAAGACTAAGCTGCTTGAGAGCAGAGCGCCATTGCTGGATGGAAGAGGTGTTGGAGCAGATACCATGAAGGAGCATCCTGTGTTCGATCCTATCAGAGTCAATGTTCAAGATCTGCCCTAGGAGAAGAAGCTTATCTTGTAAGATCAGCAGACTAATAGGGAAGGTATCAGTGAGCAGATAGACGGCTTCATCAGCTGATGTTGCTGGAAGCCCCAATATCCGTTTGAACAGGTGGATCTGTGCTTTATCTAGGCGATTCAACATTGCTTTGGAGAAAGGTACACTGGAGCAGCCATACAGCATCCGTGGCACACAGAAAATTGTCCAGAGCTTTGCCGCGATGTGAGGTACAACCCTTGCTCCGAGTGGAGAGGTTCCAACTAGGGCATAAAAGGCTCTGTAACCTTTGGTGATCGTATCTGCAGCATAATCATGTTGAGGGTCACATGTCCTGGTTATACCAAGGTGCTTGTAGGAGGATACCTCATCTATTGGCTCGCCATCGATATGCCAGGAATGTCCGCTGATTGTACGATGTTGGTTCAGCACGATGACGGCACTCTTAGTGGGGTTAATCTTGTACCTCCATTCTTGGGTGTACTGGAATGTGATGTTAAGCATTTGTTGGAGCTCTGTTGGGTCGTTACTAAGAAGAGCAATATCATCAGCAAATGCTATGACACCTACGTAGAGGTTCCTGATTGAGCAACCTAGATGGCATTCTCTCAGGAGCTTGATGAGGTCATCAATGTAGAGAGTGTAGAGCGTGGGAGATAAAACACCTCCTTGCCTCACTCCTTGCAGCACACGAAAAGAGGGTCCTACAGAATGGTCCCAAAACACCTTGCTTGAGCAGCTGTTGTAGAATTCTGCAATGGTATGCAGCAGAGCTGGGGACGGGTGTGTTGCTGCTATCTTTGCCAGGAGACCTTCCTGCCAAACCCTGTCAAATGCTTTTTGAGCATCAAGCATGGCAAGGTATAGCGGTTGGTTAGAGAGCTTGTAGATTTCAATCACAAGGTCCAAGGCTTTTCCTGTTAGAGTACAGGATCTTCCCTGCTGGAAGCCAAATTGGAGTGGGTCTGGTATTTGGTGCTCTTGTAGGTGCTGGGTGAGTTTAGGTTTGATCAACAGCTCCAGCAACTTGCTCAGGA
Organism: Strongylocentrotus droebachiensis; assembly: GCA_035222895.1. Classification (NCBI taxonomy): domain Eukaryota; kingdom Metazoa; phylum Echinodermata; class Echinoidea; order Camarodonta; family Strongylocentrotidae; genus Strongylocentrotus; species Strongylocentrotus droebachiensis. Next base: position 311,102 of record JAVYIG010000314.1, on the reverse strand, counting down.
CAGGGGTGAGTGTGATGCCTCTATAGTTACCTGGGACAGATGGATCCTTGTCCCCGCCTTTGTGAAGAGGGATCACAAGACCATCCTTAAGGCTAGGAGGAATATGTTTCAAATGAACCATCAAATTCATCAAGACAAGGATGAGAATCCTGGTATTGCGACCAGCGTACAATAGGTGTTCAGGAGAGATGTTGTCAGGTCCACTCGCCTTGCCGGGTTTTAAGGAAGAGATGGCAGAGCACAGCTCCTTTGATGTGAAGAGGGGTTCTAACCCATGGGAGAGTTGACTTTCAGGGTGTGTTGGATTGGGAGCTTGTGCTGCCCTGTAGTCAGTGGGTGTGGAAAGATCTTGGAAATGTTGAGTCCAGCCCTGGATGATATCCGATCCTGAAAAGCAATGACCTCCAAGGTTAAGCTGCTGCACATCTGCTTTTGGTCTTCTGCCTTTCACTAGCGTGTAGAACAGCCTGTCACTGTGTTCATGGGCCTCCTCAATCCTTGAGAGAAGTCCGTTTCTGCAGGCGGCTTTTGACTGCCGCAGCTTGGCACGGAAAGCTTTCTTTAGCTTGGCAGCTAACATCCCTATTTGACTGCTCTTGTCTTCTCCTGTCTCTCTCCAGTTCCTCCACACGTTAAGGTACCTCTGATAGCACTCATCCACCTCTGGATTCCACTCAGCCTTACCCTTGCCTCTGCTTTTCCCTTTTGAGTATGGTAGGCTCATCGAAGTTACAACGAGAATTGACTGTAAGCTGGTTGTGACTGAGTCCAAGAGATTCTCATCAGGCATTACACTAGCAAGGGTGGCCAGGATTGATTCGGAGGCTTTCTCAAGAGGTTCCGTGTAGCGTTCTATGATCACCTGCTTGGACACCTCCTTCCACTTGACTCTTGGACGACACAGTGGTTGGCTCAGCATTGTGTGTTTGGTCCTTTCCTGGGCAGCACAGGGATGTGGGAGATTCCAGGTGACCATGATGGGAAAGTGATCTGATTGATTCAGTGGCTCATTGTAGAGGATCTCAAGGTTGGAGAAGTCATCAGCCATCAGGACATGGGTCAAGAATGTGTCTATGTTGGACTGCTTAGTGCCATCATCACTTTGAAAGGTGTAATCATCCTGAACTCCCAAGATCTTAGATAGACAGGAAAACTCATTGTCAGTGATAAAAGCATCAAGGATGTTCCTAGCTCTTTTCTTTCGCTCCTTATTGAGTAGATCAACGTTAAAATCACCACCTATAACAAAGGTGTCAGAATGATTCTGTTGGATGATGCACAAGATTTCCTCTAAGATGGCCTGATATTCAGCCAGAGCTTCTGAGGTAACGTCACAAGGCATGTAACAGTTGAAGACCAGGACCTCTTGTTTTGCAAAAAGCAGTTGGACGCAAAGCAGCCTTTGGGAAAGTGTAGGGATGGGCTTGGATGAGCACGGGAATGACTTGCTGATAAATGTGGCCACACCTCCTCTACCTCTCCTGACTGGAAGTGACTGTATTGGATCATGGGCTTTGGAAAATGTATGGAATCCCTGGTGTACATTACTTAAGTATCCAAGCTCCCCTTCATGGACCCAATGCTCCTGAACAAGAAAAATATGTGCTTGCTTTAACAGTTGATGGATGAAGGCTTCATTCGACTTAAACCCACGGGTATTGAGAGAACAGATGTACATGTAAGTAGAGCTTACCTCCTCTGAGGAGGTAGAAGCCGAAGGCTTGATTCTGTTAATTGCATGATTCGTAGGTGCTGCTCCCTGATCGAATCTTCGACCATGCTGTTCGGATGCGTGGGGTGTATTGACAGAAGGTTTAGTAGAGACGTCAGGGATATTTTTAAATCCCCAAGTAGTTGTATTTCATATACGAAATATAATATTGGAGTTGGATCTAACTTTATATTGGTGACTGGTCATCTAGGACTAGGGCTTACTTTAATTAAACTTTTAAGTAATGTAAGAGATATCATTTTTTAAATATTTTGTTCATGTTAAATGAACAAAAAGCTGATATGTTCATTAAAAATTAGTGGTGTAACTGAAGTTAGTGTAACATTAGATATCCAAACAGAAAATCAACTGTATGACTAAGAGTATGAAGGGGGCCTATAAATTTCTGCACAACAAAACTATTCACTTGAAAATGGCAAGAATTGTTATTGTATTTCCCTTAAATTTAATTATGCTTTCAACACCTTATTTCTTAGAGTAAGTAATGTCATTTTCACAAGAAAGGACATCGGTGTCATTTTGCCAAAGCAAAAGTAAAGATTCCCTTGTCTGCTCACTCATTCATTTTACATGCAGTTTAGGATTTAATTCGTGAAAGATAGTGTTGTGACGCTTGTGGATAAAAAGGATTTTCACTAGATTCTTCTCATTTTTTTTAATGAATACGGATATTTTGTGTTGTTACATTTTTTTTTATTAATCAGAAACCGGCAGTTACAATTTATATGCGAAGACATGGGCACTCAAGCCATACATTTTAGGTTTATATGCATAACCTAAACATCCAGTACTGGATATTGGCAGTAGAGGTGTACAACTAATTTGTAGGCCTTCTCGCATTTAAGAGACAGTCTCTCACTTCAGAGACTCGGGCTAGCAGCAGACAAAAAGAAGAAAAAAACGGCAACAACATCAAATTTCCCGTTTGCACCGACTACTAGCCTTTTGTTTTTCATCTGTTAGCTTTAACGAAAGCCTATTCATTTTGTAAAAGATATTATACCATTTCAAACCTGTTTGTCATCAGGTTGTGTCAAGGTGTCTGGTGATACATGTACCTTTTGTAAAAAATGAAGAAACAAAGAAAATGGTTATTGTTATTCTAAATGGTAGAACAGGGAACCAAAAAAACTTGGTGAAAGGTTCTGTCAATAGAGGATGGGGAAAAGGCCTCCAAATAAAATGGGCTATACAATTCAACTAATTCAACTAATTGGTGATTTCTCTTTACTATAGTGATGATGATGATGTTCTTCATCATTATCATCAACATCATCATAATTGTCATTCTTAGTTTACATGTATGATCAGAGATTACATTTTACCAACACAAGCCAGTCCTTCTCCAACTGACAGCTCTGTGTTTATGAGACCTAAAAAAAAGGGGAGGGGGAATTTGTACAGAGAATAATGCAGCAGAAAAGGATGCCGAACCTGCATCAAGTAAACACTTGGTAGATGTGACCTTTTGGCCAGACGTCTTTCAAACTTAGAGTTAATCTAAGCTTGTTGCCTTGGTCTCATTCTGTGCTTTTCCTTTTCTTTTGTTTTGTAGGGATGCCCAACTATCCGCCAAATCAACCTGGAATCCCAGGGCAGTTCCCACCCGGTGGTCCCCCCGGGGGTCCGCCTGGAGGTCCTCCACCTGGTGGCCCTCCCGGCGGCGGCCCACCAGGGGGTCCCCCTGGTGGCCCTCCAAGTGGCCCTCCAGGTGGCCCACCTGGTGGTCCTCCCTTCACCCCTCCACCAAGCCAACAGCCCCCACCCCCTGGGGGGCCTCCGCAACCACCAGGTACCCCTCCCGCTGCTCCCACAGAGCTGGTAGCCATGCCCAGGAGGCCTGGCTTTGGTATAGACGGTCGTCCTATCGCCCTTCGTGCAAATCACTTCCAGGTGAAGATCCCGCCCCTGGATCTGTTCCATTATGAAGTTAACATCACTCCAGAGAAGTGTCCCAGGAGAATTAACAGGTTTGTAGTACGATTTGTTCTTTACTGGTTTCATCATATCCGAAAGGCTATGCAGTCCATATGAATACTAAGCTTCCAATAACTTACATGTAGCACGTTACATGAGCTTGACATTTACTTTTTTACCGATTTGTATTATTTGTGAAGAATTAGGGTATGTGTAAAGATCTAAATTCCTTCGTAAATCGTAATGTAATTTGTAGCATTCATGTACGCCTTTATTAAAATGATGCTTTCGTGGTACCAGGTTTAGCGCTGTGAAATTCATCAACATATATTAATAGACTTTCTGGAAAATCTTCTGAGTTCAAAAATTGGATAGATTTTAAAAATAAATGTTAACTGTGGCTTGACATTCTTGGTAGGGCTTTTTGAGATTCTATATTACAGAAGTGTAGGTAAGGAAATTATGAATTAGTTTCTTTACTCAATCAAAGAAAATAAGATAACTTCAGTTCATATGTTGTTCATATTAATCTGCACATCTGTTACTACCATCTTTGAATAAGCCAAAATCAAGAAACAAATATGTAATTTGTGGACATGCAGAGATGCCAACTAGTACGGATTTCCCGTAATTGGTATGGAAATTAACGACCATTACGGCAGTACGGAATGTTGTCTAAAAATATTTTTTTTTTTTTTGCGCATAGGGATCTATCGTAGCAAGTGCTGTACAGTATGGTGGCCATCCAGCACTCGCTGCATGAGAAAGATGGAAAATTATCAAGTATTCTCTTAATAGAAGCCAATTTTTCATTGAAAACTTATGCAGGGCTGTCGTTTAAAGCCGGTAACCGGTAAAACTTGCCGCCTATTCACTCGTTTCTTACCGGCTATAATTCCTATAATAAACCTTGCAAAAATCACAGAAAGTAGATCTAAATCAATGCTAATCCAAAATTTCCTTAATTTCGTCCAAGATATAATTAGTGCCGCACATACACGGCCGCAGTCGACGAAATCCCTTAAGATCACGAACGCGACGTCGTCCGTACTTACCTAGACCTATCTATCTAACGTTACATCGCAGTTCTCCCCCCACAGCGCGGCGGCCAAGCCTGCCCGTCCCTACCCCATTGCGATCCCGAGCACGCGAGAAGACGATGCACTGCACAAAATATATACACACTGATCATAACAAAACTGAAGCTAGCTCGCTGTAACCAAACTATCCGTTGCCGATTTGATATTTGAAGATCACGGAAACCGGGGCCTATACACGTGCGTGCAATGTCTAGAGACAACGTACTTTAGATTCTGAGATGCGCAAATCGGCAACAGAGTTTTGAACTCGGCTGGGTTTAGGCCGGCCGCGGCCGTCCCCGGCGGACCCCCGCAGCTAGCTCGCATGATATATGCAGGCTCGCGCTCCGCGAATATTCTATTTTCATTTATTTCCTTAAAAAAGTTGAATAAACAAATATACAGTGTCTTCACTTTGTCAGGAAAAACAGTGATATAACATTATAAAATGAACAGGAACTGAAGTAAATTCTTAAATGTATTCAATAATTTCATGTAAAAAAAAAATAATTAAATGAGAATTCATATGGGGAGCCAAATAAAAGTCACAAGTAAAAAAAAAAATCAAAATCTAGCCTCTGCTGCCCATTATTTAAATACTGTAGATGTATTCAACAAATCATGATGTAGAAAGATTGAGTATGGTGCATCATCTCAGTTTAATTAAAAATTACAAAGTAATGGTACAAAGTGATAAATAATTATCAACTTAATAACTTTTCTTATGAGTTATGATTGTTCATGTAATATTAAACATGAACAATATGTGTGTTTATTACAATATATGTGTAATACAAGGTAGGAAAGATAACTACAAATTTTCTTCTTAGGTATGCACCAGATTGCACGATTTCAAGTGGAAAATCCCAAAAGGTTCCTACCGTGGGAGGGGGGACACCCCCCTCCCACACCCTCCCCCCCCCCCCCCCTCGGTCACTTCGCTCCCTTGGGCTTGGTCGCTTCGCTCCCTCGCAGTGATGGTACCTCCTATAAAATTCAAATTACCTCCTTCAAAAATAATTAACAAGACCCCTGCTTATGTGTTGTGATGAACTGAAAATCAATATTTAGCAACTTTGTGGGAGTAAAATCACAACAAATTTCAGATAATCATGCGCGCATGCGTCCGCTTGCCATTCTTTTAAGATTCATGGCGCCGCATAGGAAATTACTGATTTATTCCCCAAATTACTGATTTTGAGCCTTATGGTTACTGATTTGTGCTCTGAAAGGTTGGCATCCCTGGACATGATAAATAAAACTGTAATTGCATTGTAGTTGCATGTATTTTCAACTCGTATCACTGGTCAAAAGTGCAGTACATTTTACTGGCAGTTGTATTCCATATTGAATCTTCACATTTATGTATTCTCTTAATATCTTTTCTTGTTGAAACAAATATACTAAACTCATTGGCCCAAGAGAGATCAATGCCTTTGTTTTAATCACCAACTCTATGTCTTTTCAGGGATGTGATAGACACACTAGTGACTGCCTACAAGGGGAGATACTTTCAGAACAATCTGCCTGTGTTTGACGGGAGGAAAAACATGTACTGTAAAGATGAGATTCCACTAGATCGGGAAAAGGTGAGATAAAAGACACAAGTACATTGAGAGAGAGAGAGGAAAGAACATTTGTTGTTTTATGTGTGATTTCATCTGAAGACAAAATAAATGAGGAAAGAAATATGCTACATTATGAGAGGATCATGAATAAATTGAAATAATTTCCTGCATATTTAAGAGCTTGAAGAATGTATGATCTATAGTCATAGAAAAGTTTTAAATTTTGTATCATTTCTTTAAAGACAGCGACATTTTTTTTTTAGGTTGATTTTTAAAAAATGTAAGTATTTAATGACTTGATTGAATCAACTCATATATTTAGCTTTTCATGCTCAAAATAATCATTTCATAGAAATTAAATGTTACAATTTTGGTAAAGAAATTAGCTATGGTTTACCAATTTCAGTTTCTGGTTCTGCAGTAATACAAGCATTCTTACACCCTTGTTAATCTGGTAAAATAATCCAATTATGGTTCCCTCTCTAAACTCATAGCAAGTGGAACTCGAAGTGACCTTACCCGGTGAAGGGAAAGACAGGATATTCAAAGCTTCCATCAAGTTTGAAGGCAAGGTCAGTTTGTCCCTGCTAGAGGCTGCCCTGAAAGGAGAAGTGATGAACATCCCACATGAGGCCGTGCAAGCCCTGGACGTCATCATGAGACATCTACCTTCATTGAGGTACGTCTGAACAAAAGATTCCTGTCAAGTCTATAAGAAATTGTTTAGAATATATTGTACCCAAAATAAAGTGACTTATTTAAAGAAATAAGTATATTAAAGATGTTCATGCGTGGGTATATAGTCATTCATGAAGTAGGCAACTTGGCGATCACTACATAACACCGAGCCAAGGGGTATTATGCTCTTGTGGGTACGTAGGTGTGCTGCCCTTTATATACCCACGCATGAGCAACTTTAAATGACATTAATATGTGGAAAACTTCCAACATTACTTGTTACTAGATATAAGTGAATAAAGCACTTGATGCTAACAATTCATAATGACTCCCAAAATGAAAAAGTAAAATTGAGATAAAGAGCAGGACCCTTAAAAATCATTATAAAGCTTGTGAATAAATAATTTTCTCATTGATTTATGTCTCAAATGGACAGTTACTGAAGGAAATGTTCTGAACCATCTTTAAACTTGGTTGTATAGTCAAAGCTGATTTATCGATCACTTGTATAGAAATATCATCTGTGTATAAACACTGATCACATTCATTGTTTTACTTGATTAATGTATTCTCATAGAAATATGGGGGTCATTCCACGGGGTAGGGGCGATTTTTGTGACTTACCAGAAGTGAGAAAGTTGAGAAACTATGTCTCCTATCAACTGTAACAATGTTTACTCAAATTGAGTTTTGCATAAAAAGCATAGCCTACTATCTTCAGAAATGCTCAAGCTTCATAGAGTATCAATATTATGGACCCAAAGTTTATGTTCTGTTTAATGAATACGATATCCATGTAACAATGGTAAAAAGAGAAAATTGGACTAAGCAAAGATTTTGAAGAAAAGCATCTGAAACAGGAATGATTCTGGCAGGGCACTACCACAATATCCATTCCATGAAAATGTTTCAACAGATAATTTCATCTTCCATGTGTAGTAGAAGATCTCATACCAACATGAATGTGCATGTACATTGTCATATATTTTGCCCCAACCTCATGGCATGACCCATGTATTAAATGAAGCTCTACATAAAATCCACCTGCCCATGAAGGGACCACTTTACCCATCTCCCTTTGTGTTCTTTATATACAAGTTTCCCTGTACTTCTTGAATAATGTCACTGAATATCCTAGACTGAAATGTTTACCCTTTGACTTTCTCTTGCAGGTACACCCCTGTGGGTCGATCCTTCTTCTCCCCTCCCGAGGAGTACTCCCATCCCTTGGGTGGTGGTCGAGAGGTGTGGTTTGGTTTCCATCAGAGCATTCGCCCATCCATGTGGAAAATGATGCTCAATATAGACGGTAAGCACACCAAAAGAGGCAGAAGTAATATTGAAAGTTGGAAGGTGCTACGCAGTGCAGGGGTTCCCTCGCCTTGAGCAATATATTTTTAAAATTGCAGATCTGCCAGATAGGATTCTATTTCCCTGTATTTACCAAGCAAAACACAGATGACTATTACTATGATGGCTTACAAAAAACAAACGTGCTCTGTAAAGTCAGAAGGGGCTTTGTTGTACAAACAATGATCCCATGGCCTAGGGCAAAAAAAATTGTCTCACAGGGGACCAGCCTGATAAGAATCTGGTAATCTTATTTACCTCTAGATTATTAAGAAAGTAGAACAATGGTAGCTAACACTTCATAAAGTAAGTTGGTTTACAAGACAATAGTGATGTTCACACCACAGGCCATGAACTTGAGTTTAGGTTGTGGTTTAAAATCTCGAATTTATCTGGTAGTTAAAGATCGTGCGGACGCACTCGTCACAAAATTTTAAGTTAACTCAAGGTACAAACTACGACAGATCGTAAGGTGAGCATATCACTACCAGCAGTGGGGGTCCTCAATCAAAGTTATGTGCCGTGCGGATGTAAATAACCTGGAGGTTATGCTAGCTTATAGTTCACTTTTAATAATTTTTGTTTCAGTCCCTTGTGAACCCTAGTCAACTTCAGGTATAAAACTACAATGCATCCGTGTGAACATACATGTAGCTATAGATAATAAGTGTATGTAAACGTTACCATTGTAGTTTAAAATGTCACCTTACACATACAGTCAAACCTGCTTTAGTGACCACCTGTCTACAACAAGCACATTTTTTGTTTCCCTTGAAAATGGTTTCTCATTGAAACATGTACTAAAGAACCTGTCTACAAAGACCACCTGACTACAAAGGCCACTTTTTGTGTTTCCCTTGGGTGGTCGCAATAGACAGGTCTGACTATATATTACTAGATAACCACTCTGAACTCTTTGTTTTGTGTAGTGTCTGCAACGGCCTTCTACAGCTGTCAATCGGTGATAGACTTCCTGTGTGAGGTCCTAGATATCCAGGATCTATCGGATCAACGGCGCCCTCTATCAGACTCCCATAGAGTGAAGTTCACCAAAGAGATCAAAGGTCAGTGCTCTTTAACATTATGCTGTTTAATCTTTTTGGGGGGTTTAAAGATGTTTCTGTGTTTTCTTTAACATTTGTGAATTTTCTCAAAATATATTAAAAAATGGGAGAACCACAAATATCCCTTTGTCATATTTACCTCAGGGATTTAACAACCTGTAGGACCTTTTTTCAATGTTTTTTTTAAATTTGAGTCTCATGATACAGTGCTTTGAGTGTCGTGGCATATTATAGTGATGTTTCTGCGAATGTCTGTCACCCTCTCTCCTACACATACTTTTGATTTTATTTGTTTATGTTAATGTTGTTAATGAAAGAAACATAAATGTCGAAATCAAAAATATTTTTTTTTTTTCTCATTTATGTTGTCCTCTAGGACTGAAGATTGAGATCACTCACTGTGGAAACATGAAAAGAAAATACAGAGTGTGCAATGTGACCAAGAGATCTGCACAGACACAAACGTAAGTAAAGTCCTGCGAGTAATGTTGATGTTGCTATGGAAACAAACCATGTGAAAACTCATGGAATTCATCTGTCCTTTCAATAGGATGAAATTATATTTGATTGGGAATTGAGAGTGACGTATTGAAATTGAATTTTAAAACTGTCCCACTAAGCAATCTTTGATTTTTTGAAGAATTTGAAGTGGTTTGCAATGATGAGAGTAAATGTAGATCTTCTATTTAATCAAACCCAGGTAAAAGAAGAGACTTGTATAAAAATAAAAAATGACCCCACTATAGCAAAGGAAATGATCAAAGAAAATTAGGGTAATACTGTAAGTGTCTTTTTTTGGTGTGTATTGTCATATAATATTGCTCTCAATTGTGTAATTTTAACGCATTTGTATGTGTCTTTTATCTGCAATCAACTGTTCAGTAAAAATGTTGAGTGTGTTTGCAAGAGACCAATAAATGCATCTTATCTATACCTTATGAATGAGATGGTAGCTATTTGTATTCCCTCATGCATTGAGTGGTATCTACCTTGAATAATTGAACTTTGAACCTGCCTACTGTTTAATAATGCAGAAACTCTCATGTGCATGAGACTTTTTGAATTTCGCAAGAGGTCGACATTCACAGAGTTTCATGCAGCAAATAATTGATCACTTTATCACAACCTAGCACAAGACTGTCTAAAAAATGGCTGCCATTAACTATCTGGGACAGTTCCTGATTTTAACGTTTAACCCTATTTAGCCCGGGGGGGGGGGGGGGGGCTTGAGAAGCCCCCCCCTCGACATTTTTCGCGATAATTTTTTAACGCAAGAAAATCTTGCACTGAAATTTTGTGACTTTTTTCTTTCGAGTCTTGCGCAACTTTTGAAAGAAATTTTTCGAAAATCGGACCTACCATTACAAAGTCACGTGTCCTTTTGTCTTCGCATGTCAGCCCGAAAATCGCTCATTTTTGTGATTTGTGTACAAAACATATGGAAATCTCATTTTTCAAATAAAGAGGTAAAACATTGGTTATTTGGTCTTGTTTAGATTGTAGGTGTTTATTTTGGGGTCAAAATAGTTGAATTATAGTTGGAAATGAAATAAAACAACAAAAACAATAAAATACATAAGTTAAAAAAACAAAGAAATACATAAGAAATTATCAAAACAATAGATAACATAAGGAATAACCCTGGTTTTTCAAATTTTTGTGTTGTATTATTATTCCAAAAGGTCTAACAAATATATGTAGTGAGAAAGAATGCTTAAATATGAATAATGTCTGATTTATGGGCAAAAATGTGAATTTAATGACCTTATTTTGCATAAATTACCATAAATATGCAAATCAGTGAATTTTTCAAAAAAATTGAAATTACCATAGTGTTCTATACACTTCACTTGACATGTATGCAAATTTTCGCGGCGATCGGGCGTTTCACGGCCGAGATCATAGGGGGGGGGCCTTAGAAGCCCCCCCCCCCCCCCCCGGGCTATGCAGTTTCAAAATAGCCCGGGCTAAATAGGGTTAAAACGCAATGAAATACATGTATTCATTTTTGTCTGTAATTGTTTCTTGTCCAGGTTCCCATGGCAACTTGAGAATGGTCAAACAGTGGAATGCACAGTGGCCAAATACTTCAGAGAAAGACATAATCTCATCTTGCAGTAAGTAAACTCATATTATGAAGTATTAACAGTTTCATTTATTTTTAAATCACACAGGCCCATGTTTCTTCCTTTTAGACAAGACTAGTGTACATGCCTCATAAATTGAATCCAAGAGATAGTACATATCCAAATCCAATGGCATTTCTGAAAAATTAATGATATCCTTACATGTCAACTCTATAGTTCTTCCTTGATGCTTGTTTATAAAACTTAGCAGCATGCATTCTAGTGAAGATTGAATCAAGTCTGGAGATCATTAGACCAATTTTACATCTTACACATTTTTGGGAATGGACTTGAACGGATTTGGGCATACAATCAACCATTGTTAATGTAGAAACACCATTAATTTTCTCCTTTGTGATTGTTTGTTTTCAGATACCCTCATCTCCCCTGTCTGCAGGTTGGACAGGAGCAGCGCCACACCTACCTACCTCTGGAGGTATGTAACACCCCTCTTAAACAATGGACCAGTCCAGTAACTCTGTGTTGAATGATTTGTGTAGACTATTTCATTATTTAATTTTGGGGTTGGGGGGAAAGGGGGGGGGGGGGGGACTTGGAGGGGCTTTAGTGATCTTGAATCAAGACATTAGCAAGATTTTTTTATTTGGTATGGTTTATTTCCCATTTTGATTACAAAATACAATTCACTCACTTTCTTCTTTAACTCTATATCATTACAGATTAAATATATTTCTTTACATTTCTAAATCCATCAGCACAATATAAATGATAATTTTGTAAAAATAAAAGCATGTCTTTGGTAAAATGAAAAGGTGCCCTTGCTGTTCTTGTGTTCATGAAATGGTAGCATTTCAACTCTACATTAGTCCTCTGGAAGCTATTCTTATCGATCAAATGGAATCTCAAATGAGATAGACCTAAATTGGCACAGTATCTGCTTACAGTTATTATTGAAAAGTGGGAAGCTGTTGTCATCAAACCATTTTTCCTGTGTGCAGGTAAGGTATTCCTTTTACTAATCTGAGTAATTTCTTTAATTTTTTTTCTTCTTCACTCTTCAGGTTTGCAATATCGTAGCTGGGCAGCGCTGCATTAAGAAACTCACTGACCTGCAGACGTCTACCATGATAAAGGTAATACTTCATCTCTTAACGGGGGCTATCCCTCCGTAGTGCTAGATAGAAGTCTGACAAAAAAATATAATGCTAATTACCAATATTATGGCTCAATTGGGTATGAAATGTACCTGTAGCCAAAATTTAGTTATGTACATGTAAGCCTCCATGGCTGAAGAATATGCTGCATGTATGTAAACCGTCTGGCTTCTGGCTGTCTTTAAAGGGAATCAAAACCTTCATACTAAGTTGACTTTATTGTAAAGTTTAAAAGAATTGAATAAGATCAGTAAATATCTGAACCAAATCAGGCAAGGAATAAGGAAGTTAAAGCTTTTTTAAATATCTTGTCACCGGAGGGCAATATTTAATTTGATGAAATCAACTATGGTGCTGAAGATTATTTTATTTTAATACACCTCCTTTTTCCTCTTTTATTGAGCCTTTTGGCTATACATTTGAAACAGAGTTCGTTGTAAACTCATGGTGTCTTTATAAAGTGTTGTAGTTTTGAAGGGTGTCATGAATATATCTCATACTCATAGTTTTTATGAATGTATTACCATGACATTTTTATTCTGTGACATAATATTATTTCTTTTTCTTGTTGTTTTTAACAGGCCACAGCCAGATCAGCCCCAGACAGAGAGAAAGAAATCAAGAGTCTGGTAAGACTTTCACAGTTCTACTACTATTTCTTTTTTTCTATATGGAAATCCCATTTGATGAAATGCATTTTATAGTATAGTGAATTTGATGAATGAACCTACAATTTCACAGGCGTATTAGACTGAACTGAACTTGACAACTTGTGTTATTTCCATTTGTGGAGGGTTCCCCCAGAGCTTGGGCCCTGGTTTATAAACTCGCTGGTTTCTATACAAGATTCAGCTGGACACATACATGTACCTCAAGATATTATTATTATGTGTTCTAAATGCAAACTAGATTTATTACCATATGAAATGATAATAATATTACTAATTAATATCATGTTTGTTTATAAGCCCAACTACTAGGCAAATATTCTCTACTGTGCTTAATACAATGTATTATATTATTTCCCTGGCTATTGTTGAGCCGCCATGATATACCTAGTAAGAAATGTAAGACCGAAAAGCTAGTAACTTTGGAGTACAAAATTAAATCAATCCTTGTGTGTTTGCAAATTATTTGATATTTCCTGTTTTAGAGTTTCATAAATATATATGTATTTCTTTTTCTTTTTTCTTAGCATTATTTTTTTAAAATCTTGTTTTGATGTTACACCAAAATACTTACGGACACCTTAGTTTCAGATCTTATGTCTAGAAAGGAAACAAAATAGACCAAAATCCCTTTAAATTCTGAAATTGTACTTCATATATGTTTTGTTGTTTTGTGCAGGTACATAAAGCTGACTTCAACAATGACCAGTATGTAAGGCAGTTTGGTCTGAGTATCAGTAATGAGATGGTCACCATAGAGGGCAGAGTTCTACCTGCTCCAAAGATCCAGTACGGAGGAAAGGTAAGGAAAGCATGAATAATAAAAAAAATATTTATAGGCATTTCTATAGCGCCGCCCATCTAGAAATTATATTCAGAGGTGCATTAATTATAACCCTGGCTTTAGCCTAGCTGCCATTACAGCGCTCCAGCATTTCAAGGAATTATTTCCTACCAGGTACCCATTTACTTCACTTGGGTCGAGTGTGGCAAATGAAGATTAATGCCTTGCTAAAGGACATTAGTGCCATATCTGGATCGAACCATGACCTTTGAATTTCAAGTCAAGTGCTTAAACCACTCGATTACGACAATTCTGAACAACAGTAAACTCAGCAAGTTACCTAAAGTTGTTGAGGCTTTAACTTGTTTTTTTTACCTGAGCATAATCTAAAGAGTCAGAGAAACAAACAAGTGACTATTGTAGAAAGTTTCAGTGTGCTGTCGGCTCTTTCTCCCATTCTGTATTCATCACGATCCAATAATCGAGCGCCTCAGTTCTGAAGAGGCTTGCAGCAAGCAAAAGCTTAACACATAATTTAGCAGGAAACGTTACTGATATTTTGAAAATAAAATTATTGAAAGAGACTGTTGCTTAAAGTAAAATCATATAGCATATATTCACAAACAAACTCATTGAAATTTATGTCTTTGCAGCTCAACAAACCCCAGCAAGCCATCCCTAACCAGGGTGTGTGGGATATGAGAGGCAAGCAGTTCCACTTTGGTGTTGAGATTGAAGTGTGGGCCATTGCCTGCTTTGCACCCCAGCATCAATGCAGGGAAGAAGCACTCAGGTAAGTGTCTACCCATTTCCCATTTTGATTTGATGTGGTTTATTCAGGGCTTAAAGCGGGACTGCACTACTTGTAGCTACTTGCGCCCTCTATATAGCAAACAATGCCTAATCAGTACCCGGTGGTCCCCCATGATCCCCTTTTTATGTTAATTGAGAGCTGATTTGATGAGATAACCACCTGTCAGTCACCAGGCAGGGAGGTCTAATTCCTCCTGGCCAAACTAGTGCAGATAAGCCTTAAATGTTGAATTTGGGGTCAATGTACTATAGGGCAATTTGCTCTGTTTTGTTGGCCTTTATTCTCATAATTTGTTTTGTCCAATTGCTCTGTATTGTTTTCTATTGATGATGTTCTGTTCATATATAATACGTATGCTGTTTTTATTAAGAATGAAAATAAAAGACTTGACTGAACTGAACTGAAATTCATTGGTCCCAAAAGGCTTTGTAACTGTTGTCCATGTCACGTTGGTACTAATGAGAGCTTCTTCGCAGTAGTGTGCAAGTAAGAAGGAAAAAAAAGGTGAGAAATTGCCTCCTTTCTCTTTTTTAAATAGTTGTATAAAGTGATATCAATGATAAATCACAAATAAGTTGCGATTATAAGACAGAGCCCTGTTCATAACTTGATGCTTTTTTGTCTGTGTGTTTCTAGGAATTTCACACTCCAGCTTCAGAAGATCTCCAACGATGCCGGCATGCCTATCAAGTGGCAGCCATGCTTCTGCAAGTACGCCGTGGGCGCCGATCAGGTGGAACCCATGTTCAGGCATCTCAAGAAGATGTGGCCCAAACTCCAGCTCATCATCGTTGTTCTGCCGGGCAAGACACCCGTCTATGGTCAGTAGTGTTTGAAACAAGTCAGAAGGGAATGGCCTTTTACACCGAAACCTGTATATAAAGATGGCTCAAGGAAAACATGAAAATGTTGTCTGTATATACAGGTCGCTAAAGCATGTTTGACTGTACTTGTAAATGCGATAGTAATGCATTTTTAAAACCTTTTTAATGTACATTATCTTGTATACTTTTTACACTCCATTTGACATGCATCATTGCTGTTGCAATTTATATCAATGTTGTGTTTTAATTGCTGTAAAAATATGTACAAGTCAGTCTGTGTACTGCCAGTTATGTTTCAATAAACCTTTTTGAATTGAATTGTCACCTGACCTTCAATCTCATGACCTTTGGATCACACAACCCTTGATATCAATAATTTCTGGCTCACATCACAGATACAAGGCTACAAATCATAATTTTTGTTTAAGTTCGCAACAAACTGTACTTCTGATGTTACTGGGAAGTTTGTGTGTTTCCTTTGGCTAGACATTAAGCAATATTTACTGTGCTTTACCCTGGAAATAAATGATGGCCTGGGGAGCCATTGCAAATGCAAATTTATCATACAACCTTTAACATCAGGAGGGCAGATAGGGCACATGTTAGGAGCATGGAATTCATATTATCTTGCTATTTACTATCTAAAATCAACTCAAATCAAAGAAAGTTTACCTAAAAGTGTAAGGGTCTTACCAAAAGTGTACATTGGATAAAACCCACCTATCAAATCCTTCATAAAATTCAAACAGGACATCCTTCCTGATAATATTCTTTCGGTATTTTCCACAGCTGAAGTGAAGCGAGTTGGTGACACTCTGCTAGGTATA
Organism: Strongylocentrotus droebachiensis; assembly: GCA_035222895.1. Taxonomy (NCBI): domain Eukaryota; kingdom Metazoa; phylum Echinodermata; class Echinoidea; order Camarodonta; family Strongylocentrotidae; genus Strongylocentrotus; species Strongylocentrotus droebachiensis. The sequence continues at coordinate 294,556 of JAVYIG010000314.1, read as the reverse complement.
GCCACACAGTGTGTACAAGTCAAGAATGTGAACAGAACCACTGCACAAACCCTCTCCAATCTCTGCCTCAAGATCAACGTCAAACTGGGTGGAGTGAACAACATCCTAGCCCCTAACATCAGGTAAGTGACTGAAGGAGCAACTCACAAATGTTCTCCAGAAGAGAGCAATATTTCAGATTGATTCCAAATAGCGTTGGTATGATTTGGATTTCGATTAACAAGCATGTTTGTTTCGTTTCCTTATATTGTTTCTAAGGTTTTGAGGGATTATGAGATGCAAACCTGTTTTGAAAGCAAACTGATATTTAACTGGAAGTATGATCATTTCAAATATTGTTTAATTAATCTATTTGTTCATTCTAGCACTTTTTAATATATTTGATATCTTGGTAAATGAAAACTATTTCATATGCATGTAGATACTCCTTTTGAAAGTAGAGGTCTTAAAGTTTCGCATGTCAGGTATTCAATTCTCAGAATTGTTATTAAGTTTAGCTAGTACATCTATAACTATATAGTTACTATTTCTTTTAAATTGTGTATACTTAATGAAATGAAAGTGTAGATGAGAATGGTTTGCATATTCAGCTCACTACTGGCAAACTCTTTGCTCTGCTTTCCCGATATTTCTTGTGAAAATGTCTCTCCAGGCCGCGCATCTTCGGAGCACCAGTCGTATTTATGGGAGCCGACGTTACGCACCCGCCGGCAGGAGACAATTCAAAACCGTCTATCGCCGCTGTAAGTTATTGGTATATGGTATATTTTGTATGCATCATGCCCATTTTCTGTTTGTTCCAATCCCATCCACGAACCTCCCATTTTATCTCAAAACTCAGACCCCGCATATTTAGCGAGCCTGTCATCTTTTGCGGAGCTGACGTTACGCATCCCCCAGCTGGTGATGATAAGAAACCTTCTATCGCGGCTGTAAGTCATCTGTGTGTGTGTGTTTGAGTCTAACCTACTCCTTACACAGCTGCACATGGGGAACATATTCTTATTAACATCTCATCAATCTCCACGTTTTATTTTTCTATTTCTCTTATGTGTATGGAGGGTGGGTGGATGTGTGGATATGTTTATGAGAATGTCTTTGTTTTCTCTTTGTCTTCTCTTTGTCTTGTTGTGTGTTCATAAATCTCTCTCTCTCCCTCTCTTCTCTCTCTCCCTCTCTCTCTCTCTCTCTTGTATACATTAGCAGGTGTGTGCTTGTTTATGTGCATGTCTCTCTTTTTGTCACTTTCTCGCTCTGTCCATCTGTCGCCGTTTTCTCTTTCTCCCTGTGAAAGTGATGTGTGGGTGTGTTGTTGTGCATTTTTCTTCTGTCTTTCTCTCTATCTTGATGGTTGTGAGTGAATGTCTCTGTAATATCTAATGTCTGTGTTTGTGATTGTCTCTCTCTCTCTCTCTCTCTCTATCACTTTATATCTCTCTGATTTCTCCTGAGGCAGGGTTGTGTGTTTGGGGGTGTATTTCCCTATCTCCATCTCTCATCTTGTTGCTGTCTCTGTCTGTCCTTTTCTCTCTGCATATACATCTCTTTGTATGTACTTTCTCTCTAGGATTGTCTCTTATGTTGCTGTGTTTCTTGTTTAAAACAATTTGGTTTTCTAATTTTTATTAGTTGTCTATTTTTGTGGTTTTCTTTATGTTTGTTGCTTTCTCATTATCTTTAAAAAAAAGTTTCACATGATCTAATATTCTCCTCTCTATCTTTCTATTTCTATCTTGCTCTCTTTTTCTCTTTCTCTCTCTCTCTCTCTCTCTCTCTTACTCTCACTGACACAGTCCCTTAATCCCCCCTTATGAGTTTGAATATGGATTTAAGTCTCTTTTAGCCCTTATCCACCCTCCCTTTCTCAGGGACCCAAACATACAATGCAGAAACACACTTACTTCGAAACTGCATTTTGATTTTGCTTTTTATTATTTTATTTTACTTTAATTACAATATTGTGCATTAATACAAAAGTAAATTAAGCAAAGTAATGCCCACTACCCTTGGCAGATAGTGGAAGTTTTCATATTTCATGGTCAGATTTTTCCTCTCTGTTTTGTTTTTTCTTTTTAATGTTGTTTTAAGTCAGTGAGAAAATGAGCATGAATCAATCCTGTTCACCTTGGAAGCCATGTAGATTTCATCTCAGAAAATTCCTTTACTTAATATTTAGTTTAACACATTAACAGTATCCCAAGGATATAGATTGTTATTCCCCTATAGTAACACCGCAGCAGCATAGATTTAGGATTACTGTGCTAGTCATTCAATCAGACTTGATCAATTGGGTCAAGCTCGCTTTCCATAACATGTGACAAAATGAATAGCGATCCTTTATGAAAAGCGGCCCTTATAAATAGCAAGCAAACCATAGACAATTTACCTCGATATTCATAAGGATCACCATTCATAAGGACCACTATTCATAAGGACCGCTATCCATAATGTGTGACTAAATGAATAGTGGTCCTTTTAAAGTGAGCAGACCCTGATCAATTTGACAAATTTTAGACAAATTGCTTGTACATAGGTCTGGTCGTATAGCCACAAAGCTAAGCATTTTTTCTCTCGACACAACAGGTTGTGGGAAGTATGGACGGCCATCCTAGCCGTTACTGCGCCAGTGTGCGCATTCAGACTCACCGTGTCGAGATCATCCAGGACCTGCAGGCCATGGTCAAGGAGCTGCTCGTTGAGTTCTACAAGTCGACCAGGTACAAGCCAGCCAGGATCATCATGTACAGGGATGGGGTCAGCGAAGGTCAATTCTTACAGGTGAGTATCGGACTAGACTGCCGCATTGCGCCATGCATAGGTCTGACTTTGCAACCAAAAAGCGAATTTAGACTTGACGTGATAAACCACCGTTAAAAAAATACAGCAGCATTACTTTGCTTGTAAATGAAATCAAAGGCAATAAGAGTTATTTCATTTCGTTACGGTTATTTAATAAATGAATTTCCATTTGTGTACATGCTGATATTAGTGTACTGGAAACCAAAAAAAAATCCTTTTCAGGCAGGTGGTCTTTGTATGCAGGTTTTTTTTACTAGAGTTTTCAGTGAGAAATGAAGTTCAAGAGATACAAATTTCTTCTGTTTTGGGGGGTTAGTTAAAAATTGTCTTGTTATCTTGCCTTCTACACATGGGGAGGGGGGGGGGAGGTGGGCGTCCTTTGATATACGCTCATTGAACAAATTAATCTAAGTCTTTGGGGAGGGCAACATCATTATTTAGAACTTCAAAGTCAGAGATAATGATGATGAAATGCCTTTAATTTCTTGTCACAACTTTCTATGAAATGTTACACATGTGACTATTAAAGAATGACGCAGTTGGGGTTTCTTTAGTAGGTTTGACACTACTTGTAATTTTAAAATATAACATCACTTTTATTTTAGGTTCTAGCGAATGAGATGAACGCTATCAGAGATGCCTGCAGGTCACTGGAGGAAGGTTACGAGCCTGGTATCACATTCATTGTGGTTCAGAAGAGACATCATACCAGGCTCTTCTGTGCAGAGAGAAGAGAACAGGTAAGTGGAAAGATGGATGGATGGAATGATTGATTGATGAAGGGACGGAAGAAAGGCTATGTTCAGCCACATATACATCTAATGCTTCGGTCACAAAGGTTCGTACGAACGATAATTTCATACGAATCTCCCTGTTTTTCCATTGTCTGAAAATCGTTCGTACGGCGTTCGTAGCAGTTCGTAATGGAATTTGTGACCGAGGCTTAAATTGCAAATAGAAGAGAATAAGAAAGTGGAAAGGTGGTGGGATAGATACATAGATGGAATAATAGAATGAAGGGTTGATGATATAAGTCTTGAGTGAGTCGATATAATAATAATAGTAGGTTTTTGTATAGCGCTAATGTCTGTCAGACTTGCTCTGCAATTATTACTCAGGCTTTAGCAAGGCTGCCATTACGGCCCTCTAGCATTTCAAGGAATGAATCCCTGCCAGGTACCCATTTAGATCACCTGGGTCGAGTGTGGCAAATGTAGATTAATGTCTTGCCAATGGACATTAGTGCCGTGGTGGGACTCAAACTGTGGACCTGAGTGAGTTGATATCTGAGTGATGGTATTGCATTGTTCTTTACATCAAAATAAATCATGGTATTATATCATGGATGATAGATGGAAGATGTAAGGTAGATGAAATAAATGATCTCTCACTTGTCTATCCCTCCCCTTTCACTCTCTCTCTATGTGTCTCTCCCACAAACTCTTCCTCTTTATCTCCTCTCTCTCTCTGTTTCTGTATCTCTCATTCTTGTTGTCTTCTCTCTCTCTCTCTCTCTCTCTCTGTAGATTGGAAGGAGTGGTAACATCCCAGCAGGTACTACAGTAGACAGCGGCATCACCCATCCTCTAGAATACGACTTCTACCTGTGCAGTCACGCTGGTATTCAGGTATGGCAGTCCCAGGGCCATTAAAGTTTGTCTACAATTTAAAACTATTTCTTGTCACAATTACACTATGGTGAAATATTCAAGTGCATATTACAATTTCAAGTCCGTATTACGACAGGAATATGTATAAAGTATGTGGAAGCTCATAAATTTGTTTCACCCTTACCAGAACTAAACCTTTTTTTGAAGGAATCTTTGATGTACTGAGTGCTTATAACAGTGGAGCTGCATGTAGTAAACTATTATTTTGTTAAGGAAGCAGTTTGGCACAGCGTACACCAGAGAATAATTTACATTACATGTTTAACATATTTTCGGAGTTTTGTGTTGTTGTGCTCCTTTAAAGATAGAGATGACTTGTGGAATTTGAAACAGTGTCTGACCCATCCCTGGGTAGTGTTTCACAAAGACTAAGATCAACTTTAAGTTGGACTTAACTATGGCAGGATCTTCATGCCACTATTTTCTCTCAACATTTGCTGGCATTGGTTTCTCAAGGGAAGTACCAATCGAGGTCACAAATCTACATAATTTAGATTTTTTGATAGTTCATTATTGTAGGAAAAATATTATCTAAAGATCAAATTGAGAAAACAATGGTGAGAGCAACTAGTGGCATGAACAGCCTGCCATAGTTCAGTCCAACTTATAATCAATCTTAGTCTTTGTGAAACACCCTCCTAGAATGTTAAGAGATCTTGCAGAGTCCAACTTATTCTCTTTCTTCTCTTCTCCAGGGCACCAGTCGTCCCTCTCACTACCACGTCCTCTGGGACGACAACGGTTTCAAGGCTGACGAACTCCAGTGTCTAACCTACCAGCTGTGCCACACCTACGTACGCTGCACCCGTAGCGTGTCCATCCCCGCCCCCGCCTACTACGCCCACCTGGTGGCCTTCCGTGCCAGATACCATCTGGTAGAGAAGGACCACGATAGATACGACCATGACAGGTAGGGTGCATAGTGCTGCTTCCATGCCGCATGTCAAACTCATGCATGCGATTTGGCTGCGTTGAGTTGATCACCTTCTGAATATCAATCTAGACTCATTCATTATCGTCAAACCCAAACGAAATCACATCAGTGTATTGAAGTGAAATCCATAGTAGTTTAATGATTTTGATCAAATATAGAGGAAAAATGCAAAAGAAGAATCCAAAGCATATCTTTATGAAAGCTATTGATTAATTTTAGGCTAAAGCTATGCTTCACTGCCATATAGATGACCAAACCAAAAATTGTTGAGTATAGCTCGATAGCTGAAGTATAACTTGCTTTGGGCTTGCACATGAACATGTTTGTTTAGCAAGTAATTTTGATTTCAGAACAATCAACACAACAATTGCAATTCAGATTTGTATTTGTGGTTCTTGATTTGTATGGTTGTAAATTAACATAATATTGATGAAATTTTAAAATATATTGGAATTAAAGTCATGTTTGGAAGGTCATTTGGATTTCAGATATAAAATTTCCCATTCCAAATCATAACATTGGGTCCATACCTAAAGATCACATTTATGGATGTTCAGAAGATGATTATTTTGCATGATATAATGTCATGTTTAATTCAATTTTTTGTTGATTTTGATTTGAACTCATACCATTGTGCATGTGATTCTATGAAAAAGTACTTTTAAAAAACAGAAAGCAAAATAAAGCTTGTGTAAGTGAGTAAAATGCTCCCATCAAAAGTAATAATTTTGAAAGAACCACTGTCTTATATTGAGCTGCTAGCTATGAATCTCCATTACTCCCCAAACCCCATGCTCCTTGCTTCAGTATCAAGAAACAAGCTTTAGAAGTAAGGTGGGGGGGAGGGGGTCATTACCTATTTTATTACTTAATATGTATTGTCAAAATTTTCCGATTGGGCTAATTAATATAAAATCTGTGATAGTTTATGTGTGATTATGATGTAATGGTATTTAATATTTAAAAACAAAAAAATCTTGATGACTTCCTTGCATTTTCCCCCTGTTTTGAATGCTTACAAAAGTTCCCTTTTGCCATGATTGATGATAAACAACTTATCCAGAATTTCAGTACTGAATAATATTGCCAGTTAAACATGAAAAAAGAAAAATACCTAGTAAAATCCTTAATCTAGAAATGTCTGTTTTATAACACCAAAGGAGTAATTTGATAGATGAAACAAACTAGTGGTGTACAATGTAGGTTGTTTGATGTCTGACAAAAATTTGATAATATTTGCCAAAATGGGATTCCATGGTTGGTGAAATAAACACAATTGCCATTAGTAATTTGCATACTGAGCCACCCTTTTCACTGAAAGTACTCTTGTATTATCTGCATGTTTTTGGCTAACAGTTTTCAAACTCCCAATCTGTTTATCACCTCCTCTGTGAAAAGTTTGTGTAAAAAAAAAGCAGACCAATTAAGCAAACAACCCTGTAGCCACAAACTGCCCCCAAGCCTCCCTCTTATAAAGCCTCAGTCTAGTTGTAAATGCCGATTCAGCTCAAAGAAATACTTGCCAGGCCAGTGTGAGAAACTCTAGAAGTATAAGAAAGCTCAAATGATGGATTAGAAGAAAATTATTAATATTTCCTTGTGTTGAGCAAGATACAAAGATGAGAGTTTTAAGAACCGTCGTTGACGTATTAAGATCTTTGCTCTGATGAAATAGTGGATAATTATTTAATCGGAGCAAACAACTAAGCAGAGCAGGTTTAGAGTTTAAATCTAAATGAAATGCATGTAGAATGACGATGAAATAATCTTTAAAGGGCAATCCAACCTCTCTCTAAAGTTGACTTTGGTGAAAGCAGAAAAATCAGAGATACAGATTGGTGAAATTTTGAATAAAATTGGACAAGCAGTAAGAGAGTTATGAGGGTCTTTCAAGTTGTATAGTAATCACTACCGTTATATATACTGTACATGCGGGAATATCAATTTGGTAAATTATCCATTTGACTGTGACATGTTTTGGGATAACATCAGGCAAAAAAAAAGGTTCTGTATAGTTGTAAATTTTGGATTAAAATAATTCATTTTTATGTTGATACAAATGAGGAAGTTGTCTACATTTACATCACATCGACATAACCAATTTATCAATTAAAAAAAAAAATCGCCTATTCCATTACAACTTTTTAACACATTGTCCGATTTCATTCCAAGTTTCACCATTCTACTTCACTGATTTTTATGCTCTCCTTCAGAGCAACTTGCTATTATTAAAGGTTGGATTTCCTTTTAATGGGTTGATTTCCGAAATGAGATTAAACTTTTTCCCCCTCTCCCTTGATTTCATTTTGACTGAATTTTATGTTTTACTTCCTGCAGTGTCATATCCAGTGCAAACAGCAAGTGAGTGCATAAAATATTGCTTGTTTCCTCACGTTTGATCAATGGTGCTCCACATTCAACTAACCTTTCATTTTTTAAAGCTAATTTTCATCATGTGTATTTCTAACAGTTGGTGTAATGCTTGTTTTTTTTCATTTCATTGCACTGTTATTTATGTTGATGTGTTTTCATATCATTTGCGTCTTGGCATGTTCTCATTTTATAACGACTCTAACCTTTCTAACAAGTATAATTTTTTTTTAAATAACTTTGAAGATCTTTTGAAGCGTTGTAATTTTCAAAGGGGGCTCCTAAAGAGCTCTATCAAAACACAGGGACAGATTTTTATGCCACATGTTCGTGTAGTCCCATATACATATTCCTGTGTACAGTGCTTGTAACTTTACCAAGACTGGGTCAAATTTCTTATCATTTTTGATGATTCCAGAACCTTGCAGTACACACCAATACTTATATGCTAGATGATCAACCTTTTCTGATCCACGTTTCTTTCACAATGCAATTTCATGACCAGAACTGATCTATACCTTTAACATAGTTTTTAAAATCATTATCTACTTAAAAACATTCAATCAACCAAGTGAGTCATGACAAGGTTACATGTACATGTACTACATAACCAGAACTCAAATTTATGTTTAATACATTCCTAGTAGGTTACTGAGTAGTACTTGCAGTATTGGTAGTTTTTGTTGGCTTTCTCATGCTTTGTGGACTTTTAAACAAATGTTTAAACAAATGTTTATGAACAAATGTTTAAAAAAAATAATAATGGTCCATTAATTTATTTTTGTTTTAGGCAATAATATTTCACATGTGTAACAATGCAGTTGTAACAAAACAGTTGTAACAATGCATTCACCAGTTTATGAAGAAATTCATTACTATTCTTGACGCAACTTACAATATCTAAATTCCATTGTTGGATTTGCTGCCTTTGGAAAGGGTTAAAGGAAAAAGAAAAGAAAAATGCAAGTTTATATTGAAAAAGTTGTGATTTCTTCTTGAAACAGAGAGACAAGTAAACTTGTCTTTCACCTATGCTTATAATGAGCCAGAAAGCCCAAAACGTTTGCATTCATTTCCTGAGTAGCCAAACAAAAATTGCTTAACTTAACATGTTCATTTTTAAAGCCCATTGCTACATGTATGTGTTCGGAATCGGTGGAGGATATTTAGTTGTCTAATACCTGAGGAATATTCATTACTAGTAGATAACAGGTCATGTTGATGTCCTTTTCACTTCTAACACTTCCAAGGATTTCCTGTTGGCTTTCCTATCTCATATTTACAGCCTTTTTAATTGAAACTTACTTCATGTTGCTGTGTCTTATCATGTACTCATTGTTAGAGAATTAGAAGAGTAGGAATAGAGCTAGAACCATAGTACACTAATTGTAGAACATTTACAGTTACATTTGCATTTAATATATTTTTTTTTCTTCTGTTGGTTGAATAGCTTACTGTGTTTGATGTGTAGACAGAAATATATTTAGGGCAGGTTTTTTGAAATTTATTTATTTCTGGTAACGTACAATGTACTGTGATGTTTGAAAACAGACATTTGAACCTGTAAGTTCGTATTCTACATGAAGTTAAACCCATGCTGAGTTTAAGCTTAATCCCATGTTGAGTTTAAGCTCAATCCAAAATTGAGTCTAACAAAGGGAATTAGACTAAGGTTTAAGTTTTCTCTTTATGAAAAAGATTTCCCCTTTTTTCACAAATTTTGGTGCTCTAGTTTAGGTTTAGTTGATATAGGGTTTGGTTTAGTGTTACCATTGGATATTAGGTTAGGTTAGGGTATAGCGTTTGGTCCATTCTTGAAAGTAGGACTCTGGTGACTAGTGCTCCAGCGACGTTTCCTCAGAGCATTAGTTTGTCAGAGGAACATGGTTAAGGTTAGCGCTGTAATCAGGTTTTAGGTAAAGCTTAGGTTTTGTTCAGGGTTAGTTTTAGTCCTAGGTTCAAGTTCGAAATCTGGACAGTGTAGGCACTAGGCAATTGACTGCTGATTTTTTTTTGCCAGAGTATGTGTCATAGAATCTTTATTGCGGGCTCTTTGATACATCTTCTCTAATACTGTTTGCTACATGTTTATAATTCTTTGTTCTGTATCCATTGTGAAGTTGCTAGCGTAGTTCCTGAACTTATACCATTGCCATTAGTCATTAGTAGAGTTGCAACACCATCATTTAGGATTTGGGCTTAGATTTTGTTCAATGATTGTCATCCTATTTCCCCCTTTTGCTGTTCAAAATAAACATGATCTATAGTATCTTTGTTTATATCTCTGTCACAATGTAAATGTGGTTTTGGTGCAAGTTACGAGGAATTTCAAAATGTGATAATTCTGGGGTCGTATTCTGGAAACTAAGGATTCCTTCTATGTTAGTGAAAAGTGTGTTCATTGTCACTATTAATACATTAAAATGGCTCAGAATAACACTCATTATTTGTGCTTGCAGAGACCTCACTCTGAACCACATCTACGCAAATGCAGACAGCCATGTGCAAAACCTAACCAGTGACTTGCTCATAAGGCCTTAAAAAAAAAATCTTGTATTGCCCTTTGCGACTGACCCAAAAATCTTGAAACCAATGGTCGTCCTTTTTTTTTTTTTTACCGTTTTTTTTAGAAGAAAACAAATATCAAAGCATTCAAAAGTGAGAAATATCAGCCCAAAGAGGGAGCAAAAAAAAAAGAAAGGAAAGATTTCCAACCGATCATGTTTTGGCACCCAAAGGGCAATACAACATCTTTTTTTTTAGGCCTAATTGAATTTGTGGGGACAATTGATGTACCTAAAAGATATCATAGTTTTCAGAATACCATCCCTGTTTTCCAAGCCTCACTCAGTGATTACAACGATCGTTATTCCTCTTTTCTTGCTCAACAGTGGGGGAGACGGCAGCCATCACGGACGTGACGGCTACGGACGCACCCCGAAGGAGATGTCTGCTGCCATCAAGGTTCATGATGATACACTCAAGGTCATGTACTTCGCCTAGGTGTCAGAGGTCAGAGAGAGAGGATCCATGGTCAAGTTAAGAAATCAGAGAATCACCTAAGGAAAGAGCATCATCTAGAAAGCTAGCCCAGAAATATCAACAATGAAGAATTACTGTGACATCAAGGTTGCAAGCAGTTGCTCATTGCAACAAATCTAATGAGAAATCACGGAAAAGATCATGTTACAACAAACGTACTGGCCCAGTTTTCTATCCGCTGTGTCCTCAAGCTTACGTCTTAACCATAGGTAGCTTTGAAATTAATTCAAAACTTTCGTAAATCATTTCAGGCATTGAAAAATCTTGTTAACTGATCTGTTGCTAGATCATTAAATTTTATTTTGTATATGTTAGTCCGGGAAAAACGTCATCTCAACAAAAAGTTTCCATTGGTTTGCATTTAACTTTCAATCATTGAGGGATTGTTTTTATTTTGAGAATGAGTTGAAACCATTGAGCTAAACAAGAGACTAATTTCAACATCACATAACAATTTTGTTGAAACGCGTGTTCACAAGGCATTTAGTAATGATTATAGTGATGATTATGTATTTAATGTAGATACTATTTCTCTCCTCGATCTCTTTCTCATCACTCTCTTTTAAATTATATGGAGTAGTTGTCCACATAGATGTGTGAACGTCATACAATTAATGTCTTGTGGAATATCTATGAAGTGCTGAATTTGTGTTCAATGCAGTATATCAACCACTGACCAAAATGGACCTGAACTATGCCAGATTGATGATTACTGTTACTCAAGAAAAAATGAAATGGGGTTCGATTGTTTGGAATCTAAGGCGTTGTATAGTGTGTGATGGTTATATTAAACCCAAATCATTGAATGCTTTCATTATCCTAATAAGCACAAACTATTGTAATAAGACATTGAATAACAAACTTTTGATCTTCCAATGAAATTCTACGAGTAGAAGAAACATCAAATATGAGTTTAGAAAAATTGTTGATTAGCTTTCATCCAGTCAGTGGCCTTAGCAGCTGAACATCTGGGACCCGTTTCACAAAGCCTTTTTTCAATGACAAATTACAGAAATCAGTGACAAATCTGCTGATGACCAATCAGAAGCAAGGATTTCACTAGCTTATAACAAAAACTGTAATTTGTCACTGATGACAAGTTTTGTGAAACGCCCCCCAGATATAAAGTTGAGAATTTAAGAAGTTTAATTTCTTTTTGATTCTCATCTGACTAAGGCTCAATACCCTTTTGTATATATAAACATGTTTGCCCCAAAGTGTCATAAATGGTATTTTTATTGTTTTTTCTTCAGCGTGGGACATTATTTGTGTAATTTGAATCGTGGAACTGTGTTTTTTATGTGAGAATGGTACTAGTACAGACCCTCGGTCAGTTTAAGCAACATATATCTCTCGGTTGTAATCGTTGGTCAGAATAGCATATTAAAAATGGTGTCATATGGTTTTAGGGCCAGGTATTTAAAAAAGAAATATTTTAGATATCATACTTTTATTCTGATCAATGTATAATTGAGATGCAGAAATGTATTGAATAATTAAGAGCACATAGATTATCGTTTTTTGGTTTTATGTATAGAAGCAGATCCGATTAAGGTAACACTTTGTGTTTTGCTGTATTGTCTTTTTGCAATATAGCAAATCATCGATCCTCAAATTATTTCAATAATAGATGAATTTCATACCATGAAATTGATTCATGATATGATGATTTCTATTTTGATACAATACAGAAAATGGCACAAACATTTTTGAATAACATTAAAATGGAACTTGCCGAGCACAAATTACTCTAGCTTTCTTTCAGTCGCATGTTTTGGAGAGAAAATTGTTTTGAACATGCATGACTTTTTCCAATTCTTGTACCTCTTTTTTCTTTACACATAAAACATGTCTGTACAGTCTCATTCTGTGAGCCTTCACAAGTATATTGAATATGGTTATTTTCACATTTTATGTCATGAGCTTGAATTATTCCATTCATACTGCTACAGGATGAAAATGTGGGAACAAAAACAAGCTTATGTGGACAGCTCTCTCGAATCGGGTGTTTTCCAGGTATTTTTTGTTTAAAAGATGATATACATGTAAGACTTAAGAGTAAAGACGTATTTAAATGTCTTCAATTCCATAATCTTCAATTGTATAATGTTCAATCAACTCTTCAAATTTATACTGTGGAGCAAAACTTGTATTAACCCTTTCCCACCCACTCATCTCCCTTTACTAGTGTAAGATGATAATGGATGGACTAGTTTGGAATGTAGTTTATTTAGTGCAAAATACAGTGATGTGTGTGACCATCATGTTTTTTTCTTCTTCTTTTCCATGAGTTGTGTGTTCTGAGCATTCATTCTGGTTGTAGTCGGTAAAATGATACTGCCATGTGCTAAAATGTCAAAGTGCTGATATCCAACACAAAGTGATTCATATTATCCGACTGTAAATTTCTTAGATATCCTATAGCTTTAAAAATAACTGCAGGATTAATATTGGTGGAGTTTGCATTTTCCACTAGATTTTTTAGCTTGGTAAATTAATGATGTAGGTGCTAGGTATTGGTAAAGATCTTGTTACCTCAGACTCCAAATTTGATTTGCCTGTTTTCATAAATGCAGACCGAGTTAGACCTGGTTAAACTTAGTCCACTGTTGGAAGTGCAAAGTGTTGTCCTCTTTATTCTGTTAAAATAATTGTAATTTTGTAACAAAATGATTATATGTACAAGATAATTAAGGTATGAAATGAAAATGACAAATTGATTTCATAATTACAAGATTTTTGCTTGTTCGTCTAGTTACAGAATTATGATATTTTTTCTTAATGAAGAGGTTGACAGTTGGCATTTCATAAGTCAGTGGACTAATATTCTACCCACCTAGGCGGTGTTAACACCTCAACGTTTGTTTGTCCACAAGTATAATGGATATTGAGCGTTGACTTTGTACAATGTGATTCTAGTACATTTTGTACTGACACAGTTCACCAAATCAATGCATTTATCGAAATGTATATAACTTGCCGATCCTATTCGCACATCTGCTGTAACGAGAAGCATTATCAGAAATTGTATCGCTTCTAATAATACACTTTTCCATTCATGTCACGACTACCAATGCACTTGTACATTTGTTTAGGCAAGAACCATATTTGTTTAGTTCTAGCTGGCCGCTCTGTCCATTTCACAATTACAAAGAGCACAAATTTTTAATTTGCCATTAAAGGGTGAAGTTATGCATCGTTTTGTTTTGAAAAAGCAATATTTTATACCTTGATTTTCAGCTATTATATACTTAAGAACATTTCAAGCGTAGATATTCATGTTTTTTTTTAGAACGCGCATTCACTGCTGTATAAAGTAGCAAGTATGTTACCATTTTAGGTTGCTCAAATCACTAAGAGATTCCTGGTTTGATTGGATAGCTTTGATCTTATTCTTCCTTATTCTCTCTGTTTAGTCTAGTGTACATGTTAATTCAGAATCTGTAATTATGAGCAGTACATAACACAGAGTATTTTATACCATCTTGTGTGTTTGAAATTGTGAGGTATACTGAAATAAATGCAGTACATCACACAAGCGACGTAACTAACAAGAGAAATAATATTCTACTTCTGTTTTTCAGAGATTAGTAAGTATTGTAAGATCACAGGTAGCTACATGAAACTGCACAAAAAAAGAATTGTACAATTGTAATCTACGCTGTTTTTTGATATGTAAATGGTAACTCACTTTCATGCTGTTGTAAATAGTCTTATTTTCTAATGGAATAAACACGGGAAGTAATCATGTTGAAGTGGAATTTTGTTGACACCATTATATGCCTATTTGTAGTCACTCTAGTGAGGAGAAGGAAACATAGAAGATAGAGAATATAGTTTTAGTAGAGTTGATTTATTATAAAGTGCTTTGATGCGTAACAGCCATATAACATCTTCATCGGGTGCGTACCTTTCTTCTTAATTATTTATCTACATGTAATGATCGATGATAGTTTGAGAGTGGAAAGTTTGAGAGACATAATATTTCCTAGTGCATGTATTTAGCAGGAGTAGAGGGGGTAGCTTGCCAAACACATGCAAAGCCATCTATACACAGAGTTTGTACAACCTAGTTTAAGTTGGACACAATATGGCGACTACTGCTTTGTTGGGCAAGCACAAAACAAAAGAATATACGCCATTTTGTGACCCAGTGAAACCAAATTGGCCAAACTCTGTGTATAGATGGCTCTGAGCACATGTTAACTCAACTTTTTATTTTATGTATACTCCTCGCTTTTATATGTGAGATTGCCCTTTTCTGATTGGAGCTTTGTTCCCACTGCTACAAAAGCCTTGTGGAAGAGATCGTTTTGAGGGATCCACACTACGTTTTGTCTGAAGCATGTTCCTATTTCTGCACCCAAAGGCTAAGATCGACTTTAAGTTTTATTTAACTATGGCAGGCAATTCATGCCACTGTTTGCTCTCACTATTGGTCTCTCAATTATGATCTTTAGATAATATTTTACTTTAATAATGAACTATAAAAAATGTAAAATTCTGTAGATTTGTGACCATGATTTATACGTCTCTTGAGAAACCAATGCCAGGAATGGTTAGAGAAACTAGTGGCATGAATGGCCTGCCATAATTAGGTCCAACTTAAAGTCGATCTTAGTGTTTGTGAAACACGCCCCTGGCGTGCAATCTGTAAAGACCTTGCAACTGGGGGGATTATTCAGCGTTAAAATGAGGGCAGTGTTCGTCGCTATGATTAAAGGCATAACTATGGTTGGGTTCCTTATGCGGTAGCTTGTGAAAATAGAATATTGAACCAAAACGCGCAAAACATGTTTCTCCATATAGCAAACTGAAGTGGGAACACCCTGATCAACCTGTCTGTAGATAGAACAACGATAGCCAACATTTTGATATGTACCAAAGAGTTATGTAATCAATCACAAGGTCTTTCTCCTGCATAACCTTTGACATAGTTCATTACAAGCAGCCATTCCATAAAAAACACTTACTGAAAAAATGGAATCTGAAAAACACAGATTAACTGGTGCATTTACAGTGTGGCATTAATTTTTAATAGTAGAGAAAGTTTGCTTTAGCTTTAACTCATAGTTACCAATGCGGTGTTTAGAGATTTTGAGGTATGATTTGCTGTATGTAATATATTCGTGATATTGGTGCAAGATTCATTTTTACACCCTATTTAGAGGGCACCTGGTTCTAATAACATTCACATCTACGGGTGTATTGATCCTCAATTTTGTTTTTGCTTAGATCGATTACCTCCCACTATACATTGTAGCTCACAAGTTTTCTTACTCAGTGAGTTGTGCGTACCCATAGACCCTAGCTGCTAATTGTCTTCTTACTTTATAGCACAATGAAGCTGCATAAGCACATCATAAATTTTTGCAGGGTTTTTATAAATTATGGATTGTACTATACTTGTGCCATTCGTGAGTGAGTCTTTATTTTTGAACCTGTGTGAGTTTTTTTTTATTGTTTATCTAATACTAGTATTCCATTTATAGTTGGAATGAATGTCCAGTTTTTGTGATATGATAAGCCAGTAGGCACTGAAAGTTCCCTGGATTAAATCATATGAAATCAATGCTTAACATGTTGATATATTTGTCATATATGTAAGGAAATGAGAATCAAAGATGAAAGGAATGGACAAGACCGATTGTTCTTTAAAAAATGTCAACTTTTTTTCCTCCTCCATTTTCCATTAATGTATGGGGCGAGATTTAGAAGTGTGATCTTATATATGGAGGAGATTCTAAATGGGGTCGTACTAAAAGCGAAGAGGGTCCGATAGAGCCAAAAAGAGACCAGGAAGAGACTGCAATCTATAACAAAAATATTTAAAAACAAGCTGCCCCTCATTATGACCCCTCTTCTGAATCAATCACCGAGAAATGCTCCTTGAGATTTTGTGACTTTTAGACCCCCCCCCCCCCCAAAAAAAAAAAAAAAATTGATTTTCCCTTGGACAATTTCTCATCATGAGTACTTAGCAATCTCAACGCCTCGCATTTGTCTCTTGTTTGATCTGGGACTTCTTGGCTCATTTTTGCTCTCTTTTGTTTAAACCTTTGAGTAAAATCACAATTGAGCTTCATAGCATGGGATATCCTTTTTTTTAAAGCTACCAAGTGATCTTATTGAAGTGTTGTTTGATGGTTAGATATGGAGAAAAGCTCTTGCACGAGTCGGAAGAAGATTGTACAACTTTATCACTAAATCAAGTACTTATTAGAAGGATATCCTTTTAACCTTTTAGGAAATCACAAAACAAAAGAAATAAAGACGGAGACATGAGGTGCTATGTAAACGCACTATAATGCGCAAAATATTATGAGTTTTGTAATATTTCTTGTGGACACACACATTCCGAAAATGAAAGACTATCAAGTGTTGTGTGCCTACTCCAGCTATTCAGTGTGTATTAATAACTAATAGTGTAACTTTGAGACGTTCAATTTGTATTAGAATTGGCATTGTAGAATTAGGATGGGAAAGAAAAAAAAAATCAGTATTGAAATGTTAATTGTGCTTTTTGAGTTGTACATACTTTTATTTATCTATTCTTTCTGAAATTTGTAATTATGTTATGAAACTCATGGGATTATGGAAGACTTTAAAAACAAACCCTGTAAAAATATACTTGTAAATCTGATTTTTGTTTTATATTGAAAGCCCTGCTAAATGTTAATTGCTCAAATTGTCTAAAAAACAGCAATCATTTAAACATTTGGTAAGAGAATTTTGATTGAAAATACATGTATATGGACTATTATCTTATTTTTGTAAACAAATTAGAATCAGACTTGTCTCAAGTTCATCAACTATTATGGAATTAGCCATTACTGATGTACATTATCGTGTGTATGATTAAACCAAAATCTTGATTGGAATAATGTGGAATATTACTTTAGTTGATACCTGTTTTCATCTTATTTTATCACATCACAACTTGTGATTTCATGGATGTGTTACTCACTCTGTATATCAACTTTTTTCCATCGTTCATGAGCATTTGTCTTGTGTGTGACTGACTGCTCATGGTTATCAAGTTTGGTATATATATTTCTTCCTCTACGATGTATCAGAAGTTGTTGTGTGCCCAGCTTAAGGGTGCCAACCAGCAATGTACATTTTTTAAAGAACACATTTTAGATTTTTCATCTTCATATATTTCAGTCTGTATTATGATGTATTATCATCTTAATTGTGAACACTTATTGGTTGAACTTCTTTGTTATTACTTCTGAGAAAAAATCCTGCTATGACTTTGAAATTTGTTTGGAAACCTTGGCTCAAATTCATGTTTGCACCCTTCTGCCAGGTACGAGATAAAAGTTATTTTTTGCCCCTTCTTCATTCAAATTTCAACCATATTATGAACCAATGCTAGGAAAATCTTTCTTAATTCATCAAGTGGTGGATGGTTCTGAATTATTCCTTATAGTAGTTCAATATTTTATTAAAAACTGATGGAGTGAACACTAATTGAAATAAACTTCATAATTTGTGGTATTTTAGGGAGAGCACAAGTTTTATGCAGCTGTAGTACACGTGGTAGATTAACGATACATGTATTGACTTTGGAGGTATTTGAATTTGGATATCCATTTTTACTTCAGCAAAGTTTACATTTTTTTAGCTGCTAAAAAAGATTCAGCTGAAATATTGCACACACTTGCTTGAAAAAAATGCTGCTTCACTGCACAAAACCTGTACCGGGTACATGTAAAATACGGAATTAAGGATGTTAGGTTATACATGAAGGTATGTCATTTGTAAAGGATTATAATTTAATTTCTACTTAATTCCTCGCTTTTCATGTCTCACTCTGTTCAACTATTACCTTTAAGCTTACAGCTCAACTTAAACATGGGCAAGTTCAATCTGTATTGTCCCATTCCCATATAATACTGTCCATAAGACATCTAAGGTTTTAGTATATCCGATGAGTGTATCGGACTGATAGCTCTACTAGAGCTTGAATCAGACAAAATATCAAATGAAATGATACATTTTGTCAATTTGTTTGTTGCATGTTCACAATTCCATAATACAATTCAAGGATACTTGGTAACAATGGGACATATCTTGGACTTGCTGATGTTATATACCACTACCTTTTTAATTATAGTTGTGAAGAAAATATCTCATCATATAGCAATTAACAATTCAATACATCTGTTAATATTGGACCTTATTTCACTGTTGTCCGTTTTCCAATTTGCTTGTGAAAACATACCCATGATCAAAAAGTCTATTTTGAAACTCGCAAAGGGTCCGTTATAAAAGAACATATCAAAAAAATTAAAACTGAAGTTTAGTTGGTATGCTGTCAGGGATGTGTAAAGAAAAAAATGTTTGAAATAAATGTAAAAGGTCTTGGTAATTCATTGTCACTCTCATCACACGCTGCCTTAGCACTCGCTCTTCTCAATGTCACATGCTCATTTGAATTAGTATAGATGTATATTTTGTCCCACTTGAGTACACGTATCAGCACCAGTCTGTCCAATCTATTATCAGAAAAGTCAATTCAATGTTTAATTTTTTTTCCCCACACTCGATGCCAAGTCATCAGTATTGCATTTGTCAATAGTACCTAGTCAAACTGACGAGACGAACACCAACAAAAGACCTGTCAAAATATTACATTACACCTAACGGTCGAGAAACGGTTTAGAGTTGGTTTTGGTTGAGTGAAGGAGGCTCATTCAAATATGATGCAGTAAAGCTGCACAAAATATCTGCTGCAGGTATATTTACATGTAGATGAATGGCATCTGCGCACAACAAAGGTCCTGCACGTTATTAAATGTGCTCCGTGTTAGATACAAAAATGTGAAGGGTATTACACTTTTTGTCGTAATTTTTATTACAAAATTAGCGGTTTTGCCACGTCATACATTGTATCTGAAGGAGGTCTAAGGGTGTTTATCTAATCTTTTGTATATACCGGTAGGAATAAATTGAAACGAAGATTAAGTATACCTTACAGATAATGGTCTTCTCCACCAAATACATGTATGATATGTAGTAGCTTATGTCTTAACCTTCCACTTTCTCATGTAAATAAAGCAATACTAGGTAAAAATGAAGAGAAAAATAAAAGGACAATAGGCTTCAAACGTTTGGATTTCCTCCAAAAAATATTCTAGTACTAATTTTATCAAATTATCCTTCTCTTCCAGTTAAATGTTTAAGGCATTATTGAATGAAATGCAGTCCTTCAGATATATGTTCATGTATACTCATGTGACAAGTTAATGAAGTTATGTTTTTGTTTAAGCTTGTAATTTAGAATCATTGTGGTATATTATTATTCTTCAAAGAGTTCAATAAATATAAAGGGTCCCATCTATAATTCCCAAGATTCAACCATATCTCATGTACCTAATATACGTCTCATTTTTCTGCAATAAAGAAAAATATGCTGTACTATGCATATCAAAAATGACTTGTGTTATGTCTTTGCTGTTGTGTGTATGCATTTGATATCCCCTGACACACAGTACATGGAACCTATAGACTAGCCATTATTCTCCACCAGTGCCCAGAAAAAAAGAAAACGAACTGATAGAATTACCAGTTGCAAAATATGGTACATGCAATCAACATGATTTAAAGATACTAGATTTTTCAAAGGGGGTCTGGGTCTCGTTCATAAAACTTGTTATCAATAACAAGTAACGATAGTTGTTATAGGCTACTGAAATCGTGGCACTAGTTTAATATTGATAACAAGTTTTATGAAACGGGGGGCCAAGCTGCAATCCAGGTTTGCTCTATCTCGCCAACCATCTTTTACTCATTCTTTCCAGCTTTCCGCATTTCCACGTTTTAAAAAGGTCAGTTTTCAGGGGGATGCCTCTGCAAACTTCAAATATTGTGGGGTTGGGAATTAATATTTAGGGGGCCATTTATACTGTAGCCATGTCTGTAGACATTCATTTCATGATCTTACAGACCTTGATAAATTAAATATAGCATTATTAAAGTGTTGATACATGTACTAGATGTAGTGCAAATCAATATTGATAAATATACACAAATAAATAAATGCAATCAGTTCTAAAAAGGATTTTGGGTGCAAGAGGCATTACCAAGCATTTATTCCCAGATCACAGAATCAATTTTGTGCACATAATATACAGGGCTATAATCATCAAACAAAAATGTAAAGTTAGTTTCCATACATACATGTAATGTTATATCATTCCATATTTACTTATGTTAGCTTGTACATTATCTGCAAACTGTCCTTGAGTTCATTAAATGATGAAAATCATGATTTTCTTGATGGTGATATTTTCAATTGGCATATTAAGGACAGCTAGACTTTGGATGAATAGCTGATGGGGATTGACCCTGGATTAAACAGGGAACCAAATTTGCACATGGCTTTGTCTCCTTGCGGATTTTCGTTTTTTCCATATCATTTACAAATCATGTGTCTATTTTGAGGGTGCCTCCTCGTCTTCACGGATGAAGCTCTTGAGTAACTCTTGGCGTTTCACGGCGAGACGCTCTTCACGGCGCTTGCGGGCCTCCTTGGTCTTTGTTCGCCTGGCCTCGGCCTGCTCGCTGTGGACAAAGAAGCAGAATAAAAAAAAAAGAGTCAGAAACGGGTTTCATACAAGTTGTATGTATATGCACTGGAGATCATTCAAACATTTCATTGCTGTTTATAAAACAATTTTTTCACACTACAAGGGTCCCCAGTACGTCATGAAAACAAAAGTTTCTCAGATATTTCCTTGTTGGGGAGTTCACTATTTCCTTATTTCAACATATTTCCAGTTTGAAATGCCACTACAGGCCAAGCATCCAGGTTATGCTGTTTGGGCCTTAGAAAAAAAAGAGACTGTCTTTCCCCAAATAGAAAAAGGGAACTCACTTTCCTGGTTTCCCTAATTTCTAGGATAGCTAAATATCAAAATTCCAGAAAATTATCAACATTTGAGCACCACCTTCTTTTTTTTATTCAACATTTGAATTAATGGCATGAATAAAACATTGTTTTCTGAAAGGGCCTAATATCAGTGAGGTAACTTCTACAGGTACATTCTTTTACTTTGAGGGAAGGATTTGGTCGAAATGTGCGTTTGATATATATGTTTTTAAAACCATGGGCAAATGTCTCATCATTTTGACTTACGCAAGCATCTTGCCACGTTGGTTCTCTGCCTTCTTCTTGTGGATGAACTCCATGAGAACACGCTTGTTCTTGAAGACATTACCCTTGACCTTCATGTACAGCTCGTGGTACCTGTAAACAAAGACAACGTTGAAATCATCAACACGATTGCTCTTGAAAATACAATATCAGGGCCCTGTTGCATAAAACTTACCATTGATGGTAATTTTGCCGTCAATGGTAACTTCCATGGTAACCGGGCTCAGCAGTCAATCAAAATCAAGGTTTCCATGGTAGTTGCCATTGATGGCAAAGTTACCATCAATGCTAAGTTTTGTGCAACGGGCCCTGGGGGGTGTTTCACAAAGATTCTAAGTTGAACTTATCTCTAAGTTGGACTTAAACATTATGGAAAGCCGTTAGCATCTTTGAAAATATTTTGTAAAACTTATTTTGAAAGGCATTAAATGTTGATTCAAATCATTCATATTTTCTATCATCAAGGAGATTTCATGTTGTTGATGTGGAATTTATAAAAAAGTCTAAAATACTTTAATTTTTGCTTTTGAATATATTTCATTTTAAGGCTCCAATGGATGTCCATAATTTTTAAGTCCAACTTAGTGTTAAGTTGTACTTAGGATCTTTGTGAAACACCCCACAGGTCTTTCCATGGAACATTGAAATAATATTCTTTGACATGGCAATATCAAAGAATCAGAAAGCTCACAGTTCATTTTTCAACTTTACCAAAACTCAATCGTCTCTTCAACACTTCATCTACATGTATACGAAATGGGACTAAAAACAAAGATAAAGCAATGCTTTTTCTTTTACAGGGAAAGGGAACCCTACCAAAAATATACAGTGAACTTTCAAACATCTAAGGGATAACCACAACAACTGACAACAAAATAGATTTCCTCAAAAAAATACCTTTTCTGCATAATTGTAAACTCACAAGATACTTTGCACACTTCACAGCAAGACAGCCAAAAATGCATATAAATTGGCAACCCTTTCTTCAAGGCTCATTACTTACAAGTTCTAAAGCACCTCCTTGCCCCCCCCCCCCCCAATTTTTTTTATTTAAAAAAAAGAATCTCTCTGGACCCCCAAAATTTGACTGGAAGTGATACCCATGGACACAAATCCTGAAATGTCAATCTGGTCTCCTGTGACAAAAACTGTGGAGCCTTTTATTTCAAAGAAAGACCTGTTTTAGTTGGACTTACAGATGCCTGTCGATCTTCTTGTTCTCCCTGTACTTCTTGAGTAGCCTTCTCAAGACTCGCATCCGCCTGATCCAGATCACTTTCGTTGGCATACGAGCATTGGCTGTACCCTTGCGCTTACCTGAAAAGATAATGAACAGACAAACATTCTTTCAGTAGAAGAAGCATTTTTATATCCAGAAGTAAATCTTTTTGAGCTCTTTTGTTTTTCACAAGGCTCATAGTAAAGTTAAACACAAATCATTATTGCAGAAATTTCTTAACAATTGTTTTGTAGAGACGTTATTATAACTGATCTCTAAATTTGTGGTACATATTATCAAATCTTCAGTCATAAACCTTCTTTCCAACCTAAAATCTTTAAACATCACAAAAGGTCTAGGTACCATGGTCAATGGCTTGATCCTACATTAACTTACCACGTCCACTGTGTCGACCTTTCCTACGAGCCTCGGCATTCTTGCGAACCCTAGCCCTGGAATGTACAGCAACTGGCTTGCGGATAATCAGACCATCCTTGATGAGCTTGCGGATGTTCTGCCTTGAGTTGGCGTTGGCGATCTCGTTGATTTCGTTAGGGTCGAGCCAGACCTTGTTCTTGCCGCAGCTCATCACGCTGGCGGCTAAGCGCTTCTGCAACCGTAGGTTACTGTATTTGGAGAGGGGGGAAAAAAACATTGGTTACTAACAATCCATACTTAAATTTGCAAGATATAATCCACTAGTTTGATTAATGGAGTGCCACCTTTGAGCACATCTTGTAATGCATCAAAGTGACCCCACACTGCATGAAACTTGTTTGAATTTAAAATTAATTACTGGGTGCAGTTAGACTATTTCCTGTGAAGAAAAAAAGGATAATATTTTGATGTTGACTTTATAATTTTTCTAGTTGAAAAAAAAAAGCATTTTTACATTCAAACTGGCAATGCATAGGTCTCAAATGCAAAGTACTAAGACAACGCAAGCATCACCCGTCTGTGATTACTGCTCAGCATGAAGCAGTAGGGGCTCTGTTCCGAGTAACTCCGGGAAGCTCCAACGCCGATGCCGTAAGCGTCAGGTGGTGCATCAAAAAACATTTTAACAGCGGGTTGGGCGACATTATCTCAAAATATGCAAAGGGAGTAATTACAATTTTGACTTACTGGGTTGCTCGACTCCTCTGGTCATCTATCTATCAACTTGAAATTATAATTTGAAGAAGTTTTTGATGGGAAATGGGGGTGATTCTTCGTCCAACCCCGACGATTCTTACATGTTGTTTCGTTGATTCAACCAGGGAAGAGAAAGTACACACTAAGTATGCATGCGCGGTAGTGCGTACTTTCTCTTCGCCGGTTGAATTGACGAAACATGGAAGAATCGTCGGGATAGGACAAAGAATCACCCCCTTTTCCCATCGAAGACTTCTTCAAAAAATAATTTCAAGTTGATGGATAGATGCCCAGAGGGAGTCAAGCAACCTATTAAGTCACAATTGTAATTACTCCCTTTGCATATTTTAAAATGTTGCCCAACCCGCCGTTAGAATGTTTTTTGATGCACCTCCCGTAGCTCCCACGCCGGTGTTGGAGCTTCCTGGAGTTATGTTCCGAGAAGAAGGATCATCTGCATTAACGAGGATCGTCTCCGGACAGACGCGTCCTAAAAAATTAGGATTGTACACATTTTCGCAGACAATTCTCATTTCCGATCCGAAAAAACAGATTAAGCGATGATGCTCCATGATTCATTCACTTTGCATAGATCTAGAGACTTTCACGTTATAAACCGATAAATCCTATGGAAGACGGACAACCGATAAAAGAAGACGCGAAAAAATTGTGGCCTTCTTTTATCCGTTGTCCTCCTTCCCGAGGATATCCTTGTTTATGCAGACGATTATCAGTCACGGACCAGCGCCCCTACTGCTGCACACAGTCAAATTTCAGTCACACTCACATTCACAAGTCTTTTTTTAATTTGAGATTTTGACCCTAGACTTCTATTTCGACATGTCCGAATTGATCTGAAGTAGCTATTAAGACTGAAATCAGTGCAATGCTCCCCTATCCCCCACCCATTTTCAATTTCGTACTGAAGTAGGGTCTAGACCTACTAGTACTTTTAGTAATAGTAGCACGTAAATTACGCACAATCCATGGGCATGGTTGGACTTGGACGCTTCCTGGCGGGTTGGCTAGCAAGCTAGCTACAGCGGCTCGCTCGCACAATTGTGAGCCTTGAGTTCAAGCAGCGCTGCATACCCAAATTGTATTGACCGTGTGTATGGACTCCGATCGCGGCAGAATGACATGACCCTTACAAACACTGTTATTTTGAGTAATTTCTGGAAATGCAACACAAAATAAAGATATAATAATAATAATTAGGTATTTCTTGCACATAAAATGCGGTGTTATTGGGAATTAACTATTCAATAAAGGATTAATAGACCTATTTTCTTAACAATTTTGTTACCTCATTTTGGTCTACGTAGATCACACGAGGAAAAGAGAGAGGTGTATCACAACTTGAAATGGCAGGTTAATCCGCGGAGCTATATTTTTTTGTCTTAAAGACTCAAAAATAATAACAAAATTAATGGATTTTTATACCTTATTAGTTGTTAGTATTACGAAAAAATATACTGTTTGTGGTATATTCCTCAAAAAAGGTTAAAAGCACAATTTCTAACATTTTGCGTATTTATTTTGTGAAAACTTTAAGTGATGAGGCACTTTGTTAAAATTCGCTGCTACCAATATTGATACGATGGTCTCCAAATATGCGTATTGAGGCTAAGCATAGGCGCATTGCAGCCAGCGAAACTTTACACCATCTGCTGAAAACTTGACTCAGACTCAGATGATATGGCAGAAGCTGCTGCTTGTCAAAATTTTGGAGATTGGCTCTCCTTGAAACTTGAACAGCTCAACATTGATCAGGATGTTTTTGGAAGCTACATAAGCAGCATTGTCGAAGAAAATGATTCGAATGAAGAAGAAAAGTCAGAAGCCTTGAATGGGATTCTCGGCGGAATATTGGTATGAAGTCCCATCCATAGCAAATGATGTTGTAATGTTGAATCAATGTTGTGACTGTGACTTGTGAGCAAGCGCAAGTGAGTGTGAAAATGATAATGATCACTGAAATTTTCAACTAACTCACGACAGATATCATGGATATAGGATCATGCAGTCATGCGTTCTGAGGTTATTTATTTAGCTACTGACGTGGCGTGGTGCCAAGGACACAGATGCAATCATCATTCATGATTCACAAATTTTGTTTTCCTTACGCAAAAACTAGCCTTAAGGGCTCCCTTGAAATGTTTTTTATGATATTATTCAAGGGAGCCTTAACTGGCTCCCATACCCCTGCACGGAGAGGCATGTAAACAAAACCCAAAAGTGGTCCAAAATCACACTTTCGCGCACTCGACCAATATTGGACAGTGGCTTTGATAAATTTTGTCGTAGTTTTGGTCTTAATTACTGCCTTAATTTCAAAATCGGATCTGAAAATAACAAAATAAGAGCAATTTTCTTACCAGACCGATACAGCTCAGCTCCCTTTTCACGTGTACCGTGTGAATTCACGATGTCTACACAATGGTGATGACCTCTGACTGGCACTTCCGTAATTGTGGGTAAATTGTGCTGCTTCCGTATAATGCGCTGCATGAGTGTAATTCAGCGCATTATACGGAAGCAGCACATTTACGAAGTGCCAGTCAGAGGTCATCACCATTGTGTAGACATCGTGAATTCACACGGTACACGTGAAAAGGGAGCTGAGCTGTATCGGTCTGGTAAGAAAATTGCTCTTATTTTGTTATTTTCAGATCCGATTTTGAAATTAAGGCAGTAATTAAGACCAAAACTACGACAAAATTTATCAAAGCCACTGTCCAATATTGGTCGAGTGCGCGAAAGTGTGATTTTGGACCACTTTTGGGTTTTGTTTACATGCCTCTCCGTGCAGGGGTATGGGAGCCAGTTAAGGCTCCCTTGAATAATATCATAAAAAACATTTCAAGGGAGCCCTTAAGGCTAGCAAAAACAAGGATATCTTTGTAAACACGGACAAATCGCATCCTAACAAAAAGGATCGTCCGATTTTCGCAGCCGTCTTTTTTCAATGGCGCTCTGCAGGCGCTGGTAATGCGTTAAACGGATTCCAGGTAATAAAATACTCCCACGAGTTGTCCGTCTTCCCGAGGTTT
This sequence comes from Strongylocentrotus droebachiensis, assembly GCA_035222895.1. Classification (NCBI taxonomy): domain Eukaryota; kingdom Metazoa; phylum Echinodermata; class Echinoidea; order Camarodonta; family Strongylocentrotidae; genus Strongylocentrotus; species Strongylocentrotus droebachiensis. The sequence continues at coordinate 267,171 of JAVYIG010000314.1, read as the reverse complement.
TATCGTTCATAACGTGAAAGTCACTCTCTGTACTGCGTAAGTGAGACATGGAGCATCATCGCAGAATCCATTTTTCGAATCGCTGACGAGCTGTCTGTCCGCGAAAATGCGGACAATCCTTTTTTATTAGGACGCGATTTGTCCACATTTACGAGGATATCCTCGTTTATGCGGATGATTCTTATTCTCGAACCAGCTGGTTAGAAAGGCAAATGCCGCAAATCCAACCTTTTGAAAAAAGTTGAATTGGAGAAAACTTATAAATCCAAAAAAAGTGGTGAGTAAAATAATGAATGAAATAGGACAAACGAAAAGAAAGTTTTAAATGTGTATCAAAAAATGAGATCGTGGAAGGTAATTTATGCATGGTAAATAATCAAAAATAAAACTGGCAAATAGGTTAGCTCAGTCAGCTGTGCAGCGACAGTGTGACTGTTATATTAAGTTATCATGTCTGATCAAATCTTATTAGAATTTTGAAGCTACTTTCATCTGTTTATGAATTTGCTTATTTCTATTTCTCTTGATTTTTGTTTTGGGGTGTGATTAGGAGGATGCCGTTGAAGAAACTAGCGAGGAAATCTTGCAGAAATGGAAACAGATGAGCTGCTCTGCCTCTGAAGAAAAGCAAGTCAATGGAGGTAATCATATAATTACACATTTTTTTTAACAACTTAGTTTTTAATCCTGCTTGTTTGAGATGAATACATTTTGAAATAGGCTACAGTAGATATCATGTTTGTTTGTATTTTCCACTTTTACGTTAGTCTTCCTTCTGTTTAATATAAATATGACCATAAAATGTTATCCCATCATCTTTATCACTCATCAAATGCTATCATCTTATCAAACAAGTTCAGTGTTCATTATCATCACCATTTGTTGTAAATAGTATTCCATTCTGTTTCACACTGCAGAAAGTACTTGTATAGAAATGCTGAAATGATTCTTATGTTTTATCCTCAGATGCCCCCTCAACAGAGAACGGGGAAGACAAGATGGCGGCCATCATGGAGCGTCATGCTGCCACCCAGGTTCCCAAGGTAACCAGAACGCCAACAGACAGTAAACAGAAGGCTGCCCTCTTGGCTCGATTTGCTGAAGTTTCAGATGGAGAGGAATATCCTTTATGAAACACATTTTTTTTGTGTGTGATAGCAATGCTGGTGTGAACAGTTTCTTTTAACATTTTAGCATTATTGGGATTTACAGATATAAGGTCTATTTGCAAAGTAATTGATTTTATCTTGATGAATGAATGACAGGTTTTTTACTTCAAGTACATGTAGCTGTGTATTTGTATTCTTGCAAAGTAAACATTCATTGTATGTTGGAAAGTGAAGCCAATTTTATTAGCATAGACACCTATCACAAGTGACCATTTACATTTTCAAAATCTTTTAAACTCATTCTTTCTAGGAAATAAATAGCCCTGGCATCTTTATGAAGCATACTTTTTTAAAAAGAGAAAATTAAAAAAAGCAGAAACAAAAATGTAATGTTTGGAAATGGGTTCATTATCTTCAACAAGTCCTTTTAGATGTTTAAAAAAAGAAAATCATTTCACTTTTAATAAAGGAAATGCATTTTTCATTTTGTATTTTTATTTTGTATTTATTTTTGTGTGGACATTCTAGATGACTTTGTTTTACACTGTCGTTGTTTCATCTGGTGAAGAATGCTAACTAGGCAAAAGGGTTTAGTAGTGATAATATAGACATTTCTTTCATTTATTTGACTTTGCATGTCGTCGTTTGAGAAAAAATTCCTTGACTGCAACGATGCACAGATGAAGATTATTATGAACCAGTCTATGATGGAGGTAAAGGTGGCGGAGGAGCAGTAGCGGGAGGAGGCTTGGATGAATTCTGTATCCTTTCAAAATAAAAGTTATTTAAAAAGCTGTAAAACGTTCTGCAGTAGCTGCATCAAGGGCTTGGAACAGCATCCCTCGTTCCATAAGGGAAATTTCCTGTCTAGCCACCTTAAAAGATCCCTCAAAACTCACCTTTTTCTGCAATGATCTATGTGATATACCTTCTGTACTGCACATTTTTGTCCTCTTTTCATATATTTGTATTTGTAAGCGCTATGGTACTTATTGTTTTTAGCGCTCCTGAATATTCAATATTATTATTATTATTATTTCAAATCAAGATAAAGGCCCAAATTCCACTGAAATTTAAACCCAATCCTGGGTTAAGGCTTTTATTTCAAAATCAGATGCAAAAAGGTCTTACTATTCCTTTTGAGCAGTTCAGAGTTTTATTCTTTTATAAATTTATCAGCTTCCCCTCCTCAAATTAGCAACAGTATAGTATTAATGACTGCTTTGAGAGAAATAGTTGTTTTTATACGCTCAAGGGAAGGTTAGAATTGTGCTATTACCCGAGGCGTGCCGAGGGGAATAGCCCAATTGTAACCTTTCGAGAGCGTATAAAAACAACTATTTCTCGAATATTAAAGCAGTCATTAATACTTTTATATGCCGAAAAAAAATAGACTAAAAAATAAAAAATAAAAAATACTTTTTTTTTTTGTCGAAGATGAGATTCGAACTCTTGCGTACAAAAGGTGATGTATCTAAAGTCAGCGCCTCAGACCTCTCGGCCATCGCGCATTGTTAACATGCTTGGCAGTTTTGTACAATATATACATTAGATGGATTGAAACCGGCTTCGCGTGTGATGAATGCTTCGCAAAAGCTCCATATACGGACTCTTCTTTTACTTTTGCAATGCATATTGGCACGAACTTAGATCAAGATCTATCGGCAGATGTTGTTTTTTTTGTTTTTGGAAGTTTATTTTCGTCTTCATGTCAACAATGCAAGATAAAATTGTCGGTAAGATCGATCGAGATTCAATTGTATTGAAATTACCGACCAATCCTTCGCACACAAACGGTATCCTCCATCGCTCAAACCATTTTTTAACATGTAAACCTATAGGGTAACCATGGAGGCTGACCAACTATTTTTAATAACCATGGTTATTAAAAATATTGAAATGTTTTAAGCATGGTTACCGAGAATTTTACAGGAACAGTTGAAGTTTATGAATGCAATTTCGACCAATCAGATGGCTGGATTACTTAAGTGAGGTATATAATTAATGTTATTTTCCACTCCTTGGTAGTTCCTGAAAAAAAAAAGAATGTGTACAAACTACACAAATAAATTGATCTTATCCTTTTCACCGCATTGCCAATTTAGAGACTTTTAACCAGGCTCGACACTAGCAGGCACACGGGGGACCCGAAACTTAAAAATGTATAATATAGGGCTTGTACATACATACAGTAAAAAGTGCATTCCGGACTTCCTTCTGAAAAAGTGTGGAACCCTGCTTTAATAATATGTTTCAAATAAATTTGTCTCATTTGAGAGCAGCACAAGGTAGTGCAATGGAAATGGATTCAGAATTTTCTGTGATTTTTGCTTTTTCTGTTCATGTATACTGTATAGGTCCGCGGTTCAAGTCCCACCGCGGCACTAATGTCCTTTGGCAAGACATTGATCTACATTTGCCACTCTCCACCCAGGTGTTAAATGGGTACCCGGTAGGATGCGAAAGCTAATGTGCTTAGATTAGCAAGTGTGCGCTTGTAAAAATGACGCCTGGCTGGAATGCTCCCCAGGGAGTGGAGAATGTGCATGCATTGTGTGCGGGTAAGCCTGAATCCGATGACAGGGGTAATAATATATATATCTGTAAAGCGCTTTGAGAGGGCCTTCGGTCTTGAAAAGCGCTATATAAGAACTAGCTATTATTATTATTATAGTGTGTAGTTTCTTACATTCTGGATACAAAAATAATGCAAAGACATCACTAAAAGGTGCACTGTACTGTCTGTACAGCTATTGGTTAAACATGATTTTAGACGGGTTTAACTGAATTAGCAGAATATAGACAAGACCCGTTTCCACTGTTCAAGCTGCCAAATATGCATGAATTTATTTTATTTAGTGATTCAGGAAATTGACTGTTTATGAGCATTTCAATATCAACTTCTTGTCTCTCTTAGATTACATTATTTAAAGGTTTTAATTGACAACTGATAGAGCCTTTCGTTCAGGAGAACTGTTTGATGGGAAACAAGATTCCTTTGGACAGTTTTAATTTATTCTGACGAGGGTAAATAGAGTAGGTCAGATAAACTTCATTAGAGAGGTAGAGGAGTTCAATATTACTTGTAAAAGGGAATTAATCCAACCAAGTCTCTAGAGATTTGCACAAGTCAAAATGAACCTTTGGCATTGTAAGGGTTAACTTGCCTTAACCCCATGTTCCCGAATCAGTATTATATAGCAACACAAACAAGGTGGATGTCGATAAACAGGAGAGGGAGAAGCGAGAGAAATCCAAGGAGGAGAGCGCAAAGAAAAAGGAGCAAGATAAGCAGCAGAGAGAACAACAGAAGCAGAAGACACTAGATAGGAAAGACAAAGAGAAGAAGCGAACACAGAAGCAAGAAAGACGCAGGTAGCGTCCCCTTACTTCTGACAATCAGATATTTTGTTAATGCATTTTTCATAGTATTTATTTTTTGACCATATATCTGATGCAGTTGCCCACATGCCCAGTATAAAAGGATACAAGCCTTTATAATAAGACATTAACCAATACCCATATTTGGATATGTTTTGTCCATGTTTTGACAGTAAATTGTTAATTAAAATGACATTTTATGTTAATGATTGTGCATTTTATATTGAGACTGCTTCAGGGCAGTTGTCACATATGAAATGTCCTAGATCATAAAATGTTTATTTGATGTAAACATGTGCATATTTACTACTACATGTAATAACTATTTATTCTCTTCTTTTTCATTAGACATAATATACTCCTCAACCTCAAATGAATTGTTGGAATATGATGATTTAAGTAAACAACTGATGACAGATATTCTGTACACAGTACACACTACAAAATTTCTTGACTTGTGTTACAATACATCTGCTATGATCGTATAAAGTTCCCCTCCCTACATTTGCAATTGTGTTTAGGCATGTATTTGTTGCAGTTGCACATTGAAAAACATCTCATTCTATGCTGATGATTAGTGCTTCCATTTTATGAACCTATATAAAGTGAATGCTTAGGGCTGTATTCCATTAACTAGGTTTTCTTTTATAGAGAAAATGTATGTTAATTGTCACATTAAAAAAAAAAAAATGTTTTTGAAGTGCAGATCTCTCTCTGAACTATACATGTACCGTACACATTACACAGCCAGCATTGCGCAGAGATTGACCAAATGACCTGACGTCATTTTGATTTGTTTCGACAAGACGACAATTAATGTAATTTACTTTCACTTAATAAAGTATATACATTTTTAGAGTACCATTTCAAGTCTATCTATCTATTCCTGATATAAAGCAGACATGCCTTCTTTAATTATCTCATCATCTTATAATTAAATTTTTCTGTCAGAAAATATGAACTAAGCATACTTATGAACGATGGTGCTACTTAGCCTTACAGTCGTTTGCCGTCATTTGTTGTAAGTAGTCCCATATCTCTGGTACACAATGTATATATATATACATGTATGCTGAAGAACAGTGGTGTTGTTTATTTCAATAAAGTTATTTGACTAATCATACACTCATCAGTGTGAGATGCCAATCCCACTTCCAAACAAAGTGATCCATAAAGACGCTCAAGGGGTTCATGAACTGTTTGTGCAGAGATGCCAACTAGTACGGATTTCCCGTAATTGGTACGGAAATTAACGACCATTACGGCAGTACGGAATGTTGTCTAAAAATTACGTTTTTTTTTTTTTTTTTTTTTTTTTTTTTTTTTTTTTTTGCGCATAGGGATCTATCGTAGCAAGTGCTGTACAGTATGGTGGCCATCCAGCACTCGCTGCATGAGAAAGATGGAAAATTATCAAGTATTCTCTTAATAGAAGCCAATTTTTCATTGAAAACTTATGTGTTGTGATGAACTGAAAATCAATATTTAGCAACTTTGTGGGAGTAAAATCACAACAAATTTCAGATAATCATGCGCGCATGCGTCCGCTTGCCATTCTTTTAAGATTCATGGCGCCGCATAGGAAATTACTGATTTATTCCCCAAATTACTGATTTTGAGCCTTATGGTTACTGATTTGTGCTCTGAAAGGTTGGCATCCCTGTTTGTGGTCAATTTTGCCCAAGACAAAAATGTTATGAATAATGATGCTGATAATGATATGTAACCTGTTTTGAAAGCTCTGGACATTACCCAAGTAAACCCCAGGATAAATTTCGGGAATGTATTTAGAAAGTTTCCTGCTGTGATATAAGGGAATCACAACAGACACGACACCAAGGTTTTGCGATTGATCAAGTCTGTTGTCATGGAAACAGCTATTGCTTATACGGTATAACAAAAAATGTCTGGTTTTACTGTCTATTACCAACTACATAGTACATGTACATCGGAGCTACTGGAGCTTTGAAAAGGCCAAATATCATGTAAAGTGAAATTTTATGTAAATTTATTTTCATAATGCCATATTACATGTACTTAGAATTTGGAAATGTATTGGACAACAAATGACAATATACCTAGGATTTATCCATGTCTGAAAGAGGACAAATTGTCATTTTACTTTGAGTGATAGAATGATAAAAAAACTGCCATTCCCTGCCATTTTCATTGTTCAGGTTGAAGAGAAAGAGTTACACATGGGTGAAAAGTGATTGAACGTTCGAAGTCAAGTATTCTCTCATATTAGAAAGCTATTTATTCAGTGCAATTGTATTGAGGTTTGATGGTTTATAGGGTATTATTGCTTTGTGTGCCAGGTTTGTTTACATTTCCTTTTCAAATCCCATGTTTCTCTATTTAAATTCTCCAAAATGAAAGGGGGGAGGGTAAATCATTAGTGATTGTGAGCTTTGTTCAAATTGTGAATTTTCCTTTTCACATGAATTAATTCAAGTTGCAGGACAGACTATGTAACCAGTTTTTTAATCTTATGAAAAGATGTCCTTAAACTTTCTGAATATTACCCAGCGATATTTCTTTAGTTGAACTCCTTGCAGTAATAATCTCACTTCTTGGTCATCTGTGATCTGCCAAGTCACCTATTTTACCAGCCCAATAGGAACTGGCAGGTCAAAGCAGTTCAATTCTCACCCCAATCCCCAAATGTATTGTTTTATTGCAATATTCTGATCACGATGAGATAAATCAATAATACACCTACAGGTATACTTTCAAGTATTATTATTAAGGTTTGTTCCTTCGTGCAGTAATGAATACACTGTATAAGGTATTACATGGTTACTGATGGGAAAAGGACTTTATGGACATGCATAGTTGCATACGTTTTGCTGGTTACTCATACATTTTGCTAGAGGTAAAGGTAGTAATTTGTTGTTCATGCTTTCCTTGTTAAATATCTTTTCTCAATTATTCAAGTGCCATCTTTTATTTATTATGTTTATGTAAATTGATTGTCATAAATGTATGTTTTGTTGATCCTTTTATCACAATGGTATTAATACATTAGAGGTCAGACCAATATACTAATAGAGAGATACACCCCCCCCCCCTTTTTTTAATCAAAGTAATCAACACATCATTTGGTTATTTGCATACTATTACTGAGTAGACATTATTTTACGTCTGTTATAGAAAAGGGGGCTTTAGAGGCCTTACCTATAATTTTGTATCTGGACATTTATACATGAATATTCCTTTTATGCATCAATATTAACTTATTTTTATCATTAAAAAAGAAAAGGGCCTTTTTAATGGGGAATAGCCCCTCCCCCCCCCCCCCCCCATAGTTTTGTAGGTAAATGTATATCATGAATTTCCCTTCATTGCATACACAATTTTGTAAAAGTACATTGTAGTATTGGTAGACGATTCTTAAAAAAAGAAAATTGTTAAAAATGCACCCTTCATGTATTGATCATGGTAAGAGGAAGCCTTATCCCTTTTATTTTCTACTTTGCGTAATGCATGTATAGTGCTCTTAATTAGTCAGCTTTATTGCTAATATTGAATAAAATTTTAAATTTTCAGAATATTTGAATGTAATGATCTTCCATGAGAATAAAACTGAAACACAACTTAGTTTTGTATTTTGTCAGTAATTTGACCATAGTGATAACCATTAATGCCAAAGATTATGAAAAGGATGATAAGGCCTTATAAAAAAATGTTGTATTGCCCTTTAGGTGCCAAAACATGGGTTGGTCGGTCGGAAATCTTTTTTCTTTTTAAAAACTTTTTTCCTTCCTCTTTTTTTTGTTTCCTTCCTCTTTCTTTTTCCTCTAAAAAACAGTAAAAAACTTTTTTATAAAGCCAACCGTAGTTTTCAAGATTTGTGGGTCAGTCGCAAAGGGCAATACAGCATCTTTTTATTTTAGGCCTATTATGGCATTGATAATAGTGATGATAATGCTGGTGATGATGATGATGGTGAAGATGATGATGATGCTGACTAGAATGATGGTAATGGTGATATGTGATCATTCAATAATTGTAATTTTGTTGACCTGTCTTATGATAACATGTGAATAATAAACAAGTGGCAATTGTAATAATAATATTCCTTTCTTGTGCAGTATATCACTTGATATAATGTCTCTAGGTGCCTCCAAAGGACTTTGGAAAATATTATTTCCCTGGCTTTAGCTCTGGCAACTCAACTGTTGCAATTACTGCATACAAGGAATAAATTTTACCAGCGTGGCAAATCTTAATTGGAGATGCTGCTACCATTAGCGATCAATTGTTTGGTTGTTCTATAGTCAATGTCATACACTTGCCAAACTCCAAAACTCAACCCTAGAAGTGGAATGAACCCTACATCTTACCTTGACCTTTTAACCTAACCTAAAATCCAATTGCAATCGTAATCCCAACCTAGTATCTTTGAGGAAATAAAGCCAGGAGCAGTAATCGAGGCAGCATATGTCTCTGTACGAAATGTTGACAGTGATGGAGAAAGATGGATGTTGATAAAGAATTTGACCGAGATGAAAAAGGATGGATACATATACATGTATTCTTTTCTTACTTTTACACGAAAAATCAACAAACAAGCAAGAGCGCATAAACAATTTAGGGATAATAATAAATCAATATATAATGTACTTTAATGGTGCATTTATGCCAATATGAATACATGCTTTACTGTATATACAATATACATGATTTATAATACATATCAAATACTAGCTCAATAAATTTTTAATTTTTAATTTTTACTGTACCAAATGTCAATTACTTCTCTGAAAACTTACATAGATATCTAAGCAAAATTATTAAATAATGCCAGACCTTTCATGGCTATGTTAAAATGCCATAGAAGGTACATGTAGGTTTAATAGCAAAATGTAAGTATAAACTTTTTAACAAAAGACCACATAAAATTAGGCCACATGTAATAATAGTAATATTTATACAAAATAATGGATGTTTTTTAGGTGTGCTAAAAACAAGAAGTACCATAGCACCAATACAAAATAGGGAAAGAAATGCTGTACAAAATTTTTAAATGAGTTAAAGATCCATTAAATTACTGCTAGAACTGTATGTATCTTCCCATAAAGTACCAAATTTAATTAATTATCCTTCTACCAATGTTCCATGTGATCCATCAAACTTCATCACATTCTTTTTACGAATGGCACTGGAGAGCAGAAATGTTTGCCTATGACTGGAAGAGCAGCCTCATATTCATAAAATCTTATAAAGCCTAGTTGGCAACTAAAATGCTCTCTTGCTGTCAACTAAGCACTAATGGGTATTCATAAAACCTTACTAACTTTTAGTTTGCAACTAGGCCCTATTCATAAAGCCTAGTTGGCAACTAAAAGGTCCTTTAGTTGCCAAACAATTCTGAAATATTGGGACCAGCTGGAATCAGTATTCCAGTCGAGGACATCCTACAGCTGGAATCATTTTTTGGTTTCAGCTGGAAAAAACTCGGAAGACTGAAGAGGTAAATAAAACATGCAATATAATTTTTTGTTTTGAATAACTAGTGAATTTTTGTACCGCATTTTCAACAGATGGCTTAAAGAAAGAAATGTCTCGACTGGCTATGAAGCGGGGTCCGCATACTTCAAGAGTAGATACTATACTAGGAGGCAATCTAGATGGGGTGTACGTTCCCCCTACAATTCACTTGTGACTAAATATTTCAGATGTCATTTACATCAAATTGGTATTCATAAAACCTAGTTAGTAAGACTAGATGGCAAATACATTTTCCATGAATTTTATATAGTTGATGCAGAGTAACTCTAAATCACTAGTCATTTCATCATCCACTGTCCGAGGAACAGCAGTGGTCAGAATTCGGAAGAGATCAGTCACTATAAGGGTATAGACAGGGAATATTTCAGAACAGATCCCAACAGACATATTAAGTTGTACAGAATAGCCAAGAGCAAGCAGATTTCCCCAGGCGAGTTATATTGATATCCAACTTATACCTAGCAAACCTGCTTTTGTATAAATCTTAATTAAAGGGATAGTTGAGTTTTTTTTTCAGACCGCAAATGCCTTCAAAGTGCATGGTTATTGCTCTTATTCTTATCTATGACATTTCTAGGGCCCTTTTAGAACCTAAAATTGCTATGGAGGTAATTTTAGACCTCAAAATGTGTGAAATTTAGCCAATATGATCATACCAGTTCAGCTCCACTTTCCAAAAAATATGGTGACCGTTAATGAATTATTTAATTGAAAATAACAATACACGGGCCGGCTGGTAGTGCGTAATAATTTTTTTTTTTAAATGCCAAAAAATTTTTAGGATGAGGAGACTTTCAACGAACACGCTGGATACAAGGTCTTTGTATATTTCAAATCAGATACATTTTATTATTAAAATCCAGTAACTCTCAATGCTATGACATTCTATCTCGTTGATATAACACGTCGTATCTTCAGTATCTTATGTTCCGCGGTTCATGGCTGAAACCAAAGTTCCTATCATTAGCCAACTTTACAATCAGGAAAAAAACATATATGGAGAATAGAGATGCATTTTCTCTATATGGCGAACTATCTAGTTGCCCAAACTTCGAAGTAGACATTCAACTGACTAATGACGAACCATTTTTCATTCGACCTTACTTTGCAACTGAGTCTGACAAGGCTAGGATAGAATATGAGCTAACCAAACTTGTCAAATTGGGAATTTTAGAAGTAGGACATCAATCATACACCTCACCTGTCCTCCTTCTTTCCAAAAAGAACACCTCCGAAAAGAGAGTTGTTACTGATTTTCGGTATCTCAATTCTAGAGTTTAACAAATTAATCATCCCTTCCCCCTACTTTCGGAAACCCTCAAAGGAATTGGCAATGCTAACACTAAGGTCCTTATAGTGTGATTGATTTGAAATCAGCTTTTCATTGCATCCCCCTATCCAAGTCAGCTCGAAAGTATACAGGCATTGCATCATACCATGGCGGGAAACATTACTTTTACAAACGTTTGGCACAAGGCTTAAACGTTTCACCCGCTATCTTTCAAGCGAAAATTGACAATATTTTGGGTTTGATCCCCAATTCTAGGCAATTTTGCATAGCTCACCATGACGACATTATACTATTTAGCCAAGACAAGACCTCCCATCGATCCCACTTGATAGATGTACTAAAGGCCCTCTCTGACAACGGACAGAAAGTCAGCCCGAAAAAGTGCAAGCTCTTCCGCACTGATGTTGATTATATGGGCCACTGAATCACTGTCAATAAGGTGGGAGAGGCATGTTTTCGACCCCTTCGTGACAGGTGTGCTGCTATCCATGGCATGCCCAAACCGAAGACCCCCAGACAAGTTAGGAGACTAATGGGAGCAGTGAACTATGTTGCCAGATTTTTCCCCAATATACAATCTGTTCTCAAACCACTACACAAACTGACTAGAAAGAAAAACAAATTCATCTGGACTGACGAACACGAGACTGCCTTTAACAAAGTTAAAGAGCTAATGACCAACCCTCCAGTCTTACACATGCCCCAAAGTACAGGACGATTCTCATTATACAGTGACACTTCTCGGACTGCTACTGGCTCTTACTTGACACAACTTATTAATGGACTGGAACGTATTATGGGTTATTACTCGAAAGTATTGCCCGATGCATGTCAGAGATACAGCGTAACAGAGCTGGAACTATTTGGCCTTATAAGCATTTGCTTAAAGGATGTGAGTTCAATGCATTCGTTGACCATAGTTCAATTGTCCAGATTTTAAAGTCAAAAGATGCACCGTGCACAACACAACTGCAAATATTGATTTTGAAGTTATCTCAATACTCCTTTCAAATTGGATACAAAAAGGGTACTGAACTCGTTTTGGCAGATTTTCTTTCTCGAGCCCCTTCTGGCGACCATGATGAGATTGACAGGGTTGTCCCCATTGCATGCTGCCTATTTGACGAGAGTGATTTACTTGACATGAACACCTTACAGTAGCGACAGCCAGGCATTATAGGATCTGGCCAGAGATATCCAGAGAAGTCAAATGTCCACATCGCAGATGGGTTATTCAGCGGACATGAGCTCAACGGACACACTGCTTAAGATACAGAGTCTTCCGCCTATTCACCTACAAGCCAGATGGGCATCTAAGGCTCACGTAGCCATGGAGCAGTCTGTAATTCCCAACTTTAGCCACATGACAGACTTTATCGAACAGGAGGCTATTAAGATAGCAAGCAACGTGTTCGGAAAGAATATCGGACAGTCATTTAAGTCAAGTTCAAGTGCAAAGCGACAGAAAGGGAGCATGGGAGGCAGAGCTTTATCCTTTGCAATGGAAGGAGGAACTGGCAGGTCTAATAACAGAAAGGAGGCATGTCCATGCTGCAAGAGGGAGCACCAGTTGGAGACCTGTTTCAAGCTAAGGGACTTGCCTCAGAAGGAGAGATTTATCTTTTTAAAGAAGAGTGGCATCTGTTTTAATTGCCTTAAGAAGGCACACCTAGCCAGGAACTCTCCCTCAGACTCAACCTGTAAGAAAGAAGGGTGCAGTCTAAAATGGAAACACCACACATGGTCGCACTTAAAAAAAGGCGCTATTTCGTTTTTTCAACAGCTTTTTCATATTATTGAATATTTGTAGTGGTACACAAGTATTAGAAATTGTTATATTTATGGATATTTCAGCCATCTCTGAACTGATTTTGATCAAACAATGATGATTTTGTCATTAAAATTGTATGTTCTTTGAAATTTGTCAATCAGTTTTTCATTATCTCACAAAAAATCATTTTGTGTAGAGCTCTCTGCAACAGAACTCAACTATCCCCTAAACTCATTTTTTTTTTTCTCTCTTTTGATTCCGCTCTCACTTTTCTTAACATCTACCTGCTCCCTTGTTTTCTCCTCTACCTCCTTTTCTTCTTACTTCTAATGATATAAACTTTTAACTTTTAAAATGTTATATGTTATAATCAAGGATTTATTCTGTGTAATTTTAAATGATTGATGTACTACATGTATGTAAGTTATATTTTGACATAATTATTAATAACTGGTATTTCTTGAATTGTATGTTTTCTGTTTTATTCTATTTTATGAAGTGAATATTTTCATCCTCTCTAGGACTCGATCTCTGCAGAGGACTCAACAGAAATAGACTAGATGGAATTCGACTGTGCGCAGTCGAAAATGATGCCTCCGTCATAGAGCAATTTTACAAACCGAAACGGAAGAAATTTTTCAAATTCAAGTTCAATTGTAATCCATTAACATGTTCTCAGAATATCGTGATTACAAGCAATTTCTCATATACATATATGACCCTTTGATCTTTGACCTCATGACCCTAAAATCTACTCAGTTCATTGGCTCTGCAAAAAAGAAAATTAGATCTCTTCGTTTGCATAATTTCCGAGGCGGGTGCTGAATTTTGTGATGATCGGCTCGCATCTTTAGGAGGGGCCCACAGATCACCCCCCCTGAAAGCTGAAAACACCCCTATTTCGTAAAGGTTAATATATGAACTTTATATTCGATATGTGTACAAATCATGTAGATATAGCTACGTCACGGCGTACAAATCACCATAGAAAGATGATCCGACTAGAATTTCGAGTAGTTAGCTTAAAGGTGAAGGTCATAGAAGTAATTTCTGAAAAATTTTAATGGTAGAGGAATGTAGTAGATGGAGTGATTTGTATAAGGGGCTTTAATCCTTTAGCAGAAGTCCAGTGCCTCAGTTTGCATGAATTTGTTGAAAAATAAGCATCGCCTCTATTTATGTATTTATCGCCTCTACAATGTAGGTAAAAATGTCTTATACATGTATATACATGTATATTTGAATGGGATCTATTAAATCTATTTTTAATTTCTATTTCAAGACTGTTTTGTCTCGTCGTTCATTGAATAGCTAAACTTGTCTACAGTGTATATCAATTTAGTCTGGTGCTAAGATGCTTAGAAAAGGTAACACTATTGTTGTAAACACACACACAAGTGAGCACAAATTAAAGGGAAAATCGTCATTTAATATCTGATGTTAATTATTTTAGCACACTGAACGGATTTTGCAAAAAATTAGGAGGGTTGATGAAAAAAAAGGGTTAGGATGGGAGTCTAACAATGGATGACAAACAACAGCAATTGAATATGCCCCAGAAACAGAATTCATGAAAATGACCCCCCCCCCCCCCCAAAAAAAAAAAAAAAAAAAAAAAACTCTTGTGACTTTAAATGTGTGCTCTCTCATGCATAGCCTTTGGACAAGGCCCACATGACAAAGATGCTTTATATTGAGTGAAAGAATAACTGCTGCTGATTGGGAAGACTTATATTTTCAACAACAAAAAATGGTTAAAAAGTTATGCCCTTCTGATTTAGAGGGATTTAGTTTGCTGTTGAATTTATTTACCAGGAAGAGTACCATAAAAACATATATTTCAACTGAAATTCAGATAACATGTCGATATCACTTCTTTCTTTTTTTGAGGAGGGGGGGGGGGGTTAAATAAAGTTGTTAACATAGTACTTAGGAAATATTGAAATAAGTTATTCCACCATCTCTTACAATATTATTTGTTTTAATATTCAGGACAAGATGGACCCCATCTTGGAAACTACCGAAATTATCCTGAAAGCAATGCTCATCAGAGGAGACTGTTATACAATGGAATTTGACAAGATCCTAGATGTGGGAGCAATTGAGCAAATCAATGTTAAGGCCGAGAGAATTGTTCAACTAACAGAACATATTGAGATGAAACTAAAATATCTGTCAAATGAGGTAAAGGAGTTGAGGGCAGAGATGAAGCAGATGAAGCCACAGAAGTAAAAAAAAAAAAAAAATGATTGTATAGTAATAAAAAAAATCTATTAAAGACATAGCATAACATTGTAGGCATATAGTTGTAAAAAAAAATCAAAGTCCAGAAGAAATATGTATGAAAATCCTGATCATTGATGAGATATCAATGGTAGGATGTGACATGTTAATGACAATAGATCAGCGTCTAAGGGAAATAAAAGGTACAGACATCATCTTTGGTGGAATAACAGTCTTGGCCTTCGGAGATTTGTACCAGTTAGCCCCAGTGTGTCAGCGATTTGTCTTTGAAGAAGTAAAAGACCTGTTCGCTAGATTGGCAGGATCTCTATGGCAGGACAATTTCATGATAGCAGAGCTCACAGAAATCATGAGACAAAAAGATGATAAAGAATTTGCAGAACTTCTGAACAGAATAAGAGAAGGTGTCCACACAGAAGACAATGTAGCAAATTTGCAGCAATGCTGTATCTCGTCAGAAGACAAAAATGATTTGTCAGATGCACTGCATGTGTACTCAACGAACGCAAAGGTTGATGCATACAATGAGGACAAACTTGCACACCTGAAAGGAAGAATTAGGAAATGTGTTGCTATAGATAGGAAACCTAATACCCTGAAAGGTCATGTAATGAACAAAGACTCACGTTTCACTGGTGGATTGCCAGCTGTCCTAGAATTGAAGATAGGGGCAAGAGTAATGCTCATTAGGAATATTGATGTGAACGATGGTCTTGTAAATGGTGCATTAGGAACAATTGTCAGCTTCAATGAATTCAATCCTTCAGTTACCAGTCCTAAGGAAGTCTTAGTCCAGTTTGACAATCCAAGAGTTGGGGCAATGGCTGGAGAAAAGACTTCTATGAATAAGGCTCAACACCCTACTGCAGTCCCTATTGGTGTCATAGAAGCAAAATTTTCAATTTCAGCACGTAATCCCGGACTAGAAATAAAAAGGCAACAATTTCCTCTTCGACTATCATGGGCCACCACTATACACAAGGTGCAAGGACTCACTGTCAAGGATATAGTAGTATCTATGGAAGGGAAGTTCAATGATGGACAATGCTACGTTGCTTTGAGTAGAGTACCAAAGATGTCAGGTCTTCATCTTTTGCAGCTCACACCAAGTAAGATTAAAGCAAGCAAAGCTGTGACCAAAGAGTTGATGAGAATGAGCAATGAAATGTCATTTCAATTCTTCCATGATGAAATTGAGACTGCACTCAAGGATCCTTGCCAAACACAAGTCATTGCTGTGCACAATATAAGATCGTTACCTGCTCATTACGATGATCTCAAGGGACTTCCATTCCTTGACAAATGTACTGCTGTGTGTCTTACAGAAACCTGGCTTCAATCACATCACACTGCTTCCATGTACAATTTGCCAAGCTATCACCAATTACGCAGAGATAGATCCAACACAGAGAAGGGTGGTGGTCTGTGCATGTATATCAGCTCATCTGTAAGGTATCAGACCTTGGATTCATCACAAGACAAACCTGGGATGGAAATTCAGAGCATCATCCTACATCCAGTCAATAGCTCTCCATTTCATTTGGTGACTGTCTATAGAAATCCCAAATCTTCATTGGTAGAATTCAGTGACAGATTTAGCCTACTCCTGAGGTCAGTAGGAGCAACAGAAATACCGGCCATAATTGTTGGGAGACTTCAATCTTAACCTGCTAAAAGATCAGCATTCAATGGCAGTCCAGCATGAACTGCAACACTATGGATTTCAGCAATGTATCACCAATCCAACACATGTCAGTGGATCACTGCTGGATCATGTATACTCCAACACACCCTGCACCCCATGGCAAACTGCAAGCTACTATAGATCATGATGTCATTTGGATCGCAGTCTAAGGTAAGTGGTCCAAAATTTCATTTCCAGGTATTAACTACATTCAATCAATAGTATCCCACTGATTAAAACTTGAATAATTACTTTAAACGCTTCAATATTTTATTATTTCATAGGTTGATAAAACATAATTGTGGGTCAAACAAAATGATCACTGTCAAATGATTTTTCTTTACCCCCACCCATCCCGTTCTTTTCTTTGTATTCTAAAAATCGAATCGTCTTCCTATGGTTATACATTTGACCTACATGTAATTAGTCCATAATGTAATCAGATCATCTACCTATTATGTTTATATGTCTACATGTAGGTGGTTAGAGAGATTTTAACTTTAAAAAAGCCAACACCTGGAAATTCATTCTATGAGTCGACTTCTGTGACCTATGACCCCTGAGCAAGTTACTACAAAATTAAATCGGATTGTATTCCTATGGGTATACACACTATCATCACGTTTGAAGGAAATATATCAAACAGTTCTTGAGGTTTTGCATTAGAAAAGCTATATGTACCTAAAATTTTGTCAGTTGACCTCTGACCTAGACACTTCAAAATTAAATCAGATCATCTTCCTAAGGTGATACACACTATCATATTTTAAAAAAGTTTTTAACCCTTACTTAACTGGGGGGGGGGGGGGGAGGGAGGAGGGAGCCTCGGAGGCCCCCCCCCCCCCCAAACAAATTTTGTTGCGCATGAACCGCCATGTTTTCGGCGATGCTGCTTCATGAGTTTTTTCTTTCAAGTCTTACGGATCTTTTGACACCAAGTTTTTTGAAAATCAGACATTCAGCTAGAGAGTTACTTGACCTATTGTGACCTAAGGTCAAGCCGAAAATTGAGAAATTTGTCATTTTGTGTACAAAATGAATGGCAAAGTGAAGTTTCTAGTTTGGTCTATAAATCAGCATAATTTTACTCTTTAGAGTTTAGTTATCATTTATTCAAGCAAAATATTGATACGTAACAACCTCAAGTATCAGAAGTCCTAAAACAATACAATACATAAGATTAAGAATTAATAACAATAGAATACAAAAGAAGTTCATAAAACAATGAAATACATAAGAATTGAAATAGACATGGACAAATTTTTTATGTGATAATGCCCGATAGGCTTTTTAGAAACTTTTTGCCACAAAATCAACTCTGTAAAAGCTTTATTTATGTAATTGTTAATAAAAATCATTATTCATGAATTTGATTTGCATAAATTAGCATAATTGATAAAATAAGTAATTTTCAGCAAAATTATAGTGAGGTCTCTTCCTTTATGCAATTGCATAAATTAGCATAATTGATAAAATAAGCAATTTTCAGCAAAATAATAGTGAGGTCTCTTCCTTTGCGCAATTTCTCAAGACGCGTGCCAAATTTCGAGGCAATCGGCCCCTCCCCCCCCCCCCCCCCCCCAGTCAGGGAGGTGCTCAAAATAGCCCAGTTAAGTACGGGTTAAGTAACGGAACATATTTCAAGTGGTTCTTGACATATCATGACAAGTCCTATACATGTAGTCTGAATTTTTCAAGTTGACCTCTATGACCTTTGACATACATGTACTCCAAAATCTAATCTGATCGTTTTCCTATGGTGATATATATACTATCCTTAAGTTTGAAGTTTAAAATCTCAAATGGTTCTTGAGATATCGCGATAACGAGCTGAAGACATGGAATTTCACAAGGTGACCTCTGTGACCCTTGACCTACGTGCTCCAAAATCTAAACAGATCGTCTTCCTATGGTGATACATACTATCATTAAGTTTGAAGTGAAAATTCTCCAGTGGTTCTTGAGATATCGCGATAACGATCTCAATGTATGGAATTTCATAAGTTGACCTCTGTGACCCTTGACCTGTGACCTACGTGCTCCAAAATCTAATCAGATTGTCTTCCTATGGTGATACATACATGTACTATCATCCAGTTTGGAGTTTAAATCTCCAGTGGTTCTTGAGATATCATGATAACAATCTCAATGTATGGAATTTCATAAGTTGACCTCTGTGACCCTTGACCTTTGACCTACGTGCTCCAAAATCTAATCAGATTGTCTTCCTATGGTGATACACACTATCATTAAGTTTGAAGTTTAAATCTCCAGTGGTTCTTGAGATATTATGATATGGTGATACATACTATCATTAAGTTTGAAGTGAAAATTCTCCAGTGGTTCTTGAGATATCGTGATAACGATCTCAATGTATGGAATTTCATAAGTTGACCTCTGTGACCCTTGACCTTTGACCTACGTGCTCCAAAATCTAATCAGATTGTCTTCCTATGGTGATACACACTATCATTAAGTTTGAAGTTTAAATCTCCAGTGGTTCTTGAGATATTATGATAACAATCTCAATGTATGGAATTTCATAAGTTGACCTCTGTGACCCTTGACCTTTGACCTACGTGCTCCAAAATGTAATCAGATTGTTTTCCTATAGTGATACACACTATCACTAAGTTTGAAGTTTAAATCTCCAGTGGTTCTTGAGATATCATGATAACAATCTCAATGTATGGAATTTCATAAGTTGACCTCTGTGACCCTTGACCTTTGACATACGTGCTCCAAAATCTAATCAGATCGTCTTCCTATGGTGATACCATAGAGATATATACTACTAACACTAGAGGGCGTACTCGCTCAAATTGCTGTTCCGAGCTGGAGCGTTGGCCGCCATTACTAAGGAGGGCAGAAAAACGAACGACCCAACAAGATACTGTGCAAAACATACGTGGAAAATTTGAAGAAGCCAGGTTCGTGCGTTGCATTTGGTTGTTCGAACCGAAAAAAGAAAGGGAACTGCATAATATTTCACAAGTAAGTCCCTCTTAATGTTATGTTGATTAAATAAGGAGATTTTAGAGCTAAAAATGTAGTTTATGCGGGTATTGTCTCATGACAAGCCACCGCAGCGCAGCTAACGTTCTGCACAGTGCTCAGCGGAGCGCGCCAGTCCACGCCCGCCGGGCTGGGGCAGGCATGGGTCAAGGTTCTGGGGGCGGTGATGGGAAAATTCTGCTGCGCTGGAGTCGCAACTCCAAGAGTCAGAGAGTCCAACTCGGAAATATTAACTCCATGACTGAGCTTGATTCTATTAACGAAAAGTTTAGAATATATAATTAACTTTATCTTATTGATGTCAACTTATTTATATTTTAACTAGGTCTAGATCTAGATCTAGATCTAAATACTCTAATTTCTAAAGCCCGAAAGGCAAAGATAGGCTAGCCTGCCATATTTCACATCACAGGAGTTATCCAACTAGGCTAGGCTAGCCTAAAAAGCCCACCGCACACTACACTATTTCTATCAAATTTGCTTATGACTTGCTGACATCATTATTAAATACTGCTATGAGAAAAAAACTCATTTTTGTTTCCATTTGCTTTTATTGTAATGCAGAAATACACCCAAGAGAGGAAAAGGATGTTACACACCACTTCTTCCTAGTGCTGTGCCTACTGTCTTTCCTGGACATCCTCCCTATAAACAGACCCATGGCTCAAGACTCCCAGCAAAACCATGTACAACATCCAAAAGTGTTCCCGTGCCTCCAAAGAAACCCTATGATATTACAAAAGAACATGACTATTCTTTTCTGTCTGAGTTGATCAGAAACTGAAGATAACCAGACAGCAACTGCAGGATGCCAAGAAACAGCTTCAAGTGGTGAAACAGAAGGTAAACAGGAGAGATGGACAAACCAGGACTCTCTTGCAGGAAGTCCACGAAAGCAAGCTCATTAGCCAGGATCAGCTTGACCTACTTCAACACAACTTTGGAGAGAACGCATTTACAGAAAACCCCAATTTGTCTTATTTCATCAATATTTGTTTTCAAACATATTTGTTTATGAAAACCTACAGAATGTTAAATGGCATCCTATTTCACATTATACAATTTAAGTGAAATTTTGCCGTCAAATTTTTGGGGCTCCAAACACTTTAGAGGGGCTTTAATCCACATGTTCCAGCATTGTACAAGTTTCAAGTAGTTGTAGGACATGACGTCTAAATTCACATCACAGGGATTGTGTCTGGTGTGGATTGGCTACGATGTAAATAGGCTTTCTTGATCTGGAGAATGATACTATAGTGACATCTTGTGTTTTACAATTACAACTGTTCTGTAGTCTATACACTGTTGCAAATGTTGAGGAGACCAGGGCTTAAAGCCCTCCTTGAAGTCAGGAAAACCAGTTTTTTTCTCTTTCTATAGTGAGCAAAATTCCTCAGTCTATGCAAAAAAGAAAACATAGAACTTAATTTGTACAAACTACAAAGACAGATCAGTCTTTTATATTTTGCCTCTTGTCTGCATAGCTTATCCACTGGATGATTGACTGTGAAGCTGTTTAAAACTGGAGAGAGCTTTCAATAATCTTCAAGAAATACAGAAAACAAAAACAAATAAAATTCTTGGGACACATTGTGACAGTTGCACAACTTAACCATATATGTTCTGTTCGTTAACTTTACACGAAGGCAAACTAAAGTGGAACTTAGAAGAGTTGATTACATTAGGGGTAAAAAATATGTACTTGAATTTTGAGTTGTTGTGAGGTACACTGTATTTGAATATTTACTCTATAAGCTTCATAATTGTACCTGCTGTATCTGATTCAGTTGCTCTAATGTTTGCAAATTATTTGCACTCTACATGTGCTTTGATTCTGCAGGTTTAGATAACCTGAGATAAACATGTAGACCTTTTTTATAACATTGTCTGGATTGCTCTCAACCAAGTGATTTGCATCATTAACGATGAAAAGCAAGAAATTCACATCAAGTGAGCCATGTTTTCGATACGGTAAACAAGGAGAATTCACAGATGTGTGGCAATTGAAAAGCTTTGTGTAATGTACAGTTGCACACCTTATACACACCCATAGATCTTTTTTGTACATAGGTTTGAATTTTGGCCCAAAATGGAAAACTGCTTTTGAAGAGATTTGATAACAGAACAATTATATGGAATAATATCACTAGATGTAAACCCATAAGATTGTGCACTCTTTTGCTATCTAGTATATCTACTGTGTAAATTTGAGGGTCATCAGTTTCAAAACTATTATTATTCCCTGATGAATAATAATGTCAAAAGACCTTGTTACTATGAGGTTTCACTGAATGGTGTATTGCAGTATCCTGAGATGTAAGTGTCTTCAATTATAGTTCTTCATGGCAATACATGTAACTTCGAATATATATGCTCAATTGCTATTTCTGGTTTGCATTTATTTATTTTATTTTTCGATGAAATGTCTTTGTAATTAGTAAATTTGGGGCTAATATCTGAGATGTTGTTTTTGCAATGTCTGTCCTTTCAATTGTGATGTATTATAGCAGTATATATGTCCAATAAAATGTCAAAACTGAAATGCCTATGCTGTAGAATATTCAACACACGTGTGGTAATAAAAGGTTCATTTATTCATTTTTTTTCTTCAAATCAAATTATCATAAGTATATTCTGTTAAAACTGGTTGATGAAGAAAATGAGAAATATACTGTATCAAGGAGAATATTATTTATGGAGAAAAAAAGTGGTGTGAATAAATAATTATTACATCAATGATCAGCTGTTTTTAAAGAATATTTATTTCTAGTGAACTGTAAAGAATTGAATTATTCTTTCAGACATATAGAGATTTTCTAGAGAATAGGTGAAAGACAGAAGGTGTGAATTTGAGAGTGAGAGAAGAAGAAAAAGAATGTTTGGATGAATGATTGAATGAATGATTGGATGAGTAAATAACATAATTTTTAAAAATAAATGTGTATAATTCTTTCCTTCCCCCTCTTCCTATCTTCAGTATCGTCCTATATCTGCATTTCCGTTATCTACCTATCCTTCTATATTATATCTATCTATCCATCTTATTATGTCTAGCTATCTATGTACCCATCTCTGTCCAAAATCTGTAAGTATCAATCTGTTTATAATAGCCATAAACATAAAATGAATATATTACCTTTAAAGCGTTTTAAATCAATAAACCCTGGCTCTCATAATAACTGAATTAGAAAGACATTAGCCCTGTAGCTTAAAACTTTGTTTAATATCATGACATAGATATCAAATACAAGTCCCAAATGCTTGATTCTGATTGTTTGAAAGCCAAGTAATATTTGATGTCATTATATCACAGTTTTATATTGACAAAGAGGAAGAAAAATTGAAGATATACTGAAATAAAAATAGCTTTTTGTGTCCCTTTTACCTCACCATAACACCAATAATTAATCTTGACCTACACCAGATACCATGACTGAGGCATGAGTAGGGTTCATGCATTATGCAAAATACCACAATTATAACGTTTCATACTCGAAAACAACAACCCCAAATATGAAGCTTCATATTGCATATCAGTAGCACAGTTTCGAAGGGAACATCCGGGTATTTCTCGAAGTTGTGCCCTCCTTAGTAATGGCGGACCGCACTCCATGCGCGCACAGAGCTTTGAACGGGCGCGTATGACGAGTCCGCTCTCTAGCCTTATTAAGTATATATCTCTATGGGTGATACATACTATCCTTAAGTTTGAAGTTTAAATCTCAAATGGTTCTTGAGATATCGCGCTAACAACTCAATACAAGGAATTTCATAAGTTGACCTCTGTGACCTGTGACCTTTGACCTACGTACTCCAAAATCTAATCAGATCGTCTTCCTATGGTGATAAATACTATTCCCGAGTCTTAAGTTTAAATCTTAAATGGTTCTTGAGATATTGTGATAACGGTCAAACGGGACGGACGTACGGACGGACAACCCAAAAACATGATGCCTCCGGCACCACCTTCGGTGGCGGAGGCATAAAAAGCAAATCAGTGAAAGTTTTAAAATAGTAAATAACATGTTGCTGTCATGTGTCTTATGGTCAGGTATTCTGCTCGGGGATTTGTCACGGTACAAAAAAGGTGATACACCTAAATTGTTTGGAGATCACAAAAAAAAAAAAAATCGAAAATTCCAAGAACTACCGGAAACGCTGAGCAACGAATGGGAGTTTTGAAAAATATCCAATTGGGTGCAAGAAAAATTAATAGAATAGATGATTTTGTGTCGATGGTAGAAAAAGACATGATAGGGATTCAGAGAAATTACGATGATAAATCTACAAGAAAGTCAGGGCGCAGGAAATCACAAGATCGGAAACGTGCGCATGGGAATGAAAATGAAGGAAATTTTCAAAGTAGTAACCACAGGAGGTCTATCTCGGGGAAAATCGAGAGTGACGATAGAAGAAGAATGGAACAAAAAGGGGGGTCACAAGAGGGATGGTGTTTTCCAGAAGGCACCAAAGAGAAATCCGCTAGGACATGCAAAGATACCCAAAGATGAATACTATGGAATATGTGGTACACATAAATTGTTTGGAGATCACACAAAAAGAAATTTCGAAAATTCCAAGAACTACCGGAAACGCTGAGCAACGAATGGGAGTTTTGAAAAATATCCAATTGGGTGGTGTTTTCCAGAAGTCACCATAGAGAAATCCGCTAGGACATGCAAAGATACCTAAAGATGAATACTATGGAATATGTGGTATGGAAAATCAGTCAAGCAATTGTTGGTTTAATGCCGTTATTCAAGGCATATATCACACCCCAATCATAAGAAATTTCTTTCAACACCATAATGCAACCCCCAG
This sequence comes from Strongylocentrotus droebachiensis, assembly GCA_035222895.1. NCBI lineage: Eukaryota > Metazoa > Echinodermata > Echinoidea > Camarodonta > Strongylocentrotidae > Strongylocentrotus > Strongylocentrotus droebachiensis. The sequence continues at coordinate 242,341 of JAVYIG010000314.1, read as the reverse complement.
AACCTACAGGGGATCATGAAAAAGATGCAGCATACCATGAACTATACAGCCTAATTCAAGTTATGATAAATGTGACCGACGAGTCCATTCTAACGTTCGCCGTTATCCTCTCTAGGACTCGATCTCTGCAGAGGACTCAACAGAAAAAGAAGGAAGCAGAACAGAAGAAAATGGCAACCACTTCTCTCGTAGAAGAAGTTGTGAAGCTTGGCGGACTGTGGACATCAGAAGCCCTTAGGCTGCATGTTCAATATCTTTTTTATCATAATAAACCGATCATACAGAAAACGTAGTGAAGTAATAAGAAATCGCTGAATACTTGACGGAAAGAGAAAATCGATGGAAGATCTCACAGCGAAGAATGTATCTCTCCTCATATTTTTCCACTTTATATAGATGTGTGTATGTGTGTATTTGTAGGGCTCGTATGTTTTTTTTCTTCTTTTTTCTGTTCTTATACAAGTTTTCTTTGGGGCAAAATAAGTTTATGTAATTTCAAATCTATACATTCCTGATAATATATTTGAACTGCCACTGCTTAAAATATTTGATAACAGGGTATTATGACATGTACATGTGTGTAAATCATATTTTTTTCACTAAAGTTTTGTTTTTCGGTTAAGAGCCATACACTATTTTCCCTGGCTGTTTGTTTTTGTGTCCCTTATGCATTTTATTCCAAAAGAAAAGCCCCTATTTACTTTAAATGATGCGGCAGGTACGCATTTGGTATGTTACAGTTGAGAAACTTGAGAATCCCAAAGTTACAATGAATAGAAACTATAATTTCTTATACATTTACCTACTTGTATTTTCACAGGGGCAGTTCATCTGGGGACACAAATGTTTTCAGGAGTGCCTTTTGAAAGTTAGGAGAAGTCAGATCAAAGCCGAGGTCATCAGTCCCAGCAGTTGCCCTCACTGCAACAGCAACAAAGAAGGTGCGACATTCAGTAGCAGAGAGTCTAGGCCTCCGCAACTTTCTCCTGATCAGCAAGTCGCCTGAGAAGGCCAATATCAAACGCAGTGTTTTCAAAACGCGCAGCAAGGACAACGACACTATTTTGGCTTGGTTACTTGCTGATTTGAAGGCTAATGGGGCTTCATGCGAGAGATACATCATCTATTGCCAGTCAAGAAAGGTGGTCAGTGACCTTTATGCCACATTTATTGACTTACTGCCATCATCACACCCCAAACACTTTGATATGTTCCACACCAATACGGAACACGATGTCCAGCAGAACATCATTGACAGTTTCAGCCATGCAGACGGATCTGTGAGGGTGTTGATTGTGCTACAATTGCATATGGCATGGGCGTTGATGTGAAAGGTGTGAACACTACGATAATCTTTGGACGTTGCACAGACCTTGACGACTACATACAGATGAGCGGTCGCATCGGGAGAGATGGAAAACCTAGCGTGGCCATCACTATCCAATTTCCAGGTGATATTGCTGAAAGGGCTGTGTCGGCCAGCATGAAGGACTTCACCAAGGGTGATCGTTGCCGAAGAGAAGTTGTGAGGGAAGTTTTCGGACAGTCTTCTAACTTTCATATTTTACCACATTACTGTTGTGACGTATGTGCTTCATCCTGTGTGTGTAAGCCAAGTGGTTGCAAGGATTCTCAGAATATCGTAGAAAGGAAGCTGTGCAAGGCACTTGAAATGTTAGTTCAATCTCTGGAGTTTCCACTCAATATCCCAACTCCTAGCCAAACGTGATAAACTTGAAAGGTCTTTGGAGGAGTATCGCCAGAATTTACTGAAGGAACACCCTCACCACAACTACTGTGGTGCAAATTTAGCTTGCGGTTTCTCCGTTTAGTAAGTGTGCCTTCTTAAGGCAATTAAAACAGTTGCCACTCTTCTTTAAAAAGTTAACCAGATTGTTTGTGAGAGCACTATTCAATTAAGCTTTGAAAGCTTCAGGTCCCGGTATGCCCTCCGAAGTCTGGAGATGGCTTCAGACGTGTGGGTTGTTCTTTGTCCACATTGGAGAGTTCATCAGTGTCAGACCAGTTGGTGGCCTTCAGAGACGAAACAGAATCTGACACAGATGAAGATTTTTCTGACAGTGACAGTACCAAGAGGCTGTCTTTGTCTGTTAGTGACAGTGACTGAACAATTTTTGCGGAATCCTAGACCACCTGAGCACTGGACGGCCTGACCCTGGACAACAGTTTTAAAATACAACTTTGCAATTCTTGGATATACTTCCGCATATGGTGAAAAAGGTTATTACGTATCGACTTTTACACTAGCTATACTTGTATAAATCTGTATTGTAATTTATTTTTAAATTCCCATACCAAAGTACCGGTAGTTGAAAAAATATAATAAACATGAAATGAAATGAAATGATGATGATAATAATAGCCAATGTTACATTGAGATTTTTGATTAATTGATTGTACATTATATGCAAACTACATGTACCGGTGACTAATAGACATCAGAAAATGTACCGTATGTACTGTACAGTGTACGTATGCAGGTACATATAGAGTTACTTAGTTAACTTACTTTATTTTTATTTTTTTCGCTGGGCGTCCTAATTTAATGATAACGCCATCATCGGCTGGTAGCAAGTAAGTAGGGAGAGGTAGCGTTGATGTGGTGGAGATCAAAATTAAATAGGCTGGATTCTGGACTAATCTTTATTATGTTCATCACATTTTGTTTAATTATTTTGGGGGAGATATCTCAACAAACTCATTTATTTGGGTTTTTATAACTTTCGTTTAACCATTATTGTTTATTATTTTAATGTACTTATGTATATTCTAATGAATGATTTTGCATGTTATTTACAGTACCTTTTGCAAATGTATGTGTTCTTGTAATAGGATTTTTATGGAAATGAATAAACTTAATTGAACTTCATTGAATTGAATTATAGGTAGTAAATGTCTTCTAAATCCAAGAGAAAAAGGATAAACCATCTGTCACTTTGAAAACAAATTTCATTTTAAACAAGGAATAAAATGACTATATCATATAGCAGTTTTGAATGGTGCATTCATGCACATGCCAATTTGCAGAGACTCATAACTTTACAAAAGCCTGGGTAGTGTTAATGGATGCTTCACCAGTCCTACAAGGAGACAGTCCATACAATGTGGGTTTGACTGATGAGGTCACACAGAAGCTTTTGCAACAGTCAGATGCAGGCTCAGAAGCAATGACGATCCAAGCGTTGGAGCTCCTCAGTTGTGTTACTAATTCTACAGAGACAGTGTAAGGACCAGTTGCCTGGAGGGAAGTATTGGCAACCCTCAGAACCTACATTGACTTCCTGTCTCAGCACGTTCGTTATTATTCTAACACATCATCAACTTTCCAAATACGACGTATTGATTTCTGGTGATATCAATCCAAATCCTGGACCTCAGACAGAAAATGAGTTAAAGTTTACATCAACTATAACTCTTATTTCTTATCACCGTGATGAACTTTTGAAATTGAATTGTGCCCCACAGGCTGTTTGTGATCAGGCCCAACAGATTTGATTATTTTGGGATAAATTATGCCCCCCCCCCTAAATTTTGTTAATTATAAGTCACTCTTATCAGTTGATGCCGGCTCAGCAGTAAGCTATGATAGCTGCCAAGTTCAGCGGATGGCGCTTCATTCAATCTCGACAGGGATCCAGAGTGAGGCGATCCAACAAGAAGTTAAAGGTCGTCTGCATCAGGACAGGATCACTGATGAGGTGATCATGGAGGTTCTAACGAGAGCTGTTGCCCAAGAGAGTGAGCGTCGGCAGAAGTTGACAGGCAAAATACAAAAGATCAGCTCTGTCAACGAAGTGTCTATACAACAAGACAAAACGGAAAAAAGTCAAGAAGGACGAAAGTCTGAAGTCAAGAAATTCAAACCCACTATGCCGGACTGGGAGCAGATGCAAGCTGCTTTACACTCCATTGTACAGTCTGAAATGCAAAATCATCCAGCCCATCCATGGAAAATGTTATATCTTTCAGGAAAATGAACCATAACATGTCCTTATATAGCTTTATTAAAGATCAAATTCTTGAGAACTCTTGGTATAGATTTCAAATGTTGGAGTGATTGTCGAAAAAAACTCACATCGCTGTGTAACAGGGAAACTGGTGACGATGAGAGTACAGACACTCTAAGATGCATAGTCATGCTCACTGATTTGAGCAAATGCAGTAAACGTATCACCAGTATCCAAAGACGGACAATCACTCATAGGAAGTGCCAAGAGTCTATCCTTTATGTCACATATTGATATTGTAGATGTCATTACAATGTAAAGTCCCCTAAATGGACTTGAGAGTTGAACATTAAAGGTATGTGCACAAACCATTGATGTTACAGTTCTCGTAATAATTGTAATACAGATACTAGATGGATAGGGCTGATCATATGAAGTGTATATGCAGTATTGTGGATTTTGTTATGGTCAAGTTGACTGAATTCTATGTTACATGTATGTATGTATATATTTACTTATTGTTTATCTGTCGAGGACGACATCTTTTCTGGTGGGGAAGAGTGTGATCAGGCCAAACAGATTTGATTGTTTTTGGATAAATTATGCCCCCCCCTAAATTTTGTTAAAGTCACTCCTAAATCAGTGACTTATAATAGAATATTTAATTGGCCAAAAGTGGCATCTCTTAAGAAATACCCCCCCCCCCCCCCTTGGAGAATGGAAGAGTCCTAGACGTCTTAATTAATGAGGAGAAACAAAGGAACAGAGTGTTGGTGATGCCATGTGTCTTTCTACATGCTGACACCAATTACACCACAAGTAACTGTTTTCTTCTCTTCATTCTATTATTCTAGCTACCCTGTTCCGTGATAGGGGCGTAACATGTTGTTTCACAATGTGCTTTGCATCCTTTTGTTTTGGATCAAATCAAATCTCTTGGAATTGGAATACTTCAGAAACAGTCCAAACGTAGTCGTAGTCATAGGGGAAAAAGAGTGGTCGTCGAAGACTGAAACAACTACTAAGAATACCCAATCTCCCAATCTCTCCATGAAATGGAAAAACGTCTGGTAGAAGTAGTTGACTACAATCATCTTCGTACAGAGATGGATCCCGTAGAGGCTGCAAATACTGCCCAACAAAAGCATCAAGGCGTGTCTGGTCTGGATTATACTCCAACAGAGGAACAAGCATAAAACTTTGAGGACCAGAAAAGGAAATAGGGTGAGAAAATTGAAAGTGAGAAGAAGAAGAGAGCTGCTCAGGCATCAAAACTGGTTCTGGCAAATTTTCTGGAGAAGCCAGAACTGCTTATTGGGAAGGAAATTGAACATCTGTTCATAATTGCTCACAAGAAAATGTGGGTAAGAGGTCAAGTGATCTGTATCAAGACCAGAAAAGAAGATTCCATGAAAACTGTGTTCGAAATCGATTATGAAGACGAAGAGGAAATTCAATATTACAACTTGTTGAGCAATTTACAAAAGAACGAGTTGATTGTGAAGTAAAATCAGAGGCCAGAGTTACAAGACTTGTTCGCACTGCAAGCAAGGCCTTCCATTATCGAGGTTGCGACAAATCCAGCGTTGAGGATGTATTTTCATCATTCCTTGGGAATGCATGTAGTACTACCAACAAGATGGTTAACTACATTGGCAATCGTGCCAATATACTATTTGAAGGAGCTTTCTCCCTCTTCTACCATGTAGAGCACATGAAGGAATTCCTCTCCCTCTTGGACCACAAGAACAATCTACTTCTAGCAGTAGAGGAAGACGTAAATGAAAAACTTTACGTTGCAGAGTTGAAGGCATTGGGCCTATTCTACAGGTTGGCAATCAAGCCGTTATGGGACATTGTAAGAGGGAAAGACAGCATCTTTGCATTCCTACTTTCGAAGCTCTCCTTTGATCACTTCACAACCAGGCAGGACAGGGGGAAGCAGGACCGTTTTGCAGCCTTTGGCGAGATGCATATTCTTCTGAACCGTAATTGTGCATCAGCCATAACACCGGATGAGTGTCTCACCATCGATGAAACTCTCTATACCATGAGGACATCCTTCGCCTTCAGGCAAAACAAACCAAACAAGCTGACCAAGTACGGACTGCTCTACAAAATCATCCATGCGTCACGCTACCCATACACATTCCTTGCAGCCCCATTTCTATGAGCATAAATGGTCCTGCCAGATCGAATATGGCAGCAAGTGGTCTTCAGGGATTGGCCCAACCGATTGAGAAGTCATGAAAAGGATGTGGTCATTCCTTGGCAAATAAGCCCACATAAAGGAAGAGATGACCCCATCCCTCAGGGTAGTTCTTCTGACAGATGCCCTCTACTACTTCACATAGAAGAAGATAGGCATCTTTCGCTGCCTTCTACGCCTTTGGGATCGAATATCCACAGCGGGGAAAACGAACCATGTTGTTTTACCAGTATTTCTTTGCTGGATTTCTGCATGGTCAAGCTCTGCCATCAAAGGTACAGCGTTTTATAAACAACATATCGGTTTAAACCTGTCACATTATTGGCATCTTTCTATACGGTGAAAAGAAGGAGATGCTACATAAAGAACATCCGACTAGAGAAAGCTATCAAAACAGAAGAAGGAGCTTTTAACAGACATTTAAAGGAATGCTGTTGATCTGCTCAAGGAAGCTAGATGCAAGGAAGAGCAGCATCTCCTGATGAAAGAAATGAAGCAGTTTCTCACCACTCTGCACGTATAGCAAAGCAGGCGGAGTGCTATGCAGCCTTCCTACAGAGAGCTGTCAAAATGATTGGAGTATGCACCAGATTAAGACATCACCAATACAATGTCCCACAGGCAGTGAATCAAATGATGAATGTTGTCAATGACATGGAAAAACAAGTGAAGAGCACGGAAGATGAACATGCAGCAGCGAAGAAAACAATGGTTGAAAAAACAGAGAAGTGGCCAAACAAAATCATGCACTCAAAAAAGAAAACAAGGAACTCAAATCCCAGTTGGAAATGATAAAGACGGACTTGGAACAATCAGGCCTGTCTGCACTATGTGGACAAGAAGTCGAAGACAACATAAATGAACTTGATAAAAAAGAAGGCAGCCAAGATTTGGCAATGTGGAGGTACTCCTGCAGATGAAGCAGCATGGCAAGAGTCAGAGAAAAATGCCTCCAAAAATACACGGACACCTGGTACATCCCAGGCTACGAGACTCTTTACCAGTGAGCTCTAGAAGTTGCAGCCAAATCCAACATCCATCCAGCGAGATGAACAGTATGTAGGAGATACCGATATTCAGGAGTTGTTTTGGAGTCGGAACCTTCACCCTTTTCTTAAAGACCTCAAAGTGGGGGTAGTCCGCATTCAATCTAGATGTTGAATTGACGTGGCATGATGGGAACATACCTACTGATGAAGTCTGGCTGAAGATTGGAGGTGACAAAGGAAGTGGTACCTTCAAGTTGATGGTTCAGCCAGCGAATGTATCTCAATCAAACAGCTTAGCCAACATGCGAGTAGTCTTCCTCTACCCTTGGAGGGGGGGGGGGGGGGGGGTGGGGGTGGGGGTGGGGGTAGTCCGCATTCAATCTAGATGTTGAATTGACATGGCATGATGGGAACATATCTACTGATGAAGTCTGGCTGAAGATTGGAGGTGACAAAGGAAGTGGTACCTTCAAGTTGATGGTCCAACCAGCAAATGTGTCTTGACCAAACAGCTTAGCGAACATGCGAGTAGTCCTCCCCTACCTTGTGGGGGGGGGGGGACTCCTCATTCAATCTTGACGTTGCGCTAAGCTGTTTTCACGCCCCAGGTTGAGGAGCTGTCTTCGATGTTGAACTGACTTGGCATGATGGGTGCATACTTTCAGATGAAATGTGGATGAAGATCGGGGGAAACAAAGGCGGTGGTACTTTCAAGTTGATGGTCCAACCAGCAAATGTGTCTTGACCAAACAGCTTAGCGAACATGCGAGTAGTCCTCCTCTACCTTGTGGGAGGGGGGGGGAGGGGGACTCCTCATTCAATCTTGACGTTGCACTAAGCTGTTTTCATGCCCCAGGTCGAGGAGCTGTCTTCGTCAACTTTGAGGTTGGTAGACACTATGTAAAGTTCTATACAAAGAATAAAAAGTACTCCGATACTGGTGATTCAAATTGTTATTCGATGTGCACAAAATCTTTATCAATATTTTATTTTCAGATTTAGAAACTAAATATCTATATTATTATGCTGGAATGATGAGTAGCCAAGACACTCAACCTAAAAGGAAAGAAATCTTCCATCACAATAAGGAAGGTCGGCAACGCGGGAGAAGATTTAGAGACTGAAATCTACAAGATACCCGTCAGATCCGTAAAGAACCATTCACAGACTTATGTGATTACTGCGATAGGACTGCCGAGCATAAGTGATGATATAAAAGAGGTAGATGTTACTGACATTGCTGATAACTTTCTGTAATGATATGGATATTCTCGTGTTTACGTTTTCCTCAAAGGTTCATTGACGTACATGTACAAGGCAAATTCCTGGTAGATGTCGCTAGAACTATTTTTACAAACATACATGGTGAATTCCTTGTATGCTATTTTTAACACCTGTTCCGAGACGCTGCGCTCTTAATTTTGGCTCTACTTTTTCGGCTTGTCCGATTGGATTAGGTGTCGTTGGGCGTGTCGCCACAGTTGACTTAAATTTAATTAGGCAAATTTGGGAAATAGATTTGTATTACAATTGGAAGGGTTTTTCCTTGTTGCCGGGTCTGTTCACACTATCGAAATAGTATGAGAGGGGAAGTGAGGATTACAGGTGTGTAATAGCCAGAATCATGTGGGCTCGCTAGTGTGGACGGACTTAGCAACATTTATCCCTTTTTATATTCCTTGAATTAATTTCCAGGGTTGTTGGGTCTCCGGGTGATTTGCATCTCTTGTTTGAAAGATTAGAATGTAAGAGACACAGGTGGGTGCGTGAAAGAAGTATGTGAGGAATAGAGATGCGGATCATACGGAGCGCCTTATATCCGGGGGGGTAAATTCGCCAAGAAATATAGGACCTTTTAATACGGAAACCAATTATGGGTGGATTGATATTACGCAATGCGTCTGTGTGACACACCTCAATTTTTGGGAGGACGAGGCGTGTCAGTTCGGGGGGATATAAAAACCGAGTTGCGTCTCTGGAGCGGGACCTCTTTTCCGTTACGATACCGACATGAGTTGCTAATTTACTTCAATTGGGTTGCCCAGCCCCAAAACATGAACTTCGTGATTTATTAATTCTACGTTTATTTTAATAAATCTTCAACTCCAATCAAGAATTTGTTTTAGTGACTTTGATTTCTCTTCGTTTTCTACACTTCAAGAACTAAAGTTATACTTTAACATTTTCTGAGTCGGTACTAGGCGGGGCGGCTTTGGCCACCGGGCCGTCTCGCCGTGGATCGCTTCAATTGGTAGTACGGATGGGGTGCGACACTTGTTTATTACTTCAACCATTACCATTGAACTTCAAGATATATTAGCGACGTCAGCGGAGAGCTGCAGAGATTTTTTTAGCTCACATCCGTCAACTAGTTATATGTGGATCTGTTGGGGTTGTCACGAGGACGGAGTCCAAGAACCCCTGGGCTTCGAACTAACTTTTTTTATTGTCGGCCGCTCAGCATCGAAGAGTATTGAGAGGAGTGAAATTTTCTTCTGCTGGTGGTTTCCTGACGAGGGAGCCCAGGAGCTTATTTCCGCAGAGCTACAGCGCGACGAAGCGACGGTGGAAGCGTAGCTGGTGATTCTTTTATGCTGGGAAAACGGTAGTACTTTAGGGCTGCGTGGGTGTCATCTTGAAGGGGCTCGCTGCTTGTGTCAGCGGGGAGGTGATATCGTCACTTCATTCATGGTCGGCGGCACATGCCTTCAGTGTTGCATGCTTGCATCGTTCCGGTGAATTAGAAGGCCGCGGTGCCGGGAAACTAGGTACGTTCAGCTGGTCTCGTAGCTGGTCTACAGGTTTTCTGCGTAGCCTAACGGTTCGTCCTGTGATCTCCGTAGACGTGAAGTCTTGCAGTCAACTACATCGACGCGACACAACATCATCGCCATCGAGAGGGTCTGCAAGACTGTGTATTTACGGCGATCTAAGGCGTGTCAGTTCGGGGGGATATAATGTGTCTTGACCAAACAGCTTAGCGAACATGCGAGTAGTCCTCCCCTACCTTGTGGGGGGGGGGGGGGGGGGGACTCCTCATTCAATCTTGACGTTGCGCTAAGCTGTTTTCACGCCCCAGGTTGAGGAGCTGTCTTCGATGTTGAACTGACTTGGCATGATGGGTGCATACTTTCAGATGAAATGTGGATGAAGATCGGGGGAAACAAAGGCGGTGGTACTTTCAAGTTGATGGTCCAACCAGCAAATGTGTCTTGACCAAACAGCTTAGCGAACATGCGAGTAGTCCTCCTCTACCTTGTGGGAGGGGGGAGGGGGACTCCTCATTCAATCTTGACGTTGCACTAAGCTGTTTTCATGCCCCAGGTCGAGGAGCTGTCTTCGTCAACTTTGAGGTTGGTAGACACTATGTAAAGTTCTATACAAAGAATAAAAAGTACTCCGATACTGGTGATTCAAATTGTTACTCGATGTGCACAAAATCTTTATCAATATTTTATTTTCAGATTTAGAAACTAAATATCTATATTATTATGCTGGAATGATGAGTAGCCAAGACACTCAACCTAAAAGGAAAGAAATCTTCCATCACAATAAGGAAGGTCGGCAACGCGGGAGAAGATTTAGAGACTGAAATCTACAAGATACCCGTCAGATCCGTAAAGAACCATTCACAGACTTATGTGATTACTGCGATAGGACTGCCGAGCATAAGTGATGATATAAAAGAGGTAGATGTTACTGACATTGCTGATAACTTTCTTTACAGGGGGAAGAAGATCAAGGTATTTGCATTTGGAGATTACGAGTACCGTATCTAACCCAAATGTATGGCCTCACTGGTCCCAATCGTAAGCATTCAAAGGGATGTGGTTGTTTATGAGCGTTTGTTGAGATTATTGAAATTTCCCGACGCTGTTCCCCAGCCTCGTTTTAAAGCACAACAATTTACCTGTCCATTCATTATAATATTCAAATTGAATTGAGATTGATGCACAGGCTCGAGGTAATTTTGCAGAGGAAAGTTTGATTACAGAATGAGGATTATCAGTAATAATTTTAAAGTATAAATCTCATAGAATATGTTTTAGAATTGATAATTGACCTTTACTTGATTTTGTTGACCGTGTATTTCAAAATTCATCCAGGTCGCCATTGCTGTTTGTATTAATATCGTGACTGTCGTTGCAAAAGAAGTAAATTCTCAAAAGAGTTAGTGTCAACTCTCCTAACTTGACATGTATACCAACAACAAAAAAAGGGGGAATTTTTTTTGGTCATTTTGTGTGCAGATTAGAGAGTTGACTGCTGCTACATCGATCACAGTGACATTTTCTTATTTTTACTGCTAATTTGTTAAAACTTAAATCATTCTGATTCTCATATTTGTCTAATTTCACACATACCAAATTCTTATGAGTTGCATTGCCCTTTAGCAGACACCCTATTTGCAACTATCTGTGATGCTTGAAGATAAATTTTCACAAATTATATTTTTATTTTTCAAACAGAAGCAGAAGACTCTTGTAGAGGGTACTGCTAAAAAGGCTTCTTTGTTTGCAATCATGCAGCAAAAACTGGAGAAGAGGCCAAGTGTGAATCCCGCATCCAAGCAGACCAAAAAAGTAAAGATGTCTTCAAAATCCTCCAGGACCCCAACCAGTGTCACCAGTACCTCCACCAGTGCTACCGAGACCGCAACCAGTGCTACCAAGACCCCCACCAGTGCCCCAAGTACCGCCACCAGTGCTACCAGGACCCCAACTAGTGCTACCAAGACCCCAACCAGTGTCACCAGTACCCCCTCCAGTGCTACCAGGACCCCCACCAGTGCTACCAAGACCCCAACCAGTGCTACCAAGACCCCCACCAGTGCCCCAAGTACCGCCACCAGTGCTACCAGGACTCCAACTAGTGCTACCAAGACCGCAACCAGTGCCCCAAGTACCCCAACCAGTGGTACCCGGACTCCAACCAGTGCCCCAAGTACCGCCACCAGTGCTACCAGGACCCCCACCAGTGCTACCAAGACCTTGCTACATGACATATTCCAAATTCCTGCAAAGTTCTATAGAATTTGATGTTGGCTGCAAAATTTATAAGAAATCAGTCAAGGAATGTGGCAGGAAAGAATAGCATCACTGACAGGTGAGTGTGTAAGCAGGATGTAGATCTTGAATAACAATGTGGATAAAGACAAAAGAGGCTATGATTGAGTGAGTAAAAGAATTTAGGAAATGGAAATGGGAACTGCATGGAAAGCTAAATGTAAAAATAACTGAACAACACAAGACATATTACAAAATTGCTGTCTTTCAGCAATACAAGGCTTTAGCTCTGGGTGTCACCTCTCGTTTCTTTAAGACTTGTATGCTTTTGCCACATTCAAACAGACACTTTACTGTCAATAGGCATGTTTTCGCAGGATGACCTCAAGACACATTTGGAGCGGCTGAAATGGCCCTACCAACTGAAACCACAACAGAAGGCAGCTCTCTTGGAGCTGCTGAACGGCAGAAACACGCTGGCCGTATTGCCAACTGGCTACGGAAAGTCGGATTTGTTTTTGATTCCTCCCCTAATCAAAAAGCAGGTAAGAAAAAAAGGCTACATTCAAAGACCAGCAACTCGTCCCCGTACGCTGCAAACTTTGCATTCTTCCTTGGAGGTGTTTAAACAGCAAGGAATTCCAAAGGAAGCGAACAACATGGTTCGAGAGTCTTTTTTCACATAGAAGAAGTTAGACATTATTGACATCTATCTGAGGGCTACGATAGAATGTGCATGTAAATTAGAGAATAAATCCTCTACTGAGCTGACATCTTTGCTGAAGCAATGTGGAGGTACTCATGCAGATGTAGCAGCATCCAAAAATACACAGACACCTAGTACTTTGTAATTTTGCAGAGGAAGGTTTGATTACAGAATGAGGACTATCAGTAATTATTTTAAAGTATAAATCTCATACAAAATGTTTTAGAATTGATAATTGACCTTTACTTGATTTTGTTGACCTTGTATTACAAAATTCATCCAGGTCGCCATTGCTGCTTATATTGCAACATCAGCAGGAAGGAATTGGCGACATTGCAAACCTTGCATTCTTCCTTGGAGGTGTTCAAGCAGCAAGGAATTCCAAAGGAAGCGACCAACGTGGTTCGAGAAGCTAAACATTATTGACATCTATCTGAGGGCCAAGATGGAATGTGCATGTAAATTAGAGAATAAATCCTCTACGGAGCTGACATCATTGCTGCAGCAATGTGAAGGTACTCATGCAGATGTAGCAGCATGGCACGAGTCGGAGAAAAATGCCTCCAAAAATACAAGGACACCTGGTATTTTGCAGAGGAAAGTTTGATTCCAGAATGAAGATTATCAGCAATAATTATATACCGGTAGTATAAATCTCATAGAATATGTTTACGAATTGATAATTGACCTTTACATTATTTTTTTGACCTTGTATTTCAAAATTCATCCAGGTCGCCATTGCTGCTTATATTGCAACATCAGCAGGAAGGAATTGGTGACCCCACCCCACCAAAGACCAGCAACTCGTACCCGTACCCTGCAAACCCTGCATTTTTCCCTGGAGGTGTTCAGGAAGCAAGACATCCCCAAGGAAGCAAACAACGTTGTGCGAGAGCCGTTCTTCACCATTCTCATTGAGCGGATACAAATCTATTTAGTTTTTAAGACAATTAGCCATGAAGGAGCAGGCTAAGTGCTCTGCAGCCTTCCTACGGAGAGCTGTCAAAGGATACAATGATGGAATCTTCTCTTGTGGGGACCTGCCAATTACTTTGACATATCAAGATGTAGTAGATCTAGGAGACCCGATCTACAAAAACATCCAGTGACCTGGCCTTAGTCCACTTTAAAGGAATGCTGTTGACTTGCTTGAACAAGCAACCAGTTAGAAGAAGATTGTGTGTCACCGAAGACATCAAAGAAAAAAACTTTATAAGAAATTATAGTCTAGGATATGAAGAAGAAGCTTTCGACTGAAATGTAGAGGAAATCCTTAGAACACAGTTTTGCAGTGAAAGAACTGTATGACGTTCTCAACCCGTGCAGCAAAGCAGGTTAAGTCCTCTGCAGCCTCCCTACAGAGAGCTGTCAAAGAATATAACTTAAGACTCTTCTCTTATGGGGCACTACCAAATACTGTGACGTATTAAGATGTAGGAAACATTTAAAAGACAACAAGATGGGCCTTGACCGCTAAACAACAGGCATCTTCTGTTTTTGGCAAGCGGCACTTTCCAAAATGAGATGGGTGATCTAACAAATATCTCACAGTCATCACATAGCAGAGCGATTGCAGCTGCTACGGATGCAATTTCAGCAAGATTCAGTGAGTTTATCAATTTCTGAGGACATGGTCTCTAGCAACAAAAAAAACCCAGTTCGCCGAAATAGCTACCATGCCAAATACTTTGGGCTGTATAGATTGCACCCATGTTGGTATTAAAGCACCAAGCGCAAACAAACATGGGTTCGTCAGCTCAGGCAAGTACAAATAAAGGCTCTTAGAGCAGCAAGAGATGCTGGGAAATCAGCGTATTTCACAAGGAATGACTTCCATAAAGTACTACGTCAATACTAGTGAGGAGAAGAAGGAAGAAATGTCAGAAAAAATATCAGATACGCTAAACAATTGTTTTAACACCTCAAATGCTGGCTGTAAGAAACCAGGAGTCAGCTTTCATGTTATTCCCAACCCAGCCAAGAGACCTGAGATTTGTCGGAGATGGATTGCTGCCTTGAAAGTTGAAAAATACAATGTGAAAAAGTTTAAGAGCAGCAAACATTTTGTTGAGGAGGATTTCATTATATGATGCAGTGCCTTCAGTTTTTGAGCACATGCCTGTCTCCAAACGTAGGAAATCAACAGAGAATAGAAAGTAATAAATACTTTTACTGTTTTCATTTGAACTGCAGAGTTTATCGATCTCTAGCTCTGAGCATCAGAGGGCCAGACTAGTAGAAGTTGAACCTGAACCAGAACTGACCAACAATCCCACGGCTCAACAAGGACATCGTGGACGAGGTATAAATCATGCAGGAAATGATGGTGCCGAAAGAGGACGTAGCAAGGCAAATCAGGGAGGAGAGGCAAGGGAAGAGGTAGAGGCAAGGGCAAAGGGAATGCCAGTTCGAGGAGCCAGCGGGGGCTAACAGAGAATATCGCAGAGCTGACTGCCCCCCGTCATGGACGTAAACGAAGCGGACGCGAGAGCCAACCAACAGTAATTGATGACAGTGATCGATCAAGAAGTACAAAAGAGGACCAAGCAGGTCCTTCCAGATCTAGGCGTGGCAAGGGCAAACGTAAAACAAAGACTGGAGCAACCACTTCCAGGAAAGGTAAGCAGGGACGAAGAAATCTCTGAACCATAGACATGGATGCAGAGAGAGTGCAGGAGGATCACGAATCGCCTCAATATTATGAATGACAGACTGTCGTTTCTTTCCATAGCCTAACATATAAATCCAGTTGTGGATGCTGTAGTCATCTATTCTTTGACTGGATTTTTGTTTTTTGTGTGGGACCATAAAACTTTTTGAGAAATTTTCCCTATTGATTTACACTGTACATGTACATGTAGGTTCCTCTGCTAATAATTTGCATTGCTGATCAAAAATAAGTTTAAAATAATTTAAATGTAGATTTGATTTTTGTTTCGTTTGTGTGGAGGGGCATTTTTAACTGATGAAACTTTTGTCAACTTTTCTAAAAAACAATAATGGGTACCAAGTGGATGGGGCAATATACAGTTTATTTTGAAAATCAGGCTCTCAGTTCATTCACATGCATTTATGGTCAGTTCGTCACTAGCCTTCATGTTAACACATGCATGGGATTCATACTGTCTGACCCTCTAACATACTGTGCAGGTCATTATACTTCAAGATACATAAGACCCGTTATGATTTTTGGACTCCTTTTTGATAGGCCAAATACAAGATACCAACAGAGTGCTAGTAGCAGTAGTGAGGAAGAGGAAGTCCCTAGACAGTCCAAATCACAGAAGAAAAGGACCAAACTAACTTTCACCATGAAAAAGTGAAATTTAATTCATGTTGCCTAATGATTAGTTTCTGACAATTCTTTCATTATGTAAATTTTTATATAAGACTCTCTGTTAAGAGAGGGCGATTTCTCGACTTTAATACTGAGCTGTCATCATTCATTATAATAAAATAGTTACAGGTTCTATGAAATGCTGCAAAGATGTGAATTTATTCGTTAATATGTTGTTTTCTGAATATAATTCCATTCAAAACAACCATGAAAAGAATCCCACTTCAAGTTCACAGGCTATTCAAAATTGAAAATTTAGGATTTTCAGCCAAATACGCCCCGTCCACAAAAAATCCCCCCAAACAGAGTCGGAGTATCACGTGACCCTCTGACGTCAGCAAAAGAACCAGCTTGTTGTTTGCGAACTGTTTCGAGTTACATAATATACCCGAAACGTGCATAGCTCCATTGGTTTCACGTGCACTTCGAACTACTTGTCAACATTTCGTTTGCCCTTCTTCAATTGTTTCACTTTATTTTATTGAGCAATCAGCAGAATGTCAACGAGGTGCATTGTTGCTAGATGTTCAAATACCGCTAAAGAAGATGCAAGTCTACACAAATTTCCCAAAGACGTTGCGTTGAGGAAAATTTGGACTTCGAAAGTTAAATTGACCAGAGGACGATGGAAAGGACCTACGGACACAAGTGTGATATGTAGTGCCCACTTCGAAACATCAGATTTCGAAGAAGGTTTGTGGGCACAATTTGGATTAAAAATCCAGAGAAGATTGAAGCAAGACGCGATTCCAAGGAACATTAGATGTGATAATGATGAATCCAAGAGTAAAAGTCAAAGAAAGCAGCATCGACCACAGCGGAAAAACGAAACAGAATGAGGGTAAGATCGATGTACTTCATCTACTCCATCTCTTCTGTCACCTATGCTTTTTGTACATGCATGGAATGGTTAAAGGGTGAGAGAGAGACTGAGTGAGAAGAGACAAGAGCAGCGAGATCTAGAGCAGTATCCGTCACAGTTTTAATAAATTTTGTTACACTGGTGGCAGAGTGGTGGGATTGGGACTTTTAACAAGAACATCAATTTGGTGATAGCTGGGCCAATATGAGCGACGACTTTGCAAAGTTTGATTGAACATCATGGCTACCATGAGAAAGAAACTAAGAATCTGAACTCGAATTAAAAGAATGTTACAATTCATCTGTGCATCTTCAAGTGCGGGAATTGCGACCGGTATGCTGATATGGAGTCAAATTACTGACTATAAGGCAGTATGATTGTAATGTGTACGTTTTGTAGATCTGTGCGCCAAGGGTGCCTATATGTCCGCAGAGTTGTGCGCAATATAAATGTAGAATTATTATTATCAGAATGGTTGAATGGTTGAGCGTGATTAGTTTCTTGTGGTCGTGATTTTGACTTTGTGTTGACACAGTCTTACCTGGTCATCAATGTACAAAAAAGGTATGGCTGAGTAGGTAGGGGAAAGTGGGGCATAACGGACCCGGGGGGCAAAATGGAACTTTGAAATTAGCATATGTTAAAAAAGGTCGCCCTCTGTGCAAATTCTTTAAAGAAGAGAAGATGCCAAAATAATTTCAGCACTGAATTTTCATCTGGTTACATCGAGGCACATCGGAGTAAGTTCCATCCAAAAAATTACAGCCTCATGATCTAAGGTAAGGGGATGTTCATATGGCTGAAATTTGGTAATTTTGGTATCGATTCTAATCAAATATTTGTATATATTAATCATAAAGATATCAACATTAGACTCGCCTGTTTGCATGCCAACTATGCTTCAGGGATTTTCTACGCAAACTTTTATTAAAAAATATGTCATTGGGTCATTGGGGCATATAGGTACGGGACAAAATGGAACAGGGTTCCGTTTTGCCCCAATTGAAAATAACATATCTTGTGAAAGCTTGACTTAAGCAAATGCCAAGGGTTTACGTCTTCAAATAAAAATGTAAAAAAGTAAACCACTCCAATGTTATGGTGTCCCTGTTGGTCTTAAAGACTGAATGGTTGAGTGAATGTGCGTGTGCGCTTGTGTGTATGCATATATGTATTTTTATTATTATATTTGGATTTTGTTGTTGTATTTTTATAAGTTAAACGTTCTCTACTCTTTATTTCCAATTATCATTCATTGTTGAGCCAGTAAGTGCTTTAATTGCTAATCTGTTCTCTGGGTATCAGGTGGTAGTTGGATAACCTCAAAAGCTTACGTCGTCTTGCTTTTCAACTAGCCGAAAGAAACGGGATCGCACATCAGTTCAACAGAGACAAGCAAATGGCTGGAAAAGACTGTATTCCTTCATTAAACGCCATCCAATTTCTCTGAGACACACCGAAGCTACCTCTGCAGCGAGAGCACGTTCGTTCAACCGTAAAATACTATGACCAAGAACTGGAGAAATGGTTGAGAAACAATCCAGGTCGAGTTGTCACAACCTTCCAGGTTGCAGAGTTGTTCGGCAATGCATACATGAGGGCAGCAACTACGCAGGTGGCAGCTAGTGGGTTTCGCAAAACAGGAATATATCTTACCAACAAAGATGTCTTCCTCCCTCATGAATTCCTAGCGTCAGATGTAACAGATCTTCCCAAGGACGACAGAGGCAACGAACAACTCGGTGAATTAGGAGTGGAAGTAGCTGCTCCAGGTAGTGAGGATAAGGTTGATCGTGTAGGAGGCATTGCAGAGTTGACTGCCACAGTAGACACCGAAAGACCTCACAAGGAAGATCATGAAGCAGTGAAAGAGGGGTCCAAAACTGCTCCAAACCTGCTTGCCGATGCAACAGATCCTGATACTGACAACGGTAATGCAGGTCCCTCAAATTCTAGGTATCAATCACCATTTGACATTTCCCCACCTCCTAAAGCTAGTGCTACCTCGAGGAGCAAGAGATCAAACAATGCATGACGTGGCAAAACTGTGGTCCTAACAGAAAGCCCTTACAAGTCAGAACTTATCCTCTCAAAGACAACTCGGGCAAAGGGAAAGGGTTCAGCAAAAGCGCGAACTCCTGATGTCCAGCCTTTAACCATAAATGTTTGAAACTACTATAGGCTTTCATTATGCAGCTCTGCCCTACCAAGTATGCTTAAAGTTACAAAATAGAACGTTAGAGTTCTGATGGGGCAATACGGATCCGTAGATCCATTTTGCCCCAGGGGTGAGTGCCATTATGCCTCAGGGATGGGGGCAAGTTCGATTTTTCTTTTGTAAAATTTGTTTCGAGTTTCTCTGCAATTTTACCGTGGTTTTTGTCGGTTTTTCGTTGACATAATAAAGTTCATACAACATCTATCTGAAACCTGTTATTTTTACTGTTTTTGTGTCGTTGATGACGTCATATTGCAAGTTTGAAATTAAGTGTTCCATTATGCCCCACTTTCCCCCTTTTCTTTCCTTTCTTTCTTCTACTTTTATTTCTTTCTATCCCATTTTTCTCTCATTTCTATACTTTCATAAATGTGTGTGCGTGTGTTGTGTATGTGTGTGCTTGTATTATGCAAGTTTGTAAGATGATTTACTGGTATGTTCCTTATCTTCTTCTTCTTGTCTGTTACATGGCTCCAATTACAAGCAGAATTCTGCTTCCTAGACCTAGGGATCCTAACCATTATTTTGTATATTGTCATTGTAAATTGTTTTTATAAAGGTTGAATAAAAGATTTGAATTTGAGAATTTTTAATTTGCAAAAAGAGAAAAACTTTAAACAAAGAGCTATGGATATCAGCCTGAAAAAGTGTTGTCTTCACATTCCTCCGTTTCAACTAAAGTCTGCTATACCTAAGTGCACATAATTTCATCCTCAAATTGGTAACTACATCCTCCCTAGTGTAGTACCAGCTGGTAAGATTATTAGTAAGGTTTTATGAATAACAATTTAGTTGGGAACTTAGTTAGATGGCAACTCAACGTAAAAAAACTGCCAGTGCTACACAAACAATTATATAAACTTTACAGAATAATGAACTAAATTTACAACCAGTGAACTAGGGATTTTAGTTTTCTACAAGGGTACGTGGCAACAAGCTTAGTAAGGTTTTACGAATGTGGTATCTGCTGTATGGCTTCTGATATCCGATGTTGAGAGAAGAGTTCTTTGATGTTCCGGATCTGTGCTTTGGATAAGCCTCCTGCATAATGAGAGAATCAAGCAAATGAAAAGGCATGGTGAATCAATGCATTCAACTAATATGACACACATACAAACATACACACATGACAAAAAAGATCACGAACATTGAGTTGAATCTAAATCAAATTGAATACCATGATCAAAATATCAAAGAACATTTAACTTTTAATATAAAATCCAAATCTATGAAACAGAACTAGGTTTTCATGATATGATAAGACAACAATAAAAAGGTTGTCTCTTCTCAGCCACTTCAATTTCAGGAACCTCAATGAGACCCCACATTCCACACTGTTCCTTGTTTCACGAGGAATGTAAGTATTAAATGGAAGTAGAGATATCCTATGGTATTATTAACAAACATTAGATCAATAAACAATTACCGGTAAAGCCCCACTGCACTACTTATAGCTACTTGCGCCCTCTATATAGCAAACAATGCTTAATCGGTGACCCCTTTTTCTTATGTTAATTGAGATCTGCTTTGATGAGATAACCACATGTCAGTGACCACACTGGGTGGTCTAATCCCTCCTGGCCAAACTAGTGCAGACGGGCATAAAGTTATTTGACCTGAAACTCACCGTGTGAATGGACGGTAACACCGGTGGGTCGATTGCCTTTGAGGTCATCATAGAAGAGCTGAACATCAAAACGTGTCTGTCTGGAAGTCGATAAGGTCAGATCAATGTTGTTGAAAGCATTGCTAGATGTGATCTCCCCTCGGATAAATTTCTGGCACTCTTCCTAAAAATAAAACGATATAATCAATGTTGGTGTCGAGCATTGCAAGCTTCCTGGAATACTGCACATACAAACAATGAAATACAGAGGCAAAATATTGTATGAAACACCGTTAATAATCTAAATATTTTCTGTAAATCCCTTCAATCCCTTGCTATTAAGTCTGATTCGTGTCTGCTCTTTTTCTGAACATCCGTAAAAATATGACTGAGGGCAAATAACAGCTAACAATTCCATAAAACAATTACCCTGGAATTTGCAACATCTCCAATGTGCATACATGACATTTCAAAACTACAGTACTGAACCTTTTTTTTTAACAACAAAAATCTTGTTTGCCAATGGCAACCAAAAAAGGACTTTTCTACATAACAGTTTTCAAACTGAAAAAAACAACAAAAAAAACATCAAAATGATGACTGATTTTGAAATTATGATCATCGTGATCTCACCTTTACTCCAGGCTTTATTTTGTCAAAGATATAAGGTTAGGGTATGCTCATCATTGGGTTTTAGGGGAGGTTTTGGCAAGTGTTGGGTCCAGGGTTTGAACTAAGGCATTTTGAATTTTTATTAAATCTGGGAATTGACCATGGAAGCATTATAGCACATACATGAACAGCATATAATCTTCTTTCATTATATAAGCAGATTCCTAAAGTGTCCTAAAAGATCTGTACTTCACTCACTTTTGCTTCCTCCACTTGATGCCTTCTTGAAACGAATGCATTGAGACTGTCGCCGACCACCTGCACGAAGGCCTGCATGTCTGTGTTGAGGTGCTTCATCTCAAAGTCCTTGACGGGTAGGAAATAGGGCAGGTTATGCTTGATGAGGTGTAGACTCTTGGCAGAGTTGAGGGATATGACTGCATAGTACGGCTGGAAGTACTGCCCCCTGTCGAAGGTGTCCCATCTCACCCGCACACTGTTGCCGTCCGTTTTGTGAATAGTGCTGCCTGGATGGGACATGAACATTTGATTTGATTTGATTTGATTGATTGATTTCTATATCATATTTTAAACATACATATTTTAAAGACCGTCAATACTACTGGGCCAGAAGAGATTAGACCACACAGCGAGGTGACAGGTGACTATCTCATTAACTCAGCTCTCAACTAACATAAGAAAAAGAGGATCATGGGGGACCAACAGGCACCGCGATTTGGAAAGTTTTCTATATAGAGGGAGCAAGTAGCTACAAGTAGGACAGTGGGGCTTTAAACATACATATGTCCATCAGTGTGATATAATTTACAATTCGAAGTACAATACATGATACTCGTACTGTATGGAACATAAACAATACATAAGAGAACATTACTCATTTTTACAATTAACATGATATCGGAGGGATACAGCATTACAGCGTAAGCATGAAATGCTTGCAGCCCTCGATTAAACTATTATTAATTAAACTGATCTAAACTAATCTAAACTAAACTAACAGCCTATAGTATATATGAAACATAATGAAGAGAGAGAATGACTTGCATTAGAGAGAGAAAAGATAGAGAGAAAGAGGGGAGACTTTACAATTCCAAAATACCAGACACCTGTTGACATTAGAAAACATCAACAATTTTACATTGGTATACAAAACCAGGTTATGATAATGACAGAAAGCTGGATGTGTAGGTCTGTATGCACCAAGAGAAAATTGTATGAATTGGTTACACAGTCTATTCCCAGAGTGTTTGATTTATGTTTCATGATACATATACAGAGCTTGCCAACCATTCCGTTTTTTCCTCCAAATTACGGTAAATACGTTTTTTCTTCATAAAATACGTTTTTTAATTTTTTTTTTTTTTTACATACCACATGTCAAACAACTGCCCTAAAATGGTGATTTCATCACAAATTCAATAGAAAACTAATTTTAAAACATACTTGAAGAGAAAAATATTCTCAAAAAGAATGAAATGCCGATAACACCAAAATAACAACAAACAAAAAAAAACTGCTTGTATGAAAAAAACAGCATGAGGAATGAACATTTCTGCATTGGAAGTGTGTCGCGCGTGGTTGTAAGTTTCGTTTTATGAATTCCTTTTTTTGCTATCATGATTCCTTTTTTTGGTCGCGCAAGGTTGGCAGCTCTGCATATATGTAGAATATGGGCAGTTTTAAAAGTGCAAATTAAATGTGGTGTACAAAATAACGCCCTCTTTCTATTGCTGTATACTATTCTCTTTGCAAAGCATGAAAACAAATAACAATTTTCAGCAATTCAATATTATCTGCCTTTATTTATCATCCACTGTTGCAAAATAATCCAGTAAGCTTCCAGAGTTCCAATTCTGAATCGAATCCCTTTTCTCTTACCGGTATGCACTCTTTTACAGCACAGAGGTGGTATTCTGAAAACTGTTTTATCTTTTATTTTAGTGATAAAATCTGACTATTGAGACAAATTGAAGTAGCACACTTTAATTTACGTTTGCCCAAATGGCTTTACAAACCATCAACTTACACAGCCACCCATGCAAATTCATTGACAAATGCCTTTGCATAATTTGAATTTGTCATGATAAATAATATATTTCTCAGTAGAATATTATGTTTCCCCATCTTCCTTTGTTTATAAAAGCAGTGTAGACTGTGTGTTACAATTTCAACATTTCAGTTACAATATACTCTTTATAAATATTTGTAGGGCAAATTCTGATTATAAGCTCTTTTCGCACCTGTGAGTCTATATGACACAGACAGTTCCCTCTGTTTAAGCTTAATGGCTTCGGTCACAGCACCTTTGAGAGTCTTTTTGTCCGTTCTCTTCATGGTTTCTTTGACGGCCATTACCAAGGCTTTCTTGTCTTCAGAATCTGTGTTCTGCAAGATCGGGCCCAGAACCTGCACCAAGAGAGGAAAGAGGAAACAAAATGGATGATCATAGCAGTTTTATTTCCAAACATGTGGTGATGAAATATTGACTATCGGTACACAAAAACAATCTAGTGCTGGTACATGTTTTTTGGTGGTACTCATGCATTAAGAAGATTAATAATAATTAATGGTCCCTACATTCTTTAAGATGCCAAACTTTAAGCCAGGTTTAATTTAGACCCTATCTAAAGATTAGATTTAGGTTGCCAATCTAAGAAGTGCCGAAAGTCAACCTCTACATCGCCACAGATCAACATTTATACGAGTTGTAAGAAACTAAGCCTTCTCCGATCAACAAATTAGCTTTGGAAGGAAAATTCCAAGTAAAATTCAAGCCAGATTTAACGTGGGCATTTATGTACCTTGTTTGGCGAGTTTGCAATCTGGACCTTGAGGAGATCCCTCCTCTCTTGGAGCTGGTGCACAGCTTTCTGAAGTTCCCTCAGCATCCTCTCCTGCTTGGCCCTGGTCTTGGAGCCATGTCTCAGGTCCTGGGCTTGCTGCTCTAACTTCTGGAGATGATGCAAAGTTCCTGGAATCACCAAGAGGAGGCGTGAAGTTTTACATTAATTTGCAAATAAAGGTTCGAAGAATTAGAAAGATTTTTGTTTTTCTCTCTTCTGTTTTTCTTTAATTATTTACCCCCTTACTGATAGTATGATAGTCATAGTGAAAGCAAAAATTAATTGAGTATTCGATACAGGTGACATTTTTAACAAACTGACACAAATAATTAGGCAAATAACGCTTAAAAATGTTAAGACTACTAAGTCCTTGATTCTCAAACTGTCAAAGTTCAAACAGTTCGAGATTTTGTCTTTTTTTTTTTTTTTGTAAACATTTTTTGAAATATTTTGTTTAAAGGGCCACTCTTACCCAACTAACATAGCCTTCCCAACCACGAATACACCTCTAGGTACTTATTATAATTCCAGCCTCTGATTTTTCAGAAAATCTCTAAATTAACCCAAAAAATGATAATAGCCATCCATTTTTCAGTTCTCACGCTTGCTGGGCTACGCCCCTCGAAAAAAGGTAATTTACGGTCATGTGGCTTGATGACGCATTTGACGTCATTGCGGGCATGTCCAATTTGATAATTTGATAATTTGATGATTAGGAATGACGAAATTGCCAGAAATGTACTGGGAAATTATTTTATTATATTATATTATTTTTTGCATAAATGTCTTTTTTTCTTCAATTTATATCATAGTTTGCCTTTTAAAAGACATTTTAATGCCTAAATCACCCTCCTTTTCACCGGAGAAGCGCCTGCAGTGACGTCAAATGCGTCATCACCGAAACTGGGCTTTATTTCAGCGCGTTCTGAGTCATCATTTTTAAAGCTAGATTCCAGAATTATCGATGATTTCTAAGAAAATCATTGTCATGTTTGGAATCTCCGTCAAAAATTATTCTACATGTTTTTTTTCTTCATTTTTTAGCCCGGTTTGGTTAGAATGGCCCTTTAAATAAAGTTTCAAATTTATATTCAAATCACACACAAGCTATTCAGGCAAATTGCTTTTGGTACTTGGTTGTTGTTCCTCCAAAAGATTCCTAGTGGAATTTAAGCTGGAGGTCGGGGTGGCAGAGGGTGGACTTAAGGAGATTTCAGATTCAGAAGTGCTACTTTAAACTTTGCTGAGTCAGTCAGGGATACTAATGTCAGATCAAGGTTATTCCATGCTCTGGTTGTGCGTGGAAAAAATGAGTTTTTATATACATCCAATCTGGTTGATGGTATTTCAAACTGAACTGAATGCCCCGCGTCTACTTCTATCTGGTTTAGGTTTAATGTGGGTTCGGGCATCTGTGTCCAGCTGGCCATGTAACATTTTGTGAAAACACCTTTATAAAAGTTTAACGCTTTAAGTCTTTAAGAGTTCAACCAAATTAAGCCATATATAAAGCACATCATTATCACCGCATTTTTCGGGATTAGACAGGGCCAAGGTAACACTCAGGCGCAGATCCAGGATTTCTTAGGGGGGGGGGGGCAAATTTGAAATTATGCGAGCCAAATATTGGTACGTAATGGTGACCAGCAATGACGTAATAGGGGGGGGGGTGGGTGAAGGGAGGGGCGAGTTTCCCCCCTCCCTTCTCCGCGAAGCGCGGAAGCTTTGACATTTCAATAAATTATTAGAGAAAGAAGACGATTCGTTGTACCATTCCCAAAAATAATCCTCGTCTGAATTATGTTTCCCCCCCTCGGAAGCTTTTACGTTTCATTAAATCATAAGAGAAAGAAGACGGTTCGTTGTGTCGTTATTGACTCTTAATCTCTGTCTAAATTCAGTTTCCCCCTTCCTGCATGAAGCGCGGAAGCTTTTACGTTTCATTAAATCATTAGAGAAAGAAGATGATTCGTTGTACCGTTCTCGACTTTTAATCCCTTGTCTAAATTCAGTTGACGTTTTATTAAATTATTAGAGAAAGAAGACGATTCGTTGTACCGTTTTCGACTCTTAATCCTTGTCTGAATTTCAAAAATGTTCTTTGTCTACTCCTTTTTCTTCCTACGTCCTCTTCCTTTTCACTCCTCTCTTTTTTTGGCCAGCGTTTTTTGGGGACCACCTCACCGCCCCCCTAGCTATGCGACTGCGGTCAGATGAACATATCTTGATACTTTGTCCGCCCCCGGAAGCTCAGGGGTTTTAGGCATTAAATTACAGACAGATGAGCATCTAAGGGCCCCCCTTAGGGCCCTAGGTTGAATCCAGGGGGCAGAGGCTTCAGGTTTTAGGCATTTAATCATGGTCAGATGAGCATATTTTGATACATCATTATAATGTGACACTGGCAGTTAACTATTTTCTTTCTTGCTCTCTTTCTTTCTATTTCTCTTTAATATACTTTTTCAAAAAAAGTTGGGGGGGGGGGGGGGGCTCCCCACCTTTCCGCGGGCCCTGACATGTAGGCATCTCAAGAAGCATTTACTTGCCTGGCTGTAAATTTAGGAATTTGTTATTTTCCAACAAACGCATAAAAAAGTATAAATTACTTAAAAGTGAGGAAACATCTCAGAAAAATATGTAATTTCAGCATTATTTGTAAACTACCATTATGGAATTTGAAATAAACCATGTTTGAATTTTATTTCCCCAAAGCCCCCCCCCCCCCCCTCCCCTATCAGTACGCCAGTTGAGTTGGCAGGAAATTGCAACTGATATCCCTTACCTTTCTTCATTCTCTTTTTTTTGTCTTTCCCTTTCTCTCCTCGTTCCCTTTCCCTTCCATTCCTTCTCTCTCTTTTAGGTTTGCTGGGGGGGGGGGGGCAAGGTCATTTTGTCCCCCACCTCTCTCCACACATTGTTGGCGGGATTAACCGCAACTGATCTCCCCTTCTTTTCTCCTTTTTCTTTTCTTCTTCCTCTTTTACATGTAAGTTCCCTTTTAGCTCTCCTCTTTTCCTTTTCCTTCCTTTTCTCTTTTTTTTTCAGCGGGGACGGAGGGGGGGGGGGGGGGGGGGAGAGGGGGAGGCAAGGGCTTTTTGCCCCCCCCCCTGATCCACAACTTGTTGACGGGAAAATTGCAACTGATATCCCCCTTCTTTTCTTTTCTTCTCTTCTTCCTCTTTTTTCCTTCCCTTTATCTCCTCTTTCCTTTTTTTCTTTCCCTTTCCTGCCTTCTCTTTTATTTTTTGATGGGGGGGGGGAGGCAACAGCCTGGGAGGCAAGTCCTTTTGACCCTCCCCCGATCTCCTTCTTCCCTCTTTTCTTTTCTTCTTCCTCTTCTTTTTTTCCTTTTTCTCCTCTTCCCTTTCCCTTTCCCTTCTTTTCCTTCTCTCTCTCTCCTTTTTTTTTTTTTTTTTTTTGGGGGGGGGGGGGGAGGGGGCCAAGGCCCGCTCGCCCCTCCCCTCTGGATCCACGCTAGACCAAATTTTTCTGTCTCTTTCGTTCGTTAGCCTCTGATTTGGGCAAGGTCGGCTCTCTCTTTAGAGACAGAACAGCCCTATACGCTATAGTGGACGCGTGTTTGTGTAAAGAAACGTTACACAAAACTTGGCCAAACTTAATCCCTAATTTTGATATTTTACCGGATGCATATCCGATGTATTTATACTCCAAAATTAGCTATATGCTTAACTACTTCGGTTCCACTTACCAACCAAAGCATATAGAGTAAAGGAGCCGGTAATCGGCCAGCTCCAGTTTTCGGCCGATCCATTGGATGCATGGTAAAATCCCTTTAAAATACATCGCATAATAGCATATCACATATCCCACACATACCATACCATGCCAGAGTCACTAAAGAACCACATTTGCAATGGAAAATATATCCTAAAATATCACATTTTAGCGATGTAATCGGCGGTCTCGCTACCCAAATCTGAAAAATCGAGTTTCTTACGCGTGTATGTAAGAAATATGGGTACCATAAAATGAGCTTTATTTCAAGTATTTTTCAGATTTAGAGCCCGATTTTGTGTTGGTCGCAAGCTCAAAAGTATCTCATCGCATGTATTAAATCAATGCAGCAGGACCCCGCCACGCACACACGATATGTCTGTCTCATTCAGATTCCAACTTCCGATCACCGCTGTGCCTGTCTTCGGCCAGGCGAGCACCCGGGAGCTCCGGCGTGGGATACCTGCTCCGCCCGCTTGTGCTAAACATCAGCGCGGAAACGCACGGCACGCGCGAGCGCTTCCTATTGACTTTGTACATGAGGCCGAAAACTGGTTCGCTATGCCGATAACCGGCTCCAAAACAGTGAAAATTGAAATGAATATTGTCATGGCAATTTGTGATTTTTTTCTGGGATTCTTTTTTTGTTTAAATAATAATAATATTTGCTTCATGATTTGAACAAGAAATGATAATAAATACTAAATAGAGTAAAGTACCCGGTAATCGGTCAGCTCCGGTTTTCGGCCAATTGGTTGGATACATGGTAAAATCACTTTAAAATACATCGCATAATAGCATAACAAATATCCCACACATACCATACCATGCCAGTGTCACTGAAGAACCACATTTGCAATGAAAAATATATCCTAAAATATCACATTTTAGCGATGTAATCGGCGGTCCCGCTACCCAAATCTGAAAAATCGAGTTTCTTACGCGTGTATGTAAGAAATATGGGTACCATAAAATGAGCTTTATTTCAAGTATTTTTCAGATATAGAGCCCGATTTTGTGCTGGTCGCAAGCTCAAAAGTATCTCATCGCATGTATTAAATCAATGCAGCCGCACACCGCGACGCACACACGATATGTCCGTCTAATTCAGATTCCAACTTCCGATCACCGCTGTGCCTGTATTCGGTCAGGCGAGCACCCGGGAGCTCCGGCGTGGGATACCTGCTCCGCCCGCTTGTGCTATACATCAGCGCAGAAACGCAAGGCGCGCGCGAGCGCTTCCTATTGACTTTGTACATGCGGCCGTAAACTGAAACGCTCGGCCGATAACCGGCTCCAAAACAGTGAAAATTGAAACGAATATTGTCATGGCAATTCGTGATTTTTTTTGGGGATTCTTTTTTTGTTTAAATAATAATAATATTTGCTTCATGATTTGAACAAGAAATGATAATAAATAGGAAGTAAAGAGTCCAATAAATAGGATTTTGTCTTAAGTGGCCGAAAACCGGGTACTTTACTCTAGGAAGTAAAGAGTCCAAAAAATAGGATTTTGTCTTAAGTAGGGACCGCAACGGGCTACTGCGCAACGCAACTGCGCATCTGCCGTCTGCACGCAAAAACTTCGTTTTCCATCGACGAAGCGAAGTCTATTTTCTTCGTATCCATTTCAGACGATTTCGCGTTGTATTGCGGTAGGTAGGGGTATATATCGGATACCAAAATTGTCTGCAATACAGTAGCCACAACTAGCTTAAAAATCGACGAAGATTTGCTAAATTACGATCATTTTTGAGGTAAGTACCACTTTAAACTTAGTTTTTTCCATTAAATGTTATAAGAATATTGATGAATTTGGTATCAGTTTGTAGACAAAAGAGTTTTCTACTAGAAAATAACGATGATTTTGTTTGGTTTTGTAGCGCATGCGATCGCAAGTGAGTTGCAGTGCAGTGTGTGTGGTGTGAGCTAGTGACTGCCGTGGCCGATTCATTGCAACGCAGTACGCCGTAACTGCCGCGACCGAATCATTGCAGTGCAGTGTGTGAGGTGTGTGCTGTGACTGCCGTGTAGGGAGGGTGCTCGAAAGATCGAAGATACATTTTGTGCGAATGGGTCATGCTCATTTTGTGTGGTCGGCTGTTCCATGTAGTGTACTTACTCCCCTTAATAACGGTGAATTCGAATCGGGAATTGAATTGAATTTAAGAAACTGACAGAATGATATTGAAAGTTATGATTAAAGAGGGGCTTAAGACTAAAGACTTTTATGTTGAAAGTTTATTCTATTTGGCTCTTCTTTCCTTTTCACACATTCACATAAATTAGATCAATAATTGTTTTAATTCAATTCAATTCAGGTTAGTTATTGTCTTGTCACCCGATCAAATTTCTTGGGATCACAAACCAGTTTCATCGTGATACTGTTGTCTTCACTTTTTGGGGAGGTTACTTTTGTGGAGATGGTCAACAATTTTTTTTCTTCTTGATGATGGTTTCATGTTGACCTCAGTTTATTTTTTTCATTTTTTTTTTCAATCTGTTTTACAAATGAATGTATATTATAGGCCTATTTGATTAATTCAGTAAAAAAAAATGAAATCAATTTAATTACATGTACTTTTCTATTTTCATCAACAGAATTCATCTAAAGTGGGATATCACCTGGAAGTGTACCTGTCTAGTTAATGCAACTGAAGAAATGGAACATTAAACAAAAAAAATTCTCACAAGCATGGTGTATTAATTGTGTTATGATTTAAATTATACATGTAGTAAAGAAAATTTGAGGTGGTAGGTGAATCATTTCTGCATACTGCACTGTAGTTCAAGTAATAATTATCAATGATGTTCTTTGAAGAGAGCTGGTATTAATCCTTTCTTTACTTAGCCTGCAGAGAGAGTAAAAAAAAAAAGTTAGGGGTCATATACAAAAGTAGGTTAAGACTATGTACAATTATTTTTATAGAATTTATTCTTTTGTTTGCATTGCTGATGCAGCCCCAAACTAAGTAAATGTATGCTGTACTTGTACTAGAAAGCCTTTAGAAAGAAAGGTACAAGTGTATAATTATGCATGTATTATATGGAAGTTTGTTCCATTAATGAGACCCCGTTTCTTATAAATGCATGTACATGTAAAGTAACAGTCAACTTGCAAGTATTTGAAATTTAGTATGTGTTTGTTTACTTAATAGTTACACAGCATTTACAGTACCACTCAAAGTATCTAGTACAAATCATAAGACATCAACAAAAATTTAACCATTCAATCATTTATTAAGAGAAGAAATGAAAGAAATTGATCAACGTACAGCATATTTACGCGACAATCAAATTGTTTACTCTTTTGTTTACATCACTGAATAAGACAAGAAAGTGGTAAACAAATATAAATTGTAATTACGAGAAGAGAACTGATATTGTCATTTCAAAACTGTTATATATTGCTAACTGAATAATGATAAATACATTAAAAGAAGTTTTGTACTTAAAACTCATTGTCGGGCGAAGTTATTTACCTTTGTTTACATGTGTTTATTTTCCTTTGTTTCCATGGCAACCACGGAATAATAAATTGATGACAATGTCTTTGAATAGTGACATCTGTTTTGTCTGCTAATGTAAGTCATGTTTTCATTTGAAATAAACCTCTAGCACATTTTATATCAGAAATATTCTTGTATGAAGTTGTTTACTCTTTTGTTTACATAACTTTCACTATGAAAAGACTTACCTTTGTCTTAGGATTTGACCAAACTTTCCATTGAAAAATACCATTGAAAATTACTGATGCATGAAATTTTAAAAAAATCATAAAAAATCAGCCCCTTGGCCGATTTTGATGATTTTTACATTAATCAACTGGGAATTAAAGGATAAAGCAATTCTGATACATTTAAAGATCCCTAAGTGCAATTTTAAAATACCCATTTCTGTCCCTATCTTAAGTGGCCGAAAACCGGGTCCTTTACTCTAGCTAATTTTGGAGTATAAATAGGGTCTACATCGGATATGAATCCGGTAAAATATCAAAATTAGGGATTTAGTTTGGCCAAGTTTTGTGTAACGTTTCTTTACACAAACGTGCGTCCACTACAGCGTATAGCCTATTTTAGGGCTGTTCTGTCTGGTCTAAAGTCTAGAGCCGACCTTACCCAAATCAGAGGCTAACGAACGAAAGAGACAGAAAAATTTGGTCTAGATCCACGCCTGGTAACACTAACAAGGCTCAAGAGACTCAACAACACGTACACGAGCCCAACAGCAACAGAGCTCTGCACTGTCCGCCGAGGGTCGCTGCGACCTTCGCGTCCAGCATGCATCCAAAGATGAAAGAAGCTACATCCACGATCCACAGTACCACAGTCCACACACAGTGACACACACAGACTTAGATCATTCCACATTTAGTGATCTAAACTTAAACTCATATTCTAATTTTTCACTGATGCAAAAGCAAAATATACTGTATACTCACCTCTGGATAACCTTTCTGTTAGAACTTCCATAGCTGATAATAATAGCAAATATATAGGTCAGTTTAGAATGTAACAGTTGACAGTTCTGTCGCAGAATTCATTCGTACCGCCGCTGATGATAATAATTTAATATAGTATATCAATGATAATTATATTTTTTAATCTATAGCATACTTGAAGATGATAAAAAGTAAGATAATAAAACAAAATATTAAATTATATTTTATTTTAGTATTCTATATTAAGTTTTAAAGTTTAAATTGTATAACCAAACCTAATTAAGAAACATTTACTTGACCAAGCTTCATTTAAATACAAAATGGCAGCCTCCATGGTCCAATATGTCGTTGTAAGAGGCGACCTTTTACATGCTTTGAAATGGCCGACAGGTGCTGTTATCGCGCAGGTAATTGTTATTAAGTACTTCTAGTATCCTAACGACGATTCTATATATTTGTAGTGATGATTCATTCATGAAATAAATAATTTATGACAAGAGTAACTTTAATGTTGTCCCACATACAGCAACTCGTGCGAGTCATTAGGCGCTGCTACACTTCAAAGACTGAAAGAGGGGAGAGAAGAGCCGAGAAGAGAATCGACTGATAGCTGGTCGTGCATGTTTGTTTTGTTTAATTGTTTAATGTATATTTTATCCCACATACAGCAACTCGTGCGAGTCATTAGGCGCTGCTACACTTCAAAGACTGAAAGAGGGGAGAGAAGAGCCGAGAAGAGAATCGACTGATAGCTGGTCGTGCATGTTTGTTTTGTTTAATTGTTTAATGTTTATTTGTTTGTTAATATTTATTGTTGTTTCTCCTGCTGTAGAATGTTGTTTTCATAATGTTATTTCTTTCTTTCTTTGCTTAACCTTTTTTTTTAGGTTGAATTTTGTTTTTAAATTAATAATTTATTCAATGATCTTTCATTTCTGTTAATTGTTGTCATATATTCGTCATTTGTCTATCACTCTTATTTTGTTTAGAGATATGTTCCAATGAGACTACTTCTAGCTTCAGCAAACCCCTCTCCTACATGCAAAATAAAGATATGGTTGATGTCTGGAAGAAATCTAATGAAAAGCAATTGAAAATAAAACTTTCAACTTAAAAAGTGAAATAAATTCCATTATTTCTCCAGATTTTGGTAGGCTCTTTGAATGAAATAAACAAGAAAAAAGTCAAATCTGAGTGAGCAATCCCATTATTTTGACAGTTATACTAGAAATGAAGAAAAACGTCTACATTCTCCATTGTAATCCTTGCTTGAAAGTCTTAATGTATTTTAACAGATTTGTATAAAAAGATTGTAAAGATAAAAATCGGAGGGGAATACTACTCCAAATAAGAAAAAGTGTTAAAAGTAATTCCAGTAATTGTATAATAATAATGATAATACTCAGTTCTTTTATAGCGCATAACACATTACACATATGTTTACAAGTTTTACTTATTAGATGCTCATATTATACACCGGTAATGAGAATGGTAGAAATTTCATTAATAATGGTTAAGTTGGTTATTTTTCTCATTTGAATTTAGGCATGCCATGCCTGTACTGCTGTGATACATCTTTTCAAGGAGGATGAAAATGTTGTAAAATATACATCAGATCTGGACAACATGCACAAAGTTGTTCTTGAGGTAAACAGAGTATTCACAAGATCTTTAGGCCTACTTGTTTGATTGTTTCTACTAACGTTGTCGTTGCATCAACAAAGGAAACAGAGTTTGACGATGTGAAATACCCATATTTTAACAATCGTAACTTATTTCACTCTAAAAGAATGAAGAAGAGGAATAATAATGCACATTGTCTTTGAATAGTTGACTATGAGATATGACAAATTATATCACTTGGTAAGTCAGCTAGTGGGAGTTCTGTCACTCAATATACACCTAAAGCTCAGAAACCTGCAGAGACAAAGAATCAATTTAATTCATCATTTAAAAATGATAATTTGTTACTTGTATATTTTGTTCATCTTCTAGACAGAGTAGTTAGCAATGTATGGGACAAAAGTCCAATAGTATCAATAACACTAGTACTATTACAACTATAAACAAACACACTGTTGAGTACTATAGTCTATACAAGTAGTTCTTAATTGTATTTTCTTTCTTTGTTTGTTTGTTTTAGGCAAAGAATGAATCAGATGTTAGGACTTTATCAGAGAAGTTGAAAGAGAATAACATTGATCATAAACTGTGGATTGAACAACCAGAGGATTATGCCACCTGCCTTGCAGTGAAACCGTATCCGAAGGAGGAGGTCCAGAAGTTCTTCAAGAAATTTAAACTCTTTAAATGATATCAACTGGCTTGTGTACAAAATGTACCATGGACTTTTGCTATTAAAAAGATGACTGACAGTGACAGGGATGCAAGTTTTCAGGCTTTTGTCCAAGTTTAGGGCCGGACTTCAGGCTTTGTCAAGCATTGCACTGTGTACAAAATATGAAGTTCCAATAGTGACCTGACATTTGCTCCAGTGACATTTTCTCTCAGCCTCATCTCATCAAAGATGTAGGTTTGGATTAAGGGTTTCAATTCGGCTTTAGGGTAGAGTAATTGCTTCAGTTACAATTAAGGTCAGGGATTGTGGTTCAGGGCTAAAGTTAGGAATTCAACAAGTTTAGACACTTGTCCGTGGAGTAATTGGAGCAATGTGTCATAGAACCGAGTCCGACTCTTCCGAGGTTAATTTAGTGTCACCAACTGTTATTCCTTTTGCAGATGATGAGTTGATCTCTAAACATATGTAGATGTGGTTCAATTTAATGTACACAGGCCCTCTCTCAGTTTAGAATAACGGCTTGTGCAATTCTACAAGCATCATTGAATCAATGATGCGCAATGATCTACTGTGTCTTGTTGCAACTCCTAAAAGGATAATTTGTTTAGATGACTTGGAAATACACCATTGTTGAGTCAGGAGAAACTTATTTCAAATAATCTTTTCTTAAGCATCCATCAGAGGCTACAAGATTAGACAGTAGTTTACTAGTCATAGCTATGTAGTATGTGCTAAAATGTGCATTTTGTTTAGTTTTGCCTGTTGTACATATACTTTAATTGATTTTGAATCATGTGATGTCAATTAAATGTTCATTTTAGTAGGTAATTAAATGTACATTTGAAGGGAAGACTGCCCAAAATGCAGTACATTTTGTAGGGGAAAAAAGAAAAGAAAACATATATGAATGAGTGTAAGATTTATATAAATTGTCAGAGTTAGGAGTAAAGAAAATTGTGAATTTTCAAAGTTTGTGAAGATCATTACTTGAATTGACAACTATGAGATACCTTGTGGAACTATTCTTAATTTTTGTTGGGTAAACAATTCTCATTTATTCCATTTTTCTTCAGAAAACCCATCTTCTGAAATAGGCTTCAGAACTACATGTACTCATTGATTAATTGGAAATATGTTCTTGAAATGTCATGAAATGATTATAGACCTACTTTATTTATCAAAGTCATAAAACTGGAATACCTTTGTAAAGTTTATGTTCAATACAAAAGTGGGTAGCTGTAAAGGGAATTTATCAACTTGTGTAGTGAAGGTCATAACTTAAAATAAAAATCATTCTTATCCTAGATCGAGCTTTTCTCAATTTTTGACTAAACCACTCCTTTGAGGGTTTTTTTTGCATCATTTGAATTCATTTATGAACTGGATTAACTCATGAGGGACTTACTGTATTAGTAGTACCACATGCAGATTGCGAAAGAAAATATCTACACTGTATTTCTATTTGTAAATTACAAGGAAATAAAGAAAAAAAGATACAAAACTTTTAAACAGTGATGATTTGAAATACATTTTAATTACTATTAATTGAAACTACAATTTCTCATATAAATTGGAAATATTCTATGTCATATTAATTACTGAGACAAGGCATACATGGGAACAATACATACATATACAATACTCACATAAAATTTTCATACAACACTTCATGAGGATTTTCTAAACTAAATCAAGGACACTGTGTTCGGAAATGAGTGAATACCATACAGGTTTTTTACTGTGCAAGAAGAAACTTTGGTGAATGATTGCAGCAAGGAACTTTCCTGAACTGCAATAATGCAAGGTTGTGGTTCATTTGAGCATATCAGCAGAAATAAAATCGACCTATAGGCTATACCCAACCAGGGGGGTGTTTCACATAGAGCCTAAGTCGAACTTAACTCTAAGTTGGACTTAAAAATTATGGAGAGCCATTTGTAGCCTTGAAATAAAATATATTCAAAAGCAAAAAATTCAAGTATTTTAGACTTTCTATAAATTCCACCTCAGGAACATGAAATCTCCTTGATAATAGAAAATATGAAAATAGAAAATAACTTATACAAACAAATTCATAGATGCTATTGGCTTTCCATGATTGTTAAGTCCAACTTAGAGATAAGTTCAACTTAAGATCTTTGTGAAACACCCCCAGCACTGACAGCAGTCCGATACATATAGGACAATGTTAACTGATTTACATATCACAATGAGATGAGCGCCATTTGCATAATTCAGTATGCATCTCAGCCTAGAATTTGTGAAGTATTTTGCAGCATGAAGCATTCCCAAATGTACAGTACATCACTTGCAAAATTTATAAAGTTTCTGGTCTTACAGTAGCAGACAAAAATTCATGGCATTATGGTCCCACACGTACAACATACATGAACATATTACACATTCTGCCATTTCGATGAACTTGACCAGTAAGATAATGATGGCATGACGAGTCATATGTGTACCGGTATATACTATTGTCCAAAAGTACCTGTCCAATAAAATATTAATATGAAAGGACATTTGATCCTTAACATTGCATCTACATGAGCACTTTGCAAATGATGTTGGGCTTGGGCAAAACATTACCCTCATACATGTGAATACAAGCAATTAAATACAAAATATATGAAGCATAAATTACATTCAAATTCATCAAGTGATATGTAAAGAAATTGCAGAGAATTTTTGTTTACAAAGCTAAACTATATTTAGTAGTTTTACCATACGTGGCCCAAAAGGTCAATTGTATGCTTTGGAAAGTCTGCAAGAGAACGTTCACCTCTCTCTCTCTCACTCTCTTTCTGTCTCTCCCTCTCTCATCCAAGTAAAATAGACAAAAGAGGATGTGATCATATTTTTCTCTAATACTTCACAAAGTATTGGTTTTATTTGTCTAACTATCTTACAAATTACATATATCATTTGGCAATGATGTTGTGCAATAGTACAAAAGAAGTGAAATAGTGCTAACTGTGCTATACTCTGGTACATTTGTTAATTATACAAGGATATTGTACTTCCATGTGTACACAAGGTTTCATATTGCACCCAAGATCAACTTAATTCAATTAAAGAACATTTCCAAGGAAGGGACAGACTTAGATTTCAACAAAGGGTACTCAATATAATTATTTCTTAAATATTTTCAACACATCTACAACTTTGTATTCATACAAATAATCAAATTTACGCACTGTAGAAAACAACAAGGGAAAGTGAGACAAAGGGATGGCATGGAGTATAAATATTGAGCTTTTATTTTGTAGCATAAAACAGGCTGTGCAGCCTTGTTCCATGCATTTCGTATAAATTGAAAATAGCTGTTGAACTCTTCGATATTCCAGAATATGAGCTTCACTGACATAACATCTGGCCCCCGTAGCATAAAACTTAGAATTGATGGTAACTTTTCCATAAAAGGTAACTACCATGGAAACTGTCATTTGACTGGTTGTTGATTGATGTTGCCATGGTAGTTTAATATTGATGGCAAAGTTACCATCAGTGGTAAGTTTATGCAACAGGCCCTGTTCGTAAATATCCTTGCAATTGGAATAATGCACAAGGGCAAATTCTAGGTATTTTGGTCATTCATTGTCCCATATTTTACCAAGAATATATAGGAAAATAAACAAATATGAAATTCCTCGTTATTCGGTCTGATCCAAGCTCTTGAGTTGAAGGAATCTTCTGAAAACTCTAGTGAGGTCCTTTAACATATAGGACCAGGAATCTGCGACTTGCCCTGATCTGATCTGATCTGCCTGCACATGCTTTCATCTTTCTGGTATTCTACCGTGTCCCTTTATTACTAATCAGATCTATTTACGATCAGCACAGCCCCATTGTCTGTCCATGTATCCATCCTCTTGGTCATGGTACCTTTCACATATGAACAAACAAGCAGAGCACAGTGTGAATGTGCTTACAGTGTCTTTTGCATGTACAAGTTCACGATATAATGACCCTCCTCAGAAAGGGCTCCTCCCTCGTATAGCACCTTGGTCAAATGTCTCTGAGATGACGTTTCAAACTTGCTGTGGAGTACCAAAATGTTTCAAAAAATGTCCCTATGGTGCGGGAGCTATCTGTAAACAGTCCAGCATCTTTTCCAAATGTTGCATTTTGCTGCCAGTGTCCTTTCCTTGTGCAACCTGGCATACAGAAGAGTGTGTGAGAGAGGGAGAGAGAGAGAGAGGGAGAGAAAGAGAGAGAGAGAGAAAGAGAGAGAGAGAGGAGGAGAGATAATGGGATAGAAGAGGGAATGAATAGATGCAATGACGAAGCAAAGGATATGTATAGAAAGGAACAGAAAAGGGGAAAGAAAGTGAGAAGGTAGTAATGAAGAAAAACAAGAGAGAAAAGGATTTAAATAATGTTGAATTGCTTTGGTCACAGAAATCCTCATGACAAAGACATATATTTTCAAATTAAAAAAAAAGATGGATGGATGAAGTTTCACTTTAGTATATCTATCTCATTTAGTAGGCCACTATTGCAATTCACAGAAGTTGCCACTAGAACTTTTGAGAAATAAGAAAATGTCTAAGTTTATCTGAAAACTAAAAGTGATCACAATTATTAAAAGTGACCTAGCTGCAATATATTATCTTATTTTCACATTCTTGCTTTACTAGTGCATTTACTTGCAATGGTCAAGATTTCAATGACATATATTGTTGTATAATATATATTAAACTCAAACAGCAAAGAAAGTCAGAAGTCAGCCATACAGTTCACACACAAAATTGCTTCCAATTTGTATCAGTACAGTAATTGAACCAAAAATTCTCCCCCGAATCCAGAAACTTGTGGAATCATGAAAATGTCATGCTGAAATTTTCATAAAAGACTCCGCACTGAAATATTCCACAGGGAGTATGGACTGAAATTTTGAGCTTTTTAATAGCGATTGTGTGCACCAAGTCCATTTTAAATTTCAAAACTTGGTGTCCGAAGTTGAAATCTAGGGGCCCATGATCATCTAATTCCCGTTATTGTTGTGCCCTAAAATCAATGCTCCCATGGATTGAATAGCAATACTGAATTTGTGCTATACATGTAAGTATCTGATTGTCCAGGGGAATGTTTCACAAAGACTAAGATCGAATTAGTCGAACTTAACTATGGCAGGCCTTTCATGCCACTAATTCCTCTAACCATTCCTGGCATTGGTTTCTCAAGAAACGTACAAATCATGGTCACAAATCAACAGAATTTACCTATTTGATAGTTCATTATTGAAGGAAAAAATATTATCTAAAGATCATAATTGAGAGACCAATGGTGAGAGCAACCAGTGGCATGAACAGCCTGCCATAGTTAAGTCCAACTTAAAGTCGATCTTAGTCTTTGTGAAACACCCCCCCCCCCACCCCCCCCCCCCCCCCCCTCCAGTACTAACATTCGTGCATCATACCTTATATTTGTAAGCAATCTGCTGAGCTGCCCAGGATGCGTATTTCATGTTGTCTTTCTTTATCTTTCCTGAGGCCTTGGGTGAAGAGGCAATATTTGTAGCAGCCTGAATGAATCAAAGAAAATATCAATGAATAGTAATATATGAAGGAAATAAATAAATATTTAATGGATATATAGAGTTATGCAGATTGTTATGCCTGTATGGATGAGATATTTTTTCTAAAGGTGAGTAAATAACAAATGTGGAAATTCAATTTATGGCAAAATAATGAATTACAATCGAATGTACAACAACAATGGGCAGAATCTGATACCTTTGGTTTATTCACATTTGATCATCACTCAAAAAACCATATTTTCAATACAAAGGTTATTTATTCAGTTTGTCTACAACCAAAATGGTCAAACATCACTTGATTAAAACTCAAATCGTCTAGTATCCAACACGTCTATTATCATTAACCATATTTATTTGGGGTATACTTATCGAAGTTTAACTGTCTACTAATCACTTGGATATCAGACCAATCCATTAATGGACACAAAAAGAACATCGACTGAAAATTATACCCTAAATGTGCATTAGATGCAGTAGCAACAATTTATGTTTCCCATACATGAAAGTTGTTTTGTTTTTCTTTAAGAATACAATTTTGAGAATCCTGCCATCTCTTTTAATAATTTCCACTCAGAGGGAAGGAAGGAGCAATATTTCTTTCCTTTTTTCCTTCTTCTTCTGAACAGGGGCTTCTAAACTGGACCTCTAGGAAGAACAGAGCCATTTTGATAATGGCTCTGAATAGAACATTCCAGCCGTTTTTAATTCTTGATCTGTCTTATATTTGTAAATTGTATTCTTGTATGTACTTGAATTTTTATACAGAAAAT
This sequence comes from Strongylocentrotus droebachiensis, assembly GCA_035222895.1. NCBI lineage: Eukaryota > Metazoa > Echinodermata > Echinoidea > Camarodonta > Strongylocentrotidae > Strongylocentrotus > Strongylocentrotus droebachiensis. Next base: position 201,177 of record JAVYIG010000314.1, on the reverse strand, counting down.
AAAACCAACCAACCAACCAAAGACACCAGCCACTAGCCATGTCTGTCTATGATGCTTATTTGTTTTCATACGAGGAAGAGGAACCAAAATGAAGCCTTTGTAGACAGATGGATCTTTCCATATAACTGGTCACTATTAGCAGGGACACAATGGTAGGGAGGGAGGGAGGAGATTGCAACTATAATTTCAAGCAACAACAAAGAGAAATAGACATTCTTACCATAAACTTGACATGTGTGTACTGAATATAAACTGGTTAGAAGAGAGTTATAAAGAAAGGAGAAGGGGGGGGGGGGGTAGATATCCACTATGATTTCAAAAATCTGGGCTAACTCGGCTCAAAGACAACTCGACCTAGCTGCAAAAACGGTAAATTTTTGTCATTTTACCCTAACCCCTACTAAACACTAACCCTAAGCCTAAACATGCAAAAAATGACCGTTTTTACAGCTGGGCCGAGTTGTCTTTGAGCTGAGTTAGCCCTACTCCGATTTCAAGCAACAACAAAAGAGAGAAAAAGACATTCTTACCATAAACATGCCATAGAGTGCCCTCATGTTGTTGCCATTCAATTTGACAGCATGAGCAAAGTACTTCCTAGCAATCTCCATACATTCTGTTCCTCCTTGTGTGTACTGAATCTAAAATGGTTAGGAGAGAAGAGTTAATAAAAGGACAATCATATCAAAGACAGTAACCACATGAAAAATATTCCTACAGACAATGGGAATGTTGTTTTGCTGAAGTATCTATCACGTTAAATCTTGACCCACTGCCTATTGGAACCCAGTAGCCCCTTTATGTGAAGGTGCTGTGGTCTACTGGATACATCGTAGGACTGTTTAGTGGTTTAGTGGTGGTTATTTTACCTGACTGCTAAGAAAGCATGAATGCTTGTTAGTAAGCAGCCAGAGGACCGACGGCTTTAGGTCCTCTCCGAGGGACCTTACTGTGGATCAAGAGGATCACATGGTTTGTGGTTGTAGTCTTGCCGAGGTACTAATGTCCTTTGGCAAGACATTAATCTACATTTACCACAATTTGTTATTATGTTACAAGGAAGGGTGCTGCAGAATTATACTCAATCCCCAGAGCTGCCAACCTTGTGCGACCAAAAAAAGGAATTATGATGGCAAAAAAAAGGAATTTCAAGGAAAAAAAAGGAATTCATTAAAACAAAACTTACAACCACGCGTGACACAATTCCAATGCTTCTTTTTGAGAATACTTTTCTCTTCAAGTATGTTTCAACCTTAGTTTTCTATTGAATTTGTGACGTAATTGGGATTAAAAAAAGGAATAATTCCGGGAAAAACGGAATGGTTGGCAGCTCTGAATCCCCATACCAGTAATTTCCCAAATGGAAAAATTCGCTTTCCTTTTACAGCTGCATTACAAATCCCATTCCAGTTTATACAGGCAAGTTTAAAGATATAGGCCCGAATTCACAAAGCAAGGTTTGAGCTCAGACCAAGGTTTGAGGTCAAACCTCCTTTTGTTTCGCCAAACCTTCTTTTGTTATTTACAAACCTGGTTTGTAAATAACAAAAGGAGGTTTGGCGAAACAAAAGGAGGTTTGAGCTCAAACCCGGTCTGAGCTCAAACCTTGCTTTGTGAATTCGGGCCACTATGTCCCAACATCAAATTTTGTAGAACTTTGCCGGAATTATGAATAGGTCATGTATGTCCTATCTGTGAAACTTAAATGTTAGCAGTGTCCTAGTATTCAAATTACCCATTTACTTTCTAGACTTTGCAGTCAGACACTATTGAGTGACTGACTGACATCTTTTTTCTTTGGTAACAACACATAAAATGAGCTGTAACAGGTACATGAGCATTTGTCTACATCAATAATCCACTACTTGTAATGGCCAAAATTAAACTGATTGAATCTGTGTGCAGCACAAAACGTACGATCATTCGGTACCAGGGTCTGAACATTAGACTTTTACTTAGGTGATTGCAATCACTAATGTCGATTCAACAACTAATGGTCGTTATTTTCCCACAAAAAGCCATTTTCAAATCCTTTGGTTTGAGGGAAGTTCTAAATAAGTATTGTCTTTTTTATTTATTTATTTATTTATTTATTTATTTATTTTATTTATTCAAATGCGGTTGGAATTTAACCTTTTTATTTTTGTTTACCTGCAAATGGGACATAGTACCTTTAAAGCATCATAATGACTGTACTTCACAACAAATCAATAAGTCTTCTTTACAAAATTCAGATGCTTACCTCTGCATATTTCTGATGGTACAGATGGTTGTGTGGATTTGACATGATGAGTTCCTCAAAGCAAAATATGGCTTTATTGTAACTGTATAAATAAGTGAGGGAGAGGGATGCAAATGAATACAGGGAAAGGAAGAAACAGGAGAGAAATGATGAGATGATTAATAAGGCAAAGTACAATAGAAATATTGTAATTGCATCACAAGTAAGGCTTATCCAAATTAAATTTTTAACATGAAACATTCTCTTCACGTAGCTCGTAACTGCATAAACATAGCATAAATATAACATCTGTAACTAAATATTAAGATGTAGGCTCATTACTGTAACTTTCAAACTTATGCACATTGTTATCGACAGTTATTCGCAGACACAAATATTTGAGAATTACGTAAATCTTAATCACTGGCAAAATTCATGGACATTTTATGCACTTGAAAGTATATCTGGATTTACAGAATTAAATAACATATAATTTGCTTTTATCAGACAGGAATTAATATGGTAACATATATGCTTACTTTTGTTCTGAAATATACAAATCTGCTAACTCCATCCAAGCTTCATGATCACTCATAAACCTGCAAAATGAGAAGAAAAAAATATAATAAGACTAAAATTATCATATTTCTCCCATGTGTCTGGGTAATTTGGATCCAAGGTAAATCTGTTTTCTTTGCTATCAATAAAATATTGGGATACATTTTTGTCAAAGCTCAAACTAAATGAAATAGTAGGCCTGGGTTCAATTTAATGCACATTGCCGTGCTCCACTATTACACAATACAGAGAAAGTGATAGTTTAAAAAGTCAATAAGTTGTATTCATCAAAATGTGTGATTCTTGAATTGGGGGTAAAGGTAACATTTGATAATGAAATTGAAGCAAGTCCAATTTTGTTTCAACTCTTCTAGATAGTTTAATTACAAATATATAAAATTAGACTGTTCAGTTTAGAATAACTTACTTTTGTAGGTATGCATTTAACTCCTTGATAGCTTCAGCCAGACGATTCTGCCCTTTCAAAAGAGCAATCAGTCTTTTCCTCACCATCTGTTGACATCAGAGAGAAAATTAGCACACCAGTTAAAACTTAAGATACCAGTAACTGTTTTTATAAAGCATGTTTCCGGCTCCAAGTAAGCAAATAAACTTATGCACCACATTAATTGAAATCTTTCAAGTTTTATTGAGGTAGTGCAGACATTTTGAAAGACAACTGTTCCCATTTGTTGCATCACACTAAATGACTTAAAGCCCCACTGTCCTACTTGTAGCTACTTGATCCCTCTATATAGAAAACAATGCCTAATCGGTGACCATTGGTCCCCCATGATCCTCTTTTTCTTATAATTGAGAGCTGAGTTGAAATAGCCACCTGTCAGTGACCATCCTGGGTGGTCTAATCCCTCATAGCCAAACTAGTACAAAATGTATGACTCGTGAGCCTCTTTTCTTTCTAAAGAACCTATAGTGATCTCATATTTCAAGCATTAATAACTCTCTAATTATTGATCCGATTTATTTCAAACTTTCGTCATTCTGTCTCTTTTATTTTTCAGAGTTCAAGCAAATAAACTTATTACCGGTACAAAAGGTTTAATTGCCCTGTAAAGCGATACAGAACTGATCAACGTTCTGCCCTAGCGTCCTGTTTATTGCACAGCGTCATCTCATTGTCAACTTGCCAACAGAACGTAACCCAATACCTAATTCCCACTTCACAGACAGAGGACTCGATGCGAGAAACAACAGCACAGCTAGGGAAGCAGCAAGTTTTAGGACCATACTGCTACAGCTGACCTGAAATGGGGCTATAGGGGATTTGCCGTAGTGATTCTAGTACAGTATGGCTTTAAGGTTTTACTCACAGCATTTGCTGGATCCTCTTTTAATAGCATTTCATAGTGCTCTTCTGCTGCTTCATACCTGTATGAGATTAAGAAAATTTAGACAGGGAATATATAAATATATATTGATAACTGCTGACTGTTTAACATCAACAAGGTACCTCAATTAATAAAGTATTAATAGACCACACAGAAGACCTGCACTTTCCTAATATCTGAAATTCTGAACAAGTCGGCTTTGGTTCATAAAACTGGATCCAATGATTGAACTTTTTTTCCACTCTATAAACATTTTTGAGATAAAACACGTTTCTCAAATGAAACTTTCCTTGCATCACCTGACAAAAAACAGAATCATATATATATTTTCTTTTTATTGTACGTGACTCCATATAAAATTGTATGCATATGGTAATTTTAAGGATATTGTTAAAATAAAAGATACAAAAGGGATCCTACATAACAATCATTAGATATTCCTAAGATATCAGGTCTTCTTCTTCTTATCGAGTCACTACACAAGTCCCGTCCAGTGGTCCACACAGGCTTTGGCACGGCAATTAACGATATCAGGTATTCAGGTATTCAAACCACTGCAAAATCACTCAAACAGAATTTATACCTTTGTACTTGTAATTTTAATTTTAGTAAGTCATTTTTTTTCTTTCTTTCATTTATTCCAATTATTTATGTATTTTCTCCATTATTATGATTTATATTTTTATTTCATTTTGTATTACGGTTTGTCTGTTTGTTTGTTTGTTTTTTGTTTTTTTTGGGGGGGGTTCAGTTAACTCTGTCATATATATATCAATACTGTACTCACTCTCCAAGGCTCTCAAGCTGTAGACCTTCTAACCTCTTGCCCCTGATACTGCTGGGGAAGTTATGCTCCACTGTATCAATGATATCTGTGGCTAGGTCCTGGTCCCCGCAGTCCAGTGCTGCTATGCAGACTTGTTCATATATAGTCCATACTGCAGACACAATAGTAAATTTTATGAGACTCAACTCTTTATGCAGAGGATGTACAGGAATATATATCTCTAGATATGCAATATAATAAATATGAAACATTTCAGATTCCCCATCCCACACCCACCCCACACCCACCCCCATCTCAAATAACCATATTTCTAACATTGGTGAATCACATAACAATCTAAGGGATTAGCTTGGGGGAGATGCTACGAAAAAAGAAAAACATCCTGAAAATTTGTGCATTAGTGAGCAATTGTGTAATAATCTTACCCCATTTGCACCATTTGGCCAATACAGTCTGATAAAAGGGCCTGTTTTGCCACACAGATAATGAGCAACGAGTCACAAAGGATCAAACTAAACACAAGGGGTCGAACAAGGAATGAATCTTACCTTCATCCCCAAGTCTCCTCCGATAGTTTTCCAGCAAATACTGTCCCAGTTCAACAGTCTCAATGCTGTTCCGTGTGTTATCCTCTCTCCACTTCTTCAGTTTATCTCTTGCCTCTGTAAAACAATAAACAATGTCAAATTTATCTTAAGATAAATACATTTTTCTCACATAAACTTGGACCATATTTCTGAATGGCCGAGATTCTATTTTCCTCTAAGATTATCAGTTTATCCTTTGGCTCTGTAAAATAATTGTCAAAGTTAAAGGTGTCAGACTAATTATGAAGATAAAGATGTTTTTCTCATATAACTTCGTATTTTAAACAAGGGAAACGCTCTCAACGGTCTCGCCTGCATTACACGATTCGGTATGATAAAAAATTGAGGTTGGGACATTATTTATAGGCAGGGTGGCCCATTAGCAGCCCCCCGGCCCCCCCCCCCAAAAAAAATCCTCTGAATATACAGATCGGTATATTAATTTTACAGGCGATAACTTCACGCACGCTCGCGCACTTGCCCCCCTTCGTCAGTACGGTATCGGTATGCAATTGTAAAGTGCAGCGGCTTGACATGAAACCTGTGAAAAAGTGAATATTTAATGTCTTCATTTTTAGGAAAAATACTCCCCCAAAAATAAGAAAATTGACAAGAAAGGGGTAAAAACGACTTCATATCATGACCATTATTAGAACAGTTGATGAATAAGTTGATTTGTTGGTATCTCGAGCTCCACATACACATAATCAAATTCAGAATTTCTTTATCATAATCATAGAGTAAAGGAGCCGGTAATCGGACAGCTCCAGTTTTCGGCCGATCCATTGGATGCATGGTAAAATCCCTTTAAAATACATCGCATAATAGCATATCACATATCCCACACATACCATACCATGCCAGAGTCACTGAAGAACCACATTTGCAATGAAAAATATATCCTAAAATATCACATTTTAGCGATGTAATCGGCGGTCCCGCTACCCAAATCTGAAAAATCGAGTTTCTTACGCGTGTATGTAAGAAATATGGGTACCATAAAATGAGCTTTATTTCAAGTATTTTTCAGATTTAGAGCCCGATTTTGTGTTGGTCGCAAGCTCAAAAGTATCTCATCGCATGTATTAAATCAATGCAGCAGGACCCCGCCACGCACACACAAAATGTCTGTCTAATTCAGATTCCAACTTCCGATCACCGCTGTGCCTGTCTTCGGCCAGGCGAGCACCCGTGAGCTCCGGCGTGGGATACCTGCTCCGCCCGCTTGTGCTATACATCAGCGCGGAAACGCACGGCGCGCGAGCGCTTCCTATTGACTTTGTACATGCGGCCATAAACTGGTTCGCTACGCCCATAACTGGCTCCAAAACAGTGAAAATTGAAATGCATATTGTCATGGCAATTCGTGATTTTTTTCTGGGATTCTTTTTTTGTTTAAATAATAATAATATTTTCTTCATGATTTGAACAAGAAATGATAATAAATATGAAGTAAAGAGTCCAAAAAATAGGATTTTGTCTTAAGTGGCCGAAAACCAGGTCCTTTACTCGAAAACCGGGTCCTTTACTCGAAAACCGGGTCCTTTACTCTATTATTTTTATAAAAATGTGAATTGTGATGAGCAGCTTTCATAAAATATAACGTTATCTGTGTGTCCAGACAAACAACGTGACAAAACGAAAATCATCCGCAGCGGCGAGGCAGAGGTAATCCGTGGGTCTCTATCGGCGGGGCCGGGCCCGGGCGACAAAGGGGTTCCGTTCTCACGCCCCTAACAAGCCCAGCATGCAGCAATGACTGAGCCAATTTCTCGTCGCTTCACTAACCATCGATTTAGACGTTTTTCTGAGATGAAAAACAACCAATATGTATGAAAACACTAGCCAAAAATAACATTCACACCACTCCTCACTTAAATTTACTGATAAAGTCTCATCAAATTACATTGTCGAATAGAAAACTACTATTTAAAAAATATATTTATCATTCATAGTCATACCTTGCCAGTCCATGGAAGTCGCCATCTTGAGAAATGATGCATGATGGGAAGAGCTCGCTCTGCACCCTGGGAAATGTTTCCATGGGTTCCCCTGACAACAATCCTTATCCTCATCCGCGACTTTTATGAAAATTCTCTTAAAACCTACGGTTTAATCGCATTTATCTTGCATTTTGATCCTTACAACTCGACATAATGATTCCACCAAACGCATCACTGGTCAAATATGACAACCCAGTTCTTGTCAGCAGAAATACGGAGAAGAAAACACCTCGGGTAAGTTGTGGAGTTGAAAGATTTGTAAAGTTCTGCAGCGCTGTGCTCGAGCACATCGCGGACAGAAGAGAAGGGGGGAGTTCCGGGGACATGCCCGTCAGCTCAGCTGAGCTAGCTGCTTGCAAATCAAGCAATGCTAGAATTGATAATGATGACCTGATAAAGCACTTAATATCTATAGACTACACGTAGATCTAGACATATGACTATGACAATAGATCTCTTATTTGAAAACTAAATGAGAGTCATGCAGGCAGTCGACCCAAACTTGTTGTGTGTTGATTGTCAATAACAACATTCAACAACACTCGACAGCAATTTGTTTTGAAGAAGATTAGCGATATTCATAATCATAACATTAACAAATTAAATGTTCTATAAATATCTCTAACAGTAGCACTAACAGTGAGACTTAAGACTAGCAAGGGTAAGACTAAGAGGCGCAGATCTAGACCCTAAGTAATTATACTTGAAGCCCAACATCAAGGTAAAAAACTAAATCAAATCAAGAGTAAGACTTGTGTTTGACAATTAATAAAGGAAATTATGTAATAAAGGAAATTATGTATTCATGGTACTTCTAGTATTAATCGCCGCCCTAAGTATTGGATTATTATTTAATAATTTTTGTTCAATCTAAAGGTGAAAAAGAAGGCTTTAAATTTAATGTTTGTTTGTCCAGACACCCAACCCTCCATCCATTCTTCACTTGAAATTCTTTGTCTTTTTTTTTCTTTTTTCTTGTTTCTTCTTCCTTCTATTATTTTTCTTTTTCCTCTTTAAACTTGATCTTTATAGACTAGGTCTAGTCTATCCTTCTTCTTTTTCTTCTTCTTCATCTTCATCTTGTTGTTCTTCTTCTTTTTAATTTCTTCTTCTTCTCCTTCCAAAGACCTTCCCCTTCTTTCTTCTTTCTTCTAGTTCTATTGATATCTTCTTCCTCTTCATCTTTATATTCTTCTTTCAACTGAGTTATCATATTAAACATAGACTATTTCTATTTCTAGATTTCTAAATCGAAAATGAAATGAGAAACAATACATGCATTGCCACATCATGATGTTCATGTATGAGATCACTTACGGAGGTTAGCATTATAAGCCTTATGGCCTAAAAAAATATTTTTGTTTGGCTTTGGACTTGACTATGTTTTCTTCCTTCTTTCTTCTTCTTTTTGTACTTTGTCTTTTTTTCCCTTCTCCTACTTTGCCTTCTTCTTCCTCCTCACCTTCTTAATTGTCTCTTTTCCTTATTTCCTTTGTGGTTCTTTCCTCCCCTCGGTTATTTGAGATCTTCTCTAATGTTGCAGATTCATTGACTTTTTTTTACCCTCTTTCACATTCTTGATTTGTTCCCTTCTTTCTTTCTTCCTTTTTTCTTTTCCGCTCTTGTTATACTTGAACAAATTTACAATTTAGATCAAGATTGACCCTTTAAGTATAACGGGTCTTAACAGTTAATCCAAAGCCCTTGTTGGAGTTCATCGCTAACTTTCAACTTCATGCCATCATTTTTGTGTTAAAAATTTGTCCATTGATTATATTCCTGTCCACGGATGGAATATAAACCTACAAAACAGTTGTTGGTCTTAATCTAACATTTCACTTTCTGTATACATATTTTCTCTTCCTCTCATACTCTTACAGTACTTCCTTTCCTTCATACAAATTAATCCTCTCTTCTTCATCCTTTTGACACACTTGTTTGCACACACAAGCACCAGAACCTTCATGATTTAATCTTCTTCTTTTTTCTCATATAGTTTTGCTAGGTCTGTAACATCTGTTCTGCTCAGCCAGCTAGATCTATGTTATTAAAACAAAAACTTAATCTCTCCCGTTGTTATTGTTGTCACTTTCTTGCAGGCAAGAGCTCTCAAAACGTCACCTCAGCAGCCAACCAATGCTGGCCCTGTACCCAACCCTCCTCCCAAGGGAGGTAGCAAACTTCCACCCGTAGAATCACAGAAAGCCCAGCAGACAGATGAAATACTCAACTCCATTTTGCCACCCAGGTGAGATAATATTAATATTCAAAATATGTTTTATATTTCATAACATGGGGGGTACTCCAAAAAGTTTAGCACCACTTTATTTTAGTGCCTTGTAACTTTTTTGTGGAATTCATATAACTGAGACAATTATTTTATTTTGGCAAGTGGGGGAGATATTCTATTCAGAATTAAGTTGTAGTCAAGTAGCGTTTGTATGCTTAGCTGCTTATTAAATAATTAGATATTTCATTCAGAATAATCACATCACTGCTTAAGTGGCAATTATCAAATTTATGTTGGGTCTTTGGTTATTCAGATACATGATGGAATACAAAATTACCTTGATTAAACATTCAGCAAATGTACCTGTGCTATATGGGCAGGTACATTTAAAATTTGCTACTGTTTCTATAGCAGGAAAGCATTTTTTCCCTTTAAAATCTAAATGAATTTGGGATAAATTAAATATTACAATATATTAAGATCAGTAAATAAACAAAAAAACAGAATTCAAGTCAAATATGGTTTTCACATTTTTATTTAAACAAATTTTGATATACTCATCTCATTGTTATCCACACAGGGAATGGACAGAGTCTGGTCAGCTGTGGGTCCAGCAGGTGTCCAGTACTCCGGCAACTCGGTTGGACGTGGTCAACCTACAGGAGCAGCTAGACATGAGACTGCAGCAGAGACAGGCCAGGGAGACGGGTATCTGCCCAGTCAGGAGAGAGCTTTATTCACAGTGCTTCGGTAAGTGTTTTCAAACAAGTCAAAATTTACCTTAGTCTATAAGGAAATATGGTATAACAACAAAAATTCAATTTATTTATGTTTCCAACAAAACATTACAAATCAGTTATAAACATTTACAATTTCTTGATGGTGGCTTGATGCTCTACAGACATTCTGTAAATATCCTCTATGTGACTTGATTTTACTTTTATAACATTGACTTTGTGAGCCCTATGTGGCTTACAAAATATATATAGGACTCATATTGAAAAAAAAATCTATCATCATGATTATAATTTGTCACGTTTATTCCATGAGTACTAATGAATCAAAATAATTATGCATATATATGCTCTTTCCATAAAAAAGTACACATGTTCATAATAAATGAATTTGTACCTTTAAAGATTTTTTTTTCAAACAGAAAATAATTTAGCCTAGTAAGTAGCTTCTTTATCATGGATTTCATGAATTTTGTTTTCTTGTTCCTTTACTCAATTTTGTGTCCTATTCTTCTTTCTTGTGTGTGTGTGAATATTTCTGTCGTCTATCTTCATATATCTTTTAAAATTAACATTCAACATTTCCACAATTATCCTAATTGTTTTTCCTCTCCAATTTCAATCATGTTTGTCTTTGTTTATTTGCTACTAGATGAGTTGATCCGTCAGGTGACCATCGAGTGTGCCGAGCGCGGCCTTCTCCTTCTCAGGGTCCGAGACGAGATCAGGATGACCATCGCTGCTTACCAGACCCTCTATGAAAGTAGTGTAGCCTTCGGTATGCGCAAGGCACTGCAGGCTGAGCAGGGCAAGTCAGATATGGAGAAGAAGGTAATTAAAGGCCGTTAGAAGGGATCACCATCTGTTTTCAGAGCCAGAAGGATATTGATTTGTATAATTTAACAAAGGGTTAATACCCTTCTAGCTCAACAGGCAATATTCCACTTCAAGTTTTAAGTTTTATTTGTTTCCACATTTTACAAACAATTTAGACATACATATAAAATACAAATTATACAATACATGTAGTATATATAAGTACATCTCAATGATTCTCAATTCATATCATAGATTAAGTAGAATGTGAGGAACCTATTTAAAAGCAGCATTAATTTTAGGTTCCTGGTAAAATAGGTTCCTCGTAATATATTCTTTAAATCTGTAATATTGTGTGCTAAAGCACAGAGTTCTGGTAAGTAATATATCCTAACCTAGAATTACTGTGCCATTAGTACAATTTTACAGTCTACATACAAATCCCATAAAAAGAATTCAGACCTACTGACTGTCAACAGAAAATGGGCTTTGAAGGGAGTAAGTTATATTACACATTTATGTATTTGATATTGTTATCATTATCCTACACCTATCCCAGAGATGCCAACCGTTACGGTTTCGCCGTATTTGTTACGGTTTTAATGCTCTTGTTACGGCGTTACGGCAAACAATCAAAAGGTTACGGGGAAACGATAAATAAAAGTACATTATAGCGAATGCCGCCTTATTTATCACGTAGCCTTCGTACACAGTGCTGCATGTCGCACGCAATTACTCATAAGTTCACTGAATTTGACTACACTGGATAGGCACTTTCGCGCGCATGGTCCGTCCGCCGCCATCTTGTTTAATTCCGAAACAACACGGCCGCCGTCATTACTGTTTTGATACTAGTATACCAGGGTATGTTAGTTTAAATGGATTCCGCATCTAAGAGGGCCCTTTGAAGCAGTCCGCTGCACCGAGAGTCTTTTTCCCCCCTATCATAATCCCCTTAATTCCCCACCCGGACCGCACAGCTCGTAAATCTCACTCCCGAAACTGAGTGACATAGGGCTCGCGAAATGCATTGTTGGAAATACACATCGGCTGCTAACAACAAAAATAGCGCCGTACAGTAAGGGAAGTGTATTTGGTAGGCGACGATTTAGACTTTCTGACTGATTTTGAGGAAGATTTGATTCTTGAGCCTGGTGTATGGGAAGTTGGAGACCAACAAGTTATGCACGTGTGAAATTCCATCAACGGAAAATCTTATTCGTTGCAGCGAACCAGAATGTACGGTTTCATCGTGAATGCGATATGCGTAGGCCACTCCAGCAAAGCATAGATAGTTGATACTAATGCGTATTGACTACTAGCACTGCAGTACGTGTAAATAGGCAGCATTTGAATACATGAATAGTCAATACACTCACAACATACAAATGCACATAATTATTCCGATGCGATTGATCGGCAAGTTTGACAGTAGACTCACAATTTTAATTTTTAAATTATTCTTTCTAACATTGGAAAGTTTAACAAATTATATTTTAATGCTCTTTAGGTATCATCAATCGTCACTAAAGTACTGCCTTTGAATGAAATCAGTTGAGTTTTGTACAGTGGTGTTTGAAATGTTGATAATCAATAGCACAACTTTTAATACACGGCCAGGTTAGTAATGCAGCTGCAGCTATGTGTGTTAATACCACCAACAACATCCAGCATGTACAGCCCAGCGAGCACGGCGGCTTTCGCGTCGCCGGCCCGTACTCGGGGTGAAAAGTGGTGATGAATTGACAACTTCTAACCCTCATTAAACCAAATGCGCAAATATATAACACAATTTCATTTAGTTATTTTAAGAGATAAACTTATGGACTACCTTCCTAGCTATGTAAAAATTTCGGAAACTTTCGGAAAATGTCAATAATTAGAAGAGAACGTGATGATGATGAGAAACTTGCATTCACTCTAACTCACGATTTCCTTGGTCGATTTCGCTGGTTCAGATGGCTACGTCTTCAGTAGAGTTATCCGAGCACAGCGAAAGCATTTGATAACCAATAGAAGGTTGCTTTGTGCCATAAGTTGTTGATTGTGTGTTTTTTATATTATAGCTATATACATCTTCAATCAGTATGACGTCATTTTCTCGGTGACTCGCATGGCTTCAAAGCCTTCTTTTTACGACCAAGTGTTTGGAGAGCTTAGGGAAGCAGGCCGCGTTGCGTAACACTTCGTAACATTTGGATCGCCAGAGGGCATCTGTGGTCTGATAAGGGCGGCTGTTGATGGATTTAATGGCTGAATAGGGTTACATTACTTGATGTTAAGCCAAGTTAATCTTGAATATCTTTCCCTCGGGAAATTCTTTCGAGACGGTACATCCATTTAAACTAACATACCCTGAGTATACTACGTGCGGTCGTGCATTTTGGGGGGGAGCATGGTGGTGGATGATCGTGCGCTCGGCGCCCGCAATACCCATTCAAAGTATAGAAGCGAAGACTTCAGCGATTCAGCGGGCGCATTGCAAGTGCGTTATACGGTGTGTTGTTGTTCATGAACGCCGGGCCTAGCGGCCTGGGCTGGTGTGTCTGTGGTACTGGTGAACGTGTGCGTGTGTAGGATACGAGTTCTGCCATTTTGACTGTGGATTTGAATTTGCCGTTCGACGCTTGAACAAGGTGTTTTCTTGGTGCCAGGTAAAAATGTCAGAGGAAAAAATGTCAGAGGTAAAAATGTCAGAGGTAAAAATGTCAGAGGAAAAAATGTCAGAGGTAAAAATGTCAGAGGTAAAAATGTCAGAGGTAAAAATGTCAGAGGTAAAAATGTCAGAGGTAAAAATGTCAGAGGTAAAAATGTCAGAGGAGAAAATGTCAGAGGTAAAAATGTCAGAGGAAAAAATGTCAGAGGTAAAAATGTCAGAGGTAAAAATGTCAGAGGTACAAACAAAATAAATGAGTGCCGTCATAATATCTTAGCACTTTTATCACACAGAATGTCGAGACGTACAGCTACTGCATGGGCTAGTCTATTATATTCCTTTCTTCCATAATGCATTTAAAGATAAAGTTGAGTCTTAATGCTAAATATATTACTCATTGCGGATATAGTATCGAAAATAATATCGCTAGTGATATTCGTTTGTCTCGCAATGTGGTCAATAAGGAATCTAAAAGATCACGACGTTTCGTATGCTACTGCGATACTTCGTCAGGTGATAAAAACTGTTGTAAGCAAGGGTCTTTTATACTTTACGGGAGGACCGTAAAGCGGTCTAAAATTCGATCGATAATTGGAACAATAACGCCCAATGCCTATTGGTCGACGCACACGGTGATCGACCAATCACCAAGGCCGCTGGTTCGGCCGCTGGTTCGGCTGATGCACCAGGCCTATTGGCCGACGCATACGGTACTCGACCAATCAACGTGCCGCTGGCTCGGGCCGTCTGCTGAATGGAATCGACCGTTGTTGGCTGGCAGGACGGCGAGTGTCATGGCGGCGTATCGTCCGCATCCAAAATTCGGGGATATCGATCCCGTTGTCTCTGTTGAAATTATTAGGATTGAGACGGATATTGATAGCTTCTTTTACCCTCCGTGTATACCAATGCCGTTCCTGGGAAAGGCACTGAACCCCGTCCCAGTCTGGTTGATGCTGGTTGTCCCAAGCATGCGGCTACGGCTGAGTTGTCAGTTCGACGGAGTCTGACGTCCCTCTTATGCTCAGTGATTCTTTCTTTTATCGGACGGGCAGTTTCACCGATGTAGGATCTATCACATCCTTTACAAGGGATGTTGTACACAATGCCGTCCCGTCTATGTGGAGGAATTGGATCCTTGGGGCGTGTAAGTTGTTGACGTAGGGTGGTATCTGATCTGAAAACCGTTCGAATGCCATGGCTCTCTAGGCGGCGCTTGAGTTGTTGGGAGACCCCATCAATGTACGGCAAGACTGTAAAAGTCTTGTATACCTTCTGATCCCTGGGTTCCGACGATCTATTCTTGGTATTGTGTATAAAACGGCGTGGGTAACCGCGTTGAGACAGCGGTCAAGTATCTTGATGCGGAGTCGGCCGACGCCGCCCGCAGAGATGTAGACAACATCCTACAAAAAGCACGCCCCCCTAAACACAACATTTCGAAAGAAATGCACACCGCTCTCAAAACTTTGAAGGCTGATGATAGTATTACTATTCTTCCAGCCGACAAAGGTCGTGCCACAATCATTCTAGACACCACAATATACCATGAGAAATTGACCGACTTATTGGAGTCTGGTCCGTATCGTGTATTAAAGAAAGATCCCACAGATCGTTTGGCTCGCAAGCTTACCAACACCTTGCTGAACCTAAAGAAAGACAATGTGATGGATGAACCGACCTATCGTAGACTGAAACCCACACAAAAGCAACCTCCTAGAATATACGGGTTACCCAAGATACACAAACCCACAGTACCATTACGACCTATAGTGTCATGCATAGGCTCCTTTGCCTATAACCTCTCAAAGTACCTAGCTGAAATTCTTTCTCCGCTCACCGGTTTGACTGAATATACGATTCCCAATTCGAGTGGTTTTGCAGAGTTCATAGCAGAGCAAACCATCGGTACTCAAGAACGCATGGTTTCGTTTGACGTAGTTTCACTCTTCACCAATGTACCGATTGAGGGCGCATGCAATGCTACATTGCAACGCTTACAATCAGACAGCAATTTGTCTACCCGGACCGCACTCTCACCGGAACAACTCACTCAACTCCTCGAGTTTGTTCTACGATCCACATATTTTCTGTATAAAGGTTCATACTATGAACAGACAGAAGGGGCAGCCATGGGCAGTCCAGTCTCGGCTGTTGTGGCCAACCTATACATGGAGAGTTTCGAAGAAGAAGCGTTGGACACATGTCCCCTCTCTTGCTTGCCTCGTGTTTGGAAGAGATACGTAGATGACACCTTCATCATAGTTCCCATCTCTGAAACAGATAAGCTACTTAAACACATGAATAGCCTTGAACCAACCATCCAGTTCACATCAGAGATAGAGTGTGAAGGGAAGATAGCATTCTTAGACACTCTAGTTCATAGACACGACAACCATAGGCTCTCCACCTCAGTCTATAGGAAGCCTACCCACACAGACCAGTACATAGCGTTTGACTCTCACCATCCCATATCGGTGAAGAGAGGTCTAGTGAAATGTCTATTTGACAGAGCTTCACGCATTGTGACAAGTCCACAACAGCCATGCACAGAACGGACCCGTGTTCGCAGTGCCCTGAGTCTCAACGGTTACCCACGCCGTTTTATACACAATACCAAGAATAGATCGTCGGAACCCAGGGATCAGAAGGTATACAAGACTTTTACAGTCTTGCCGTACATTGATGGGGTCTCCCAACAACTCAAGCGCCGCCTAGAGAGCCATGGCATTCGAACGGTTTTCAGATCAGATACCACCCTACGTCAACAACTTACACGCCCCAAGGATCCAATTCCTCCACATAGACGGGACGGCATTGTGTACAACATCCCTTGTAAAGGATGTGATAGATCCTACATCGGTGAAACTGCCCGTCCGATAAAAGAAAGAATCACTGAGCATAAGAGGGACGTCAGACTCCGTCGAACTGACAACTCAGCCGTAGCCGAACATGCTTGGGACAACCAGCATCAACCAGACTGGGACGGGGTTCAGTGCCTTTCCCAGGAACGGCATTGGTATACACGGAGGGTAAAAGAAGCTATCAATATCCGTCTCAATCCTAGTAATTTCAACAGAGACAACGGGATCGATATCCCCGAATTTTGGATGCGGACGATACGCCGCCATGACACTCGCCGTCCTGCCAGCCAACAACGGTCGATTCCATTCAGCAGACGGCCCGAGCCAGCGGCACGTTGATTGGTCGAGTACCGTATGCGTCGGCCAATAGGCCTGGTGCATCAGCCGAACCAGCGGCCGAACCAGCGGCCTTGGTGATTGGTCGATCACCGTGTGCGTCGACCAATAGGCATTGGGCGTTATTGTTCCAATTATCGATCGAATTTTAGACCGCTTTACGGTCCTCCCGTAAAGTATAAAAGACCCTTGCTTACAACAGTTTTTATCACCTGACGAAGTATCGCAGTAGCATACAAAACGTCGTGATCTTTTAGATTCCTTATTGACCACATTGCGAGACAAACGAATATCACTAGCGATATTATTTTCGATAAGTTGAGTCTTGTTTTGCGATTGCATCGTGAAAGAAACGGTGTGGAAGCAATCAGAAAAGGTTGATCATCTAGCATAAACTTGTAAGTATTGGTGTGTAGTGCAAGGTTTTGTAGTCATCAAAATGATAAAAACTTTGGCCCAGTCTTGGTAAAGTAACAAGCACTGTACACATAAATATATTGATATGGGACTAAACAAACATATGGCATACAAATCGGGCCTCATTTTAAAGCTGTTACTTGTCATATCTGGGATATGAAGTCATTTGAAATAGATTTTAAGGGAATAACTTGTTTCTTTGATGTTCTTCCATACTTGCATAATAAGAATGATAACAAACGCTTACACATTATTGTTCACCTTTACCCAGAACTCAACCTTCTCTTTAATTGATGTAACATGGGCGGCTTTCTGCTTTGTATCGGAGTAACAAAGCTGCTTATTGATTTTCTCCCAGACTATTTTATACCGCAATAGTAATCGACAATATTTTATTGCAACGCGCGCACTTCGGGAATGTGATGGTGCGGTTAGCATTTAAAACATGGCTTTCTGCTTTGTTTCAGAGTATTTAAATACCAGGCCCACAAGAAAGTGGAATTGTCGGAAATATGCATTTATTGGGAATTACATATAATAATAGTCATTGCCACGCAGTTGAAATGTCCAACAATCCTTCAAAAGTGAAGGAGAAGTAGGGGGGGGGGGGGGGGGGGGGGGGGGGGGAGGTTCATATATATCTGACCTTATTTTGGGGGCTGTACTGACTTTTCTTTTTATTTAATGATTACACCATGGAGCGACAACTCAGCCTATAAAACATGGCCAAACTTCTCGATTTTAGAAATATTTTTCCCCAGAAGTTTGCTCAGTGTACCAGTACCATTTGCTTATACAAAAGCATAATATATCGGTATATAAATATTGAATAAGGCAGACTAATGGGACATGCATGGTTGCATCTTCGAGTTTTACGCCTTGCAAGAAATCATCAGACAACTGATAGCATTCTTCAAAGTACATGATTCTTACAACCTTGGTACAAATATATGCTCAAAATAAGACTTAACTAATACAATACAATAAGACTAATACAATACCTGAAATACAATACAATAAGAATTACTCATGAGTAATTCTAATCGTATTTTATTAGTTAAGTCTTATTGTAGGGGTATTTGTAGGATAATCATGTACTTTTAAGAATGCTATCAGTTGCCTAATGATTGCTTGCAAGGCGCGAAACTCGGAGTAGAAACCATGTCCCATTATAGTCTGCCTGCTCTGCCTAGGCATTGACCACTGTTCGGAAGGATAAAAAGCAAAGCATATATATAAGAGGAAGGGGGATAGCAGCCGGGTCACAGTGCCCCAGAAGAAGAATACCCTCCCCCCTCCCCTCCCGTCTTCCTTCGGCAATATTCGGGCAAAAAAGTCACAATTTGGGGCCGAAAGGTAAATAAATTTAAACTGGGAAAGTGGAAAATAAAGCAGCGGTGAAATAACGACTGCAGAATATTCCTCGCTGTTCTTTTTCGATAAGCCTAATATATAACCAGGGTGTAACCATAACAAACTTGTCACATGCTTTTGTTTTTATTTTATACCTCTGACATTTTTTACCTCTGACATTTTTACCTCTGACATTTTTTCCTCTGACATTTTTACCTCTGACATTTTTTCCTCTATCATTTTTACCTCTGACATTTTTACCTCTGACATTTTTACCTCTGACATTTTTTCCTCTGACATTTTTACCTCTGACATTTTTTCCTCTGACATTTTTACCTCTGACATTTTTACCTATGACATTATTACCTCTGACATTTTTTCCTCTGACATTTTTACCTCTGACATTTTTACCTCTGACATTTTTTCCTCTGACATTTTTACACCGAGCCGTTTTCTTCCTGAATATTATCATGGATTCACTCAAAAGAGCGAGTACCCAAGGAGGAGATCCTTTGACTGCAAACAGATTTTAAAAAACGTTTTTATGCACATGCGCATCTTTATTTTGAACTTAAAAATGGTAGGTTCGAAATGCAGTAAGAGTGATTGGGTGTTTGTGTATGTTTTCCGCGAAAATTATGCTGCGGTGTCTTGCGTTACGGAAACCCTGATAGCAGAGACTGGTAAATATCACGTGATATTTACGTCGTGTACTACGTCTTTAAGACGACATAACACGACGTCAAAAAGACATGATTTTGCACCCGCGCACGTCGTCATGAGGACGTCATATTTTGACGTGATTTTTACGTCTTATTATTCAAAGAAAGACGTCTTTAAGACGTCAACTTGTACCTTAGGAAGACGTCGTATGGACGTCATATTTACGTCTTACTAGTCAAAGAAAGACGTCTTTAAGACGTCAACTTGTACCATAGGAAGACGTCATATGGACGTCATATTAACGTCTTATAGTTAAAGAAAGACGTCTTTAAGACGACATAACACGACGTCAAAAAGACATGATTTTGCACCCGCGTACGTCGTCGTGAGGACGTCATATTTTGACGCGATTTTTACGTCTTATTAGTTAAAGAAAGACGTCCTTAAGACGTCAACTTGTACCATGGAAGACATCGTGAAGACGTCATATGGACGTCATATTTTATAGTATAGACGTCGTAATTTGACGTTATATTTACGTCTTATTAGTCAAAGAAAGACATCTTTAAGACGTCAACTTGTACCATAGGAAAACGTCGTATGGACGTCATATTTTCTTTTTAGGTCGTATTGGTCCAAGAAAGACGTCGTACAGACGTCGTGTATACGTTGTATGGACATCAAATTTTGACATGATATTTACATCTTACTGGTTATTTCGATGTACCTTTTATCCTTACATGATCTTTACGTCTTTTTTGTCCTCTAAATGACACCTATATGACCACCTGATCAAGGAAGAAAGTGTAAAAGTCACTTCATGAACACATTTTAAACATTCACACAGTAAATACAAGGCAACAAATATTGCATCACATAATGCCAGACAGAAAGTAATTTTCATATTTTTAATGTACATGTATATGGTATGAAAATGGATAACAAAAATATAGAATACTTATTTGTATACCTTCTTCTTCTATCTAACTTGTCTTCTATACATACAGAATCTTTCCATCACCATCCTAACACTTCTTCCAAAACATGCTGTATAAATACCTAGTGTATTTCTGTCAGTCTCATATTATCAATTATTAATTGATTTTAAGAAAGTTAACAGGCCATCACAAAGATATTTGTGTTGTTATAAATTGTGCTGCTTCATTTCAGATTTCATTCTGTTACAAGAAACTAAAACATAAATTGGCTTAACTTATAAGTCTTGCGGTTGTGAGAAGCAGGTTAGCAGCATGGAGACTAGGTAAAGCTACACTGATACCCGCAGTTGTTTAGAAGACAAGCAAACAGCAGACTGGGGAAGTTCCCCATATTCAGCAAAACAGCATAGTGGAAAGCTGGGCATTCATCAGTGCAGCTCTACCTCATCTCCACGCTGCAAAACTGCTCCTCACAACCACCCCAAGACTTTAGTGCAGATAAAGACTATCACATAAAACAAAAGGTTGTTGGAAACAATTCCTGAACATGAAAGATAAAAAAATTACAAGGGGAATATCTAATTTTATGGCAAGAATTCAGTATAAAGTATAAAACTATACAATCTAAATCACACACAAGAGAAAAATGGCACAAATGATAAACACATGGCTTAGCTAAGTTATTTCTTACACTCAAAAGGAACAAGTTGGCAGCAAGGGGAACAGGGAGAGCTTGACTGATACCTGCAGAGTTTTCTGATGATGGTTGCTTGCCTGTTGAAACCACGATGTTCACATTTGGCGATACAGCATATTGGAAAACTGTGCAGAAATCAGCTCAACTATGCCTATTCTCTGTGCTAGAAACCTGCTTCTTACTGGTACATGACTTAAACACAAAAAAGGCATTAGTGGCAACATTCATACTTATAAATATCATCAAAAAACATTTTGTTGCAAATACAGAAGCTGAAGTTCAAGTATAAAAATACAATTTCTATCAAAAAACATTCCCGCCAGTACGATTGGCTCTGTTGGGCAATTTCAAGGTGACTGTGCAATAATTATTCAGAAGATATTTCCAAGTTTAAGATAAAATAGCAAACATGCTTAAAAAGTTTAGCACAAAGAGATATATTCCATTGCTAATGTCACAACATTCATTTGGCAAGTTTATACTCCTGGGGGGAGTTTCACAAAAAAATAAAATTTAACTTAAATTTTTACAGCAAATTCAATATAGGTAAGCCATATTGTGCTTTCAAAATCACAGATACAATCCAAGAATTGTATACTTTTAATTACCAAAAAATTCTCAAACCACAAAGATATTTATGGTATTCTTTGAAGGCGCCACTGTGTGTCACTCTTTAACACTTAATTCTCTCAACATATTTTTGAATTTTCCACAACCGTTTTTCCCTGAAAATAAGATATAAAACAGGCCTTTAAAACTCTAAGGTATTAGAGCCAATTCTTTGCTTTGTGATGATTTACATTCACCTACAATTTAATTAAATTATAATAATATAGTTGGCAGAATTAAGGAATTGATCAGATCAGAAATTTTGTTTTCAATTTTTATCATCAATAATGGTCTTTTTTCACTCAAACTTTCAGATTATTTTTAAGTGTACATATAGCATTGAAGGCAATACCTTTAATAGCACCATTTTCTCTCGTCTGAACAATGTTACCAAGTCACTTTAAGGCTCGTTCAGACATGATTGCTGCAAAACAGTCAAAATCACATAGTTTTTTATGTTGACATAGAGTTCAATATGCTTTACATAGTGTATATTATCAAAAAGAGCTCACTGAATACGCGCAGTCCAAAACATACAAAGACACGTACCGGTAGGTTCTTTGTTTCTATTCACTTTACACATAAAACCAAACTGCATCATTTTTTAAATTTGTTGGAGGTTCACGAACTTCACGTCTTAATTGCTTAATAATGGAATCGAATTGTATTGCATTTACCTCACTCAATTTTCTCTATTACCAACTTAGACCGGTTTGTTGGCTCAGTCAGTAGAGTGTCCACCTCACAACCGGGAGGTCGTGGGTTCGAGCCCGGGCCGCGTCATACCAAAAGACGTTAAAAGACGGGAGTTGCTGCTACCTTGTTTGGCGTTCAACAATAAGGGATAGAGCAACGTCAATCTGGCGCTGCTCAGTGGGTTAGCTTTTGGGTAGAATCTCCTGCATTATGCACTGCTTTCAGATCCAGGGAACATAGACGCAAGGAATTATAATGCATGAATAAAGCAAAAAGAAAGGAATACAATTTAAGAAAAACTTTCACATATTTTAAAACTGGAATGTAAACAATGATTCTGTCAGAAAAGCACTGCTTGGTAAGATTTATCAGAAATAATTTCTTATTGCTCACAAACATAAAGTCAACACACCTTTGGATTTTAAACATTTGTGGGCAATGCAAAACGTGATTCACGATTTTGTTTGGTAAATTATCAATACAATTCTAGTTTCAGGGATGCCAGTTAGAATTGATCAGAGGGCCTGAAAAATCACCTAGAATGAATGAGCTAGCTTGTACACAAAAAACCTAAACTATGGTATGAAAATAACTCGCCAGGGCCTGAATTCAGGCTATTGCCTGAAAACTGGCATTCCTGTAGTTTGCTGAAGAGGGTTGAATGAAAGCTCCTTGACCTATGCTGAAGGGTAAAAAAACACTGTTTCAAACTCACAAAATATTGTCGGTTATTGCAACATACCGGTACCTGCAGGTTTTAGTGATCTAAAATTAATTGAATTATAAATATATAATTGAAAATTAGGACAAATAAGCCTTTCAAATGAAATGATCCATTCTGTAGTGTCTAATTAGTCAGAGTCTCAGTGTCTGTCAGTGATCATGCATAATATGACAAATAAATGTACAAAAATAATACAATTACATGTACACATTTATTTACCGATAATGGCTTCAACTGTTTCAAGAGGCTGCTGATCCTTAGGGAACATCCACAAGGTTGCGAGAGAGTAGCATTTTCTGCATGGTTTCACATCAATATACTGAGGCCACAATGTGCTTTGAATCCACTGCTTTGACGAGATATGTTAACAAAGGATGCCTACAATTAATGAGAAAATAAATAAAGTTAAAACAAAATGAATGGTTGATAAATGTATGCATGTGCAACACATATACTACAAACTTCTTTGAACAGCCTGTGGGGAAAGAATTTTGTTTACCATTTACGGGTCTATTATTTCCAGATAAAGATTTCTGCATGTATACGGTAGCCTATAAGATAAATTTGCTGTCTAAAGACTATAGAAACGACTTGTTTAAAGTTACATGTATGTGACTGTGACACAAGACACTGCTTTATTCCTCTACGCATCGACACGCAATGCTCAATTTCCAGACATCTGGGCCCGGGCCGGTAGTCCACTTTCTCACAGGTTTCACTGCAAACCACTGCACATTACAAGTGCATACCGATGGTGGTTGCGGGCGGGCGCATGCCTGTGTGAAGTTATCTACTGTATAATGAGGAGGTAGATAACTTCACAAGACACACAGACTTACGTGCCCCCGCAACCCTCCATCGGTATGCACTTGTATTGTGCAGCGGTTTGCCATGCAACCTGTGAGAAAGTGTATACTAATATCAACGTTTTTCCGAAAAATACTCCCCCCGAAATAAGAAAATTGACCAGAAACAGGTTAGAAACATAACTTTTAAATCATGACCGGCATTATTTGAATTAACATTTCATGAATATTTGCTTGATTTGGGGTATGTTTTAGATTTTTAGTACTATCTCCACGCCAGAGTTGAGGGTCACTGGTCAAAAAGTCTGGATATGATTCTGAACTAGTACTAGATCTACAGTATTGCTTGGAATGCGCGTGACTGCATGTATTATCCGTCTTTTGGTGTGACAGTCTACTCTTATCTTAGCACTGCACCCGGTCACTCCAGCAAAGCCATAGAGAGTAAATGCTAATGCGTATTGACCTCTAGCACTGCACTACGTGTTAATAGGCAGCATTTGAATACATGAATAGTCAATACACTTACAACACGCGAATGCACACAATCATGTCGATGCGGCTGTAAGCAAAGTTTGACAGTAGACTTACAATTTGAATTTTTTAATTATTCTTTTTAACATTAGAAAGTTGAAAAAATGTATTTTACTGTTATTTAGGTGTCATCAATTGTCACTTAAGTATCTATTTTGAGTGAAATCAGTTGAGTTTAGGACAGTGGTGTTTCAAATGTTGAGAATCAAAAGCACAGCTCTAATTACTACACAGCCAGGATAGTGATGCTCCTATGTGTGCACCCGGTGGGGTCACTCAATGTGACTTCCGGACCGCATGACCGTTACCAAAATCGCGGAAAAAGGGGTCAATCTCAAGCAATGTCCGCGGACAAAATATTCCTCGAAATAAAGAAAATAGGGGTGCACAGGTGTCCTCGAAATTGATAAATAGGGGTCAGGAAAAGGGAAAAGAGAAAACCGGGAAGAAAAATTCTCGGAGCCGAGTCTTGTTCTTGAAATATGGTACAATAGGGGTAATTTGTCCTTGTTTTGACGTAAAAAAGGGGGTTAAAATTCACAAAATGTCCTTGAAATTGACCGCAAAAGGGGGTTATTTGCAATTGTGGTAACGGTCATACGTGTCACCCTTTGTGGGGGAGTGACCCCACCGGGGCACTGCAGTAGTCAGACAGTGCCAAAACTTTCATCAGTTAGCTTCTCTTATTTTTCTGCTTTCTTTTACTTTTTGTTTTAGAGCAGTTGCATATTCGAGTTAGATTTCCCTTTAAAGCCATGTAGCCCATGTGTAGGCAAATGAGTAAACATTTTTGCTTTAAAAGATGCCCCATGCATCCCATCAAGACCCTACATAAAAATACATAGATGGGATCATACATTTCAAATCTTGTCAGCAGGTCAGGTGTTGCAAGTCCGAGCTCACTATCACTGACATCAGATCATACATTTCAGAACGAAAACAGAGACTATAGATTTATGTACATTTTGTAAATAAATTCTTCTAGGACTTACCCATACTGTATATTTGCAGGGGAAAACGAGAGTTTTCAGGAGGATGATACGGCACTCGGCCTCGGTCAGCAATGTAGGCAACGGCTTATTCCCTCTGAATTCAAATACAGTATATACAGTGTATGTGTAGGCCTATCATACGCCTTGCATTGAGTATACAGTACACACACACACGTACGTACACTACCGTTTGAAATAGCGAGATAGTCTTGATCGATATTGCAGACCTTGGTGCATATTAAGATGGTGCATAATCTGTAAAGTGGTGACATTTGAGGGGGGGGGGGGGGGGGAGTTGTTCCCCATTTTCAATTCTGATAATTGCCCTATTTACTTTGACTTCTGCCCATATTAGATCCTACCTTATATTGGTTTTTACTGTCGTATTGACGTCGGAATGACGTCGTCAATACGACAACAATTATATTGGGAAAAATAGTCTTTTAAAGACGTCGTTATGACGTAGTCGATACGACAAAAATTATCTTGGACAAATTAGTCTTTTAAAGATGTCGTTATGACGTCGTCGATACGACAAAAATTATCTTGGAAAAAATTGTCTTTTAAAGAGGTCATAATGACGTCGTTATCACGTCGTCAATACGACAACATTACATTCGAAAAAAATAGTCTTTTAAAGACGTCATAATGACGTCGTCAATACGACAAAAATTAGCTTGGAAAAAATAGTCTTCAAAAGACGTCATAATGACGTCGTAATGACGTCGCCAATATCACAAAATTTTCTTTGAAATATAGTCTTTAAAAGACGTCAAAATGACGTCTTTATGATGTCGTTAATACGACAAAAATTATCTTGGAAAAAATAGTCTTTTAAAGACGTCATAGTGACGTCGTCGATAAGACAAAATTTATCTTAGAAAAATAAGTCTTTTAAAGACGTCAAAATGATGTCTTTATGACGTCGTTAATACGACAAAAATTATCTAGGAAAAAACAGGTTATTAAAGACGTCATAATGACGTCGTAATGACGTCGTTAATACGACAAAAACTATCTTGAACAAAATAGTCTTTTAAAGACGTCATAATGACGTCGTCGATAAGACAAAATATATCTTGAAAAAATAAGTCTTTTAAAGACGTCATTATGACGTCGTTTTGACGTCGTCAATAAGACAAAAATCATATTGCAAACAATTAGTCTTTTAAAGACGTCATAATGACGTCTTAATTACGTCGTCCATACGACGTACGACGTGTTTACCACTTTACGACCAATTTATGACGTCTTTAAGACGTCAGTCTGCTATCAGGGAAGACCCCCATTTGTTACGGACAAATGTGTTAAATGTTACTGACAGCCATCCTATAGGGTTGGCATCTCTGCTATCCTAAAACTCAATCACAACCAAAGCCTTTTTTTTGACGAAATTGAGCCTAGAGCAAATGGATTACCTTACCCACTTGTGTACCGGTAGACATAAACTCTCATGTATTTTTCCCTTTACTGGGAACTACTCCATTCAAGTTTTTATAAACTTTTTTGTAGTTTCCGCTTTTTCTCTTAATACATATTTGCCATTTTTGTATATATTATAATATGTTTTTTATGCTTGAGAAGAATTAATAAATTGAACTATTTGGATGTTTCATTTTGATGTAATAGATCACAGACCTTGGGCAAGAGAAGCGTGAGCTTGAGAGACAAGTCAACGAACTCAAGGCCAAGTGCGAGGCCATCGAGAAGAGAGAGGCCGAGAGGAGACAAGTAGAGGAGAAGAAACACGCAGAGGAGATTCAGTTCCTAAAGAGGACTAACCAACAGCTTAAGGTATATATTTACTATTTATTCATTTATCTATCTATCTATGTGTTTATTTATGAATCAGTCAATAAATTCATGTTGAATTCTATATGAAAGACCTACATGTATAATAGCGCTTAGAGACTTCAGTGGAAAGCACTGTTCTATTATTATTATTACTATTATTGATGTGTGCCTAGTAGGAGAGAACTAACACAAATTTGGTCTTTTAAGATGATTTTATGGTGTAGTAATGAAAGAATAATGATGATTTAGAGAACTTATAACCTCTCATTGACACATTTTTACAATGCATGACCTGAAATGTCCTCCGTTGTGTAGGCTAAAAAAGGTCCAAACATAAAATGAGTATTTCTTTGTTGTTTTTTCTCATTTGTGAACAAGACTTAATAATGTACAAATATTTGTTTGTGTGTGTGTGTGTTTTCTTAATGTAATTGTTCCCCTCTCAATATCTTGCTTATCAACTTTCCTTTATTTTCATCCACCATGCACAGACACAACTTGAAGGTATAATTGCTCCGAACAAGAAGTAGGATGACAGGCGATTCCTATAGTGGACTCTTCACTGTATACTTGTACAAAGTTACATAGGTATAGAACTACATATTCTTGAATCCGGCCTTGTATATATATACATATATATTTGTGGAGTAGAGTTAGTAAATATTGAATTAAAAAGAATATGCACTACCCTGCAATCAATATCAAATAATGAGGATGTCTTGTACTCTGATATTTATTATTTTTGGAAGAGATTACTTGAGAATCGTTTATTTTTTTCAATGATGAACATTCTTAGAAAAGATGCTGTCTCAGGTTTTAGAGGCAGACCGATTTCATTTTTCTACTCTCTGATTCTCAATTTACTCTCTGTAGCTGAATAACTATATAATACTTATTTTCACCGTTTTTCATTACTTCTTGTATCGTATGTCGGGCAGTTTCTGAAGCACATGTTAAAGCACATCAGTTTGTTTGAAATGGAGCGGTGGATTTTCACCACCGGAATTAGTACATTACAATGAAGATGAGGCAAAAGATATTTGTGTGTGATTTTTCAACTTAGATGATATGGGGGGTGTTTCACAAAGATCCCGAGTTGGACTTTCAATTATGGAAAGCCGTTAGCATCTTTGAAAATATTTTGTAAAAGTTATTTTAAAAGGCATAATATATTGATTCAAATCATTCATATTTTTTATTATCGAGGAGATTTCATGTTCCCTGATGTGGAATTTATGAAAAGTCTAAAATACTTGAATTTTTGCTTTTGAATATATTTTATTTAAGGCTACAAATGGCTCTCCACAATGTTTAAGTCAACTTAGAGTTAATGTTTGACTTAGGATCTTTGTGAAACACCTCTTTGATGTAAACCGTCCAGGCATTCACTTTGTTACTGATGTTTGTAGGAATACAATCTTTAAATTGCCCACCTTGAGTGCTCTTTTCTATCTTGTTCGACGTCTTCTTCCTTCGAAAAGTTATAATTGTATTACACACATACAGTAAATAAACTGTCAATATTTTGTATACAGTATATTTTCAATAACTATTCATTACGTTTGAATATCTTTGAATTTTTGTTACGGGGTTGTGGAAAGGATCTTTAGTTAGAGGTGTACAATATCACTGGACATAGTTTGTGAGCCAGCTAAAAGCTCAGTATTAACAAGGTTGTAACTTGAAATTAACTATAAGAATATATCAAAGACAATTTTTTTAATTTTAAATAAATTTCATATTCAGCAAAATTGCTGGCAAAGGTTTGTATATCAGTAATAATAATAAAATTGAAATAAAGAACATATTAATGAGAGATTTAAAAGTTCCACCCGTTCTGGGTTTGTATACATGTACATGAATTTTAAAATGTAGTACAACATGCTATTGATTCTTCAATTTCATTTATCTAGATCTGAAATGATCTCGTCTCAAAACTGTGGTATTGAATGTTTGCCAACTGTACTGCTCTGTTCAAGTATACTGAATCACAAAGTGCAGTGGTATCTATATCCACCAGGGGGGTGTTTCACAAAACTTGTCATCAGTGACAAATGACAGTTTTTGTTACAAGCTACTGAAATCCATGCTTCTGATTGATTATCAGCAGATTTGTCACTGATTTTTGTCATTTGTCATTGAAAAAAAAAGCTTTGTGAAACCGGTCCCAGTTGTAATGTATGTGATAATTATATCGTCCTTGTTTTCACGAAGTGACGGTAGTGAGGAAAATCGTCAGGCAAAGTGAATGCAATTTTTTTTCACTACCGTCACTTCGTGAAAACAGCGACGATATATTTAACTATTTGTAGATTTGTACAAGTATTCCATATCAACTTGATTCCTGCCATATATCCATGTAACCTCACTGTACGACTATGCATTCCTCATCTTTAATTCTTCAATATACATGTATCATCACACCTTGATCTTGATGCCTACCTATAAAGGGAAAGTGTACTTCTTTGTATCAATAAATTTGTAAATTACCGCTTTAAATGTTTGTTCTGTATTCCTTTATTGTTCAAGTGTCCAAAGTACTGACTTATCTCACTTTGTTTTATTGAACCTAAAGTCTCCTTGTATGCGAGGACTTTAATTGGCACAGAATAGTTGCAATTAAAGGGATAGTCAAGTTCTGTTGTCAGATCACAAATGTCTTCAAAGTGCATGGTTATTGCTCTTATTCTTATCTATGACATTTCTAGTTGCCTTTTAGGACCTAAGATTGCTAAGCAGGTAATTTTAGACCCCAAAATGTGTGAAATTTAGCCAATACGATCATATCAATTCAGCTCCACTTTAAAAAAAATATGTTGACCGTTAATTAATTAATTAATAATAACAATACATGGGCTGGCAGATTGTGCGTAATATAATCAACACAAAAAAGCCAACATCGGCATTGGCTGAAATACAACGGCTGAAATACAACGGCTGGTTCAAATTATCTAATATTTCTGGTACTACACAAGTATTAGAAATCGTTATATTTATGGATATTTCAGCCGTCTCTGAACTGATTTTGATCAAACAGATTATTTTGTCATTTAAATTGTATGTTCTTTCAAATTTGACAGTCACTCTTTCATTATCTCACAAAAAATTATTTTGTGTAGCGCCCTCTGCAACAGAACTCAACTAACCCTTTAAACAAAGTCCTCAATACAAGTACACAATTCTCATCAGTTGATAATTGAGATGCGCTTTGTGTTCTTTAACTGTTTATGCAAGAGGCCAAAGTTACAATCTCTCTCTCCCTCTCTCTTTCTCACACAAACACACCCGTCTCTCTAGCTCACTTTCAATACATCTCATCTATCTATAAAAGGGTCACCAGTTCACAAAATCTTGATCTTTTCGGGTTGCCCCTAACGATATGTTAACTTTATATATGATTAGTCTATGTCAACATGTTCTATTGTATTGTACTATTTTTTATAGCGTTGAATAAATGAAATGAATCTATCTCTCCATCACACACACACCCTTCCCCTCTGCCTCCATCTCACTCTACCCCTCTCTACCCCTGTATTTCTTTCTCTCCCCTCTCTCCTAGATAACCCAGATGTGTTTTATCCTCTTAAATCTTTCAACAAAATTGAGGAAAACTGATCATCAACGAACTAGATGGACCAAGAATAACATATTATCACTGATTACATGCCTTTCACCAACACTCTTAATTCTTTTCACTGCCAAGGATTCAATTACATCATTTTCAGTAAACTGGATCACAAGAAAAAACACAAACAACCTGTCATAGAGTAAGAACCAAAGTTTATTTTGTAGTTTTTAATGAAACACATGACTGGATATCTCTTCCATGACTGATATCTTGTAAATACCAAAGTTTGCCCAGTTTTAGTGTTCATTTATCATTTTTTTCGCATGTGTTTTTTTAGATTTTTATGTTTCAGTCAACTTTTTTTTTCTGGTGATATATTATCTATTGGATTTCAGGTAATGCCACGAGGATATTCAGAATGAAATAACAATTTTCTGTATTTTCTAGCCACATATTATTGTTAAATGTTATTTACTCTATCAACTTTGGGCAACTGTCTAAAGCATGCAAAAAAGAAATAACACAAACAATAAAGAGAAATAACAGCAGGAAAAAAAACAGGAAAAAAGGAAAACTTATGTACATGAAAGGAAAAACACAAGCTCATTAAGAAAGGCACTTCATCCAAACTATATTCAAAAGTGATAATAATCTAACAATCAGTGAAGGAAAAGAAAATTGATGTCCAATCTTATATACTGTAAACATGCAAGTCAAAATTTCTCAATTTCTTTCTCCAAAGATAATGCACTAAATAAAATCTAAATGTGTTTTTCAATAGAACAAAATTACTACAAGATATTATTTCATTGTATTAAGGTGAAACCTACTGAAGGGTACATTGTAAATTAAGTGCTATTTCTGACCACGAATAAATGAAATAAATAATAAAAAGGTCGCAATACATAAAACATGAAGACGATACACATCAACCAGACATAAGTTGACTTTTTTCAAGTTTTGCTTTTTTTTTTTCTTTTTCATTTTTCTTTTTTTCAAGTTCACAACTTTGTGAGCTAAAAAAATCTTTTATTACAAGGTTGCATTTTACAAACCCCCTTTCCACATTTGTGTTTTCAGAGTTTTTCATTTTTTTTTTTCATTTTTTATTTTCAGGGCGACATTTTTTGCGTTTGTTAGTTTCATTCAAAATTCGACAAGTACTATGACTTTTTTCTATTTTTTTTTCATTGTTTCAAAGAGAATATAAAGACCCGTTTTTAATTTTTATGTAAATCTGTACTTTCATAAGTACATTGTTTTTTTGCATTTTTTTTTTATTACAAGAATGATGATCACTGCTTTTGTATTCTACAATCAATTGGCGGGTAAGGTCCTACAAGTTTGGCGGCAACTGGTTTAGGGTTGCAATGGGGTAACAAGAGTCAGTGAATCTTAAATCTAAACCACTTTGACTATGCAGCTGTCTGCGAGATGCATAGCCAGACAATTCTACATTATTTGAAATAAATTGTGTTGCAGTACATGCCGTGGCACTGTCAAAAACAATTACCGTCGGGTATATTATCTTCCGAGTGAATTAAGTGGACCACAACTTTAGAGCTGTGTTCGCGGTGAAGTTAATGATGATCATCATACAAGTCATTTCTTTGCTGAGAATTTTTACTAACGTGGGTTGGGATTATTCAGAGAGGGGTGACGTATCGATCTTTACTGAAGAGGGGAGATGGGGGGGGGGGGGGGTTGGTCTCTGCAGATGAGGTGTGATGATGGTCTACTGGGCAGGGACTGCGGCTGAGCCAGGGGGCTTGGTGCCTTCCTTCTGGTGGTTCATCAATACCTGGACAGCTTCCTCAACCTAGAATTGTGAGAGAGAGAGAGA
Source organism: Strongylocentrotus droebachiensis (assembly GCA_035222895.1). NCBI lineage: Eukaryota > Metazoa > Echinodermata > Echinoidea > Camarodonta > Strongylocentrotidae > Strongylocentrotus > Strongylocentrotus droebachiensis. The sequence continues at coordinate 168,402 of JAVYIG010000314.1, read as the reverse complement.
GAGAGATGTTCAGTACACTATCCGCTGCACAAGTGGCCATGACTTTAAGAGTAGGTGGTTGTACTTTAGTCTACAAACTCATCATGGCTGGCTGAGACCTTGCAACCCAGGCTGTATGCCTTACAAGACTTCACTTGTGGTAACAATGAGTGCAAGTAAACATCTGCAATATCTATTTACTGAGTAGCATTCACAGTAAATGCAGTTTCAGTTTCCCTTTACTGTTGTTGTGACTTATAAAGTCAGTAACGACTATAAATAGACACTTTTTTCTCTTTGATTATGAGGAATAATAGCGATTTCATAATCATCTACAACTACTTCAATACTACAGTAATGATGCATATAATACCTTTGAATCGTTTAAACAATGTTCAATGAAATATAATGTAGTAAATAGTACATGGGTTGGGTTAAAGGTCAGAAACATTTGGGCACTACTTGATGATAATTTACATAATCAGACTATAACATGGTTAAGGTCAATGAACATACCTTCTTCTCCAGGGCTTCCTGTACCTCCAACATGTGAAGCAGCTCAGAGTTGTCAATCTCCAGCAGCATGCCGGTGATCTTTCCGGCCAGATCCTTGTGGGTCTCTGAGATGATGGAGAAGAGACGCTCACCCAACATCTGCTTCTGCTCCTGGGGTTGGGCGGAGGCCAACATAGCAGAGGTCAGGGGCTCCTGACCGGGCACATGGAGGGCCTGCACTGGCACGTTCTCCTGCAATCAAAGAGTAATCAAATCATTATAAGCACACCGTGTAAAAGTCTGTTCGACACAGCCTCTATTTTAATACATTATGGCTAGGTTATAGGATTGCTCCTCTTATGATATCCCTAACACTATGGACCCTTTCAGATACTTCACATAATAGACCAGTTCACGGTTAGCACATGTTCAAAATGACCCCGAATATCCAAAGATCTTCAAAACATGATGAGGTCCCACTTTGTACATTTTCAAATAATCACTCCTACAGCGATGGAGGTGCTACATAAATAGCCTTTGTTTCCCCTTTTCAAAGACGACTTGTGTATCATCTGTGTATCATGGAGTGCACTGCTTGTGCATAAATGAACAATGATAACATAACTTTCATGAGCACGTATCCAATTTTTTGTCTCTGTGTATTTCACAATTTGGTCTGCAATGACCTTTATCTGCTCATGCTCAGATTGCACAATTATTTCATTTGACTGATGAATCATCAATCTCGTCTCACAATGAATATTTCTTATCACCAGCTTTTTGAAGAGTCATTGAAGCCAAGTCTATCGCTACTAGGAATTTAGAAAATCTAATAATAGGGACTTTTCCCAGTCAATTGATAATTACACAGATCATAGAGCATGAAGAATGAAACATACCACTGGCATTTGTCCTGGCATGCCCTGCCTTGGTACAGCAAACTTCTGGTACTGCTTGGCTGCTGAAAGCTGGGCTCCAGCGCCAAGACGCATCTGCTGCTGGGTTGGGGCTCCCATACCTGGAGAAAAATTACAAAAATGTTCGTTAAAATGCGTTTGAGTAGGAAATGGTGTTTTATATCCCTTCTATGCCACCAAGTTGTTTGTTATTTGAATTCTCATACATACTCTCTTGTTTGCTGTAACCGACTTTTAGTGCTTTGCTATCAAAGGAACAAAATTTATGATTGCTTTAATGTTCACGGAGCAAAATGTAAGCCATTATAAAGTACAACTTTGCTGTTCGAAACCTCAGCACAGAAGGGGTTAACCCTATCTTAACTGGGGGGGGGGGTCAATTTGACCCCCCCCTGTAGAAATTTCGCGACTACTCCGAAACCGCGGCAGATATAAAATTTTCCTTTCACGACTTTTTACTTTCGAGTCTTACGCATCTTTTAAAACAATTTTTTCGAAAATCGGACCTACGGTTACAAGGTCACGTGACCTTTTGTCTTTGCATGTCAGCCCGAAAATCGCTCATTTTCATGATTTGTTTACAAAACATATGTAAAAGTCATTTTTCCTAAAAATAGATAAAACATTGGTTATTGAGTCTTGTTTAAAGTTTAGATGTTTGTTTTTGGGTCAAAATAGTTGAATTGTAGTTATAAATGAAATAAAACAACAAAAACAATAAAATACATAAGTTAAAAAAACAATGAAATACATAAGAAATTATCAAAACAAGAGATAACATAAGGAATAACCTGGCTCTTCCAATTTTTTGTGTTGTATTATTATTCCAAATGGTCTAAGAAATATATGTAGTGAAAAAGAATACTTAAATATGAATAATCTATGATTTATGGGCAGAAATGTGAATTTTATGACCTTATTTGCATAAATTAGCATAAATATGCAAATGAGTGAATTTTTCAAAAATTTGAAATTACCATAGTATTCTTTACACTTCACTTGACATGCATGCAAATTTTCGCGGCGATCGGCGGTGAAACGGCCGAGATCTTAGGGGGGGGTCAAATTGACCCCCCCCCCAGTAAAAACCTGGTCTGAAATAGCCCAGTTAAGATAGGGTTAATGAAAGGAAGTATGACCTACTTCAGGTAAGGCGTGATAAAATGTCTCATAGAGATGGAACAGATAGTAAATACAATGTGATAGGGTGTCTCATTGAGTTTTAAGAGAACGATGAAGAACAAAGGCTTACCTCCGACACGCTGACCAGCTGGTGCTGCCTGGACTGGCACACGGGTTGCTGGCATGGGCTGACGGACCTGTCCTGTGGCTGTTCCTGCCCTTGGGGCACCGAACTGACGCCCTGCAGCTCCTGGGATGGTCTGGAAGTTAGGTTGAGCAGCTGAAGGGAAACAAAATACATTGTGTGAATTAGGTCAATGCTATTCAATTCTATTATTATTCTATTATTCAAAACATTAAAATCCACATAAACCATTGATTTATTATTTGAAAAGGTAAGATTATATTTCCTGCTCTAGGTTTAAAAATAAGGTTGCTTACCATTCATTTCAAACAACTGTAAATAAGAAATTATTATGAATAGTTGATTATGGTCAACATGGGAATAGTCGTGTATTATGAGGTTTGGAACCATCAAAGTCCCCACTGTAACTAAGTCTGGCTAAAAATAACAAAGGAAAGGACAAGACACAGCTTTGGGTATACGGAACTGGACAAACACGAGGCATCACAAATTCGGTCCAAAGTTATGAACTACTTTCTAGTCATACTATATCAAAATATAAGAGCATTTAGAGAGCAACCCTTTTGATGGGACATTGATATCATGATATATGTATATTCTTCAACATGGAAATACAAAGTTTTAAAGCGGGACTGCACTACTTGTAGCTACTTGCGCCCTCTATACAGCCAACAAAGCCTTAGCGGTACCTGTTGATCCCACCATGGTCCCCTTTTTCTTATGTTATTTGAGAGCTGATCTAATGAGATAACCACCTGCCAGTGACCACGCAGGGTAGTCTATTCCCTCCTGGCCAAACTAGTGCAGATAGGCTTTAAAATGGGAAGCTCAAAAGCTAACTTGTTACGTTTATCCCAGAGCATGGGGTCCTTACCTGTCCTAGCCTGCTGAGGCTGTTGACTCCATCTTGGATGTCTGACCTGAGCTAACTGACCGGCAGGGAAGATGTTCCTCTGAGCTTGGGGCATAGCTGCATAGTGGTAGGCCATTGTTGGGTACACTGGGTTCACCGGCTGCTGGCTTGCCTGCTGCTACAATAATAATTTAAAGAAGGTTTTCGGATAAAATGGATGTGTGCTAAAAGCCCTGCTCGAAGGGAATTCATGTAAATGGCAAAAGAAAGTAACATCTATGTAAAAGTGCATTTCACATATCATGTCAAGACCGGACCTTACAGCCAGTCAGATGCAAAGTCCAAGCTATGGGCACAAAATTGTATTTCTTTAACCTAGTCCAAAAATTTGCTAATTCACTAGAGTTACTTGCTAACAAACAGTCGATGTTTGTAATCTAAAATTTGTGTTTTTTCAGTTCTCTCTCTAAATTTCATAACACATTTCCTCTCCTAACATGTTCAATGAGCAACTTTCACTTCAGAGCTTAGTAGTTACTGGTATACTTCTTGATAACAATATTTATTATGAAAGATTCTTTCAGAGAGATACTAAAACCCTTCCCATATATATGTTGCATGAACATACTAATAGCAATTTATGTGTATTACTACCAACAATCTGACCATCTGAAAACAATATCAAATGCACTTACGCCTACTCGAACTTGTGGAGCGACGCGTTGCATGTACTGTGATGCCAGCTGTGCCCGGCGTTCATCTTTCCGTTGAGCGAGGGCGACGTAGAGAGGTTTGGCCACCAGGATGCGACCGTTCATCTCCGTCACAGCTTTCGTAGCCTCCTCCGGGGATGAGAAGCAGACGAAACCAAAGCCCTTGGAGTTGGCCTTGTCGTCGCTCATGACCTGTGCAACAGAAAGAATATATTTTAGTTTCATGAGGTACCTTCTCAAACTTGGGAATTCTTATTCCACTACATGCGATTGGCATCACAAGATAGATCACTTGTGTTTATTTGTTCATAATTCATATCAAATAGTATCAGTTGTGCCGTTACACCAGAGTGAACATGTAGTCCAGTATTTCTGCTACATTGTTCCATAAAACAGATCACAACATTTACTAACACCCAACAAGATCTTGTATTTCATGCAAAGGACTGATGAAGAATAGTTACTTCCCAACCCTCCATGAAGGAAACATTTATAGTTATATTTTAACTTTTAATAACTAACATTATTCAAAGCTTTGCCATCCATCAAATTTACACATGTCAAAATTTGATATGTAAACCTCAACTTCTTTATAGAAACAGCTAATACCCAGAGTTTTTATCAATATGGCCTGATATAGAAATATTCGCCTATTTGGATAATGCATGCATAAATTGAAGCAACCTTATGGGAAAATTTCAAGGCCGACTTCTCTGTAATTAGCACATGTTATCAAAATGGCTAATAGGAGTAGAAAATTTTATGAGAGCTAAAACCAATGCAGTGAATTGCAAAACTTACCTTAGCGCTGGTGATGGTACCATATCTGCTAAACTCCTTGCGAAGTCTCTCATCGTCAATCTCATCATCCAAGTTCTTGATGTACAGGTTGACTCCCTGGTAGCGGGTGCTTCGTTCCTATTCGTAGTAGGTGACAATGAAATAGAGAAAGGTAATCTCAATCACAAAGTTTCACAATAGAAAGATATTAATTCTCAGGATATTCATAATCAAAAATTATTGGGAGGCACTGATTGAGAATCATTCTTAAATGAAGCAGGAGATGTTATCACTGAATACATGTAAAAGTCCAAGGGGCAAGATCAATGGTTATCACATCAATGGACAATAGATCAATAACTAACGACGTTTAGATCCAAAATTGAAAGTCCACCATTATTAGATAAATTTACATTTGTTCAATTTTTAGGATACATCTTGTAAACTAATTTGCTACATAAAAGCTACTTCCAATCTAGTGAAAGCACAAACAAACATTCCCCCAAATACCTATTTTGCCTATTTGTTTTTTATCAAGCTATGACGAAACCCATCAGCACTCTTTCAATTCACCATATCAAACTACAAACCTGCTTCAGTGCCTCAAATCTGGCTTTGAGTTCTGCTGCCCTCTCTGCCTTCTTCTGAGCACGGCCTGCATACAAGGTCCTGCCATTCACCTCAGAGCCGTTGATGGTCTTGACAAACTGTAGAGAGGAGAGAAAGAAGGCAAATATGCCTATATTAGACTCTTCATATTGCTTAAGATAGAACGAAGAATGCTCTCGAGGGTAATAACTCGGACAAGGAATCAACATTCAAAATAAATGTTACCTCAAACATCTCTAGATGAATGACCATCTTGCTCACTATGGGTTGTTTCCCCAAGATCAATAGACTATAGACTAAGCAAGAAATTTGTAGGCAAGTCTTTTTCTTGTTTAAGATATAAATGTGAATTCTCCTTCTCTACATTTTCCATGGACATGCACAATCACTAAACACGTGGAGCAGTTGGAGAAGAGGAAGGGCTAGGGAGGGAGCGAAGGATAGGGAGAGAAAGAGGGAAGAGAGAGAGAGAGGGAGTGAAGGAGGGGTGGAGTGAAGGAGGGGTGGAGGAAAGGGAGAAGACTCACATCGTTAGCAGCCTCATGATCCTCAAAGCTGATGAATCCGAACCCTTTGCTCTTGGAATCATCAAACATGATCTTAGCTGAGAGGATAGAGCCATACTGGCCACCAAATTCGGCCAGTTTGCCATCGTCAACATCCTCAGCCAGGTTCTTGATGAACACGTTGGTGAACTGCTTCTGATGATCACCCATCTGCATTAGACGTTCTTTACGAGGGATGAAATAACCTACATACCTGTACAAAAAGAGAAAAGTATAGAGTGTACCGAGAGGAGTAGAAAAAATGTTTGGCATTATGGATACTGAATTTTTTCATGTGGACATGTGGTTCCGAGTGTTGAAGTGTGTAATGTGATATGCATTAAATATTTATGTGTCTATTTATCCACCAAATTACTTACACTTTCTTTCCGTTCAGCAACATACCGTTGACCTTTTCAATGGCTTTGTTGGCTGCCTCTTGGGTTTCAAAATGGACAAATCCGTAACCTTTGTTGACCCCATTCTCATCTGTGACGACCTGAAGATATAGAAAAAGTAAAAGAAGAAAAAAGGAAATGTCTTTTAATAGAACCATCACAATGTAAGGAAAGACTGTAGTGTAAAGGCCTGTCTCATGTTGTCTACTAAGCACACATTATTGACTGATCCTAACACAAAAAAGAAGTTCTTACAAATCAATTTGATTTTCAAACCACTAATGCTTTAATTCAAGTTATATGCCAGGAGTGCTATCAAAATTGTTTTTCTTCACAAAATACATGAGCAAAAATTGAGCATAGAAATCATTTTATCCACTTCTAAATTCAAAAGAAAGTACAATCTTTCTTTTAACCATAGAGTTACTGACATGTCTACAGTAACATTTGGAAGATAGATTTTTGGTTTGTACTTTTAATTTTCCTCTATTGAACGGTTAAGAAAGCATTTCCATATTTTTTTTTCTTCAAAACTGATAACTGTTGGATAACTGGTGGATAATTACCTTACAAGACAAGATGTGTCCGAAGGCAGAGAAAGTGTCATACATGGCCTTGTTGTCAATAGATTTGTCCAAGTTCTTAATGAAGACGTTACCAACTCCAGATTTCCTGAGCGAGGGATCACGTTGAGACCACATGATACGAATGGGACGACCTTTCAGTGTGTCGAAGTTCATAGTGTCTAAGGCACGCTCAGCTAAAAGAGTAAAAAAATAGAAATGGAAGGGATTAATGGGGGAGGATTCATTTCATATATCTTTTGTATTATATAGATCTAGGCCTACAATGGAATTGGAATAAGACCTAAACAAATCTTTTCACTTAACTTATGAAATATTTTTCTGATTAAATAATAATATGCCCTAGACTATTTGGTAATCACAAGCAAACCCACACACACAAAGTTAACACGTAAATCATTGTAAGTTAGCGACTGTAAATGTAATGTCAGGTCCTCATTAAATTCACGCAAGTCATTCACATGAGTTGATGATCATGATGATTACAGTCGCTAACTTCACGCGGAGCGCGCGAAAACCCGTCGGTATGCACTTGTAATTGTGCAGCGGTTTGCCGTAAAACCAGTGAGAAAATGTATACCCGGTACTCATGTCTTTGCTATAAAATACTATAAAAAAAATATTAAAATTGACATGAAACACTGAGGCTGAGTAGCGAGTGAAAAATAATGTCCAACATTTTGCAAGTAGGGTCTAGTCTAGACCGAAAGCTTCAGTCTCTCTAATCGTCGGTTGTTCCACTGAGACTACGTCTGGCTCCACTAGACCTCCGATTATAGAGACTGAAGTCTGGGGACCTCTTTCTGTGAGGCACTGTACGGAACAAATGGTTCGGTTCGACCGGACCGCGATGAATGAGATATGCAACGAGATTTTCACTATTTACATCCTCATAACTGCTGCAATTACAACACAAATTAAAAATAACATATATATAGCTTATTTGACTTACGATAGCTTGCTCATTTAGATCCTAAATTAATGATTAATCCGAGAAAGTCTCGTCGTCAACATTATCCGTCTTGGTTTTAGTTGATGAATATTCATTTTTTCTTTTCGAACGTCCAATAGCTACCGTAGCTACGCTACGAGTCGGCCCAGCTTAACCAACGAACTCCCACGAAACGAGTGCTCTGATTGGCCATTTGGCTATGTTTTGGTAGGTGGACCCGGAAATATATCGGCCGCCGGGTAATATTTCGAATGCATGAACGTACTGCTTCGCGGATCTGAGATACAAATTGGATAATTCATATAAGTAAGTCCGTAAATTACGTATTTAATATTAAGTTATCAAATTTTGATAACTGTAATTAGGACAAATGACATACCGACCTAATTTACATCTGATTTAGAAATCAGAAAATTAGATCTAAATAAAGAAAATCGGGGAGAAAATGTCGTGGACGAAAATATGTACATAGCCATCCCCACGGTACGAGATCTCTGGGTTGCCATCTGTATTGGGGAATGACAACAAATGTCAGTTTTATTAAAGAAATGACCCAAATCAGATGGTTATTGCTGTCTAGGTCTAGTCTAACAAGTTAGAGTCTAGATCTACGCACAATCAACATTCAACATGATCAATGACAGCATAAATCAATTGTTGCATTTCATTAGAGTAATTTAGACAATATTACATTGAGAGTAAGAATATCTGACTCTGGACGAGTCCCTGGCCCTCCCAAAATATTAATTCCCTTTCTTCTCACCATCTGCTGGTTGTTGGAAATTGACATAGGCGTAGCCCAATGAACGACGTGTGATCATGTCGCGACAGACTCGGATGGACAAAATCGGTCCGGCCGTTGAAAACTTCTCAAAAAGCAGGGCTTCTGTAACGTCTGCGTGAAGGTCACCGACGTACAGCGAATTCATAGGGTAATTCTGTCCTTGTTGCTGCATCTTGGATGATTTTCAGAGTCAGCGATGGCAGCAAATGTGAAGAATAATCCTGTTATTTTTTAAACCTCACGAATAACGCAATGAAGTGCACGTTTGTTGAATGGACAATATGGCGAGAACCGACGTGAAATAGACGCTGGAAGAACGAGAAATTTACGGCAAGATACAACAGATCTTCAGAGACAAAGGATCTAAAAACAATATTTTTATATAATTTCACAGTTTTGTATTTTTTTTGTATTTTTTAATTTTTTTTTAACGCAAAAAATGACAAACTGTACGGAGACAGCTCTTTTGCCCTCTTCTACAATCTGTGTAGACATGCGAGAGAGAACGAAATTTAGAATGCTGCGCATGATACCGGCCATTTAATTATCGTTCCGCGTCAGAAGAAAATATAGTTCCACATCATATCAAATAATCATCCGAACAGAACAAAATATTTCGAAAGCATGATTCATTAATTTTGATTATAACAAGAATTATATATTTTTTTGTCAATTTGATCAACCATTTTAAAAGTATTTGTCCATTCAAATCTCACGAGCCCAAGTAATGCGGTTCAAGGGCGTGTGATGCGGATATTTGCTCACTCCATTCACGCGGCGATTCTGTATTTGCTTCTACTACGTAAATCACCATGCTTGAGTATCAGCGAAATTACGTTGACTCATTCTCAAAAAATTATGTCGCAATCGCTTTACAACTTCATTGATGGCCATGTGAGGCAAAAGGCACTTCGCACAATGTCTTTTGTACAGAGTTTATGTTCCATTCAGTTTTATCTTGATTTTGAATGCGATAGGCCCCCTATTCAAGATTTCATTTAATTGCTGTAGACTAGTTTAAAGGTAATACAAAGTTTTGGTATGGAGTCATGAATTTGGTTCAAATGAACATATTGGAAGCATATACGATCCTACAATATTCAGTGATCGTTGTCGCGGTCGAAATCGACTCTAAAGTTATGAAATTGTAAATAATATACACTTTATGTTGAATAGCTCCCTCTCAAGGTCAAGATATTAATTAAGCTATAAAACAATGTTTATTGACTAAAATTGAATGATTAGCTATTCTCGTTCGGAAATTATATACCACAGCTACATACTCTGATATTTTCATGGTCGCAGCTACCATTGTACGGCCGTAGGAGCTATTTGAAATTTATCAAAATTTACCGGGAGTACCGGTAAATCTTTATATTCAATTTTTCTCGAAAGCAGAAGTGTTTTAGGGGCTAAAATTTCTGGTGTTTTTAATACATCCACAGGGGCATCCAAATATATTAAAATTGTAAAGAATCAGTATCCACCCATTTTTCAAAATTTCCCAAAACTTTGTAATACCTGCTTATCATTTGATCTAATTTTGTACGCCTAGTCTTTACAGACTTTTTCTTTTAACAATTTAAGCCATTGCTTTTCCGTGATATTAATTTTAGGCCTCTTTGTAATGAAGGAGAAATACTTGCATTACATGTATAAATTATAGGACTAGCATAGTATGCGGACATGAAGATTTTTTTTTTCCTAAATGATTGGTTCGGTGTCCGAGGCCAAGGGGCCGGAGCACACAAGATCAAGGTAGATGACCCTTCAAGTTTATGCAGCGTTTTGCAAAGGAGCAGACAATTTGACCCTTGGCTTGATGTACAACGAGTTGCATTCTTATCCATTTTATAGCCGTCCGATATTCTTGAGTTATAACAAATATTGTAATAATCAGATAAGATAGAGCAGGATAGAAACTCACTCGCTGCCAAAACACTGTGATGTAAAAAATCGGGGGTAGGCCTATACTTGATAAAAAAAAATAACATTCACGTATTCACTTATCTGTTTGTTATGAGTTACACAAAAATGAAGTGCAGTACGCACGCTTTGAAATAAAAAAATAAAAAATTCTAATAAATTGGCCTAGATTTAAAAAAAACCGTGGTATATACCGCGGATTCCTAATTGAACAAGCACGCACTTGAGCGCAATCAGCTCAAAAACTGGCTTATTGATGACGAAACAATGTGAAACTTAGATGTGCGCAGCAACTTTTAGCCAATCATGTCTCGGTATTATCATATTAATGACGAAACAATGTGAAACTTATAATTGTAGGGCGCGGCGTATGTTTACCAAATTACCTTCTTCGCAAGCTCAAGAAGCTCATTCTTACACCAATCATGTCTTGGATAATGTCTGTCAGTCATACATTTTTCGCAAGGACGCGAGTCAATATTGCAAAGAAGGCCAAAATATAGGGCAATGTAGCCCTAATTCATGTTGTAAGATAGAATACACATTGACATGTATTTTCTTCTCTATTTTCTTCTATTTTTCTGCCTTTATTGAATAGAGAGAGGGAGAGGGGCCCGGGGAGAGATGAGGGAAAAAGCGGGAGAGATGGCAAGAGAGGGAGAGGGGGAGAAGAGAGAGAGAAAGAGCGAGAGAGGGGGGAATATGAAAATATGGGAAACATTTAAAATAGTGACCTATGTTTTCTTGTTTGTTTTTTATTCAATTATTCTTTTGGTCGATTTCAGAGTTGCTGAAAAGGTTCTATTAGTAAGTGGCATTTCCAAGTTTAAGAAAATGTTTTCACATGTAAAGGTTTAATTGCATGTAAAATCATATCCTATAAAGTGCCAGGTAAATATTAACGCTTTCTTCAACTTGATTACTTTACTTTATTTACTTTAATCAAATGATGCTAATTTCGGTCAATACCTGTTCATCGATCGTAGATGTCTTATTCATTGGATCCTCGTCATTTTAAATTAAAATAATTGAAAAGGACAAAAATGTGTGCAAACTTGCAATACCAGCATATACAGCTTATACAGGCTCATAGACAGATCGTGTTTTTTAGACCAGTATTGTCTAGTCTATTCTTACATTATTTTGTGTATTCGCTTTATATTCTTGGGAAAAGACGTAATTCTACAGTGTTATATGCTATACTTGTTATAGGTTTATGTCTAAAAGACATTAAAAGGTATCTAACAATATGATTATTAAACCTCGGAATTCATAGTGTAATTCTTTATTATGTTTATTTGTTAACTTGGGATTCAAATAATTGAAATATCGAGATTCTCATTAGTGAACGTAACGCAACCTTCATGACCTTTATCGTGGAAGATATTTTTCCAATAAAACTTGTGTTATGAACAGAAGAGACACCCCCGCAACAATAATTGTCATCATCAATTATATATTACTGTTTAGTATAATATTTCCTTATTCATTTCATTTTTATTCTTCAGTCTTATGTCAGAGAGGACAGCGATGAGTCAGTGAACTCTTAAAGTGTGCCCGTATTGGTTGCCGAAGAGGAGGAAGACGGCGAGAAGGACGACGATTGGATGGAAGATTGGATTGCTGAGTCTACCAGGCGCGGATCCAGGGGGGGGGGGGCGAGTGGGCCTTGCCCCCCCCCCCCCCCCCCGCAAAAAAAAAAGAAAAAAGGAGAGGGATAGAAGGAAAAGAAGGGAAAGGGAAAAAGGAGAGAAAGGAAAAAAAAAGAAGAGGGAGAAGAAAAGAAAAGAGGAAAGAAGGAGATCTGGGGTGGGGGGGGGGGGGGGCAAAAGGACTTGCCTTCCAGGCTGTTGCCTCCCCCCTCCCCCCCCCCCCCCAATTAAAAAATAAAAGAGAAGGAAGGAAAGGGAAAGAAAAAAGAAATAGAGGAGATAAAGGGAAGGACAAAAGAGGAAGAAGAAAAGAAAAGAAGGGGATATCAGTTGCAATTTTCCTGCCTCCCCCCCCCCCCCCCCACCCTGTCCCCGCTAAAAAAAAAAGAGAGAAGGAAGGAAAAGGAAAGAGGAGAGCTAAAGGGAACAAAAAAGAGGAAGACAAAAAGAAAAGGGAGAAAAGAAGCGGAGATCAGTTGCGGTTAATCCCGCCAACAATGTGTGGAGCGGGGTGGGGACCAAAATGACCTTGCCCCCCCCCCCCTCAGCCAACCTAAAAGAGAGATAAGGAAGGGAAGGGAAAGGGAAAGAGGAGAGAAAGGGAAAGTAAAAAAAAAAAGAGAATAAAGAAAGGTAAGGGATATCAGTTGCAATTTTCCCGCCAACAAGGTGTAGATCGGAGGGGGGGGGGGGGGGGGGGGCTTTGGAGAAATAGAATTCAAACGTGGTTTATTTCTAATTCCATAACGGAGGTTTACAAATAATGCTGAAATGAGATAATTTTTCGAGATTTTTCCTCACTTTATGCGTTTGTTGGAAAACGACAAATTCCTAAATTTACAGCCAGGCAAGAAAATGCTTTTTGAGATGCCTACATATCAGGGCCCGCGGAGCGGTGGGGATCGGGATCCTCGAGCCCCCCCCCCCCCCCCCCCACACATTCTTTGAAAATGTATATTAAAGAGAAATAGAAAGAAAGAGAGCGAGAAAGAAAATATAGTTAACTGCCAGTGTCACATTATAATGGGGTATCAAAATATGCTCATCTGACCATGATTAAATGCCTAAAACCCCAAGAGTTCTGCCCCCTGGATTCCACGTAGGACCCTAAGGCGGGCCCTTAGATGCTCATCTGACGGTCATTTAATGCCTAAAACTCCTGATTTCTGGGGGCTCTGCCCCTTGGACCCCACGCCAAATAGTGTCCTGCCAGTGTCACATATAATAAGGTATCAAAAATGCCCATCTGACCGTAATTAAACGCCTAAAACCCCCGAGCTTCCGGGGGCTCTGCCCCCCCCCCCGCCCAACCAAGAGCCCTTAGGCGGGCCCCTTGATAGTCATCTGACCGTAATTGAGTGCCTAAAACCCTTGAGATTCCGGGGCTCCGCCCCCTGAACCCCAAGCCAATTAGTGACCTGCCACTGTAACAATTAGGTATTAAAATAATGCTCATCTGACCGTAATTAAATGCCTAAAACTCCTGAATTTCCGGGGCTCTGCCCCCTGGACCCCGCCTAGGACCCTAAGGCGGACCCCTGAATGCTAATCTGACCGTAAATTAAAACCTTTAACACCCCTGAGCTTCCGGGGCGGACAAGGTATCATCTAATGTTCATCTGACCGCAGGCGCGTAGCCAGGGTGGCGGTGGGGTGGTCCCCCCCCCACCCCCCTAAACGCCGGCCAAAAAAGAGAGGAGTGAAAAGGAAGAGGACGTAGGAAGAAAAGGGGATAGACAAAGAACATTTTTGAAATTCAGACCCGGATTAGGAGTCGAGAACGGTACAACGAATCGTCTTCTTTCTCTAATGAATTAATGAAACGTCAAAGCTTCCGCGCTTCGCGCGGGGGAGGGGAGGGGGAACTGAATTCAGACGAGATTAATTTTCGAGAACGGTACAACGAATCGTCTTCTTTCTCTAATGATCTAATGAAACGTAAAAGCTTTTGCGCTTCGCGCGGTGAGGGGGAAACTGAATTTAGACAAGGATTAAGAGTCGAGAACGGTACAACGAATCGTCTTCTTTCTCTAATATTTTAATGAAACGTCGAAGCTTCCGCGCTTCGCGCGGGAGTCGGGGGGGGGGGGGAACCGAATTTAGACAAGGATTAAGAGTCGAGTACGGTACAACGAATCGTCTTCTTTCTCTAATATTTTAATGAAAAGTCGAAGCTTCCGCGCTTCGCGCGGGAGTAGGGGGGGGAACCGAATTTAGACAAGGATTAAGAGTCGAGAACGTTACAACGAATCGTCTTCTTTCTCTAATATTTTAATGAAACGTCGAAGCTTCCGCGCTTTGCGCGGGGGTCGGGGGGGAACCGAATTTAGACAAGGATTAAGAGTCGAGAACGGTATACGAATCGTCTTCTTTCTCTAATGATTTAATGAAACGTAAAAGCTTTCGCGCTTCTCGCGGGATGGGGGGAAACATAATTCAGACGAGGATTATTAATGGGAATAGTACAACGAATCGTCTTCTTTCTCTAATAATTTATTGAAATGTCAAAGCTTCCGCGCTTCGCGGAGGAGGGAGGGGGAAAACTTGCCCCTCCCTGCACCCACCCACTCCTAATTACGTCACTGCTGGTCACCATTACGTACCAATATTTGGCTCGCATAATTTCAAATTTGGGCCTCCCCCCCCCCCCTAAGAAATACTGGATCAGCGCCTGGAGTCTACAATGACTGTCGTCCAGGATCCTGACGATGAGGAGGCTCATGACGAGCTTTGGTGGATGAGGATAGAGGATGAGCCACAGAAGGATGAGTACACAGACAGCGATGAGTATGAAAGCGGGATGGATATGGACTTTGAGGAGGGTGCAGTATGGGGTTATGCAGATGCAGATGCTGAACATCAATTTTAGAACGATACTTTATAGAGTTCCTAACTGCATTGTAAAGTGATTACGAAACGGATTTCGGCTTTGGCATCGTTGATGCGGATGAGGATGAGGAGGATACAGGTGTAAGGAGGAGACAGAGGAGGAGGAGACAGAGGAGGAGAAAGAGGGAAAGAGGGGGAATGCGAGAAAGAGAAGGAGGAAAAAGAGGAGGAGGAAGAGGAGTTCCTAACTGACAATAGACAGTGATTACGCAACAGATGTCGGCTTTGGCATCGTTGATGTGGATGAGGATGAGGAGGATACAGGTGTAAGGAGGAGACAGAGGAGGAGGAGACAGAGGAGAAGAAAGAGGAATAAGAGGAGGAGGGTGAGAAAGGAGGAGGAGACAGAGGAGGAGAAAGAGGGAAAAAAGGAAGAAGGCGAGAAAGAGAGGAGGAAGATGAGAAGGAGGAAGAGGAGGAGGAAAAGACACAAGAAGAAGAGGAGAAGAAAGGGGAGGGAATGAAGAGGAAGGCAAGGAAAACAATGAAAGATAGAAAATTGAAAGAGAATTCAATAATTCAATCAACGGGGTTTGCCCTTATATCTAACAACATTGATGAATATGATGGGCAATAATACTAACAATAATTTCCTCAGGTGATACAAAAAATACGAAATTCGTACTTTCAAGCATATGTTTTTTGGGGAAGAAAGTAAAATACAATACGTAAGAATGCTAAAAATGTTCCTGAAATAACAAGACGAAATTAAAGGGAATTTTAAATAAAATTCGATTGTGGGCTATAACAATATTTCCAAAATGTCTTCATTTATTAACATGATACTATGTTTTTAATTGTTTTTAATAATAATAACAAAATAGTAATTTTTTTTTTTTTTATAAATAAAACAAACGAGTCTACTATGGCCAAGCCGCCCCGAGAATAACTCTCTCATCTCCCTATACCCTCTTTCTTTCTTTCCCTCTCTCTCTTATTTTTATTTGTTGGCCTTTCGCTATCCATTTGTTATTGTTTAATAGTATAATTATATATTGTGTGAACTTTTTATTCATGGTGAGAACGTCAGCTCAAGCTGTGCCTGTGACGACACCTTATTTCTATGTATGTTTGCTTTCATTTGATGTGTGATGATGTATATGAAATATATGTCTTAACTTGGCCCATTTTCAAAAGGGTAGACATGGACCATCGGGAGACGGAGTGAGGGGCAGTGAGAAAGACGACTTAACAATATTTAATGAAGATCATGAATTTGTTATTATTATGTCGTATCGATAAATTCACTTGTGCGTCAGTCGCTAGAAGTCAGCAGCTGGTTTGGCTATTATCTTCATATTTATAGCTGGATGCGCATAGTTGCAGCCAAGTTTCATCATCACAAGGCCTCCAAGATATGGCGTGAATGCAATGATCAATGAAGAATGTCATTTTCCACAAAGTGGCGCCTCATTGAATTCCACACGCCAATTTACGAGTCTTGTACTTGGAATCTAGTCTTCGAGGAGCAGTGAGAGAATTATTGGAGCTTGCACGAATATTGTGTTGAAAATCTTGAACCAAATGTACCAAGAGATCTTTTCTCTCAATTTCTAAAGCTCTGCAATTCTGACGCTGTCGGTCTTTATGTTTTTCCCTTTCCATATCTAACACCCCTGTCTCCCTCTTTCTCTCTCTCTCTCTCTCTCTCTCTCTCCCTTTCTCTCTCCTTCCCCCTCTCTCTCTCTCTTTATCTTTCTATCTATCTATTTATTTATGACTATTTCCCTCCCCTCTCTGTCTCTCTCTCTCTCTCCCTATTATATCATGATCTATCTATCCCTTTCGCTCTCTTTATCCCTTTCTCCATCTCTCTCTCTTTCTCTCTCTCTCCCTCTCTCTCTCTCTCTATCTCTTCTCCTCTCTATCTATATCACTATATCTATCTCCCACGCGTTCTTTCCCTTTCTCTCTGACCCCTCCTATATCATCTTCTCTCTCTCTCTCTCTCCCTCTCTCTCCCTCTCTCTCTCTCTCAGTCTCTGTCTCTCTCTGTCTCTCTCTCTCTCTCTCTCTCTCTCTCTCTCTCACACACACTCTTTCTATAGTTCTCTCATGTCTCCGTCTCTTAGCGTATATTTTTTGATTTTTCTTCCGTTCTAAAACTTAATGATAGAAATAAATCGACGTAGGTATCTCCATTTCAATATAGATATTGGTCGAATTGTAGTATTCACCGAGTTAATGAAAAAAGGGAGACAATTTTATTTCATCATCATCCTCATTTGTAAACCACTCGCATTAAAATACCTGCTGAGTACGTCCTCACATAGTCATCGTATAAAAACACCCGAGATTTATTTAACTAAGAAACGGTTTCATAGAAATGCTTTCCTGCCGTTTGCACTTTCGAAGAAAGTAAGGACTAAGGCTACTGTCAAATGCAATCAAAAACCAATAAGAAAATGATGACATCCGGCAATATCTCCCGGACTCTACATTACAAAACGGAAGAATGCCTTCCTTATAAATAAAAGAAGACTGCTCTTGGGCTCCAAATCGTTTAATGTTATTAAAGCAAAGGCGACAGCAGGCTTTTAAAATTCTGGGTACCCATAATGTAACTTCGTGTCCTTTTATCGTTAAGTGGAAATAATTGGTTCTATCCATATAGCAGAACAAAGTTCACTTCCGAGACTCAAGTTTGGACAGATATTTTCTTATAATCATTGGAAGATCCCTTTTGTTGGCCTTGAAAAAAAAAGAGAGAAAGGAACATACCATGTCATTCCTACAGTTTCTGTCGCCCGTGATCGCAATAAAATACGGTCCGATGCCTCCACTGAATTACGATGGAAAGAATCTTATCATTTACTCGCATCTATTCATGGAAACGTAAATGACTCATCCAATAATGTAGATGAAATTCATTTGCCATTTCGTACAGCTGATTTGATTCATGATGCAAGAAATTGACATACCTAGAAAACCGTAGTTGACAGATTTTTTCTTATTGAAGTCTCTAATTTGATGGGTTACCTGAAAAGACAATTTACATTGACTAAGTCAGTTCCCCCATAGCTCTATATGACAATACTTTTTGTATGAATATTTTAAAAAATTAAGAAATGAGACATAACACAAGGACACTGGCGGTGCCACATTTTTTTTTTTACACGTCGTTCAAGAATCTAAAATGCATGACAAGCAATAAAAGAAAGAAGGAAGAGAGGAAGAAAGAAAAAAGGAGAGAGAAAAAGGAAAAAGGAAATCAAGACAGAAGTAGAGAAATAAACAAATAAAGTAAGAAAGAAATAGAGAAAGAGAGAGAGAGAAGGAAAGAAAAAAGGATGGAAGGAAGGAATAGGGAAAACAATATCGTCTATTTCCCTGACCTGTTATTTTAGCTCAATGAAGCCAAGCCCCCCCCCCTTAAAAACGTTAAGTGTCAGTAACTATTGAAACTGTGTGTGTTTAAGGAAAAATATTTTAAGATCAATTTGCTTTAAACTGTTTTGTCTTTTGCAAATGTAATACACAGTCTAAACGTACAGTATTGAAAAATGATGGCTTGAAACTTTCAAAAGCTTTACAATCATAACAAGTAAAGATAATTCGTTCTAGTTGTAGATTTACCCCGAAACAGCCTTGTCTTTTAAACATAAGTTATAATTCTAACTTTTAAATAAAAACGGAGGTTATGGTTAAATTTCTTCAAATTAAATCTTTTTTGTTCAATCGCATCAAACTTAAGATTCAATGAATGCGACGCCAAACATAATTTCTCCAGTTCAGAAATGAAATATATAAACAAAATATTTTACAATAATGTTTTATAGGCCTACATGTATCTCTCATAATTTGAAAAGAGCAAACTCAATCAAATAAATAATGCATCATATTTCTGTTTAAAAGGAAATTGAATTTTCTCGAAAGAAATTATTGCTCCTAACAGATTTTGAAAAATATTCTTTTCAATTCTAGTGATTGGTTTCGGTAGTCGATTTCGGAAAAATAAGGAAAGTTTATGACAATATTATGACTATTTGATGCTTCAATCAGAATTTCGCTTCGACACGCTTCAGAAAGAAAATAACGGATAAAACGTTTCATTTTCACAATGCTTCACTGATAACCATGTCATGCATTACTGTCTTACAACGCAAGTACATTGACTTATGACGACACGTGTTTTGATTGGTCGGGGATAATTGTATCACATGACTACCGAATACGGGAGTGAGCCAATAGGATCATTATGTATGTGCCACTACTCACTCTCTATATCTTCCTCGCCGTGGGCTTGCGAGCCAGGCGGGCGCTGCGATTGTATCAGACAGGAAGTTTACGTGAAGTGAGGGAACAGCGAACGAGATTTGCCTCACGCGCCTCTCCGTGACTAAGTCATCAGGGGGAGTCTAGGAATATTACTGTATCGTCTGCTAGTGCTGTACTTGTGCTTTTGCATACAATCTTTGCACATATCCGCGGGGGAAATCGAGTGCATGGGTTGCTCTTCGGATAGTATTTGAAGCCTTTTGATTGGCAAAATATTATGAGAGTTTTATGATAAGCATCGCTTCATCTTCTGTTACCAAGAGAGGATTCAAAGACGACCTCGCGTTTCCTGCAATTTTGTAGAATCACATCCTGATAGAAGATTTCGCGATGAGGAAATTTAGATGACAATAGGCCTAGAGGCCGAAGAATTGCAAAGGATCATAATCGAGATGAGTGAAGTCACCAAAGAAAGAAATGTTAGGATGCCATTAAGTTGTGACGATCTACAAGAGGAGAAATAGCTGTTTAAACAATTGTGATTTTATTCCAACTTGTGCGAAATTTTCTAAGAGGATTGTGAACATGGCTCGTGTGATCGTACTCTTGCTGATGGCATGCACCGTGACCGTTGGAGCAAACGAAGCTTTTGGTCCTGGTAAGTAGAATTCGTCTAAGAATCAAAATTAATTTTTACATTAACTGAAAGACCAACTTACTAGTTCCTGCAAATGTTATGCAAAGGCCTGCTTTGTATTGAAACAAACAGGCAAATTATTCTTGACAGCTTGAAAAGTTGCCAAAGATAGCAAGCAAGATGCGTGCTATCCATTATAGAGGCAGTGACGGATTTAAGGAAGAAGAACACCGGCCGGTTCCCCCTAAGCTTAAAGTCACTGTGGCATACCTTAAGTACAATGTACTCCTCCACATTGTCTTCATGTGCCTCCATCATATTTTAAACTCAGCTTTGTGAATTTTGCCCCCTCCATTCACCAAATCCTGGATCCGCCCCTAAATAGAGGTGCTATTTCGAAGTGAATTTTAATAGTTCGCAAATGTTCGGGGAGGGGGGAGAATTTGTGTTCAGATACATTTATACAATAGAATTATAATTCGGATGTACAGATGGCCTATCTCATTCGTCATTTTGATAACAACATCATCCGTTTTTACAAGTAAAAATGCACGAGAACAGCGTAAGTTTGGTGCCCCTTCTTGAAGACGATAAAACACTTGATAAGACATTCATCTCTTTCATCGTAGCAAGGTTAAAGTAGTATCTACAAGTATACGCATGAGGCACAGCTGTTTGATACTCGATCTGTAACATTTTTTTGGTGCATAATATCATCTGCAATGTGCAGTTCTATATGACTGTATCTATCTTCTCTACATAAAAAGTGTCTTGTATAACATTATAACTTGTTTCAACTATTATTATGCAAACATTTGGATACGAATGAGAACTTTTTTAAATGATAAAAGCAATTTTCAATATGCATGGTATAAAACTTGAAATAGACGAATGGACTTTACGACGATTTTGACACACTATGGCAGTTATTATTTTCGATAAGCGTGCTACGTTGCTGTGAAGCCCAAAGTCTCCTTACTAATTAAATTAACGAAAGTCTAATTGCTACTGGTGTGATTTCAATATTTCAGTACATATCTGTACTATAATGTTGTGTAGCCCAGGTTTCCTTCTTCTCCTTCTTCTTCTTTTTTTCCTTCCTCTTTCTTTTCCCCTTCTTCTTCTTTTTCTTCTTCTTCTTCATCTTCTAGTTTTTCCCTCCTTCCTTTTCTTCTTCCTTTTTTGTTGTTGCCGTGTTGTCTTTTCAACCAGACGTAGTCTCAGTGGGGCATCACTCTAAGAATAAATGGACTGATTATTCGGTCTGTAGCACATACCTTATCATTACAGTATGATTCTGTCAAAACGACGTTGCTATGAGAGTCGTACCTCGGACAAGCCTCTGCTATTTCAAGCCATAAATTAATGTTAGTTTTACTGGAATATCGCCCACACAACTTCCTATCATCATTAACTTGTGATAATTTGTTTTCTAATAAGATGGTATAGCTGTTTTAAGACTTCAAACCTTGCCCAAGGCTACGAATATTAATGTCAACAACGCATCACAACTTTATTCACGTCATGAAGCCAAAATGCATGATCATAATTAAACAGGTGCACAGAATAGTGTAGCACTGTTTGCGTCCTGGATAACACAGTGCTCGTTATCTTCATGTTAGGTGTTCACATGGTACCATTTTATATGAGTTTGGAGCTTTCCCACGATTTAATCAACCTACTCTTTTGATGAACAGGAGTGAGAATCCATTTTAGGAATCTTTGTTATAGATCACTACTTTTACAGTTGACTCCACTCAAATTATAGTTAAATTAACTGCCCATTAGTGGTTCTATATTCGAGTTTTGAGAGTTAATTATTCTAGTTTGAGCATGGATCTCCACCCCAGAAGTATTGATCCCTAAATCTGACCCCCCCCCCCCCACCCACGCCCCCAGTGGATTTCCACTCTTGTAATTTAGAGAATAGATGTGAACTTAATGAAAATGTGGTAGAGAGAAATGCATGATCAATAAAGCATGTAGATACCGTATTGCACTGTTGGTTTTTTGCCTCGAATATAATGGCGTTATTAAAATTCATTCGGTTTCGATGTGGTATCAATTCATGCATATCAATAAGTTTAGGCTTGATGAAACAGCTTGTCATTCTCTCTGCCAGAAATTGGCGGTAGGATATATTCAAATAAAGTCTCACCAGATGCTGTGAACTGTGACTTTCCGACGCCATTCCCGTTATCACGTCCATCTTGGTTGTCACCACCATAATGCTCGATACACTGTAGGCGCCATTAGCTATTGAACGTAGGACCGCGTCAAAGACCGGCGCCACATTTTGACGCGCCAAAATGAGGGTGACATCGCACCCTCAAAAAGTGAGTGCGAACAAATGAACGGTGCTAAGATCGCGATGAATTACTGGCGCTTGCACTAATTATATGCAAAGATTGATTAACATAGGTTATAACGCTACCAAAATGACACCTCCTGTGCAACAGAGATAGCTAAAATGCAGACGGTGTCAGAACAAAAAATATTTTAAACTTCGACCCCCCCCCCCCCCCCCGCCGCTGCTGATATCTCTATTGACTCAGACTTTCCAGAATCGAAACCTCCCAGCTAGATCGTCTCTGACTCTGTTCTTTATTGTTCTTCAGTTCTATTCCTCTTAAATTAAAATCCAATCTTCCCTGATTTGATAAAAGGTATTTAGTTCACCTTTCCTGTAATAATTTTGTCGCCCAACCGCAATCACTACGATCCAGTCTGCATTTGACCATTATGAGAATCTCTCACCCCCCCCCCCCCCCTCCAAATCCTTGTCATCCTCACCTGTCCGGTTTATCGGCGTTACACACGGAAGAGTTCTTGGCGCTCTTGGGAATCGAGACGGACTCGACTCGAAGGAAAGGAAGAGCGTGTACCACCATGACATTACGTGGGTGAGGTGCGATGAGAGGGACTTCCCCTAAAAACAAGAGGTGCAGCTGAGGGGGTACTCGAGGGGGACACAAAAGCCCATCCGTCAATTTAATAATAAGAAGCGTTGGCATGGGTAACCGAGATGGGTAACAGTGATTCGATATTCACACCAGTCTGGGGAACTTCATAGAAACAAAAAAAAACGAATGTTTGTTATTATTTTTCAAACTATTTTGCTATGCTTTTTTTTCCTGATTGGATGAGGGCGTCACTGTTCCTAAGTCTGACCGCCAGAGATATCCAATTTCAAGAAATGTATTCTAATTCATTCTATTTGTTTGCAAATCCATATACATTATGGCTTGTTCTATACCTAACAACACAAGTATTCATAACAGGTGAATTAATTAATTTGTAACGAGGCACTTAACCAATATGTGTGCATCAAATTCGATTAAATTACGAAGATGTCCTTTGCCCGGCTCGCCAATGTCTTACAGGCCTACTGAAAAGAAAAAAATCCTTCAAAATGTTGACGTATGGTATGGTAACATAATGTGCCAGTTCCTAATCCCATTCACCTTTCATCGACTTTGCAGATCATAATCACATTTCAATTAAGATTTCCAACAACCACTAAGACAAAGAGATGAGAATGACCTTTTGGTTTTCGGAAAGTTTATCATAACAACCGTTGTCTCCTTTATCGTGTCTTGTCGTTCTTCTGGTTTATAGCATCGATGGGCGTTTGCTTTATGTACTTTTTTATTCAACATAAGTCACAAGATAATTGATTTAATCATCGGTTTACACATTTCTTGGTGGTAGACCTAGGTTTTAGTAATGACATTACTGAAAATATGTAAGATAAATATCACGACATGGACGAGAACAACCAATCAACACGACAGAATTTTGCGTGAGAATAATTTATATTTATAACCATCTGAATGAACAGAAATTAAACATTATCTTTCTCTTTAACTCAGTATTACTCTTCTCTCTTTTGTTCTCAATCTTCTTCCCTTCCTTCTATTGTTACCCCTCAAGACGTCATTAATTGGTATTGCGCCATTGTTTCTTTTTTAAGACAAGGTTCAATCTTAAAGAGGCTAGATATTTTAAGGTTACGCTCGGTGGCATTTTCACTTCCCAAACTGCTGAAGGATAAAGGTTTGAGGGGCTACACCACTGAATGCAGGGGTACAAATTCATAAAGCATATTTATAATGTCATCTTAAATACTGTTCAGAAATAATCAAAACATTGGTAGGCATACATACAATTTAACAGATTCAATCGCTTGTAAATGCATATAATATGTTTTCTTAATAGTATTGTCAAAGTGCAGCTATCGTTAATAGGTCGCCACTTACATGTAGGTAAGAAGTCTCGTGAAATATTTGGTCGTCAACTTCATGATTTTGCGGAAGAAAATATAAAATAAATGAATAAATACATTTTCATAATTGTACGTGATGGATACTTACAGGGATGTCATTTCCACTCGTTTATCATGACACGTATATAATTATGAATCAATTAAAACCACTTTCATTGAACTCCCTGACATAAAACGGTTATAAATGGTTATCGAGAAAGGAGGTCGAAAGTTTACTGTCAAGATTAATAATATCCTAAGAATACAGATCCGAAGACAATACGGATTTAAGACATCCTTGATGACGTCAAATATCAGAGGCTCTGGGTGAGTGAATCCATCGAGGTAGCTTGAGGGGGCAGGGGTGATTCCCCCTACCCGGCGTATCTTATTTTTGGGCAAGCTATATGGGCGGGGCAGGGGTGACAATTTATTCTTAACACTTGGGGTATAGTAGGCCTATAATGTCGGTACATTTGAAACTTTGTTAGTGGTTTCTTTTCGCCGTATAGCATTTAATATGCACCCCCCCTATCAGCACCCCGTCTACGCCTCAACCTATTGAAACATCGCCTTCTGTTGTGAATGAACTTGATCAGACAACACATTCTTTTCAATCGTTTTTCGGGCATCCTTTTCCGAACCGAACAGCACACAGAAGTGGATTGACGTTTGACACTGCTGCCTCTAATCATCATTGACAAACATCTCAAAGACATAAGTGAATGAGGTACAACAGTTGCCCAAAGTGGGGCTGAGAATGTGTTTTTTATTACAATGAGTATTACATTATCGTGAATATGATTTTGTAATGAAAGGGGGCGTAATTCGGTAAAGATGCATGCGGAAAGGGCTCGAAATGGGGAGTTTTCTGTTAGGGAAAGGGCACAATAATGTGACGTCATTTATAAACCAAAATTTCATGTTGACAATATTTGTTTCCTCGGTGAATAACAAGATGGCGTGTAAACTGCCAAAATCTTTCCAGCATACTGAATATCATAGGCACACTAGTAGCCCTATTTTCTCATAACCACACCATACTCACAACTGCTATGTCAATGAAGGATTATCAACATGACATTGTGTATGGTTGTTTTTTCTCCATGTTAGATAGTATTGCTAGACTATTCGTCACTTTAGGTCGAAAATTCTCTGACACCCCCTCCGAAGTATAATCTTTCTTCAGGTGCCTTTAGGGGCCTAAAGGCAGTTGCCGGGTCACATTTAGGAGTAAAAGCTTTTTACTTTATGTGTTTTAAAGGTATGCCACAAATGGCTCAATGGTCCGTCAGTCCGTAATTAAGTTAAATCAGACTAATTTCCTTAGTTAAACCCGTTTTTTAACAAAACCCTGAACCCAGCGCCAGGTTTGTTTTTTTGGAACGACACGGGCCGGTGAGTTTTCCGGGAGAAATTGCCCCCGTGACCATTCCCCATCCCCTCCCTATCAGCCATTTATCTACATTCATCTGATATTAATTATGATTTTAAACGTCTGTGCCTTATTCTCCGACAATACACATGCTTTTATGAGCTATGACAAGATCCGCGGTAAGTGAACCTTCTGCGTGAGACATGAAAATATAAAAAGGGGGATATCTGAAAATAACTTCACACCTTATCCTGGCCATGTCAATGTCATATGACTGTGGTGGGGGAACGGGAAAAATAGCCGCCTCTTGATCTCAATGACCTTCCGTTGTTTGAGCGACGTTTGTGATTCTTTTTGGAAAAAGCTCAGGAAAGCAAGACCAGGCCTCATATACATTATCTATACCCACATACAGTATTTGGGTATGGATTATGGTGGAAGGTTAAGACTTTTTTTGCAGACAACATAGAGTAATAGAAGGGGAACTTGAGGAGTTGGCAGGGGATATCCAAAAATAGATGGGACCTTTTTAATTAAAGTGCAGACGTGCTATACCCCCTCATTCTCCTTGTACAAACTCCTCACACACAAAGAGCTGTTTTACATTTGAACAGAAACAAATTACTTTGAATGAAATATCAACACCTGAACCTATGTCATTGCGGAATCCATCGATTTCTTTCATTGGGATTTCTTTTACTCTAGGGTATCGTTTGACCGACACCCTAGAGTTTGCCCGGATGGCGACTTCTCTAAAGGTCCACGAGATCAGACCCGCAGTGATGTATTGGGAAATATGTAGCCCCGACACATAACATTATATTATCATACTTATTATAACTTTCTTTGATTCACGGGTTAGGGGGGTCGTGGGTTGTAGCCCTTTTGCGCGGCCTTTCATAACTATGTGATACAACATACAACATTATGAAATAAAACCGAGTTGTTCAAATTCAGTGACTTTTGTTTGATACAAAAATTATGGTCACATTCAAAGTTTTCAATCTAATTTTAAACAGGCTAAATATGTCATTGTACTACCTTTCTGCATGGCACATACTTTAATAATCTGACGGGATAAGATCTTTTCACTCTTTTGGAGCAGGTTGCTATGAAGTTGACCACAAAATCGCGACTGTTACGTGAAAGCTAAGATCGAGGGCAACCCGGCGATTAAAATGAGGAAGTAATAAATTGGGATTTCCTTGTGCTGTTAGTTCAATCGTTGACTGAGTTGAGACCCCATTAGATTGAACCTGGGGTTGAACCAAAGTTACATTCATGAATAACTTTCCTGCAGTTATAGACAAATCTGTGTTTAGGTATTTGTCGGTTTAACAAATTACGTAGAGTCTAACAGTGTCTAATAAGCTGACACAATACCCTTGATTATTTCCCTCTGTAAGTTACAACAATAATTACCTACCTATATAACCATAAGTAAACCTAACCCTAACCCAAACCCTTAACTTAGCTCTAACCTTAAACCTAAATACCAATGGAAACCCTAACGCTAAACGATCTTTGAAGAAATACAGCCTTCAGTAAAATGTAGCTGGAGCAAATTTTGGGTCGCCTGTCAAGACGTATGGACTTGACGTTCAATCATAATTGTGTCTTCCATGAAACGGCACCCACCTACTCCTCGATCAAGAGGCCTAGATCAAACGGGGTCCGCAAATTGGTTTCAAGGTGAGTTCAAGTTTAAAACAGGTGAATCAGGTCACATCCACTGCACCGGAAGAGCATGGCTGTGACCTAGTTCACCTGTTCATAAAAAAAGTGATAAAGGTCACGCCGCATTATGATCTAAAAAGTTTTTGGTAATGCTGTACTTTTTGTTTGCGTATTACAATTTGCCATTTAAACTGACATATCGATAATTTTTAAGTTTCTTTGTTTCGTAATGATACTCTTTAAAAAAATTGATATCGCTGATTCCATTTTTTTTCTTCTTTTGTTAGTTGTGTTAGGGGATATCCTTTTTTATTTTTTATGCTTCTTCATTTCATCAAGGAAATAACAGAAGTACATTCATAGGCATTTTTAAAGTACATAATTTAGAAACATAAATGTGTTAGGGGATATCTGATATGTATTTCATCACTCCATATAATTTGAAAGAGGCATAAAGTTCAAGGGAAGAATATTGCTTTGAAACTTAGGTCAGATATAATCGTCTAGAATCATAACTGTGCATGTACATCTCATGAATTAATTTTCATTTAAACCTTTGACACAAAATATGATCTGTCGATCTCTTTATAATGAAAACTTGGGCTAAACTTCTGTGCAATGTTCTGAAAGTAATGGGTTGGGAAATATGTAGCCCTTAGACATCAAATTAGATTATACTTACAGAGCTGGCCAAAGTTTCATTGATTTACCATGGGGATAGGTGGCTATGTGCGGGGGTCAACTAAAGGGGGTTGTTAAGTATAAAATGTTTATTTCCTTTGAAACAGAAGGGGTACCTGTCATTTTCGTTTTTAAAAGGGCGATGTCAATGCGGATAGACGTGGGTACAATGGATATAGGCCTGTAAAGGGTATATTATATTATTTTGTGACATGAGCACATTCTGGTTTTCATTTAAAGCAATTCCCTACTCCTCAAATCTACAGTTCGTCTGACACGTATGATTAAGTGAAATACTCAGATTTTGAAGAAGAAGAAGAAGAGACAATGTTAGCCATTTCCAATTCTATTCAAATTTACTTCAGCGTTCCCCACTTTGAAGTTCTGTGAAACATGTCCATTTCTCCTGATGTCGTCTACTAAAATGAGTTCACCTGTTCATTTTATTGTCAATGAACAGGCGAACTCACGCTGCAATCGTATACAAGATAAATCGAAAATCAATTTTTACTTGATATACCTATATTGTCAACGCCTTTTGTATGAGAAATTGTAATTTAGGGCGAACAGCTCTCATGTGGTTTGTGCAAAAGATGCGTGAAATATTCGTATTGCCCTATGCGGTGAAAGATCTAACGCCTTTCAGGTGACAAATGTAAACTCATGCATAATAATATAATTGTTTAAAGCATTCTGCATGGACATCGCCACCGACTACCTCACACCTTACCCTTCAATATGCGAGTGACCTGGTCTGTTATTCAATTACTAATGAGGTTATTCAGCTAGAGGAGCGAATTCATCAGTGACCACTTGTGTAATTGACGATTTAACTATTCAGTCAGCTGACCTCAAGAATGAGATTGGGAGACACCGGGGATGGGTTCGGCCACAGAAGAGGCCCTAGTGATCACTTGTGATGGATGTTGACAGTGATATAGCTACAGGTATAGGGACACCCCCCCCCCGGTATGGTTTAAAAGGGAGAAAGAAAAGGAGAGGAAAGAAGAGAGGATGTATCTGTTTTTTAAATGTTTTTTTAATGTTTTTTACATTTCCTCAGTCAATATTATCATTCTGAGTGTTAAACAATATTATTTAGAAGCTTTGCTATTGAGTGGACCTATTCTCATTTACAGCCTATAGACCAAGTTTCAGGTGAAATTATTCTACTTTTTCTTTTGTCAAAGGTATTCATTTTTGTATTGGTTTTTCCTCTATTCAAAATGCTGTAATGTTTTTTATAAATTTTGCACAGTATTTTATAATATTTTTTTTTTTTAAAGAGGATACTACCCACAAACACTCGCTCTCTCGGTCGTCTCGTTCTCTCGCATTGGATCCAGCAACTTTATGCCGGGTGATGCCCCATCCCCTATGAACGCAAAAGCTCCCCCCCCTCATTGATTTGGCACATGCTATGTCGCTGGATGAAACTATTGACGATATACGACTGTGGTCATTTTGTCCCTTTCCTGTTGCTCTAAATAAAAAAGATTGTGGTGAAACGTTGCACTTTGTTACGTTTTGCCATACATGCAATGTGAAAAAAAAACTTAAGGCAAAGGGAGAACGCCACTCACGCATCTCAAATGTATATGTATGAACCGAATTGTAACAACACAGGATGTAGGAGGAGACAGACGAGAATAAAATTGTGAATCGGAAATAAGATTAAGAAAACAGTAATAAACTATATAACGCAATCATCCTAATCGCGAGTCTAATGCAATGTGATGAAATATGAGAATTCGACTATAAATTCTGACGTAGTTCTATATCGTAAATGACATTTGATGACCTTTTGATGTCTATTTGTTTGTGCTAATTAATCCTAGTGGTTGATTGACAGCAAAAGAATATCTGATTGCGTGATTAAAACTTTAAAAGATTAAGATATAATTATCCCTCACAGCTTTCAACGATTGCACTTGACGTTATAGATCACTATAACTGAGAACTTGAAACAAAATAATAGTGTAGGAATAAATAATTGCTCGTGTTTTGTGGAAAATACATTTAATCCGGCGTATCAAAAGTCAAAATATAAAACACGGCTTAGCATAATTATGAAATTGATGTTAAGACAAATATTTTTGTTTTGTTAGGGCTTTTATTACGTAATTCTTGTTATGACACTGTGGTTCCCATTTTAAGGGGAGTGGGGAGGCTCTCATGCAAAGTATAATGTTAATTTTTTGTTTAAGATGCCCCAAAACCTACGAGAAAATGGGGGTGTTTCAATCATATTCATAATGGTTAATAATGAGAAGTATAATAATTGGGTCTTATTAATGCAAGTTATCCCAGTATTAGTATAAATACTGCTCTTCCCGTGGGCCCTGTGATTGTTAGCACCCCAGCAATTGCCAGATACCCATCTCCACCTGGATGGAGAGTGGCCAATGTGGATTAATGTCTTTCCCAAATACATTTAGTGCCAGACTGGGATTCGAACCCTCAACCCTTATATTGAGAGTCAAGTGAGTGAACCACTAAATACCACGACACCCCATGCTGTCTCATACAGAAGGCCTGATCACAGACCCTAATTAACAGACTTAATTAAACTTGTTCATTAGGGTATGTAAAGCACTATCCGGTGACAACCTTCGGTCATGTCAAATAAATATAGGCAAAGTTAATTACTTCTATTTCATGTCTCTGGAATTACATGTATGTAATCATAGGGGAGATACAAGTCAAGTTAATACGAGGAAGGATAAACATCCAAAGTTCAATTAAATCTAAAAATTCATGACTCTCCGTTAATATTCTATGCCTAAATTTAATTATGTAATAATAGTGAAAGAGAAGAATCACATCCACCTGTTCACAGGTGTAAATTACATTAGGCTAAACATGTTAGTTAAAGCGCTTAAAATATTGGAACAGGTTTCATTTACAAAATTTCAGTACGTTTTTGCATTATTATAAAATCTATTGATGTATAAAACAATATTTCATTACAATCGAAACGGTTGATCTAGTTCCAAGCCAGAAACCGCTAGCATTCTAATCGTCGAAATGAATAAATTGCATGTCATGATAATGTAATCTCGTTTCCACCGCACTCAAATTAATATACGGCCATGAATGTAATGAATTGAACGCAATTATATCGCCTGACATTTTCGTTATACAGGTGTTAATGAGACTCCAATGTTGTCCAATTAGTCAAATCTCTTGTTTGTGTTCCCCGCCAGGAAAATGGGTTACGAGATCAAAATCACAGATATTACAGCAAAATATGAGACTATTCATATTGTTTGGAAATGTATCTAGACCCTGTTTCCTCCCCATAATTAATTGGGATTTGTGAGGAGCGGAAATACATCATTTACTCGATCCGTTTTCATCCAAAAAGCGATACTTTTCATCCCTCGAATGTTTTTTTATGTCAGTCAGAATATAATCTTGTTATTGTCTCTGTTTCAAGGGCCTCGGTTATCACAACATCATAGAGATTGGAGTTGTATACTTGGAAAATTTGAAAATAATGATGAAACAACAATAATGAGTAAATTCTTAAGGACGTTTAGATCAGAATAAATGCAAATGTCTGTTTGATTTGTAGTTTTTGATCCATTCATTGTGTTTTCTGTCTCGCGTTCATTGTTCTCTGTTGATGCTGATGGCAATCATGAAGAGGAAATAAGTGTTGTTTTGATTTTATTAATTTAAATAATGATTGACTCTCTTTTTCTTAATTTCCATCTTTACTAAATATAAATAATCATTACACAATTATAGGCATCAAGAGAAAGAATAGGCTGGTCATTACAGGCGAAAGTAGATATTACATCAAACATCAGTGTTGGCAAGATGTGGACAGATTAATAATTGCAATTATATTGTCCTCAATATTTTTCGTTTCTTTTCATCTTTGTGTCTTGTCTTTTTACATTTCCCTTTCGTCAGTACCATGTGATTGTTCAATGTCTGTCGAGCCCCTATTCAATCTTTTACCATTATCTATCGTCGGAAATGTTACACTATCAGGTTTTAATTCTAACATGTCCTCGTGTTTCCGCTTTAAATTTAGGACAATCCAACTTCTGCGGCTTTTAATTCTCCTATTCATTAACTTATTTCTGCTATTGCCATTCACACGTTATAATGACATGGTAAATGTCTGTCTCGCCGACTGATTAGCCAATGGGAGGTCTAATTATACAGGTAACATCTTAGGGGCAAGACAATCGCGACTTTCATAACCAGCTAAATGAATGATTCCATGACCTAAAGCATTATGTGCTCTTCATAGTCCTATAAGATTTGCCATGTGTAAAAGCGTAACATATTTGGCGCAATATATCATAAATATGACGTGATGTGGAACTTCAGCCTTCAATAGTTATATAAATTAGTGAGATTGCAACATCCGTCTATTTTATGTATACATAAAAAGCGATTGTTTTTAAGCAATTATCGGTAAAGTCTCAAACTTTCATGAAGATTTTAAAGATGCCACACAATTGTTTTCCTGGCTTTTATAGTGAACACAACGGATATAATGGAATATCATAATGGAATATGATGATAATCTTTTGAGGGCTTCATAAATATAACCCATAATGTGACAATTATGATTATGGGTTATGGTTACGATTCACGTCATAACATGAAGTGAATAATATGACCTCACGTTGAGTAATGACGAGGAGAGTTCATAGAAAGATAAGGCTAAAATTATCTTCAGCTCCCCTCCTCCATATTATGACGAGACAGGATTCACCAATCTTTGTTACCATGGCAACAAACCGCGATGCTTTCATCTTACACGGATCTCAGATGCTCCTAACACGAATCACAATTTCCGAAGTGTCAATTTGGTTGGCCCTGGTCGGCGGAATTTTTTGAGGTGGGTTTAAAAAAAAAGGTGACGTGCTGTTAAGGTGTAATTTTCTTTCATTTTCTGCCGAGTCATTTAACATGTTCATATTAAGAAAACAAGGCCTAGTCGGCGAAAGGTATACACGGTGGGAAGCCATGCGCAATGATGCGATGTTATCAGCAGTCAGGTCATTTTTTTTTATAAATGCATTTAGGGTTGATGAGAGCTTGTCTGCTTGAGACGTCTAGCATGAAGGAAATCTTTCGCGAGGGTATATAAAAATAACATTAAGCCTATCATAGCGATTTCAAAATATCCAAAATTCTAACATACCCGTAAATGGTTAAAGACAGGACAGATACGAAGATACGATTACGAGATATTGTGATAATCATGTAGTTTCTCTCTTTCAGTGATGACATTGTTTTATCATGGTTCTTTTAAACGCATGCCATTAGAAAATAATTTTGAATCATATTTTTAACCAGAGCCCCTAGACCAATTAAACACTCTGGATCCGTTAAACAATCAATAGGCATTAGAGTATACTTATGGAATCCAGTAGTACTTTACAAAAGTAGTGTTTGTCTGTGGAGATTGAGGTGAGGTCGTATACTTATTGTACAACGAAGCATTCTCCATGTATAATCCGGCTCCTACATATACTTATATAACATGACAAACAATCACATAAACCCCATATGGAGCAAAAAGTAGAAATCATCGTCTATTAATTGCAGAAGCGATGAATTAAATAAACAACATATTTTGAAGTTTCGAATTCTTATCTCACCTGTATAATTTGTGAGGGGATCTCACCCCTCAACTGTTCTTCTTCATAAGATGTGGAGTTCTTTTGAATTTGAATTTTATAAAGAACAATACTCTCAACCTCAGCCATCTTAAATTGCACAGACATAATCCGTGAATAACTCTTGCCAGTGAAGATCTCCGTTTTAAAAAAAAAGTACCAACACCTAGGGAATAAGAACAAGGAAATCAATCTAAACTCCTTTGAGAAATCTTTCAGAAAGCATGCAGGTTCTTGACAAACTTAATCTGATATAACCTGAGGGTCTATCCACTCAGTATATCGGTTTCTTTTCAATTATAATCATGTCCTGAGTTTGTATAAACTGACCTTAGATAAAACTGCATGGATGTAAAAACGCGAAAGATATTTGAGTCATAACGTTGGGTTCAGGGCTCCGTCATATAAACGGTTGCCATCGATATCAATCGCAACTCTGTACTATGATGACTTTTCTTCTAAACTGATATTAAAATAATAAGAAAGTTTACAAATTATTTTTCATTTTTACCAGAACTCGATCTTCCCTTTAATTGTCAATTTGTTCAAGATGGATGCCTGGAGAATCGGTAAAATTGTCATAACATTTCAAACACGAAATTAATTAAGCGTCGTCTGCATAGTGAAGCGGGTCAACTCGTCGCCGGTCCTGCAGACATGTCATTATAAATAGACGTATAGATGTATTATGTAAGTAATGCCAAATTACATATATTATGTAACTCTTATGAAGAGTAGCCCCTTTCAATTTTTCAAGTGGTAAAGAGTTAATTAAATTATTTATCTATTATATTTGTGCAGCCCTAATAGGGCGCCATGCTGTTATACATAGATCGAGTTCTATATACGGTTGCTTTTTTAGGGGGAGCGACGAATATACTTACAATAATTACGTGTGAATATGTATTCCATTCAGAGCTGAATAAATGAAGTTAAATGGACTAAAATATTTTGAAAAGAAAACCGTTCATAAAATCCTACTACGCTATATGTCAGCTTAATCATCTATAATGTAGTGGCCCCCGTCAGATCAATCTAGGCTTAGAACAATGTAGAAAGGATATTTAAGTCAATGGCTATTAAAAAGATTCCTTTATCTGAAAGCTGAACAGTGATCACAATGTATTTGTTCCTTGAAATCTTATTGTGATATTTTCCATTAGTCCACATGCAATGACCCTGTATGGGCTTGCTCACTGGCGTTGTTACAGGGATGCGGGGAAGGTGCCCCCAGTGGATCATGACAGAAAAAATAAGAAAAGGAAAATAGGAAAGAAAAAGCAATTGAGAGGGAAGAGGAACGAGATGATAGACGTTAGACGATAGAACCCCTTCCACACCCTACCATAATCATTAGGCTTAATTAGCATTGCATCCACATATTAAGACCGATGCCGGTGGGGCCCTCCACGCCCCCCCCCCCCCGCCCCTCACCCCCATCCCATTGGCTAGTAACATGACCTCTCAGTTTCAGGACTTGACTCACTGAATAGGTTGATAGACTATTGTCTATGTCAGGCCATCATGCAGGACCTTTTGACGAAGAAGATGGCGAAGGATGATTCAGTGAGTGTGGGTCTTCAATGACACATGTTTGTTTCTTCAGCTCTTGGCCTTGTTTTATCCTCTCAAGATGACTGATATAAGGTGACATGATACTGTCTGTAGGCGTAATGGGGTAACAAACAAAATATAATGGCGTAGCGTGGATCCTGACAGGGGGGTGTAAGGGGGGGGGAGGGATGGGGGTCTAGCATCATTTTGGGTCACCGGTCTTCACGTTTTGGAGGAGGACGCAGAAGGTTATTGTATCATCTTCTGTTCACTTTTGCCATCCCCTCTCCCTTCCTCTTATGTTTTTTTTCTTCATTTTTTTCTTCTGTCGCCATTCAATTACCCATATAGCTATGCCACTGCAGACATACTCACAACATACTGAACATAGACAGGTACAGACAGACATAATCATGGGGGAGTTGTGGTATATGATTACATTTCAAGTGGCTTGTTATCAAATTCAATTCAGTTCTCATTTTACCGCGGCACAAACTGAACTATAATATATGCAGCACAAAATATGGATATCATAAGCTCTTGATACCAATATAATAATTAACTGATTTTCTCTTTTGAAAAATTGAATAAATACTCTAGTGCACAAGGATCCATGATAGTTCGTTAACATGCTTTCCCACCCTTTTCTTTTCTTTAAGAAAAAGGGGGCCAATGACAACCCCCTTTCCACCTTTCTGAGACAATGAGGGGTGCAAAGCTATCTAGGGGTGCGGGGTTATACCCCTTGGGACGACCCCGTTGTGTTGTTACCCATTTTCCCGACAAGAAATAGAAACGTGACAAATTTCCGCACCGCTTTCTCTTTCTCGTCCTTAAGCTATTAAAGAGAACGAGCGAACCATCTTTGTTTAAATAATCTTTCAGATAATTAGCATGATTAGTATGAAACAATAAGAAATTGCTTGTAACTGTTACCAAGGTGCTTGAGCAACAGTACTCTCTTTTACCTCCTTTCAATTTTTTTCAACAAAAGAATCTCGTCATAATGAAAATATATTAGGGGCTTTTTAAATAGGGATAGCGGCGTTAACTGATTAACGTACGTGGTTATGATCACGATTCCTTGACAAGACGAATGAGTTATGTAATGCAGAAGAAAGTTATAAACAAAATGTGTGCTGCGTCCTCAGAGACGCATACCTTGGTTGGTATGTGATGAATCAGTCTGAAGAAATAGAAATCTGATCAGGAAATTACCCAAAATCCATACATTACACGTGCTTACGCATGCTTTCGATGGATCTGGCACAATAATGTGTGACATTAAAGAAAAACATTTGAAAGAAATTAGATTATCATGTTTTCAGTTGCCTTTGGGGATCTACAATTGCTTCCGGGGCAATTCGGAGACTCTTTAATGTAAAAAGTGTACTTGGGGTAATAAACCACCCCCTACCCCGTCGCCCTGGATCCACCACTGTCATTTCCAAATCTTTCAGCAGACGGTCAGCTAAGCACGTTCGCGAAACATAATCAATAAAATGTGACGTAACATCAATATGAAACATGAATTATAGCATGGCCATGCAGTGCATGTCATAAAACTGCGTGGCGTATTTCGATCGATATAAGCACATTATAGATCACAATTGAAATTAACGAAGGCCACCGTGCAGAATTAGGAGACCCCTTAATATCAATGTATTATTAGAATAAGGACAAAGTATAGTAAATTGTATATTTTGATAACAATGGCGACGGTTTTGACAGCTAGGGACTTCAGCGAAACTGAAGTTAGGCAAGACACCTTTCTCCTGAAGTAAATAATTCGAGTCAATTATAAGAAACGGGTGCAGAAAACCTAAATGTTTTAACGAAATAAGAAAGACTAAGAATGGATTTAATTATGAGACACGTATAAAGATTAGTCTTAAATTGTCTTAAAATTGATAAGGTAATTGTAAATGAAAATTTGATAGGTCCAGGGTGGAGCATTTTCTTGCAGAAGAAGACAATTCGGATTAATCATGAAACGAGCGCAACGATCTAAACACAATCTTAAGGGGAGTAAGGTTATCTTTGATGAAGATTCGATAGAGGATCGGGGTAAATATATAGAAGGTATTATTTATCACGCTCTAATTATTAGTGTGACCTCAATCGGGCTAATTGGCTGAATGTATACGGATCCAGTGATTGCATGAATAGCAGAAGATTACGGGGGTGCATGGTTAAGGCCTTGGTTCTCGCTAGGTCCGGCGCCTGAAAACACGTTTCTTTAGAACCTAATAATGTTTGATTTATTCATCTACTTGATTTTAAGTTAGTCAGTCATATCTGATCCTGAATGGCTGCAATTTTTATTGAGTAATAAGTAAACATGACTGAAGAAAGATAAATATTTGTAATGTTTTTGTATCCCCCCACCATTATGGTTAACTCCTGTAAAAATCTTTAGGTATCGCAGTTCAAGTAGGCTAGATGCCTTTTACAAATTGTTTGTATAAATAAAAATGATGAATAGTATATTACTGTATTTCCTTACTACGTGAGTCTTGCCATGTTTCTACAAGACCTTTAAGGTTTGTGATAGTCTTTAAATGTAGGAATTTAAAGGGATCTATGTATCCTGCAGAGAACGTGAGCGTGAATACGTCTGTTTAGCAGCAAGACATATCTCTCTGGAATCTGGGGCATGTCTTGTTTAGTAGGCAGGAGCAATGCATATCTCTTTTAGATCGAGGACATGTAATGTTTCATTATGAAGTGCTTCCCATGTACTCATCCTAGCTTTCAACACCGTTTCCTTCCCCCATGTGTGCTGGCAAAGCGCGAGTGAGAATATTTTCCAGACTTTCCTCTGTGGGAATCCCGTCTGCACCCCTTGTAGATCCCCTGTACCCCTTTTAGATCACCGGTACCCCCTTTAGATCCCGTCTGCACCGCTTTAGATCCCTATGTACACTCCACGTGATCCTAAGCGTCCTTTTACAAAGCTGTGTTTTTAAAGCATTCCAAATATCGAGGGTTTAACGGGTTGAAGAACTTGATATATGCTAGTGTAAAAATGGATATACTGAATATCTCAGCTTTTCGCCATTTCATTACAAAAATAAAATAAACCCCCCCAAAACACGATCGCAAAATCACCCTCTGACATATTATCAAGTGAATAATCATGTGCGTCACTTTTCTTCTTTGTTTTTTTTCCTTTTCGGACAGATGATTAAGTAAACAGTGAAAATATGCTGTCACTCTAGCAAGTTTAGCATATTCTTCTACACCAAAGTTGAAGTGTTTTTCTTTAAAATGGCAAGTGTTATGTTTTTTTGTAATAATTAAAACAAACACATTTTGGAATCAAGGATGCCTGCAAACTATGAATAATTCCACTTTCATACCGTAAAAACAGTTTCAAGGTAAAATAAAGAAGATCATCTAAAAAAATGTGTCAGATTGATGAAATACAAATGCAGAAATTTGTCCCCAAAAAATCTACATTTCATAATCGTTTACATTACATCCAGACAATAACTAAGTCATTATACTTTGAAAAATCCTTAATTTAAAATCTTCATGATTTAATAAGCATTTTCGCATTCTGTGCTTTTTTTAAAGTCTATTTTATTCCTTTCACTGAATGACCTGCTATTGTATCATTCTTTCTCAAGATGGTGGTTGCCATGGTTTTTGGTTGTCTGAAGATGGCCGAAATTATTTTGACCTCGACTTCAGCTTTCTCTCATAATACAATATGACTTAAACTATAACTGAGCGAACTTCGTGTCAGTAGTAATCCAATCCAGAAGACGCAAGCCATTCATCTCTTTCACAGAGCTCAGACAGTTAGATTTATCTTGGCAATGTGAATTTCGATTGTAAAATGAAGCCAACATTCCTTAAAACAAGCTCATTCAGACGACCAGGGGCGGATGCAGAAAGGGGAAGGGGTCACAATTTCATTCTCAACTTCCATAAGATAAATAGTCTGAAAAATGTTCGATGAAAATTATGATCACACTTTCAAGGCCATCGTAAAGGTCGCATTAACATCTGACAAACGAAATAAATGAATGAATAAATAAATGAATAAAAAAATGAATAAATTAATAGATAATTGAATAAATTAACACATAATCAATTTAATTAATTGAAAAATGAATAAACGAATATATAAATAGCTAAATAAATAAGTAAGTAAATAGAAAGATAGATAAATAAAGCATTACATTAAAAAAGATTAACAAATAAATAAAGAGATTAACCAATAAACTTTAACATTTAGCACACGTTCTGGCCTGGTGGACGCATGTGTTTTTGTAGGGGCACGCGTCTCCCACTTCCCCGATCCTCCCCTGGGCGCCAATGCAATTAGCATGATAGACTGTATAATGTAGACAACGAATGACAGTCCCTTCGCAAGCATTACGTAATTTTGTGTTAAAGTAACCTTGTAACGTATTATTAGCCAAGTTCCAGAAAATATGCTGGAAATAATACACGCGACTGACGACAAATTCTAAACTATCTACCCCTAGGGAAAAGTGTTTGGGTATTTTGTCTCCATCCACTTATCTTCTTTCTTGACCATTGACCCTGATTATTGATAACCTAAGGAGTCTATTTTGATCAACCATTCAGTGTGAACACGGAAATATTTTGTTTAACGTCATTATAAGTTACTCTTAATATCGTTGAATTGAAAAGTTATGGGGTCAGAAATCAGTACTTTACACAACAGTGGACGAAATACTGAAGAGACAGTTACGAGAATCGTTATTATTGTCACTCTGTCTGTAGCGAATGATCTCATGAATAAAGGGTATTTTGATTAACAGGTGCTACTAGAATGAAAAACAGCCTACACTAATTTTGACGTTCAAAACATTTTCGACCATTTTGCTTACATCATGAAATTCAATGTCTGTGAAAAATCAAGTTATTAATAATTAGGTCATACACAGTCATCTTTGAACATTTAGTTCCCATAAAAGTGTCTGTATTGTCTAGATTCGAGAGGTCATCTTTCACAGTGTTATCACCTACCGAAAATGGCAAATATAAAATCAAAATTACAATGGGTGCTGGGGTTACTACTCAATCCTATTCTCTTTATGATGACTCACACATTTCGTCTTCGTTTACTTTTTGCAATAAGGGCATTAACTCATATACGTTAACACAGAGTGAATGCCCTTCTGGCTCTGAACAGACTTTTTTTAAAATATCTATGTCCCTCCTAATAAAGAGACGAAGGTGCAAAAATTATTTTTTTATCAGCATGACGATATTACAAAAGGCACAAATAATATTTATCCAAGGTGACATTTTGATACACAACTCACAAGTGTATCAATCATGGGGCTTCGGGGAGTGTGTGAAGTAATAGAATGGTTGGCGAAATGCCAGGATGTCTAAGGAAGCAAAATACACTCAGACAATGGTTGGATCTCGTTCAATAAATCAAACAGTGTTTTAACTATAAACATCTGGAGCATGTGCACAATAATGATGACACAAATCACGAGATTATATTTTCCTGTTATTCTGTTCCTTAAGTTAATATTATTTTGATCTCTTTCTCTTTCTTTTTTAAAACATATCCTATTATTTCTTATATACCCGGCAGCAATAGCATGTATACACATTATGTCTTTTCCACGGAGCTAGTACATGCTATCATTATAATGGGCAAGTCTATAAATCTATCTAATCTATAAACCCCTCATGGAAGTGATCATTCGTATTAAAGTGAACCTGCATACATTCTGCATTTTCAACACTTTCTCATTATGTCAACAGCTGATTGTTTCATTTCTTGTCTGAAAATAATAAAATGCCCATCACTCCCTTTCACTGGTCACAAAATATTTGCTCTTAACTTGATCATGTTTATATAATTACGAATATCAAATTATTTTAACCTGCCTTAATTCAAGAAAATCGGAATAGACTTTTAAAGTTAAAACATTATACAGCAGACTAAATATAGCGTTATGATATTTACAGAATAGAATCCTCAACTCACTTGGAATTCCTTTGATGTTAAGATTGTGATTATCATTGCGACCGTAAATAATGAAAATAAAGAGATTCAATTAATCGACATCATCTTTATATTTTTATAATGATTCGGTATAAGTAAATTGGTAAGGTATATTTGGTTTTGCTGCTGGCAAGGACAAAATAAAACTGTAACTCCATGATACATATAATTATAATGGATGCAGGTACACTATAGAAATGAATATATTCAGATGATCAATATTGACAGTGTCCAAGCCACTTTTCAGGCAGGTAATATTAAGGTCAAATCGGCCGTCTGGCGCAATGTACAAATGAGAAAGTAATGAGTCGGTAGGGACATAGAGGAGTTCACATTTGCCTTCAAATTCATTTTGACATCTACGGTCTGGGTAATAATTACATTTGATTCGTCTTTGTCAGAGATAGTTATTTTCTACAAAGAAAATGAGGAAGCGAAATAAGACAATTTGTTGTGATATAGACATGCCTGTGGTATGTTAATTTGTGAGAAATCACCAGAGCTTCTCTTATTATTACAGACAAAATTCAATTCAATTCTTTTATAACCATATGTAAACTACCCTTTGCGTACGTGGTTAGTCAATATTATCAATGTGCATTAAACTCCATTCTCACAAGGGTAAATTGTGTTGACTGTAATACTAATATAGTAAGGCTGTACAAGTCGTCGGTCACAATGACTCAAGTGGATTGTTGTATTTCCTAGCGTTTCGCAGACAGAATCATCGCTCTTTGCCATAAGAATTGGCAGGAATAATCGATTTTCTTTCTTTGTCATTCACGTCAACAATTAATGTTCATCTGCTGCATGGTTGCGAGCGCCATTTTGAGAAGAAATGCCTCTGTAAAACATGTATATGTGGTGCAAGCAAATAGTTAATCACTTTCATTTAGCAATGTTATAAGCATAAAAACGCAATCAGCTTCCATATAATCATGTCTGATTGGAGCACGTCTGTAAAAACACATATTACACACCTGTAACGCAACTAAATATGACGTAATAACACCCTCCTAACTGTTCTCGATATTGTAAACAACATGGTTATTATTAAATATGAGCAAATTGTGTTTTCGCCGAAAATGCGATGACCTCGTAATCACATGTCGCCTCAAAATTTGTACAATGCCCCATCATCAAATTACCCAAACACCTTGCGCTCTGAAACATCAATATAAATCTTTCATTCCAACAGGAAATTGGGAATATCAGATCACTGCCCTCGTGCAGAAAGAATTGACATAATTCTGAACTGTAACAGGATAATCAATTATTGGCCACTCAAGAGGTTTATTACGGCAGGTATTGAAAACGATATACCTTCTTTCAATTATCATGACGATTTGATTGCCACGGGTTATCCTGTGTGATAATTATCTCGGAAATTGTTGGAAATGGGGGGACAACGGTCTCACAAAAGAGCCGATTAAATGATTAGGGTCAGCAAACATCTTCAGGTGCGAGGATATTGATGATGAGCGGGTCATCTTCTGAGAAACGTTAGGAGTTGATGAGGTTAGAGACAACAAGGCATAACTAAAAAAATAATGCTGGCAATGAAAGTCGAGAGTCTTTTTTTTCTTTTTTCTTTTACTGTTTACACATCTTGTTTCTGTGTTTTGAAATCATTCTGATAGATTTTTTTTTAAAGCGTTTTTCGTATTAAAATATTCCTGCGTATAAAATCATACTTTTACCTAGTCCTCTCTCTCTCTCTCTCTCCCTCCCTCTCTCTTTCTCTCTTCTACCTTCTTATTCTTATTCCTTTTTTCCCCTTTTTTTTCTTCTTGTTGGTTATCCATAACTTAATTGTATGTCTTCTTTTACCATGGAATGATCAATCTTGTGATTTTCGTAAAAAGCCGGAGCATATACCACATCATGTACTTACGAAATACATTTGGTCCTCGCGGGAATTAAATTTTTTTCTTTTGTAAGTGAAAAATACGAAACGCATTTATTGTTGTACTTCCGATCTACCTTATTGTCTTAGTCTCGACGCTTTTACAATCGGAATTATTTCCAACAACCGAATTGAAATTAATGTCTATTATTTTCTTATCATCTCGATTTTTCTTCACTACAAAATAAACCAGAAAGCCAGATGCTTTATGGTAACATCCTTTTTGGTTCTACCCATTATCTCGGTACATACATAGGATAAAGTCACTAATGAAGATATGAATATTTATGGTGTATCTACCTTTTGTCAGATGTAATGCCGCGTCGCAGATGTAATTTCGATCAACCTTGCACGGTGTATCTATTCATAATTTGTTGGCTGGGAAACACACATGCTACCTTCCGTTGTATGGCAGTGTTTATTTTCTCTTTCTTTCTTCTTATTTTGAGAGTGAAGGAGAGAGAGAGAGAGAGAGAGAGAGAGAGAGTATAAAAATGACCTTTCGTGCTTTTAGTATCATCTATCAGTCAGTATATTTCTGTGTTATGTCATTAGCTGGTGGAAACATGTTGCAGGATCTTACAGGGTTAGAAGTATCACATAAGAAAAGAAATTTGGCTTTTGTGAAACGAGAGACCATTTTAGTACTAGGCCTTCATGTCCCTATGTGAGACTAGACTATACATGATGAATGGTGTAGACTTTTGACTTACACGCTTTTTATTTTATTGTGACCTCAAATATTTCGTAATAAGTGCATTCCAAGATTTTAAGCATTGTACATGTAACCTTGCTACTAGATTGAGAACAATAATATTTTACAACTATAATGAATGTACATATTGATTTCTAATGGTTTTTAGAGTAGTCCATTATCATAATATAACATTCTTTCTTTCTTCCGTATTTTTTTTAAAATACAAATCTTGAGTATTCATTACGAAGATTTCATCTAAAAACCTTAG
Organism: Strongylocentrotus droebachiensis; assembly: GCA_035222895.1. Lineage (NCBI taxonomy): Eukaryota > Metazoa > Echinodermata > Echinoidea > Camarodonta > Strongylocentrotidae > Strongylocentrotus > Strongylocentrotus droebachiensis. The sequence goes on along the minus strand of JAVYIG010000314.1, from coordinate 124,127 downwards.
ACCTTGTGATATGACATGCATACGAAATCCACAAAGGTAGAAGGTTAGTAATGGTCGTTGAAATAGTTTTATTATTTTATAATTTTGTCTCATAGAGTGTACGCCAAGACATCTATACATATTTTTGCATGATATCTTCAACAGTTAGGAGACAAAATTGAAGTACATTTTAGTTTTGGAAAAAATTTGTAATGTGATAAGAATGACCAACATTTGAAGACATCATATTTTACTGGAGAAAATAATTCAATCGAATTAAATAACTACGTCACCATACTCATGACTGTGCTTCCCATAACTTTTCAGACTGACTTCCAACGTGTATTTTGTGAAATTTACGTAACACGTTAACGATAAATTAGCATGATTATCATAAAGAGGGTTCTGTGTATTGTGGCACCAGTATCCGCCTCGGCTGAGTGTTCATGGCGCTTGCAACATCTTTTAAATTAGAAATGTTCTCTAGACTTCTATTCCGTCATTTTTGGACTGAATCCCAACCCCCCCCTGTACTTCTTATTTTGCAATCCAATTTATTTCTGCAGCTGGGGATGACCAAGATGACCAAGAGATTAACAAGTGGACATTCGCTGTCTTTTATCTTTATTTATCTGTAGCCGTGTAATAAGGACAGGCCCTGGGGAGGCGTGAATAAAATGGAATTAAAACACTTTCATTGAAAGGCCGACGTGTGATCATCGGAAAGGGTATTTGGCAGGTGGACGCCTTGGGGGAAGGATTCGCCTCTGACCATCAGCTTGTCGCGTTGATCCGGGCATTATATCGCGGTCCGAAATTAGAGGGGGGGGGGCAGTGAGGGCCTGTGAGCAATTTTTTCTTTACAGTGCTGAGGAGTGTTTTCTGTGATCCTAAATTCTCTGTTTAAAAAATAAATAACAGAAAGAAGTAAAACTAAAACAAACAAACAACCAACAAAAAGGATTCATTACATTTTCGGGTTATCATTCAATATAACATTCCGGCTCGCAGCACCCATCACCCTGCACACCCTATACTATGTGCCCCGTCTCACAGTTTTAGGTTGAGGATGGGCGGTAATAATCTGTGCAAATTTATGGGGGGGGGGGGTATACTTTTTTGAAAATTCGTTTCCTCACGATTACTTCTCAACGCCTAGGCATTGTCGGCTTTTTCATTCTGAACTTCATCAAAGTTTAATATCTTATTAAATAGTCATTTTACTTTAGCATCACCCCCATGTTTGATGCGGGTCGTGTATCCGCGGTTCAATTAAAAAATTACCCTAATGGAAAAAAGCTTTTTGCACCGAGGGTTTTCCTGAAATTCTGAATTAAGCTTGAAATTACCCCGCATTTTTCATGAGGTGTTAAAAGCGACGCCTCATTAGAGTAACATTATATTACATCATGCCAAGAGCGTAATTACAGGAAACAGCAGAGGATCTGTGATGGGAGCAGGCAAGGTTTTTTTTTCAAACAAGGGAAGGAACTAAGCGGAAGGGCATGAGGAAAATGTGTCGATGGGAAACAGGGAAGGTGCAAATAGTTTCTTTTGAAAGAATTGCCTTAATGGTACGACGTAAGATTATGACATGATTATAAAAGTTCATCAGTTTGTTAATCGATTGAGCTTACAATGCAGATGTTTAGGAGAAGTCATGTTGATTTTTCGACAAGAATATAATTATGGAATTAAGTATCAAATGGTATGATTTTAAAGTATAATATGTTTACACGTCTTTTTTGTTGTTCGTTTGTTTTCATACTATTGTATGACGTAAATCTATGGGAAATATGTCATTCTAATTTGTAATCTGAATAAACCATCGAAATACACAAAAAAGCAACAACTAAATCTTCGAACCCTTCAAAACACATTGGGCTACCTGAACACTACCTGAGTCACAAAATGCAGAACATCTTGCAATGTCAATAAAATTAAAACAATGTGTCACTGTTGATTAGTTGTAGGTCAATCCAATTTAGAAACTACAATGACTATGACAGACGCTTTCAAGCAACTGTGTTAATACTTTAATCAACCACAATTAAATTATGATTGGCCCGATTTCTTTCGTAAATTTGTCGTCACCGTTGTAGGTTAGGTAGGGCCCGTGGGTTGGGATAGGACAGTGCAAGGTCTTATATAATTAAATCAATTAATTGAAGATATGCTTTGAACTACGTGGATTCTAAAAAGAGGTTCAGGGAGATGGTCATCATCATCCTCAACGTATACTCTGAGCATTTTAAGGTAAGGTGAGAACATCGAGAGGGCATTGTCATCATTCTGTCACCGTTGTAGGTTTTAGGTAGTAGGGTCCATGTGCTATAGGGTAGGACATAGCAAGGTGTTATATAATCAATTAAGGAAGAAGTGCTTTTAATTAGGTGGAATCCCAGAAAGGTGCTCCCCATCATCCTCAACGCATACTTCTGAGCATTTTAATGTAAGGTGAGGACATCGATAGGACATTATCACCTGCTCCTGAGAAACAGAAGGGCAATACTATATTCACAATTGGTGCAACAACGGCTATATTGTCGGCAACTCGTAACTTGAGAATAGCGATATTAATATTGAAGATTACTCTTTTGATTTTTTTTTTAAATATTAGTTTATTTTATCAAAAAACGCAAAAAAATACTGGGGTTATCGTTCTTTCTTATTTTAATAATGTCTTAAGATCAAGTAAATTTTAATTGGAACTTTATAAACAAGTATGGTTCTCATACAATTCACAAAAATGTGTTAAAGTCCTTAGGATACACTTAAAGCATATGTAATGTACATGACTCACACAACCTTTTATTAATTATAATGTTCTCAAACATGTGCTTTTTAAACACCAAATAACGGTTATTTCTATATCTATTATTCTATATTTCATCTTGAAAATATAATAATGAAAATCTTGAAGCCAACATGACTCATAGGGGAAAATGGAAATTTGTTCATGACCTGTCAGAATTTTGCGTGTCATGGTTTGGTTATTCTTAGTTGCGGTAAACTCATGAATACTTTCGTAATCTATGTAATCAAATTGTGAACAATCAGTTATCCAATTCAAATTGAGATAACGAATAATGGTATAATAAACGGAAGTTTCCCCAGAAAAAAATTAAAAATAAATCACTTTTTTCTTTGTCCCTCCCTAACATTCTAATCCGACATTTTAAACCTAATTCAATTCGTGTAAAGGTACTATAAGCGATGCGAACCATCATTTGAATTATTTTGATAATTCGTGTATTAATTCTGCAAGTAATTTTTTTAACTATAAGGTCATTTTCCTAGGCCCCTGCAGATTTTATTTGTAATCGAAGCAGTTTGGGTTAGTTTGAATGATAATTTGTTTAAATTTACATCAAAGCGAATTTAAAGTATATATAATCGAGTTGGAACCCATGGTTTGTACACGAACATAAATTAATCTGGAAATCGCTTCTAAATGTGTGTGTAGTTTCAACCACTATGTATATACCCCCGCACGTTTTACTTTGCAAATTGGGTTAATCTATAATGGTAATTTGCGTGTGGTTATGTCTCGAAACGGTTGATGATTACAAAAATTACGTCAACACGCTATCAAGTTTCACGAATATGAATTATTAGCATATTACGTGTAGCAACTTTGTGGGTAATTTCCAAACTTAATGTTATTTCTGCGGCCGGTGTATACTTTACTTTTTATTGTTAGTCTATAATGATAATCGGAGTGGTACTTAACCGGCAAAGTGCATCATCCTCATGCTATCGACTTTGAACTCAAACATGAGTTATCTAGATATTGCTTATATATTTTCTTAGGAGAGGGGGAGGGGGTAGTTTAAACCACATTGCACCCTTGCACATTTTTACGAAGCATATTGGGCTAGTCTTTGATAATACTTTCCGTGAGACTTGTCTGTAAATAGATGATGATACGAAAATATTAACACGCTATTGAGTGAAAATAAATTGAATATTATGATACGTCTAATAATTTTGTGGGCAGATTCCAATCATGATTTAATTTCCCCTAAGCCCGGCCTGGCCACGCGTCAAAGGCTCTTGGAAGTCGTAAGATGACAGTGGGGGTTGTTCATGAAAGAATAGGGCTAAAATTAGCGTGACTTGGTGTCAACTAGAATGTAGCCAACAAGACAAACATTTTGGGAGCCGCGGGCATGACAGGTGGAACGGATATCTTTACGAAAAGGCACGTGTATGACACGCACGATGAGTATATTGAATGAACAATACAATGATAACATATTTTTAAAGATACAAATATTTTAAGATAATGGGGGGGGGGGGTCGTTAGAAAGATAACGGAGACAGAGGCCCCTCTAATGGTGTGGGGGGGGGGGGTGCGAACCCAATCTGTCATAATTTTACACTTGACTGCACAATATTTATCCAAACAAATTTACAAAGAAATGTGTCCCCTAACTATTTTATTCCGCACCTGAAAATGAAAGGGAGTTTTGACAAATCCCCTTTTAATATTTTTAAACCTTTTCGCTTTCTTTCATTTTTCTTTCTTTCCTTTTCTCTTTTTTTCTCTTTTCTTTTGTCACATTTATGGAATAAAAAAGCACCTAAAAATGTGATGGCCCTTTAGTTGTCCTATTTTGTTCTTATTTTTGGTGGACAAAACTTTTTGTGATTCGTGGATTCGCGTATGGACCTAACATGTGAACCATAATCCGCTACTGACGTAATTTTGTATCATTTCAATTTTCAGGTTTTTCTGTACGCGATGTTCATCTAAATTGAATTAAATTGAATTGAATTGAACTTTATTTGATTCCAATAACAGTAAAAAATGACATTATACATTGTTGTAAAACATAGGCAAAGAAAAATACTCTATCGTTATCTATAGCCTGTCAACAGCTGTAGTGTCATTTAAAATCGATTTACGTTGGTATGCTCAAATTGGGTCAATCAAATCATGCCATGTATTATATCTGTAAGTTCAATGCAAACCCAATTGAAGCATAATGGATTGAGAAATACTTCCACAAATCAAGGGAAATACAAACAAGAGAGAACAGGTGGAGTTCATAACAAAGCCCATGTGACTGGAACGTGTAAAACACCTTTTAAAGGTACTATGTCCCATTTGCAAGCCCAAAAAATGAAAAGATTAAATTCCAACGGCATTTGAAGATAATGCTAATTTAGAACTTCCCTATAAAAGGGGGGCTATAAAACTAGGCGTTGTGGCGTGCGCCTGTAATCCAGCTAAAAAGTGGAAGTTACAAACTGATTCAGCCGAGGACGCAGGTTCGAAACTGAGTCACGTCTTTCGGATGGTGACGTTTAAAGGTCGGTCCCAGACGTCAATAATCATATCTGATTGATACACGTCTGTAAAAACCCAATACATACACACACACACGTCTTTACGTGGGAAAATAACGACTATTAGTTGTCAAATCGACTTAAGAGCTATAGAGCCAGTAAGTAATAGTCTGATTTTCAGACCATTGTACCGAATGGTCGTACGTTTTATGCTGTGCAGAGATTCAATCAGTTTAATTTTGGCCATTACAAGAAGTGGGTTATTGATGTAGACAAATGCTCATGTACCCTTTACAGCTCATTTTATGTATGTTATCACCAAAGAAGAAAAAAGCCAGTCAGTCACTCAATAGTGTTTGACAGTGAAGTCTAGCAAGTAAACGGGTTTCCTTGCATAATTTGAATATTAGGACACTGCTAACGTTTAAATTTCACAGATAGGACATACATGACATATTGATAATTCCTGCAAAGTTCTACAGAATTTGATGTTGGCTGCAAAAGGGACATAGTTTCTTTAAGCGAATATACTTTGTATGTATATTTCAATATCAAATAAATGAAAATGCAAACACATAAATTGTATAATCGACAGAAAAACTATTATTAGAAAATTGGTTGGTGAGAAATAACATCAGGTCGTAATATACATCGAAATGAATGGGAATTGAATTATAATTAACATTTATTCCCTTCTCATTATCGGTGCAATGTGGTAGACATAGGCCTAGAGATCGGTACGCTAAATAATTATTTAAACAAATAGAAGGAGGCGACATCCTGGGAAAGCAAGTCTGTTATCCACGACGAAATTGCAGTCATTTCGAAATTTTATTAAAAATCCCTTTTTATTTTGATAACTCACTGACGAAATAATATTTTGCAAAATTATAAATAATAAAGTGAAGAACTGAAAGAGAATTATTTTATATATACATTTAACGCTTTATCTTATGCAGTGGGGAAAAGATTTTTAAGTCCTAGGCCTATATTGAGTGCTGTTGCAGATTACTGAATTAAATTTCAGTTATATTGGACAGCAAATTTTCTGGCCAAGGAGGGCTCTGACTTTTGCCATAGTATAGAGGCCACGTGAGGCGCGGCATAATCCCAGATCAACTGTCATAATTTTTTTCCTGTCCAGTTTACTTGACCGTTTCTATTTTTGTGTCCGTGATGAAAGATACATTCAGTCAGAAAAACAAGTTTCTGTAAACAGGGAGAGAGATGGTTAGTGGCGGAGTGGGGCTCAGACACTGATAGGGGCGCTGATATCACGCGCGGGGGGGGGGTCGGACCTAATGGGTGGATTAAGTGTGAATATAAATGCCATCGATTAGGGGGAGGTGTTTGAGGAGGTGACGAGGTCCTATTTCTTCTCTTCAAGTTCCTAATTTCTTTCTCCTTTTCCTTTTTTCTTTTTTCTATGTCCCTTTTTCGTATAGTTCCCCGTTCCTTGCCCCATATAGCTACGTATTGTATGGAGCTTATTTTCATGACCTAATTTACGTCATAAACTATCCACTTGCGGGATTACCGTAAAGTACCAACATATATCTACATAGTGCTATCGGCGCTTCCTAAATATTTTTCCTGATCAAGCTTCTCTGTAAAGTGCAGTGCAGTGATCCGATATAAACCATGGTCCGGCGACAATAGGCCATTTTCTTAAAGGTATTACAAAGTTTTGGGAAATTTTGAAAATTGGGTGGATAGTGATTCTTTACCATTATGATATATTTGGATGCCCCTGTGGATGTATTATAAGCACCAGAAATTTTAGCCCCTAAAACACTCCTGCTTTCGAGAAAAATTGATTATAAAAATTTACCGGTGCTCCCGGTAAATTTTGATATTTTTCAAAGAGCGCCTACGCCCGTACAATGGTAGCTGCAACCATGAAAATCTCAGAATATGTAGTTGTGGTATATAATTTCCAAACGGGAATAGCTAATCGGTCGATTTTAGTCAAGAAACATTTATTTATAGCTTAATTAATATCCTGACCTTGAGAGGGAGCTATACAACATGAAGGGTTTATTATTTACAATTTCATAACTTTAGACTTGATTTCAACCGCGACAACGATCACTGAATATTGTAGGATCGCATATGCTTCCAATATATTAATTTGAAGCAAAATTATGACCCCATACCAAAACTTTGTATTACCTTTAATGTAATCAAATTTAATGCACGAATCTTTGTTAAGTGCCATCTTACAAATTAGTTCATTCACCTGTTCATGAATAACTTATCTCAGAATGCAAACTGCATATGTTAAGTGTTGCTAGGTAGGTCAAGTCATAGCAACAATAATGTATGCAGTTTGGATTCTATCTATTGAAATACTATTATTCTTATCAGGTGAATGAAATAATTTGTATTGAGGCACTTCACAAAGACTTATGCATTAAATTTGATTCCTTACGAAAATGGCCTATATATTAGAAGCGCGTTTAGAGAAGGATTAAACATCGGGAGAGGGGTGTGTATGTATGTGTGTGTGTGTGTGTGTGGGGGGGGGGGGGGTCTGGTCAAGGTCTCATTCCAGCGCTTACTTAGCCGTCTCAGGAACCAATCTCAGGTGCCTGTGATGATTCACTGGTTTTTCTTGGCACAGGTTTTTTTAGGGTAGGGTAGTGAGAAGCAATGGGATAACACTTTAATGTTTGCTTCTCTTTCTCCCGATGGCTACATCTCCCCGTGTCTTCCTTCCTCCACCTCCCTTTTGCACCCCAGTTAATATATTTGCCCCTCCACCGTTTTCGACCAGATATTTACTCTACACCATATACGTAATTTGGTGTTTCCCATAACAAGAAATTCGTTTATATGCCTGCTTTGCATCATTGTCTTTTGCTCTTTCCTAATCCATTTCATGTCATCTCACTTTCCAACTTTTATTCTTTTATATCACAGTTACCCTTTTTTTTAATTTTCTATTTCGTCTCAACCTTTCCACTCTGTCCAGAAATCAAATAGCCCTAATAGTATCACTATTTAAAGATTTAAACAAATGCCACAACAATCACGTATCAATGAAACGAAAATCTGCTTTATATGCATTCCTCTGATCATAATTATTAATGATCCAAAGGCTTATATGGCGGATTTTCTGTGAGATTATTCACCCCAAGCTAACTGACCTCAAATAAACCACTGTAATTGATTGCCCCTTCATACAGATACAAACAAGACACAAGGGAGCAATGAATATTTCCAATCACAGATAACTAGGCTATTCTCATTCCCAATCTGTTCTTCAATTTGAGCCCATCTCAAAAGTCACTAAGGCAAAATACCATTGCAAGCATCATGTTTTTTCCATGCCCATTGACCGGAAATGGTTCGTTTATCGAATTTGATTTGACAAACGTGAAATTTGTGCATTTAATTGATGGAACGTGGTTTCTTTCTTGGCTTGAGATTGACATTGCTAGAGACTATATACGTACAATCAAGACGATTACACCCAAGACAGTTAATAGTTCTTAATTTAAGTATATTACAACTACAGGCAATGAATATATATAATTATCTAATATTTACCAAAACTTTAATACAGGCCTGTATTTGTGTCAATGGTAAAAATACAAGATTTACTTGTACATATGATAATTTCGGTCTTTGAATAATCGAAAAAGAAGTCGCAAAAAAGGAAAGCGGTCATGATTTCTTTTTTACATGTAAACATTTCTCTTACAGTTATGAATAAGGTGCCTCAAAATAAAGACTCAAAATAAAGAGGAGATTTTATCCTATATTAAGACACAGAGGCAAATTTTTACATATGACTTATAAGAAAATCCTAAGTACATTGTTTAAGCATTTATGAGATTAGTTTCGTGCATTAATAATTGCAAAAATTGCACAATCACAAACCAAGAGAGACATCACTTATTTTCTCACTCTTGCCGGACTCTTCCAATAACTGAACAACCCCTTTAAAAGTGTCCATGTATCGAAGAGGTCAAGTTTACCCGTTTACAGAGACAAACGTCATAGCGTCATGGGAGTATTAACATTGCCGAGGGGTTCAAATCTAGAACGGGATAGAAACTGTTCAATTCACAGCTGCTGCTACATCCGAAATGTGAAGAGCTAAGGTCCGATTTGAGGTAGGGTCAGACAGCTTTGATTCTCTTAATGGATGCAAAGGAGAATGAACTCAGAGATATCAAAATTATTTATGTAGATTATAATTACAATATCCTGTTTGTGGTTTTGATTGTCCGAAATCTTTCCTGAAATAGATCAAATTAAAAGTTTACGATCAAACTTCTGTCATTACGCATGTCAAAGGATTTCCCTTAGTTTATTTTTAATTTCAATCTTTTCTTTGCCATGTTTACTACTTTGTGTGTCTTTGGTGATGCTTTACGTACGAAATGATTTTTTTACAATTCATGCACGACAAGTAATTTCCCTTTTTTGTACAAAGATTGCGACAAAAATGTTTTTAAAATGTGTAGAATACTGATCCAAAGCTGGCGGGCCATTTTAAACAGGCACTCCCCTTCTCTCTGTCTCTCTATCCCCTCTTTCCCTTCTGCATAAAATGATATACAATAATTTTCTCATCGAAAATAAATTTGTTATCTGCCCTTTCTATATAATATCTGTCAATGAAGATAAGGTACATGTATTGGGGTGGCGGATTTGTGGGGACAAAACTGTCCAGCGTTCCTTAAGTATACAAAGTGAAATTGAGCCTTATATTTCCATTCCGTTTCCCTATTTTTGTTAAGAGTTGCACCCCCTTTTTTTAAGATACCAAACCTGGATACACCCCTAATGTATTGAATGGTATCCAATGGGGACTTTTAAGGTGCATCTTTTAAAGTCAAGGCCACAGCTAATCAACATGCGCGTTTCTTTTCCGTATTGTTTCAATATCTAGACCCACCCCTTGCCAGACGATTTTGACAAGTAGCACTCGACGCCCGATACGATATCCCTCCCTGCCCCTCGGAAACAACTTATTATTGGGCGCCAAAAGATACAATCTTTTATACCCAGTATGTTGCCTGAGTTTGTTTACAGGTATACAGACTGTATAATGTGAGACGTTGATCGAGGAAATGAGAATGGATCCGTCCAGTCCAGGAGCCTTTATTTTGTTGGGGAGGGGGGGGGGGGGGTCATAGGGCTATGTGGGGGGGGGGGGGGCTGAAAGGTGCTGCAAAGGAAGTCTGAGATTATGTGCTCGCAAACCTATAGCATGAGGAAGAGAGGTTTAGATAATAGTATTACATTCATCGTATCTAAATAGTTGAAATATTAAATACTGTGCTCAAATGAATATAAGTCACCTTATCTGACAATTTCATTCATTTTTAAATTCATAATGCGGTTTAATTTCTACAAAATATGAATCATAGTTTTAGAAATTGAACCTTGTGTGGTGACACCTTTTCACTTATACATGAGCAATAGAATGTCACGTATTTCGGCTTATACTATTTGATACCTGTTGGAAAAGATATTAATCAAATATTCGTCATAATCCCTGGATCACATGATTAAAAGAGATAATTATGACTTGTTTTTGTGGTATACAGTTTGGGTCTTATCCAAGACACATACATCATAAACAACTCATTTCATGAGAAATTAATTTTATAAAACCATGTAAACTCTTATGCATTAGGGATTAAAATGTTTTTAAATATTTTCTTTTCTTTTTTTCTAGTTTTATATACAGATCACCTTTGCCAGGTATATTTCGGCTTATATCTTCATGACATCATCATTAGTTGCTGGTTGTTGATACTTTCGATAGTTTTTAAAAAGAAAATTTTGGAATTATGACATCAATGCCATTATATATTATATTTTGAAATAAAGTGTTTCATTCAATTGAAAGCAATGTAATTTTGCTTATTGATTTTGTAATTAGATTCTTCTTCTCTTCTTCTTCTCCTTCCTCTTCTTCTTCTTTTAGATTCTAAGTGAAGATTTTGTATTTGAGGGTGTATTTAAAAACATTAATATGTGTTTAAAATTGCAATTGGTAAACATCTAATTTGTTTAGAGTATTACGTATATTATGAAACTCTCTGATGTTACAGCAAATTAAAATACATTTAAATATTCGTTTAGTAGTCAAATACAAAACGAGCGGTGTGTTTCATGAATTTTGGTCGTGAATGTCCCATTATTCTTTAATAATATTTTGCATTTTTGTGCAACACGCAGTGAACGAGCGCAATTTAAGAGTTCTTAATTCATTTTTGTTATCACCGCAGACATGGTAGAGGTAATGTACTTTTGAATAGAAATGACATCTTCAAGAAAAAAATCCACAACAGAATTTGGGAATGATATAGTGGGAGCCTAGAAATGTTGGTTGCAAATCTGCGCCCAATTTATCTACCTCTGGCATGTTTCAGAATCCGTAATGCCTATTAAACTACTGCTCATGAATATGTGCATTTACAAGATATTTGCATGTAGCAAAGTAAGGTGTATATACTTCGAAACCATCGGTAGCTCGTCTGCTATTTAGAAGGGGGATGATTTGTATTTTTATGGTACATCAAAGCAACTCGATTTCACCTTGACTTTATGAATTCAGTGTTCCCCTTCCTTCATGCCCCCATCATGCTAGATATCAGATAAATCCGTTCAATTTACACAAGATATAAAACCGCGGAAATGTTACGGTCACGCTTCACTTTACCGGTTTGACTTTGCAGAATCTCCTAAGCCTTACACTTTCTGAGCCATGGTTGGCAAACAACCAAGGGGGGGGGGGGGGGAGGGCGGTGTCGCTGAATAAACCCTTTTCATCTTAAACCATTAACTTGAATCTTCAAACTTTGCTTAGCGAGCGATATTAAAAATGGTAAAATTAAAAAGAAATATAATTATGGTTAGTTGACTCAAATAGATATTTGCAGAAATACTTTTTTGTTTTCTTTTCAATCTTCATTCTTTTAAGTTTTACATAACTTTTATATTATGTGTTTATTGTTCATGTGTCTTTAGATAGGGCCCCTGGGTCGAGCAGAACTTCTAACTGTAAGTTCTACTCTCTAAAACAAGACGACATGAATTAATATCAACAAATATTTATATTAAAATCAAACAAATTAAATAGATTTCTTTAATAAACAAGAGAAAACAATATTTGAAGAAAACATCCGTCTCTCATTTTATTTCTAGGCCTTGTAAATCTTTAAATCTCTAAAAACAAAAAATATCTTTAAAAAGTATTCATAGTAAAATTTCAAGGTTTTTAAAGCTATAACATAAGAAGTGATCAATAAAGAATTTTCGAAGAGAACGATAGTTAATGAACTCTACATGGTATACATTGTCACGAGAAAACCTTGTACCTAGTGGTGTTTCTATTTAAAAAGTTGAGGAAAGAAATCAGAGGATTATTGCGTGTCATCATGTGGATCTTATCCACCTTTACATAATCCTTGACACGCAGACTAGGATATGAAGGTGAGTAAAGCAGGAGTCCCCCCCCCCCCCACTCCTCACACACATTTTGGGGATAATTTTTTTACAAAAAGCCGGTCACGAATCTTTGCAAAGGTCTACCCAAATGAAAAATGTTGCGCAAAGCTCAGATTATGAAACGAAGTTATACAAAGGAATCATATTGATCAATATATTCTTTTCCCCAGATACTTATAATGATTGTTTGATTTATTGATTAATTAACTCATTTGTTTTATTCTTTAACTTGTTCATTCTTTACTTTATTAATTCAGTTATTTACAAATTGATTCCTGCTTTCCTTATCTATATCTTCTTTGGAGGATATGTGCAGAAACCCTTGACAAACACTCTCAAGTTTAACCTACTAGAGTCTAAGAAATGTATTTGGTGGGGGGGGGGGGGGGGCTGCATTACCCAACCCACACCCTCCATTTTGGCTGCACTGATGGATTTGAACCTTTTTAGAGATTCACTGTGATATCTTGGAGGATAATCGCTGCGTCGTTCAAAAAACCGCAAGGACATTTTGAGGCCCAATTTTCATTTGCTTATTTTTACATTTAATTTCTTAATGATCATGCTTATTATTGACTTATTAACTTTTGTTCGGGTAAATACTTTTCATACCAGAGATGTTTACCGATAAACCTCCAAGTATACCCATAAGAGTCTAGAGGACAGTCGTTGGGAGGGAGATGTAGAACTCCTCCCCTAGTCCCCCCCCTCCCTTCCCCTCACCCTAAGCTGATGGATTTGAACGTCTTTAGAGATTTACTGTGATATTTTGGAGGATAATCTCTACGTCGCTTAGAAACCGCAAGGAAATTGTGAGCCTTGTCGTAGATTTAGACATTTCTATTTCTTTAGAATCACGGCAAATCTTTTGGCTTCTTGTCAAAGAAAACCACGTCTGTGAGTGATATGAAGAAGTATAAGTCTGGCAGTTGCACTTTTTTCCATCTCCGTTGCACTGTTACCATATGGATGTAGACCTTTTAGTATCAGTAGTTCTGTGTGTAGTTTTGTTTTTCAAATTGTTGTCATTTGAGAATCCGTGTCAGATTTGAAATTATTTACTGATGAGGACATCTAGGCATTTAAGCTCTTTTATTACAAAATGACCTCATGCACATTACCACATAATTATACGAGAAGCTTACTTAATGTCGTATTAAGTGTGGAGAACTAGAAGGTTTTGGGTCCGAATCTTTTAAATGTTAAGAGCATTCTGTTTTTTAAAAATTGCCTGGCTGTAGGCGAACTTGGGATTATTAAAATTAGTACATAATTTATAATCACAGCCATTGCAAACACATCAGAGGAATGATTATTGCCTTTCACTCTATTGAATGATATGAAGATTTCGTTGGAAATACTGCAATAGTAGGCCTTGAATCAATAATTCGACTAACATCAGTGAAATCTTTTCCAGTTTGTAGTACACTTTTTAACAAACACGTCATCTGCTACATTAAATAGCCGTGTCTCTTGTTGAAAACAAGACTGTAGAAAAATAAAATCTATGTAATAATATCATATCTTGAAAGTGATTGTGACTTTACTTTGAACCTCAAATTTACGATGCAATCATTTTATTTTATTTTCATAATTTGAACAAATTCTTCACATCATTACCCTATGAAACTTCTCCTTATATTCGTATACTCGGATTGTAAGTTTGCGTTAAGCTCAAAAGACATTGAATAAAGTACAGTGCACTGCTCCAATTTCAACTCGACCTTACACTATTACTAGTAATTAGGTTCAATGTCTAGCCAATATCCACTACAACTTGTAACATCATTCGAAAACGTTACGTTCACTGCTGAAATAAATGCCCTAAAATTGTTCCAATTTTAAGATATTAGAGGTGCGGACCGAAATGGGTCTGAGGAGGAAACTGGGGTCAAGAAAATTGAAAGCAGGTATTCTCTGACGCAACCACTCCCTTATTTAATAATTTATCTAAGGTCAATAATTTCAGGTGAGCAGAGCTGTATATGCGCCATTTTGTTCAGAGTTCAGTCTATTGTGCATATAGGACTAACGGGATACATGAGATGTTGTTATAAACAATTACTCATATCTTTGAGCAATGTTAAACGAGGATTGTCGATTTTATACATCGTATTTTAACATATTTCATATCCTTTCAGATTATTTCAGATCATAGAATTTAAAACGTTAATTTTTATTTCGAATTTGATTTTGTGTTATCAAGACTTTAATTCAAAAGAACTTGTTATACATAGTAGAAGTATTAGTATCATCAGTAGTAGCATTAGTAGCAGTAGCAAGAGTAGTAGTATATTAGTGGTAGTAGTACGTAGTAGTAGAGAGAAAAGGGGAGAGACATGATTGGCAATGTATTTTCAATTTATGTCAAATATTTCATTGATTACAATTAATAGTAGGTATGGATTAGCTTTTAATCGTCGTTTTTTTTATTCGCTATGTTGGTCTGATCATGGACCTACTACGAAGCAGGTTAAATGGTCTGATTCAAGCTATAGAAGAGAAGACCTAAATTCATCGGACATAATTAAAATCTAAGATTCAATCTGCAACGTGTGGAACACGCCTTAGATTCGATATAACTTAGCACATAATTATCCCGAAGTTCAGATCCTCTAAATTTCTATGAAAAAAGTTGATAAGAACGGCGAAATAAACATGACATTTAAAGCTGGACGCTTTATACAGCATGATCATTTCCCCCACGGCTTCCAAATCCTAAATATAATCGGCTATATTTTGTTTACGTGACTCAGAGTGAGATGAAATGAAATTTGACATTGAATCTCCTTCCTGGTTCCACTCCATCCCACACCTCAAAGAAATTCCCAAGATCGAGCTAAGGTGAAGGATGGGAAACAGAGAGAGAGAGAGAGAGAGAGAGGAGAGAGAGGGATGTGGGTGGGAGAGAGGAGAAGACCTCATCACACACGTCATGATCAAATCAATCTCCAAAATCGTTCACGAGATCAAAGAAAGGTATAGGATATGAAACAGAGAGAGAGAGAGAGAGAGAGAGGGGGGGGGGAGGGGTGGGAGAGAGGAGAAGACCTCATCACACACCTTATGATCAAATCAACCTCCAAAATCGTTCACGAGATCAAAGAAAGGTGAAGGATATAAAAAGAGAGAGAGATAAGGAGAGGGAGGGGGAGAAGGGTGAGGAAGAGAGAGTGTGAGAGAGAGATAGAGATAGAGAGAAAGAGAGAGAGATAGAGAGAGAATCGTCACACACCTTACGATCAAAGAAACCCCAAGATTATTAAGGTGCAGGGTTGGAAACGAGAAGAGAGAGGGGTAGAGAGAGGGAGAGGGGGAGGGGGTGAGAGGATGTGGAAGTAGTGATGCACGTTTAATTTGGAAAGGGATTGAAAGAGGGGAGAGGGATATCTAGATATCTCGAGGGATCAATGAGCTAAAAGAGAGAGAGAGAGAGAGAGAGGGGGGGTTTCTTTTTAAACGAGAGAATGTCTCAAACTGAGCAACAGAGCTTCGGATAAACTTTTTTTTTTGCAGCTAGACGAAGGTATTGATAGGAATAGTAACATCTTAGGAAAATATAGTAGAGGAGTGGAACATCTTGAAGAGTTGGGGTTACTGCAGTAAATATTTCTGTATCACTTTGTTTTCTCTCTCAAGCAGATACGAAGACGAGTAGAGGCATTGACCTCAGGATTGAGCGGATAATACAAGGGATTAGACCTTAATCCTAGGTTAAGATTTTAATGGAAAAGGAAGCAGCTCCAAAAATGAGGGAAGGGTAGATATTTTGCATCGTTTGATTTATGTACAAGACACGCGAAAACGTCAAAAAAGGGCAATAATTAACTCGACAGTACATAACAATTTGTAAGATTAAGTCACAAGAAAATAATATTCTGCTTTGCTTTTTTCATATTTTGAGGAGAAATAGTTTTTCTCACTATAAGATTGACAATGCATTATGTATATTATAATTTACTAGTAAATATATTTCGTTAATACTAACGGGTCAAAGTGTTTCATGGTTGTAAACACGAAATGCTTGCTGCAAAAATATACTATGACTAGGCCTATATTCTATCAAATAATTATAAATCAGTCAGAAATTTATCAATCAAACTTTATCATCTATCATACTGTTTGTATTTTTTTTCCTTCTAATATCAGCTAGTGCTTTGAATTCTTTACATTGCTCATTAAAGCGGTGGTAGTGTTTACCGCAATATTTTATTTTGAGTGAGCAGCAACATTTGGTACACATTTTGTTACTGCACAATATTTGTTTTCCTTCTATTTACCCTTCCACAGGGTTCCTTTATTAATTATCAGCATAATAATTTGTTTACAAAATATCGATACATGCATTATTCCATGATTAGTCATGTAAATATTCAAACAGTAACATATTAAACAAATAACCTCATAATATAATGTAAATCAAAGAAACATTTGATATAATTAAATAACTAATACTTTTACTAAACCTTAAAGTTGATACTCTAAGCAAATAAATGTCCCTTAATTTGTTACCTACGGCAAGTATATGTTATTTTTAAGTTTTTCAATTACTTAGTATATCACAAAAAAATTCTGTCTACTCGAAATCCTCAATTGAAATGTCTAAAATATCCGCCTCTCTTTGCATAGAAAATCAGTCACGGCGCTGGTCTACTATTTATGACCTCACGTCCGGGAGAGAGTATATTCACGTACCCGGATGTTCCATAGCAAACATGTGCAGAGTGATACGATTTTCTGCATATTTTTGTTTCAAAGGCTGAAAAGTCTAATAAATCATAATTCTATGTACAATTCTTTACCTTCCCCTAGTACTTCATAGTATTAATATCAATTCCCTTTTAAAAATTATGACATATACATGCCAACGATGTGCTATTAGTCGATATTTTCACCATGTAATTTTTGTTTTGGTGTTGAAATCGGCCCAGGCACGGAGTGAACAGTAGCTGTCTACCCATGCACAGTTCATTACCATACACTACAGCGATCTCCCGATGGTTTCTTCTTCCTTTTTCCCATGTCTTTCGCCTTCCTTGGCCCTGAACATCCTTCATCTACCAATTCTGACACCGGTAGTCAGGAGCAAGTCTTTGTTAGTTGTTTTTCTTAGCTGGCAACGTCGCTTTCATTCTCTTGCAATTGCCGATAAACATATTATAACTAGCGCACGTACGTTCCATCACAAGCAAGCAGCGCCTAGAGCAGCGGCTTGGTCTTACCTCCCGATTCTGCTCGCTTCACGAACGTTCATGCAAGAGCCGCATCACTCGCCAAAATATTATAGAGGAAGCGCGCTTGCATGATCTCGTTCAAGTTTGATATTTTACAACATAAAATGTTTAACTGGTAATGTATCCTTTTTTGAGGCAGTCACACACATCTATGATAAGTACTATCATAGTTCTAGACCTATTCGTTTTACAAAACTGCTCATGTACATCTGATGACAATATAATGCATCCGCCTATTCATAAGTGCACGATTTAAATTTAATTCCTAAGCAGTAAACTCGTCTTAAATCTCTACCAAATAGGTGAATATGAGGATATAAAAAGAAATCAGCGACTGGAAAATGTTGCTTCGTTATTCTTCATTCAAATGAAAACAAAAAATCCATCAAATATACTCCTTAACAACAACAAATCTAAGCTCTGACAGGATAGCATTTACGTAGGGATATCACTGCCATTCACTCTCACTGAGCCCATGACTCCCGTTCGTGACGTCACGGATAGAGGCCCGACTCTACGTGCACTTCCGGGTTTCAGACTTAGATATTTTGGTAGAGTTTACTTGAATAAATTCATTATTCTAAACTTGTTTTGTCGGGTGGACACCATTTGGTGTTATTATGGGGGTTAAAAGCTTTCTATTTATGTAATTATCTCAGTATTTGGGATTGTCTTAGAGTATCAACTTTAAGCAAAATCAGATTAATTTGAAACGGAAATGAAATAGAATGGAACACAATGTAGACAAGGGTAAACAAAACTGCACTTATCATCTGCATGTATACAAGTCGCCAATTGATGAGTAATTGGAACAAGTGTTTAAGTAGTTCAAAATTATTCCTCGACAACCCCTTTTTCAAGATCCAATCCCACTTTAAAAAAACACAGACATGAATATTGTCGGTGAAGATAATGCCCGGGAAGCCAGAATCAATCATTGTGGATGTATTGCTTTAATCCATTACCCATACTTTTTTAACAACATGGCGAAACAGTGATTGACAAAATAATACAAGTAAAAAGACAAGTGTATGCGAATATGATTTTCTCAACGATGTATTGGAAGATGTTATACACCTTTATATTTTTGTTTAGACGAATAATAAATGATATAATGTTTCGATTATTATATAATTAAACCATTTGCAAACATGTAACCTAATTGAATCATTTAATCGGTATTATAACCCATTGTTAATGGTACTCATTTATATTTTATATATTCATAAATAACAAGTAATCAATTTATTTATTTATATATTTATATATCTATTTATTCATTTACCATGATCAATAGATGTATTCAATGTTTTTAATGATAAAGTGCAGTACCTTGGATGAAACAGTTGCCGCCTGCAGATGATCTATAAAATAATAATCTAAAATATCAATATGTATGGACTCCCATTCAACCGAAAGTTAAACTCTTTAAATCGTTTTTTGTTTATATTTTCACTTGATTCCCTCAATATCATAACCATGGTACAGGAAATTGCAAAAGAAAATCACCTCTGCCTTGTTATAGGCCTATAATGTTTTCTCACCAAAGTCAAGATGCAACTCATTATATCAATTTCATTTTCTTTTTAATCCTTAATCGCTTTGGTTCCCTTTTCTCTTATTCAGTTTGCGGTAACACTGCTACAAATGAACATCTCTTACACGAGTTCAAAATTAAACTAATAAATAAATCTCTCTTATTTTTTCGCTTGTTTCCTTTGATCTCGACTGAATGCCGCAGAAAACTGATATAATGTTCCTGTATAAAGGTATTTCATCCACAGCAAAAGTTAAGCTTATAACTCCTTACTTCTTTTTTCTGTTTCTTTCTTTCTTTCTTTTTTTTTGCTAATTTTTATCGGGGCTTTTTATCATTTTCGCATGGATCTCTCACAACCCTGTTGCAGAAAACTGCGAGGGCTTCATACGCTGATGAAGCCATCGACAGGGCGGCACCAGCATTTTTAACCACGTGTTGATTAAATGGATTTCCGACCCCAGAGCTCATGATCCGTAGTTTTGAACATTCCGGGGTCTCTCAAAAAGAAAAAAAAAACGTGTCTGATGTGATCTGGTATACAGTCTTGTAGACAGATTTTGTGTTTACGACATGGAGTCTTTTTTTATCCATCTTCATGTGGAAGGAATGGACTTATTTTCCACGTTATACCTGTACATATATATTTTTTTAAATTCTAAAACCCACTTAGTACTGTAACTACATTATATGTCTTCAGTAATATAGTTTTTGTGTAAATTTTATTGATGCAAATAGTACAGAACTTTAATGTCTCTAACTTGCCTGAAAATCCAAATAATGTTCGCAAACAAAATTAAATAGCTAGTGACATATACGGTTATACCAGGGACATGCTTGCGATCCGCTCTCATCTTTAGAAAACATACACCTTTTAAAATAAATGTATACAAAATAATTGACCGTGTAAATTTTTGACACTGCAACTCAGAAAAATCTCATCAAAATGTTTAACAATTCAAAAATAAAATACAGTCATAACCACTCAAATCGATTGCAGTCAACTGAAATCAAAGTTAAACTTGATTTTCATTGGGGAGTAGGATTACCAAATTGTCTCAGTTTTGAAACGCGGGATATAATATTATACATTTCATTTGAAAACGAGATGAAATTGAAAATGGAGTACTCATCTTGACTGCGGTAGAACTCGACCGTTCGAGCACCGTGTTCTCATATTGATGGGTTCAATTACACCACTGTCATATCGCTGTCCACTTAATTAAAACACAACTGTGTATTACACGCGGCAGGTGCGGTAATAACCGTGTCACAACACGCACACGCCCTTGCCCGCGTATATAGTATACCCTGTATATTGGTACCAAAAATCTATGAAAATGAGTAGTACATATTGTAGCTATTTTTAGGACATTATTTTAATCCTATAATATCCTTTATTTACCCGTGCATTCGTCAGTGCGCCTGTCCAGCACAGGTATGTAGGGGCAAAATAAAAAGCATAGATGATGTATCATGAACAAACATGGGCGTTTGCTGCCCTAAATTTGTAATAATCGGGGGCGTCGCTATTTTGAAAGGGGTGCCGAACCAAATTGGCTGATATTTTCGCCCAAGTTATCATGACAACTACATGTATATGTCTCTGTATAACAGGGAGTATGCTATATGCATATAATAAAAAAGAAAGAAAGAAAGAAAACAGACAAACAATCATCATCAACAACAACCACAACAAAAATACAATTCGCATTGTACACGAAGCGTCATTTCAGTTGCGTTATTACATGCTTATCGAGTCTGTGGAGGATATTAATAACACAAGTAATTCGTACCGATATTTGCACTGACCATTTTGCATTCACTTTTTGTACGTTATCACTCTCAAGTGTAACGTCAAAGACCGCGTCAATCACTGACGCAGTCCTACATCAGGCAATTGACGCCTAGTGTGCAACGTGCACGTCATTACTGCCAGAAGTGTCTATACTATTTTGACTACCACTGACATTACTTTCGGCTTAAGTGGCACGTGATACCCTCGCATGATCATTATACCACGAGACAACCTGTTATAATCCTTCGCCCCCTCTCCCTCCCATCCTCCAGACCGGCTTCATCCCACCATAGCTATTAGGTTATTAAGTCAAAGGTTCATACCATTGATTGCAAGTCTGTTCAACCGCAACATGTGGGTTAGCAGTTCATGCACGACCAATCAAGGATATTCATTATGTCTGTCAGCTATTAAAGAGATTGTTAGTTCTGGTAAAGACGAAAAATATTTTGTTAGCTTTATCATTCTTTAATGTCCGTTTAGAGACCATATTAGAATGTACTCTGAAGATTTGCTATTCAATGTCCTCATAACCGACCTTTCTTGACCTACATCGTTTTACTATGCGTGTACCAATTTCAATAATGTATGCTCTTTAACCAGTTAAATTGAGTGTTGCCATGGTAACATATATATAGTCTCAGAGGAATATAATTTGGTCACCTCCGTGCAATTTCATTAGCGTCTTCGTGATTTAACTGGGTCAAATTCTTCATCAGTCTTCATGAGGGCCTTCAACCCTTCAGTGTTATTTTCGCAACCAAGGTATCAATAACCATAGGGCCTATAACGAAGAAAGTAATATAAAATCAATGACAAATCAATCGTGGATAACATGTTCATTTAGAATAAGTGAAAATGTAGTGATACATGCAATGCATGAAGTTGGTAGTGAGTGATACACTCCTAACGATTGATACTACAATTATATTGATTCTATAATATTAATAACAACAAAGATCATGCTCCAGTTTGGCATATCCAGAAAATTATTACTAGGGAGTGACACTCCTTTACTTTGACTGTTGAAGGCAGATCGGCGCAAGTAGGGGTGATTATAGACTATTGAAATATCCAAGCAACTTTCTACACGATGAGGTACACTGCTACTCTTACAAGTATTTGTTTTTATTTTCTGCTCCTGGGCCTTCAAGGGGGCGTAAGTGGTGTCCGCCCGATGCTTGATATGGCCAATCATGGATACGCCACTAGCTAAGGCGTATATGATCATCTTATACACTTAAATAGATCAGTATGATATCAACAAGCATAGGACTTTGTGGGTCGATGAACGGGTAGTGTGAATCTTCAGCAATCTAATGAAATAAAGTTGTAATTTTGAAAGTTGGTTTTTGGATAAAGTAATTCACGGACCTTTAATGCCGGGTAAAAGAGTCTTCGTTTAAAATGTTATATAATTTAAATTTGTCTTCTAAGCCAACCCACAATAAAATTGTCCCTTTATCTTCCAGTGAATTTTGGGATATCAATTTCACCTCTTTGGTATAGTCCTAAATCTTCACAGAAAGCCAAGTGACGCCGCGCTTTGGATATCAGCGGTTAACTCAAGACTTTCGTCATTTTCAGTGAAAGTGAAGCGCTAATGTCTAAATCATTTTTGTCGGTCATGGCGTCTTTATTTTAATGAGCCTCTTCGTAACTTAGTGTCAATGGCATGTCGAGGCTAATTAATCATATTAACTCCAGGTATGGAGGTAAAAGGAATAATCATTGTCAGGGTCCTAGAGTAATGGTCTAGATCTAGATCTGAAAAATCATGCACCAGCTTGAAGATTGAAAACCTCTTTTGCTGCATTACTAATCTTTTTCAAACATTTCATTGATTTGACTAAACCAATCACATCATTCAAATACGCCATGTATACAGGCCACATCGTCCTGCACATGAGTTGAGTAGCCGCATAACCTCCAATATTTGTGTATGAATATGCACAAAATATATGAAAGAGTGATTTACTATAGTACTCTAAAGAGATTTGTGAGAGGGTGAAAGAGGGAGAAGGAGAGAGAGAGAGAGGGAGCAATAGTGAAGATTTGAGGGAGGGGTGCAAGAGAGAGAGAGAGAGAGGGGCGAGAGAGAGGAGGAGGAGAGAAATAAAGAAAAATGGAGAGAAAGAAAAATAAAGTTAGACTGACTTACGAATAGATATATTTACCGATAAAGAGAGGATCATACTAAATACATGGTGCAGTAAATTATGAGGACCAAACAAATTAAGGTATTAAGAGTGAGAAGAAAAAAAGCATTCAATGGGAAAAGATGAACGAGAATTTTGGATGAGATTATTGTTATTAACATTCTGGGGATTAGCGAATATCTCTTTGACTGGAGACTGAAACGCTACAAGGCTCAGAGTAGCTCCTGCTTCGACTGATAAACTATTCGCACCAATTAGACTTTAATACTCGGCTTGCTCAGCTGCTGTTCTAGAAAGGCAGACCTGTCATTATGTAGACTCGAGTCTTCTCTTCATCATGCAGAACCCCGTATGCCTTCCTCAAGCCTAAGACACCCCTCATAACAACGAACTTGAACTCTGTTAAACTCGTACAAGTTAGATTAAAGGATTTAGAATTAAGTCTGTCGAAATCTAAAATCTGTATCTCAATATTGAGATCGCTGTTATGGAGAAGAATTGAGGCTTAATATGCACAATCATTGTACAGAATTGAACTCCCGTGTCTTTTTATTGAACGTTTAGAGACTAGGGTTCAAGAATGAGATGAATCTATTTTGTCCGAGTAAAAGTTGCTGTATGATGATATTAAGTTTATTATTCACAAGTACACTATATACATTTTCCTAATCTATATACATCTAAATTAAAAAACTACTGTAGTTTTTTTTTAAAATCACAATTAGATAATATCTAATAGAAACGACAAGATTAGCCTATATACCGTGCAAATATGTTTACAAGCTAACAAGACTTAAAACTCAAAAGAAAAAGTGCACAACCAATTAGCAGGTAACATAAAAAGCAAAACAATAATTTATGTTTTTTCATATTTTTTATCTTTAACAAGCGATATTGCTTTGTATACAATTAACTATTTGGTACATTTCGTTCTCTCTGCATTTAGCTACAAAATATCTTGAAACTAACCACATCCAAAACTAGGGAAATTCAAAATAATCTAATTATAAAGGATTTCTAAAATGGAACATGATCTCGGTAGTTTCGAGATGAATGCTCTTCCCGTATTCAAAGCAATAGTGGTTATGTTGTGAAATTCACACACATACACACGCACACACGCATACATACATACACACAATCTTATATAACCGTTTAAGTTAACTACACACTTTTCTAAATTATGAATTCAAAAAAATGGTCAAACATGAAGGTAGCTCTTTACTTTCCGAACCAACATGACCATAGGAAATGTAATGTTCAATTTGGTGATATGAAAAGCTTTAAACCAAAAGTTGGGCAAATATTCTTGGCTAAGGAGAAACATTTTGGTTTGCTAAATTAAGTTGGTATTTAGACGTATCAAAGGTTTATCTATAAATAGTTTTGTTTAAATAGCGCACATTTTGGTTCGCTTAATAACGAGGATACTTATAAGTACTTAAGCTTCATCTATAAATACTATTTTTAAAGAGTATGATTTTGGTTTATAAAATTTTATCTTTAAGATATGCCACTAACTTATGACAAAGAATATAGATGTATCAAACAAAATCCCATTGCTTTTATTCACATCCCCAAAAATGTATATTTAATCATTCATGAAGGCCACTGATGTCATGATAACAATCAACACTAACAATTTGGTATCGCCCTCACCTCCAAGTCAATTAGAATTAATTATCAATTACAACTTTGCCAACATAATGTCCAAGTTGCCAAGATTTGCATCTATTTTAGTCAGCATAAAAGGAGAATTTTTGGCAAGAGGTAGGAGTGCAAATTAATATCCCGTGATAAATCTGTGATAAATATCAAGTTGATTTATGAAAAGATAATTCAGATTGAACAAGACTGTAGTGATAAACACTTGTAGAAAATTAAATGAAGGACTAAAAAGGAAATACTTAACAAAGGAATAAAGTATGACTGCATTGTTTTCACAAAATGAGGATATTGTTATTTTATATTATAGACCAACAATCACGCTTATTACTAGAGAGAGCTGAAGGAAAGCACTAAAATGAAATGTTGCATTCTGTGCTACATCTTAGAATATGTGATCTCGATGAGATATAAACAAAATACAGGTATATGAACACAGGCATGGTAAAAATTCGCAATTCTATGGTCATGATTATGTCATTTATTAGAGAAACTTTTAAGTATTGTGTAGATTTAGAAATTGACTCTATTTGTCCCCAATTGTAGTATTTATTTGAAGAAAAAACATTGGTTGGACAGGCAGTATACAATGATCCGAACGTGGGAAAGGCATACATGTATGTTCGACATAAAAATATGTATACGTCTATTTTCGTGTATTATAAGTGTATAAGCCTTATCTCTCGAAATGACGACATTTGTGATCCGTACCAAATATTAAAATATCCTAGGGATTGTGTGTTTTGTTTTAAAAAAGCCCTTGATAATATTCCGATAATTGTAAATTTGATAATAAAAGTTACATTTCATCAATAAAATTAATACCCCTTTAAGATTCGATTTTAATAGAGACATCGAACTCTTATAATAGACGTATACCCTGTTGCGAGATCAGTTTTTTACATTTATTTTGTATCATTATCTTTTTCATCATTGTTGTGATTGCCAAATCATGGCCAATAATAACTGGCCTCATTTATCTAGTCATCTTTTAGATTACGGTCTGCAGAATGCTTCATGGGTTGCAATCTTTCGTACAATTGAAACTGATTGCTCTCGAGAATTGCCCCCAATCGGCGGGGGCGATTCAATAAAGATGTTGCCAAATATTCTATTCATGTGCCTCTTGATGTACTTTCTACAATCTTGATTGCGAGCCCAACTTTTGATGAGTGAGATAATAGTTTATCAACAGTGCAAATATAAATAGATGTTGGTCTGTTGACCTGGTTGTGTCACTCATAATTCGTGTCCGGCTGGGATTAACATCATTACTAAACACGGTCGCATATGTTTAGACAATGCCTCTCCGATTATGAAAGATTACTCAGGTAATAATGTGGTCATCTTTACCCAGGGTAGC
The DNA here is from genome assembly GCA_035222895.1 of Strongylocentrotus droebachiensis. Lineage (NCBI taxonomy): Eukaryota > Metazoa > Echinodermata > Echinoidea > Camarodonta > Strongylocentrotidae > Strongylocentrotus > Strongylocentrotus droebachiensis. Next base: position 97,624 of record JAVYIG010000314.1, on the reverse strand, counting down.
CTCATCAGTATTAATACTGTTTTTCCTGAGGACCTTCGAATTATCATCACCTCCAGTACTGCCAGGTAGCAAATTGATATATCTGCATTGATATAATTGGTAAAACACCTTGGCCAAGGATGTACAAACAATCAACGAGCAAAGACCGAACCCAGATCCTCTCTAAAGGGGCAACAGCCTTCACCATTATACCACATTGGTATTTGTATATAGAGTTTTTTTAATTGTTGTATATTTTTTTATTTATTATGGAACTTCATTCACGGCCAACGGGAATTCATATCATATCTAGTGGGGTGACACTTTACAGAATTCGGCAGATTATGTTCGGGTATATGCCTGATCTGGTAGAAATGAAATAACGGAACACAAGTATAGAATAATTTATCAGTTAAACATCGTAAAAGAGAAAGATATGTAGAATAGGAAAAGTAAGATAAAATATTTCAGTTTGCTATTAATTACATCCAATTTATGCTTCTAATTCCGTCGTTTTTAGCCGTAGAAATAAGAGCTTCGCCTTTATCATCTTTTAGTTTTACCTGATCGACAGTAGGCTTAAGCGTGTCTTTAAACATCATATTTGGCAAATGATCATGTTAACATTTTCCACGCCTATGATACGCTGTCCTTGAAAGGGGCTGTCCATTTCCCATGATGAATTAATCTAAGTTCTGAATTGATAAACAAGCGACATGACACATAGTGCCCTGGGGTTTTTAAAGTGTTGTTTCTGTGACGATTCGTCATTTTTCCGAGTTTACTTAATGAGTAAAACTCGATTATTACGTCGATTTTTGTTTTCGTTCTATCAGATCTTGTTCATGTAATAAGATTTTCACATAAATTATGTATCTAATCGATTAGAAAATAGTTGATAACAAGTTTTACCAGGAGATGAATCTAAAAAAACTATAACAAAAAAGGCAATATAATTTGATTAACAATAAAAGCAACAGTACAATTAAAACTTATAATTAGTTTGTCACTTTAAGTTACAAAATTTCACTCGTAATTGCATGTTCTTATACATACTAGCTTAAAATATGATCACATGGAGCATGCATGGAGGAAGGTATACGTTTAAAATACGCATTACCACCCCCTCCTCCCTCCCCATAAAAGAAAGATAAACTACAGTCGAGTAACAATTTCTAACTATTCATTATACATTCTTCAGTTTAGGAGCATTTCATTAATTTTCTGCATGTGCCTCGTATACCGCCATTCTGCTTTGGTGTACATTATAGCATGATCAATTTTGTGGTTGTTTGTGTGATTTGCTGCTTGAATTCGGAAGAATGGGAAGCCCGCCTGTAGCTCGCTTGACCGAAAACAGGGCTCCAATTTCTGATTGGCGGAAACTGATCAAAATCATAGTCAAGGCCATAATTTTAAGACAGTGTGCTCCATAAAAAGTAGAGCAAGAGAAGCAGGGGATAGACAGAAAAGCTTTAAAACTATACGGAAATGGCGGCACTTATGGGAAGGGGCACCCCCTCCCCTCGTCTTACAGTCTGCTCCTCTATTATTTATATTTTGCTACTTCTTTTCTCCATCCATATATTTCCAAAGCTCGCCCCTTGAAACCTAATGGCGTCATATATCGTTCAATAAACATAAAGTGGCCTTAGTTATTCAGCTTAACATTTCAAAACCTATTCCAGTATTTTGAAATTGAGCAGAATCAATTTGTGGGTCTTTATTGTTTGCCATCAAAGTTAACTATTGTGCTTTAGTGATGAACCCACTTCATTTCATTGAGATATTTATGAACTTTTATCGTTTATAATTATGTTGATTGTTTTACAGAGAGTGGAAATAAACGAAAATAAATGAAACTGTAAAGTTTTTGTTATTTTATATCGTAGCTTTCATCACTAGCCAAAAAGTCTTCAGTATATTTCAGTATACTGTCAATGCGGCAGAACAAAAGGATGTGTTGTACCACATTTTAAGAGTAAAATGTAAGCTCCTTCATGCTTGTAATAGTCCTGTAGAAGTTTTTCACACCCGGAAAATTTGTTAAGTACAAGGTTTTTTTGTTGATATGTGTTCTAGACGGGTATTTAAGTAAACATAAATACTTTAAAAATGATGCAATGCAACATTCAAAATCACTTTTGAAAGATTAATCATTAATTCATGAGAAGATATTCCATGTAGATGTAGTATAATTAGCCTAATTAGCATTTATGTGCAACGTATAATAATGTTGCTAATCTTAATCCAGGAAGCCTGAAAACATGGATAATACGACTTTTCCAGGAATTCTGCCACAAGCTTGACTGCTTGAGCAACGTCGGGCTTGTACTCTCAATGGTTCTGGCTTTGGTAAACATAGACAGATCATAGTTCGCACTGTTGTATTTAACATCCCTGGCCTATGTACGTACCTGTCTCAACACATCATCAATTCCATCACTATCATCTGCTTTAACCTTCTTCAGTATATTTCCGACAGTCTCTCTTAATCCAATGACTGAAGCCCAACCATCAATGCGTATGATGACCCCGTCATTTCCTAGACATTTCATGAGGTTCGACAACATTGCCTTGCAACCAAGATAACCACCACATTGGACATACAATTTGTGAAGCTGAATAGAGTCCCAAATAATTGATATTCTACATATATGCTAATTAGGCTTATTAATACAATAATTACATATTAAGCCGATTGCATTACTTAAACATTAAAAAACTGGTGTGACAACTGAAACCCTCGTCATGGAAAACCCTGGAAAAGTCATATTATCCATGTTTTCAGTCTTCCTGGATTAAGATTAGCAACATTATGGCACGTACAGTGTATATGCCAATTAGGCTAATTATACGACATCTACATGGTATATCTTCTAATGAATTAATGTGTAGTCTTTCAAAAGTGATTTACAATGTTGCATTGCACCATATTTAGACTTTATAGATGAACAATGACAATAAAGTCTATATGCTAATTAGCTCATCATGCTATTTAAGACAATGGCATTACTCAAAAATAAATACTGGTGTCATAAATGAATTCCTCGTCATGGAAAATCCTTGAAAAGTCACATTATCTATGTTTTCAGGCTTTCTGGATTAAGAAAGCAACATTATTACATACTGAACATATATTCTAATTAGATGATTATGCTAATTGGGCTAATTATACTACATAATTATACATGAAATATATTTTCTCATGAATTAATGATTAATCTTTCAAAAGTGATTTACAATGTTGCATTGCACCATTTTTAGGCTCTATAGATAAACAATGACAATGAAGTCCATATATATTGTACATATTATGCTAATTATGCTATTTAAGACAATTGTATTACTTAAAAATAAAAAATTTGTGTCATAAATGAATTCCTTGTCATATAAAACCCTTGAAAAGTCGTATTACCCATGTTTTCAGGCTTCCTGGATTGAGATTAGCAATATTATTACATATTGCACATATGCTAATTAGATGATTATGCTAATATGATTATGCTATTAAAAAAGTTGCTCAAGGTTGCCAAGCTGGCAACCAAGCTGAATTTACTTCAATACCCATCTAGAACACAAATCAACAAAAAAAACTTGTACTTATCAACTTTTCCAGGTCATGTACAAGGTATATGGTACCGTCTACTGGACTATAAGCGCATTGACCCTTAAGTGTGAAGACCTTTCTTACAAAGAGCATATCGAAAGGTCGTTTCATGTATCAAGTTGTAGTTTGTGTGATCTGGAGCTAGATAAGACAATGTAAGAATTAAAGCCTCTGGTGAAAGAAAGGAAGTCTGTCATCAGCAAGGAGCGAGAATGTCCTCTTGTCATTTCTTGTTTGTGAAAACTTACGACTTCCCAGGGTATCCGATAATTACCTGTGGAAAACACGTGCATATGAGTAGGAGTAAGGTTATTATAAGCCCCCCCCCCCCCCCTCCTGCTTCACCGGCTGGTTTCCGATCTTTCCCGAGCTCTAACACGCTCAATGCTTAGTTTAGATTTCATTGGAAAGTTCAAAGATTCGCTATTTCAGGCATCCTTGCTTTCTTGCAATGAAAGGAATTGAATGTCGTTAACTTAAATCCTTAATGAATAACGTGTAAAGCGTCTTCTCAGGAAGTAATCATTCAAAATGGATGACCAAGAAAAGGATTACGATTATTTCTGTAATTGTGAGGCATCATACAACATTATGGATATCGCATATAATATGTCTACTATTATGTTACAAGGGTATAACGGATTGTTTTATATTTCTTTTATTCCCTTACGCAGGTTTTCCAGCCAACATTGCCGGAACCTGCACGCCAGAACAGACATGCAATGGCCAATGTCCCTGGACAGAGAGAAGCCAAGGTCGTCCTCCTCTCTGCTTCTGTGACCAGGATTGTCAATTCTTCAACGACTGCTGCAAAGATCACAGCCAATGCAGTCGCTACAGGACATTCGCCAGTGGCACACAACCACAACCTTCACCAATAACAAACACCTCCGCAATTTACAGTTGTGTCAGCTTACAGAACTTTGTGGATAAGAAGGAGTGGCAGATCATCAGCGCTGGAAGACCGGTCGAGAAGATGCGACTTGGATATTACATCATCGCAACGTGTCCTACACAGATGTCATCGGACGTTGATCGGAACTACCGCAAGATGTGCGAAAATGAGAACCGAGATACAATATTGAACACCCCTGTGTATGACCACCAGGGACTGACTTATAAGAACATGTTTTGCGCGCTCTGCAATGGTTTGAGTATTCAGAATATTAAATCTTGGAACGTGGAGTTCTCTAATTGCAATTCATCATTCAACAGTACTGGCCTATGGACGGTAAATTATAATGGGGGCCCTTCGGGCGGTTTTTCAGAATGGGTGACACTTGCAACAAAACACTGCATCGTTAGCACGACTGAGCCAGTCGAAGCAAGACCCCTCCGTAGGTGCTTCCCAAATTTAGTTTCAGATTGTCCGAGTAACTTCTATGATCAGCGAATCCGAACGCTTTGCCAGAGGTATCAGTCCGTCATAGCAGCAAATGGCATCTACTACAGAAACAAGTACTGCGCCCAGTGTAACCTTGGTGTCGAGGTACGGTGCAACATTGTGAGGTACGATCCATCTCGCATCAGGTTCTACTCCCTGAGGATTGTGGCTGATTTCTCGAAAGGGGACTATTACGTCATTAATCATGAAGGTGAAAGGTCACTGGGATTTCCACCTTGTCCGAACCAAGATCAGATCTTTGACATCTTTCTCGAGAAATGCCGTGTAGTGAACTGTGCTAAAGGATACCTCACGCCCTTTGGTGACTGCATCAAGATTCCTTCGACGATCCCGACTTCTTGCGGACCATTCAAGAACAGGAAGAGCGTCCGTATCGACACACAGCTTTCTAATAAGTTTGACTTCAACTCCAATGAGTGTTCCGATATGATAGACTGGTGGCTAACATGTGTTGCAGAGGTCCGGAGGGTACGCTTGTCTTTCAATTCAAATGATCTTGTTGGGGAATGCTCCGTTGATAACATATACAGAGTAGCGAATATATCAATCACCGCAAGGAATAATAGCGACCCAAGGGTGTCGGCTTCGCTGATGAATCTCATTGAAACATTCAATTCACAGCTAGAATTGCAGTCAATGCCATGTCACACTCTTAACATAGATTTCCAGCAGGGGTGTTTGTCTCTTCATCGGGACCTCATTGGTGAGGGGAAGTGCCGAGACGTGACTATGAACTCTTCCCGATCAGTCCAATTCAATGTTACTGGAGACCAGACGCAGATGGCGACGAATCTCAACGTTAACTATCAGGGGAAGATTCTTCAGAACTTGATATATGTGACGAGTTTCACAGAAGTAGGCACCCAGGTGCATACGAGGCAGAGAGTTATGGCATGTAACCGTTTGGCATTAGATCATGTGCCTTGCCCCGTAGACTCGGCTCCTTATAGTGACTTTATTGTAGTGTCTATGAAGAATGGGAAGGAACGACTAAAATACCTGCCAACGGAAAAGGTCATCAAGGCTAATCAATATGAGATTACAGCCAATGGAACGGTCTTGGTGTGCCATGGTGTCCTCGGGAACATCTCAGCATCCATTGCCGAGGACAGGAAACCTATCTTCAGTTTCTCCTCGGCAGAGATCCTGGTGAGCTGCTTTGGGTTAGGACTATCTCTCATTAGCATGCTCATTACCTTCACCACCTATTTGGTCTTTCCTTCTATGAGAAACCTTCCCGGCAAGACCGTCATGTCGCTAATCGTCGCTCTCTTCGTAGGTCAAGGACTGTTCCTGTTTGGGGTCGGAGAGACACGGAACGACACCATCTGCACTGTCATAGCCATCGTCCTGCACTACGCCTGGCTCAGTGCCTTCACTTGGACAAACGTCCTCGCCTTCCACCTGTCTCAGAGCCTAGGTACCAAAGCTGGCTCCATGCGGAAGCGTTTCGCGATGGGCTCCCAAATCTCTAAAACATTCCTTTTGTACTGCGCCTATGGCTGGGGCGCCCCTCTTATCGTCGTTCTAATCAGTATCGCTGTTGATTTCTGGAGCGATGCGAATTTCCACTATGGGACCAAAGCGAGTTGTTGGATTACTGGAGGTCTTGCAAACCTCCTGGCCTTCGGTGCACCCGTTGGTTTGACGTTGCTGGTCAACGTTGCTATGTTCACCAACATTGTAATTGGGTTCCTGTCAAGAAGAACACCGTCTAGCGGCCTGGATGACGAAAGACGGAGGAGAAGAAAAAGCAGGAGAGACACCATGGTTTCGTTTAAGGTTTGTGATTAATCTGGTTTTTTATTCTTGTAGCTATCTCCTCGTATCTCACGTTGTCTTTGTATTTTCACGTCACCCGAGTGATAGAGAGATCAGATGGCCCCCTGTTTCACTTATCACACTTTCTATCGGAAATATTCTTAAATTGGTAAACTAGTCTTGGAATTACCTAAAAGGAGTCAGTAAACATCACAAAAAGCAGACAAAAGTGAAAAAGATGAAAAGATGGGTGGGGTGGGGGAGGATAGACGAAGAATCAGAAGTTAGGTGGGGTGGTAGGCAGGGTCGCAAAACCTAATGTCAAATATTCATGATGAAACGCTTGGCTCATCTTAAGTGCCTCTTTAGTCCTTGACCAACAACATAATTGTTATTTAACTGTTTGTTTATTTTGTTTAGTTTTTTTTCTTCTTCTTTGTTCTTTAAATTGTTGTTTGTGTTTTGTTTAATGATCAATCATGAGTTTTAATCATTTCTTTTTTTGTGACAAACCTTCCAATTGACAATATTACTATACTTTGCTTCCAAAGATCGCCTTATTAATGGGTTTCACCTGGCTTTTCGCCTACATCGCCGCCTGGGCAGCTATCACAGTTCTCTGGTATGTCTTCATCTTATTAAACAGTCTTCAAGGAGTCTACATCCTAACAGCATTCACCTGCAATAGAGGCACTTGTAAACTCTGGAGCACAAAAGTGAACAGGTATTGTGAAAGAAGTATAGTCGAATATAAAAGAAGCTCATCTTAAGCCTCGTCAACATAAGACAGACATATTTAATAAAATAATAATCGCACAAGTATAAGAAAAATAGTAATTTAAACTGCCCTTGATCAAAAGAGGGAATATGAATTATATTTTATATATATATCAAGAATCAATGGTGGCTGCTTTAGTGTAGTTGGCAGACTTTAGTGGTGGTGCTATTCCTACATCAAATAGGATCATTAGTTTCCAGCATTACGTTGTCTTTCAGAAATAAATACACAGCAACAGTGTAAAACTTATAAATTGATTTAAGCCTAAACTCTATCTTTCTTTCTTTATTCCTCTCTCCAACTGTGTGTGCATGTTTTATGTGTTTTTCTCTCCTTACTCGTTGTCCTTGCTTAAACTCAGATGAATAACTTGTCAGTGTACTCCAAAACTTATGGCAGCCATCTGTTTTGTATTTTCTCTCCCTCTTGTCATCTCCATCTCCTTCTCTATATCTATCCCCCTCCCTCCCCATCCATCATCCTATGTAGAATCCGAGAGAGATGTTCCAAGATGGTCACACGTACTACCCACAACTCGAGTGGTCATCACCGGTGCATACGAGACGAAGGGAGTCGAGATGAGCTGAGCGGTGACATCTGCCATGCGGAAGAAGCAATGGAAGAGTGCAAAGGTCATGAAGATGCAGATCATAACGCGGACATTGATGCAGTTCCTGAATTATCGATCACACCAGTATGAAACTCGACAGGCCTGATCTGCCTTTCTAATTCAAAGATCGAGTGGCGTTGCAGAATTATGGCGAATAACCACCAATATTACTGTTGCCCAAACCCAGGTACGATCAACTCGCTGGTCAGGTCACAGCAGTATAGTGAGGACAAAGTTTTGTGAGATGTCATCTGCTGCGAGAGGCTCCACTCCGCCATTAGGGGCCGACGCCCGTACAATTTCTTTGGCATATTAATGTCAAGTATATTAACATTAACCTTGAGATAGACATCCCCAAGTTAAAGGTGAAAAAAAAGCTAGTGGCGCTGGAAGTGAACTCAATCTCGGCTGCAGTCGTCACATGATGATGATGGTGATGATGACGAGAATGATGATGAAGATGATACGCGAACTAGTTTATGTCCATGAGTCCATGACGACGGGGTATAGAAAGAACAGGATTGCATTATTCTGGAGACTAACTTTACATAGCGGTGTCATCAAAATTTGCAGCTTAAGAAGGACGACAGTTCTGCTATCTGAAAGACAAAAAGCAATACCACTCTTTGGTAAAAATATAAAGAACTTGTATCAAAAGAGCTGATAACGACAGTTAAGAGTGAGACCTTGAGTAATTCTAAAGGATATACAGTTATAAAATAATGATGTAGATCATTCTGTAGATCTTGTTGTGTTCCAGAGGGGCTTATGAAGACTTGATCGAGTTGTCAACATCAAGTACAAGAAGAGAATGAAATAAGCTCTTCAGATATTGATACACGGGGATGAAATCGAAACTGAATTTAAAATTAAGATGAAGGAATTATATTATAATGAGATGATGACATGAGAAAATAACGGACGCCTTTTATTATAGCGTCCATGAAAAATGGAGAGAGCGTCGTAGTTTTGCCTTGTACTAGACTCAAATTATCGTCGTGTGAATTGTATTCCTGTGTTGAAAGTTAACGGTATAAGTAGTTCGATATCGAATCCATTCAAATGTATGACGACTTAAAAACTGTTATTTCGATCAGCCTAATTTCCTTTGAAAACAGTATTTGAATAGTTGAAAGCTATTGGAAACTTAATTGCTTGTAATATTACGTGGGAAAGGAACCTGGAGGGGCGTACAACGACTCAAAACTGTGCCGGATACCACAAAAGTCAGTTTCTGCTTTCACCCAAGCTAAATAACTGTACGGTGTGACATGATCTCATGACTTTCCATAAAGATTGAAATAAAAACAAACAAAAAAATATGAAATGTGACGTAAAATTGTTTTGGGTGTCCGACATAATTGGACGTAATTTGGTTAGGTTTAGATTACAGAATACTTTGATGTTTGAAGTTTTTTTGTTCCACAAGATTTTCAGACTCTACAAATTGCTTCAAGAGGTTAAGCAAAGGGTGTTGGTGTTCTCAGATTTTGTTAATAATATGTTTGAATGGGGATGGTCACACCAGCCCTTCAATCCACTTTCTGTTCTCAATATTTCTTCTGGCATGGCCCCCGATAAAATGCCATAATTCCCTCCAATGATGATAGTGCTGCTAAGAATACCCTTTATATATTTTATGACGATATAATCACCTTTAATCAATCTGACTACAAAAGTGTGCTCGTGCAACTAAGCAGCTGAAATTCTTTACTGATAATTATATTTCAGATACATGTATATGACACAAATTTCACATGTTATAATTATGTTAGAATAGGCTAACCAAATAACCTTGAAAAAGGGTTTTTAAAGCAGCCCAAACCGAAGTCATGACATGTTATCATTCAAAAACGTTTGGAAACATTAAGTTTTTATACCGCTAGCTCTCAATAATACATATCGAGCAGTAATTCGTCAACATTTGAATTAACTTTATACCGCTAGCTCTCAATAATACATATCGAGCAGTAATTCGTCAACATTTGAATTAACTTTATGGATATAAATTTATTCTATTGAAATTGTGGAATTATTCTAAGCATTAAAATTATCACGAATAGATAAACTGTATGTGGATGTTGTGTAAACACCTTTTCTAGTATTATAGTCTAGTGTTGTAGAGCCTTGATGATCGGCCTTGGCGAAATTTCGCCATCCCTTGCATGGCCCTGGTCTTGGATGCTTTAGCCTTGGCCTTGAGGGTTCAAGCCTTGGTCTTAGCATTGATCTTGATCTTGTTGAGGGTTTAGGCATTGACTACGACACTGTTATAGTCGCGGTCTTATAGATTACTAGTTAGAAAACTGTTTCGTTTTTTATTTGCCTTTAATAAAGGTACTGCCTACCTTTGCTTATAATGTTATGAAAGGGCAGATGAAGCTGAATATAATAATTATGAACGTCATTCAAATAAATTCACCTGTATATGTGGTTGTAAATATTGATTTATAGGATTATTATGTAAATATTAAAAATATAATAAAGAGAAAGATATTTCGCGATGATTTAAATTGTATTCGCTTATCTGAATGTCTAAGTGTGATTTATGAAGCTACTCATACCAAAGGAAAGGAATAAATCCCACCAACTAGAGAGAACCCTTTATGTTTTTATCTCATTTATCTTTGAGTGTCTTTGAGTTTGAGTGTTATTGTATTGATGGGTACACGTGCCTTCGTATTTTTTTTTTTTACCAACTAGATCTTTCGGACACCCCTTTTCCATGCCTCCCCTACACGCGCACCGCCTTGGCGACACAATCATGTCCCTCTCAAAATCGAATAGCAAAGTAGGATTGAAGGGAAGAGAGAGGGTGTGTGAGAGAGAGAAAGAGAGAGCGAGAGGGGAGGGCAAAGAGATAGAAAGAGTGAGGACAGGGAAAGATACAGAGAAGGGAGACAGGCAGGGAGACAGAGGTGGGGGGAGGGACAAAGAGAGAGAGAGGGAGGGAGTGAGAGAGAGAGAGAGAGAGAGAGATGGGAGGTGTACAATCAAAGAGAAGATTATCTTTTACCTTAAGTGAGCACCAATTTTTTTCTTCCCTAATCGCTCAGTGGTGGGGGGGGGGGGGGGGGGGGGGAGGGGGAGGGGGGGGAGGGGGAGGGGGGGGGGGGATGGTGAGCACTATTTTTTTCCTACTCAACACCCATCCCCCTTTTTTTGCCAGTCGGAGGCGGAAATGATTTCTTTTTTGTAGTGCTTTCTACCCCCCCCCCCCCCCCCGAAATATTGGTCGGCACTTTTTTCAAATTTCGGGGGACAAAATAAAAAAGAAATTGAGTGATCACTACCCCCCCCCCCCCCCCACTGAGCGAAATATTGGTCTTCGCGATTTACAAATTTCAGCCCCCACTCCCTCCTCTTGAGAAATCCTGGATCCACCACTGGGTCACCCCCCCCCCCTTAGAAGAAAGCTAGATCCTCCCCTGAGCCCGTCTTCTTTCATTATTTATTAAACATAAAAAAGGTATTTTTGGACAGGGGAGGTGGCCCCTGGCCCCCGCCCCCACTGGATCCGCCACTTGTCGGAGGGGCGGAGTATATAGGCCTACATATTGTTTAATTATTAACTTATCATTGTAGCGGAAAAGAATAACCTAGTGGTGGTGGAGGTGGTGGTGGTGGTGGTGGTGGTGGTGGTGGGGGTGATGATGATGACGATGATGAAGTTGGTAGTGATGCTCATGCTGCTGTTGCTGCTGATAAATAAATGAAGTTAATGCCAGTGATGATGATGATGATTATGATTGTGGTAACAAAAATGGTTGTTTATTTGTGTAGGCCTAGCTAGGACGCACATGAAATTGACGAGACTAAAAGATGTTGAAACTTGAAACTTTATACTTAATTTGTAAACATTTTTTGAATAAATAATTGAAACAGGGTGAGTCCATCCATTGAGGCTGTGCATGGGCACCAAGTGGGGGGGGGGGGCATTGGTCTTACTCGGTGTATAATTTCTTTTTTACTGTAAACAAGGCAACCACTTTAAAGAGGGCCGGGGCGTCCTTCGATTCGATCCTCTTTCCTATCTCCAATTTTCCCTCGAGCTCCTCATTTCTTTTCTATTTTTCTTTTTTCACCCATTCGATTGGGGAGGCAAAATATTTTGTTTTGATTATATTTAGATGTTTCTATAGGACAAACTCCACAACAGTTAAATACTTGAGTCAGTTAGGTGACATTTTGAAAAAAGTTTGATAAAAGTTTGCCCAGGGTTTGCCCAGGGTAATGTTCCTGCACTTACTGCGCATGATCTTTGTAGAAATTGGCTCGCCCTAGCTCGCCGTGTTTACGTTTTTGATAATTTCGCGCGGAAACCATCGAACACACGTGTTCGTATTAGAACTGCACTTGCGCTAATAACGTACGCAGTGTGTATACATTATCAGCTGTGTATATATCGACGTACCGTACCCTACTGTGTAGTATAGTGAGCGGTGTTTTCGAATCGAAATGGCGACTTTATTTTCATACTTTTCCAAGCTACCCGGCAAAAAGACCGAGAAAACATCGCCAAAAGCAGGTGACAAGGCAGAGACAGATAAATCGGTTTCACCGAAAGAAAATGCCAAAGAAAAATTGTCGACAAGTCCACCATCGAAGTCAAAATCTGAGATTACAAGTGAGTAAAGTTACGTTTTGTTGGGAAGCAAGTCACTCACTGACTGAGTCATGTTGACGGTGCAGTGACACCTTCAGGTGCAGGCTTCAGTGCATGACACCTGCACTAGATCACTCGAGGCAGAAGCAGATATTGTAGCCTTTCAACAAATAAGTGAAGCCGAAATCATGTTGAGTTGAAATTGAAGCTAATCCACAGGCACAGGTCCAGGAAATGTTATTTCAAATATTAGTGCCAACAACACAATGACAATGCAAAAAAGGTCATTAAAAACACAGAAAAGGGACAAAAATGAAAGAAGATGGAAAGAACATTAGACCTATTTGAACTTTGAAGAAAGGAAGACGATGTTGAAATATATTTTTTGAAATTCATGAATGTAGCTAGGCTTGAGGAAATTTTACATCAATTTATAATAAAAAAAAAGGCCTAGATCTAATTCGCCTTGATATTTGACAAACAAATGGTTACAATTACTTACAGACAAAAGCTCATTTTTCCATCATTTGTTAGTGATGCCTTGCCATGCAGGGCCTAATTGGGGGGGGGGGGGGCTATATAAGTATAATGCATACAGTTATACAGACCCTCAAAATATGAATTTATGATTGAAAAAAAGATGGGTAGATCTAGTAAATAGTGGTGTGAAACCCACCATGATGGAGAATTTCAAGGGTTAAGAACTTTCTTTTAATTTTTTTTATTGTGTTGTTTCATCCCCCCCCCCCCCCCCCCCCCCCCCCTCACTACAGATGGCCATCAGACATTCACCACAGGGGATCTGGTCTGGGCCAGACTGGAAGGCTACCCGTGGTGGCCCAGTCTTGTCTGCAACCACCCAACCCTAGGAAAATGCACCAAGAAGGAAGGCAGGAAAGGCCTCGTTCATGTCCAGTTCTTCGATGACCCACCAAGTCGCGCTTGGATCAGTGATAAGTAAGCACCAAACCATTTACTACCTTATCTTCACAGGAGTTATTTGCTGTTGAAAAATTGTTCTTTATTTAACCAGACTCTAGAAATCATTTTTTTGTTTTCCAGTGCTCTTATTGTGCTTTCCAGTTCTAGCTACCTTACTCACTGCTCATGTCCAATTTTGAAATTTTCCTGTTTTTGTGTAACATAGTGACGAGAAGGTACACTTATGGGGCATTGCAAAAAAGTTGCAATCAATTGCAAATCCCCCAAAATCAAGCGCAAGTCTTGCGATTGATTGCTAAATTAGTAAGAGAGAGAGAGGGAGAGGGGGGGGGGGGGGAATAAAAGCTAGATCTAGTTAACTTAATTTAAATGTTAAAGCTTTAATCTTAACAAAATCCTAGGAAATTTAGGAGACTAGTGGGGCGTTGCAAGAAAATTGAGTTGCAATCGATACATCTTGCAATCAATCGCAACTTCTATTTGTGGCTTATTTCACTAGAAGGCCCCATTATTAGTAATCGATGGTAAAATTGAAAACGCTGTGATCCCATTCTATTCTTATAGATTTATAGAGAGCTACAACGGGAGCCGAGCCAAGGAGTGCCAATTTGGATGCAAGTTCCACACCACCAAACCCGACGTCAGGAGGGGGATGGACCAGGCCGATGAGGCGCTGAAGAAGGACCGGAAAGAGAGGATGGAGCTCGTTGTATGTCAGGTACCATCGGAAGATGAGGAAGAGGAGGAGGAGGAGGAAGACGAGATGGAGGTTGAAGGTAAGGACTAATCTGAAGGTTTAACGAAAAGTGAATAAGTTGCATTTTAAGCCTAGTACACTCGCCAAGTGAGGTGAAAATGTAGTAAATGACTTAATCTGATATCAAGCCTCTTAAGCTTTTTAAGCCAGGTTTCCCATGGTCATGGAAAAGTCATGGGAAAATGTGTTTTTGTGGAAAGTCATGGAAATTGTGAGGGTGTCACGTGAGTGACTTTAAAAAAAAATTGTTTTAACTGCTATCTTATCAGAAACCACAACAGAACACTATTGTATAGAGGTCTAATGAAGTTTTAATCTTCAGCCTTCAAATCGTGGCATTCAAGATGAACAGAACATAAACAATTTTCAATTACATAACTTTAATACTGGGTAGCTTCCATCTGGTGAGTCCGTCACAGCTCTGGGTAGCTTTGCCAGTCTCTAAACTTGGTAGACATCCTCGTCGACTTGGCAGCTCAGCTCTGTAATGTCTCTCTCGCTGAACTCCCCGCTTCTTGACCACGGATAACGTGTAGGCAAGCCGAAGTGAAATCTAGTTTGTGCATAACATCTGCACCCTACCACTAACTTGAAGGGTTCTGCTGATTTTTCCTAAGCAACCCCCCTTTTTCCCACTTTCCTTGCCCAAGTCCTTAACATCAAACCATACAAGGTATGCAAGATATTTCTGTTTTCATACCAAACGTTGACGGATTACAATTAACAAAAGGAAACATTCAATAGGCAGCTAGAAGCATGCAATAACAAAAACCAGATTGACTCTGTGTCATAAATGCAAATTTATGCAAAAATGCATCATAAGCTTGACTACTTCTAATTGACCTTTGAGTAGTACATTTCCTTCCAGTTCTTAAACAAAAGAATTACTTTCTCGTCTGGAAAAAATTCCTTTCATGACAGAGGGGAGTCCGTGGCCATCACAATCATGATATAATATGTATCACTGGATGGTATTCGTATCGGTATGCCAATTGGATGCCTAAGCCCATACCAAAATGTACTGGTTTATTATTGATGCACTCTCATGTCGTATTTTTTTCTTTGCATGCTTTTAATTAAAACAGAAGAAGCAAGTGAAGGCAGTGCTAGTGAGGAGGACATCACCAGTAGCAGACGAAAGCCAAGAGCAGCCGCCAAAAATGCCATGAGCACCCAACAGAAGAAACGAAGGAGAATCAGGGTTGCTTCGGACAGTGACAGCTCAGGTATACATTTTGATGACAAAAAGTTTAGTTGAGAGCAAGGATGTAATTGAATTTTGTCGGAGGACCTTAACAGAAAGCCTCATCAATATATGGTTTGTCGATTTCAGGCACAGTTTATGCTTAGATTTGTTTACTCAAGCCGCGATTATAAGCTGCCGCAAACCAAAAACTTCCACAGCATATAAATACAATCACATATAATACTGATTTTCAACAGAATACTGGAATGATTCTTATGAAATTTGGCAGCATTGTAATAAGGATGGGGGGGGGGGGGGAGGGAGGTGTGTAGCTTGATGAATTTATAAATGTTACGCTTCTGTGTTTTCCCAGGGACTTTGCAAAAAGTGATACATCATGTCGCATTAATTCCTGTGATTATTTGTCATTCATGACTTTGTCCACATGGTTTTTGTGTGAAGATTTCGAGGAAGTTTCATGCACAATCTTCTATTTGCTAAGTATGATCTGTCTAGATAACCAACCTGTCCAGGGGCGATTTGAGTACCCGGATGACTGATCAATTAGGCTTGAGTCGGTACGGTCGATCACACCGGGACCCGACCGTTGCCGTCGGGTCCCGGTTTCGTTTTTTGAGAACCGACGCTCCGAAAAAAATAATGAAATATGTAAGAAATTGCAGTTTTGCACACCACTAAAATCATTCCACCTTGAAACTTAAGTATTTAATTGTTACCAATCATATTCTAGCTCATCCTGAATCAATCCGAACTGCTGATATAAATATGGGTTGCAAATTAAAGCAGTTCGCCCCATGGGGTTGTTGTTGCCAGCTGCTAGCTAGCTACTGTACTGGCCGGGTCTCTCGGCAGGATTAATAAATCAGGTTAAAAGAAACATTAATGTTTGAATAATAAAACGGCTTTCTAAAAAGTACTTCTTTACAACATACCGATCGAATAATTTTTAAAAGACAAAATGGATATTATTTCTTTGATTTTGAACACCGCCTGCTTCTTTTAAAAGCTGAAAATTACTTGGTAATCACAAGAAGTTTCGATACGGATAGCTGTTGCAAGGCAAGTTCAGACTAGTCTCGGAAAAATGCGCAGTGCTCCTCGTAGTTAGCTGTAATCCGTGCCAGAACGAACCCAAACAAAGACGTGATCGTAACGAGAAAAAATCATTAAAAACTACGAGAGCACAATTGGAAAGACAACTACTCAAAATTATCGTAAGCAGATACATAACTTGGAGGAATAATACAATAGTTGTCCAAGAAAAGCCACAGAAATAGTGATATTTAAGGAGTTACTATAGGTACAATCATTATCGGAATGGGCCTGCTGATATGTCCGAATTACACGTTATTTGGTTTCTAGCCTCGTGTTCTAACACGAGGCTAGAAACCAAATAACGCCCTCTACGGTAAAAAGCAGTATAACAAAGGATTCGAGTATTTGCAGCAAGCCCCTTGCGATAAAAATGTACCCAGTTACTCCTCGATTATCACAATTTCTTTGGCATTTCTTGGGCGATTATTGAATTCTTTGTCCAAGTTATTTATCTGACTATCGTAATTTTGAGCAGTAGTTGTCTTTCCAATTGTGCTCTCGTAGTTTTTAATGATTTTTTTCTCGTTACGATCACGTCTTTGTTTGGGTTCGTTCTGGCACGCATTACAGCTAACAATTAGGAGCACTGCGCATTTTTCCGAGACTAGTCTGAACTTGCCTTGCAACAGCTATCCGTATCGAAACTTCTTGTGATTACCAAGTAATTTTCAGCTTTTAAAAGAAGCATGCGGTGTTCAAAATCAAAGAAAAAATATCTATTTTGTTTTTAAAAATTATTCGATCGGTATGTTGTAAAGGAGTACTTTTTAGAAAGCCGTTTTATTATTCAAACATAATGTTTTTTGACCCGATTTATTCAACCTGCATGAATCAAAATGGCGGCTCGATCGTTGTCTTTCTATTTTTGCTCCAGTTATTTTACTTTTAGAGGCACGATAATGGAACTAAACATCGCCAATCATGGATAAAAAATAATGTCAAATGGAAGAATATACCGATCTGTGCCGAGGTATGCATGTGTTGATTTATTTGACTGATAAAAAAGGTCACTTTTAAGGGACATACTGATGATATGCGCTTTTTATAGAGGCAAGTGACAAATCCTGCGAGCTGATTTCGGGACACCGGGTCCCGATCGGTGCAAGGCCGTCGGGACCCGGTTTATGAAAATCCCGACATGACTCAGGCCTATGATCAATATTGTTTTTGTATTGCTCAGGCATCCAGGAACTTCAACTATCGATATCATGGCGATATCACACAAAAACAAAGCTATATTTACTGAGATAAGTCAAATTTTGTTATTTCGCTAGTCAGACTAATATAGAAAATAATAATATTGTACAGCTTTTTTTTTGTGTGATATAAGAATATATTTCTCTCGCTTTAACAATATTAGACTCGACTTTGACTCCTCCAATGTTGTCATAGCTCGAGCGATATATTCTTGTATCACACTCAAAGCCATCCAATATTATATAAATACCTTTGAACTTTGACCTGTTCCAGGGGATGAGTTCAAGCCCGACAGTGATGATGAATCTGAAGGAGCTGCAAGCAGCGGATTGGATGAAGATGAAATATCTGCATCAGAGACAGAATCTGACCCAGAAACCCCAAAGGTTTGTCTTCTAATAATATTCATTTCCTTTTAAAGATATACTGAATTTCAACAGAATACTGAAATATTTCTTATGAAAATGTCAGCTGTGTAACAAGGATTCTAATAGGTCTTTATAGTTAGAAATTAACTGTGAAGTTAGATTTTCCTTTTTTGAAGGAATTTTTATTTGTACAAATCTGTATGCCAGTACCCTTTGTATTGAGCATTGATTTAAAGGGTCAAGTCTTTATAGCTGAACCCGGCTTCTATCTAGTTAACTGAATCCAACAAAAGGATTTATTTAGGTGGCCTATCAGGTTATGCTCACTTAGAGTCACACTCCACAAGAACATTGTTTGCACGAGTATTGAGGTACCCTTTGTGAAGAGGTTTTTCAAAGTTTGATACAAATAAGCTGTTTAATTTCTCTCGAAATCAAGTTCTTAAATTTTGGGGAAAAATAGAATGTTGCATAAGTATGATGTGAACTTTGGCACTATCAATGGTAGGCACATTCATGGGACACTAGAGGGCGCTTCGCGCTCGTACGAAAATCTGAATGGCCTTGCTGCGGTGGGTCGGCAATAATCAGCCCAAAACTTGGATATGGGAGAGTGGAAGGATATATCTTTTTTATAATGTTATCTGGTCTTACCCTTAACCATCCTATGTTTAATCTATGTAGAAATAACATGCGAGTACGATAAGAGAAACATCGGGCCCATTACTGATGCAACTTTTGAAATATTAGCCTAGAAATGACCACCAAACGGAAAAAAATGACATTTTTTCCCGACAAATCTTCATAAAATCTGAGTTATAAACAAGTCACATCTAGGTACACTAATACAAATACGATTTTCTGAAAATTAAGGTTTGATTTATTAAGTTTCTTTCAAGTATATTTCTGCGCATTGCAGCGCCAATATTCTACACTGCTTCAAAATCACCCTTGACATTTTTTTTTGCAACGGATTTGTTACGAGGTCCGCGAGTGTTCCCCGTTCCTTGCGTGTTGAAAGTTTGGTAATACATAGTTTCCATTGACTCGCGCACGAAAAAATGGTCGAAAACAAAATGTCAAATGAAGAAATAAACAACCTTTTGTATAGTTATAAGAGTTCTACTGAGGTTTCTTTGTCGATTTAATTTATTATATAGTCTCAATTAGAATTCAGAATTATCTCACTGAAAAGTTAAGAAACCGACGATGTTCTCGATCGCAGTTATTTTCATTTTGCCAGCAGCCGATCTAGCGTTGTTTGGGCAAAAAGCTAGGCCGCTGCCTACCCACCGCGAACCTTTCCGAGTCCCGCTAAAATGGTGCTCTGCGGAGCTCCGCGGTTGCGTTGGTATCGCTGCAAACTCTCAGCCGGCTAGCTCCCCACGACGGAACATTCGCGGTATGGCGAGAGTGTGTGTGCGAGGTATGATTTTGGATTCGAGAACGCACGTAATGCAACCGTGCGCGTCATTTTCAGCTGTCGAATGTATACGACCAATTTTACATGTACGATTTTTAGTACAGATACTTGGTCAGTTTTCTTCTTATATCTTTGGTTTTACAACATTTAAAAATATAATTTCTTCAAATTTGCTCCTGACTCGGTTCAGACTAATTGTATGATGTGTTTTCAAGTCAGTTTTTTGAATATATTTTTTTGCATGAATTTGCCTATCAATGGGGGAGATAATATCTCTAAAGGTTATATTGATGACAAGTGACATCCTGAATTTTGTTTTGTTGTGTTTTAATCTCATACTACCTCGCCTGCATCAAGTTACCCAAACTAGAAAATTGAATGTAGAACTTACGATTCAAAAATTCTCTGGCAGTTTTAAATGGACATCTGTGAATATTGAAGCATATTGAAGAGAGCTCCATGGGGAATTTAGCTTCTTTCTATCTTGATTTCTAGAAAGCTAAAAAACGAAAGAGGGGTTCCACCTCCACTGTCACGCCTTCCACCAACAAGTCTGCGAAGAAGCCACGCAGCGTCCTGACCCCATCTTCCATGGACCGCCAAGACTCCGCTACCCCACCCTCGAAGAGGGCTTTTGGTACACCCTCCGTCCCATCTTCCATGGACCGCCCAGACTCCGCTACCCCACCCTCGAAAAAGACTTTTGGTACACCCTCCGTCGGCTCCACTACCAAAGCTAGGCTCTCTGCATTCCAGTCTCCTGCTGTGAGTGTAGTGTTTTCTTTAATTCAAAGTCAAAATCAAAGTCAAATTCAAATTCAGAATACAAAAGCAAAGTATGAGTTCAAGTCACATGCAAATGCAAAAACAAACACAAACACAAACATAAACTCATATTTAAATTAGTATCCATATTCATACTCATATTTACATTTAAAATCAAAGTCAAATTCAAATTTAATTTCTAGAATAGAAAATGCTTCAACTTCTTTTTTTTTTAAAACAAATTATCCGTAAGTATTGTAACTATAAAATTGCCTGTTCCACATTGAAGAAAGGTGTTTTGTAGCATACATGATAACAATTTCATTATAGACAGTAAAATAAAGTTTGGAAGAGGTTATCTTTTGAAAGAAAACAAACCATAGATCAGTCAGCATTACGCATTACTGATTGTTTATTTCCGATGCAGCCTTCATCTCCATCTCCATCCCCTGCTGCGGATTCAGAAGAAACACGCTTTCCCCATCAGAGGCAGGAGTGGCTTAAACCAGGCAAAAGGAAGTAAGTTGATCCTCTAAAAAGAATTGTAAGAAGCAAAAGGGGATTAGCAGGTGAATTCCTATATATCACAAAGCTATTAGAGTAAAGTACCCGGTAATCGGTCAGCTCCGGTTTTCGGCCAATTGGTTGGATACATGGTAAAATCACTTTAAAATACATCGCATAATAGCATAACACATCGCATAATAGCATAACACATATCCCACACATACCATACCATGCCAGTGTCACTGAAGAACCACATTTGCAATGAAAAATATATCCTAAAATATCACATTTTAGCGATGTAATCGGCGGTCCCGCTACCCAAATCTGAAAAATCGAGTTTCTTACGCGTGTATGTAAGAAATATGGGTACCATAAAATGAGCTTTATTTCAAGTATTTTTCAGATATAGAGCCCGATTTTGTGCTGGTCGCAAGCTCAAAAGTATCTCATCGCATGTATTAAATCAATGCAGCCGCACACCGCGACGCACACACGATATGTCCGTCTAATTCAGATTCCAACTTCCGATCACCGCTGTGCCTGTATTTGGCCAGGCGAGCACCCGGGAGCTCCGGCGTGGGATACCTGCTCCGCCCGCTTGTGCTATACATCAGCGCAGAAACGCACAGCGCGCGCGAGCGCTTCCTATTGACTTTTTACATGCGGCCGTAAACTGAAACGCTCGGCCGATAACCGGCTCCAAAACAGTGAAAATTGAAATGAATATTGTCATGGCAATTCGTGATTTTTTTTGGGGATTCTTTTTTTGTTTAAATAATAATAATATTTGCTTCATGATTTGAACAAGAAATGATAATAAATAGGAAGTAAAGAGTCCAATAAATAGGATTTTGTCTTAAGTGGCCGAAAACCGGGTACTTTACTCTAGGACTTGTTGCTACTTTGCATGCGATTGCATGAAAGCAAGGAGAGTCACAAGACCTCATACCGGATTCATTTACCAATGCTCCAAGAACGGGCATTTACACTGCAAAAATCAGAGCAATTTCTGCTGGCGTTTAAAAAACCACACTCAAAAGGTGGATTCATTTATTTAGTTTTTGTGGGTAGCAACTGCTGACGAAACAATGGAATGTGAGAAAATCAATGAATCTTGCTTGCAGAGTAAATGCAGCTTATTTGTGA
Source organism: Strongylocentrotus droebachiensis (assembly GCA_035222895.1). Lineage (NCBI taxonomy): Eukaryota > Metazoa > Echinodermata > Echinoidea > Camarodonta > Strongylocentrotidae > Strongylocentrotus > Strongylocentrotus droebachiensis. Next base: position 75,468 of record JAVYIG010000314.1, on the reverse strand, counting down.
TGTCTTCACAACCCTGAGTGAAGTTTACAGCTTATTTGAAACAGGTGGGAATGTCTTGAGTAATTGTAGATATCATTGATGGTATTTCCTGTCGTGTGCATTTCAAACTTTCATCCTTTTGTTCTAGAGAGTAAATTTAGGCTCCAGGAGAATTCCTCATCTGTTCATTTCTAGCAATTATCATTCTTTGATGTACCTTACAGGACTTGAAATAAACCATAATGGTGTAAACAAGTTGGAATGTAACCCTCTGACCCAGATTCTCCTGCACTGTCTCATATAATCTCTTGCCAACATTTTAATTTGCCAACTGGTTTAAAACTAGAAAGTTCCATAACGCTGTAGAAATTTGAAAAGGATTTATGGGGACAAAAGCATAATAATGAGAAGAACAAAATTTAAAATGAGATGGAATCATGATTGTTCTATAATTAACAATGTATACACCAAAAGATTTAATTTTTTTAAACAATAAACGTCAAAGAAAAAATGATGATCGAGTTGGTGATTAAACAAGCAAAAGAGTTTGTTTTTTCATCCTGATGAATAGCAATGCTATGATATTTTTTTACAATTAGATATTAAGCAAGAGATGGGTTTTGATGATTTTTACATACACTGATACCGTGAATGCTTTTCAGGATTTATTAAGTAAAGCTGAACATTATGCATGGTTTATATTGATTGGAATGACATTCCAAATGATTTGTTTTCTATGTTTGTATATTTTAGAGACATCAAAGGTAGAACAGAGCAGGACCCAGAATACGATTCCAGTACTCTCTTTGTACCAAAAACTTTCATGGATAAAACGACTCCAGTAAGTTTCCAGTTTCTGCTGAATTTGACTATTTTGATACCACTATTTTGAAATATTCTGATTTTACAAAGATAAATGATTTCAATTGATTTGAATTCTCGCTACCCTAAATAGGTACGAAAATCTCGAAATTCGCGAGACGAGGTAATTTTCACTCTCTCGGGTCGTCACTACAACTTCCGGTATAGAGTCCCATCCCACTGGCGCTAGCGCCTGTGTTCGCTGTGCAGAGTTTTCACGCACGCTAAAATCGATGCCAATCAGTGTAATTTGTACAAATTATAATATGCAATGGAAAGCTTCGGGCAGAATTAGTGACTTTAGCACAAAAGGCCGTTAAACTCTACCGTGAAAGAGAGGGTTGTGATCACGAACGCCTGCACAGGAAGCTGTAATGTCGAAAAGCTATCCCATAATGCAATGCGCGTTTTCAGGATTTTCCCCGGATCTCGGCAGAATCTCTATTTGGGGTAGCGAGAATTGAGTATATTTATTCATACAAACGTTTTTCTTAAATTTGAGCTCTTTCATACCATTTCATGTTTTCTTCTGGTCTTAATTTTGTATTTTTATATATATTTAGGAATCTGTAGGGCAGCTTTTAGTCAATGTGAAAATCTCTGCAATAAAGAGGTGATTGTGGGAATATAACAGGCATTTTTAAAAGCAAATTTTATATTTGTATTAAATCACATATAGAGTAGGAGGGAGATTTTTTTTTTTTTTTTGGGGGGGGGGGGGAGGAGGAGAGAAAAAATATTTCACTTGTCTTTGTTTTTCATTGGTTATCTGTATGTCCCAATCACTACAGATATGAAATGTTGTCATAGATCTGAATTTATTATAAATACCATTAAAACAATTTTTTCATGATATAAATTTACATTTTCTTGCAGGCTATGAGACAATGGTGGGACATGAAATCCAAGTATTACAATGCTGTCCTCTTCTTTAAGGTGAGCAAAAATTATACAACAACATTGTTTTGTCCAGTTTTCCAATTTGTAGTTTTGTATTGAAAGGATAGTGAAATGATTAAGAGAAGAAAGGAGATTGCTGTTTTTAATTTGGAAGCTCTTTGGAAGCACATGAGGATGATTTATATGATAATGTGGTATGCACTATAGAAAAACATAATAATAGTGTTACTGTTAACAACTTGAATGATGTATGAACTGGTATGTGTTATGTAGATGGTATCCAAGAAAAGTCAGGACTTTGAATGCATTTTTCTCTGCATTTGTAGCAAACAGCAATATTCTTGATCAATACGCATAATCTTAAGTGAAGGGGTAATTTTAGCGATTTAAACAAAAAAAGAGTTTATGCTCTTAATTGTTCAAGATTCAGGATTGTTTAGAATAGATATGATTTGCACTTTGACCTATATCAACCCATTGCCTGCAGGAACCTAATGGTCCCTGTATTAAGCCTATGGGAATTCTAAAATCAATGGGTTCGTATCAAGCCCTGTATCTATTGTAATGAAAGTTTGTTTTTATGCCTCCGCCACCGAAGGTGGTGCCGGAGGCATCATGTTTTCGGGTTGTCCGTCCGTACGTCCCGTTTGACCGTTATCACAATATCTCAAGAACCATTTAAGATTTAAACTTAAGACTCGGGAATAGTATTTATCACCATAGGAAGACGATGTGATTAGATTTTGGAGTACGTAGGTCAAAGGTCACAGGTCACAGAGGTCAACTTATGAAATTCCTTGTATTGAGTTTGTTAGCGCGATATCTCAAGAACCATTTGAGATTTAAACTTCAAACTTAAGGATAGTATGTATCACCATAGGAAGACGATCTGATTAGATTTTGGAGCACGTATGTCAAAGGTCAAGGGTCACAGAGGTCAACTTATGAAATTCCATACATTGAGATTGTAATCATGATATCTCAAGAACCACTGGAGATTTAAACTTCAAACTTAATGATAGTGTGTATCACCATAGGAAGACAATCTGATTAGATTTTGGAGCACGTAGGTCAAAGGTCAAAGGCCACAGCGCACATTATGAATGCAAAAACAGCTTGTGATCGCGTTATCTCAAGAACCGATTGATGGATTCATGCCAAAATTAGGTCATGTTTGTTACTTGCAGAGCCAAGAGTAGATTCTTGGTTCATAAGGTCAAAGGTCATGGGCCCATTATGTATGCAAAAATAGCTTGTAAACGCATTCTCATTAGAACTGACAGATGGATTACTATTTAACTCGGAACATCTTGCAGAGCCAATGAACTGAGTAGATTTTATGGTCATGAGGTCAAAGATCAAAGGGTCATATATGTATATGAGAAATTGCTTGTAATCACAATATTCTGAGAACCTGTCAATGGATTACCATTGAACGTGAATTCAATTTTTTTTTTCTGTTTTGGTTTGTAAAATTGCTCTATAACGGAGGCATCATTTTCGACTGCGTGCAGTCAAATTCCATCTAGTTTCCATTTGTTTTCTCTGTGCAGATGGGTAAGTTTTATGAGCTGTATCACATGGATGCCGAGGTAGCAGTCAAGGAGCTTGGGCTTATCTTCATGAAGGTGAATACAACTTTTAAACAATATCAGCAAAACTTTAGTATGAAGATTACAATGTTGCTGTTTCTTATTACTGAGACTTTAATATACATTGTGTTCACCATCAACGGTTGCATATGTAACATCCTTAATTCATTTCGCCTCTCATGTGTTTAACAATTAAACCATCAGACTTTTAATGCAGGGAGTTAAATTTAATATATATTCTAAATAATCCATTCTAAATGGTGATTTGATTGGCACCTTGCATAATAACCTTATATCCATTAACATATACTTTGTTAGTGCTAGTATTGTGATTAAAAATATCAAATTCCACTTTTTCACCTCAGAAAAAAAAAATGTCTGATGTCACCAAAGTCGTGTGTTAAACATTGTAAAATCACACTAAATTGTACCAAATTTGGTTGCCAACTATTAACACCCAATTTAATTTTTTGCATCTTAACATGTTATTATATTTATATTTACAATAATTGCCTTCCTCCTCCATTTTATGAAAGGGAGAGAACGCTCACTCTGGCTTCCCTGAGATAGCATTCAGTCGGTACAGTGAGACGCTGATCCAGAAGGGATACCGCATCGCTAGGGTAGAACAGACAGAGACTCCTGATATGATGCAAGAACGGGTCAAACACTGTAAGTAGATCATATGATGCTTTACATTATTATATATACTATAATGATGATGAAGAAGACGATGATGATGATGACGATGACGACGATGATGATGATATTTGATTTGGTGTAGCGCAAAATAATAATAATTTGATAGTATGTACGCTTTACATCATAAAATTGGTTACTGTAAACATTTAGAGAAAAAAATCAATACTACTGTAAGAAGACATACTGTAAAAGTAGAAATATGTGCGGTACATTAAATTTCGAGGATTTTTCAGCAACGCGAATTTAAGAACCAGAGAATATGTTTTGGGGTCGCCCGGCGCAAAAACCTAATCACGCGAAAATAATAGCATTTGCAGTAGGTCTTCAGGGCTTTCTTTAACCCTTACTGTACTGGGCTATTTTGAGCACCCACTGACTGGGGGGGGGGGGGGGGGGGGGCCTGGGAGGCCCCCCCCCCCCCTATGATCTCGGCCGTCGATTGTCCGATGAACACGAAAATTTGCATGTTTGTAGATATTTACGTAAGGAACAAGATGGTATAATTAGTTTTTTCCGAATATGCAAATTTTTGTCGTTAGCCTAATTAATTATGCAAAATGCGCTAATTTTATGCATTTTACAGAAAACGTGTCAAACTCCACTTTTTTAATGTTGAAACTAATTATTCATATGAAACTTCTTTTCAGACACAAAAAAGTTATTTTAATGTAATTAATAATGATAATTTATGCAAATTTTGATGGATTTTTTAATTTTTTTTTTTTTTTTTTTGATGACATGTGCATACTAATTGTTATGTAACGCCTTACAGGTATATCTGATTTTGACGAAAATGGTATCAAAATGTGCGTAAGACTTGTGGGAAAAAAGTCATGAAACAACAATTCGAAATTCCAAGCGGTTGCGGCGCAATCTCCGAAAATGTCGAGGGGGGGGGGGGGGCCTCCCAGGCCCCCCCCCCCCCCAGTACAGTAAGGGTTAAGAAACTGATCATGTTAATGATTTGTGAATGTAGAGACTTGTGAGTATAGGATCCTGACATAGCAGTGCTCTAACATCAACATTGGTATGGACTAGAGGATGAGTATTTTTCTAATAAGAAATGAGCTCTTAATTTAAAGACTAACGTGTAATCAATATTCAGGTCAGATGAATATCATTTACTGTTTTAAAAATTCTTCTAAACTTCAACAAAAATTATCATGCAACAGGGATGCCAGTTTTCAGGCCATGGCGAGTTATTTTCGGACAATAGTGTAGGCTTTTTTGTGTACAAAATAGCTCATTCTAGGTTATTTTCAGGCCCTCTGATCAATTCTAACTGGCATCCCTGATGCAAGTAGAGAAAACAAATGTATAAGTTATTGTCTTAGTTACGCATTCAGATTTCAGTATTACCTAACTTTTCATATGTTATTTGCTTCTTCTCTTCTAACAGTGAGCAGAGCCGTGACCAAATTCGACAAAGTTGTCAAGAGAGAAATATGCAGGATTTCTACCCAAGGTAGGTTTTTTTGCCCTGTTAAATTTTTGTATTTCTTTTCCTAATACGTCAAACTTGTCTTTAATCTTTCTATGCCCTTTTGTAATAATGTCTCCCTTTTTCTCACCCTTCTTTGTTAATCCGTCGTTTTTGTGTCTATACCTTTATCTGTAACTTTGTCTTTGCTCTTTATTTCATTCAACATCTTGCTTCCTAACTTTCTATTCTATTTGTATTTAATTAGTTTAAATTCTCTAAATAGTTTGCTCCTTATGGTTATCTAAAGTTGATATCATTCTTCTGATTGATCACTATAGTTTAATGAAGTAGAATTTGCAACTAGTCAGTTCATACATTGATCCTGATCCCTATTCCAAATTTTACATGGCAAATTTTCCCTGTAAAGTGCTGCCAGCAATTTTCCACCCATATTTGGATCACTTTGAAAGTAATAAATTACTCCAACATCAGTCAAATTGTCATATCATTTGCTCACTTATACTGATAAGAACAAACAATTTCATTCGATGGTGAGATGTTTTAGTATTATTATCATCATTTCCTGCCTGCATCTCTCTCTCTCTCTCTCTCTCTTCTCTCTCTCTCTCTCTCTCTCTCTTCTCTCTCTCTCTCTCTCTCTCTCTTCTCTCTCATGCAGCCACCAGAACCTTTAGCTTTATCGATGGTGATACGTGTGAAGCACAGAGCAGCTATCTTCTTGCAGTCACTGAAAGGCCTTGTGAAGGGAGCTCTGGTGGGGAGAGTGTCTACGGTGTGTGCATTGTGGAAACATCAATTGGAAAATTTTATGTGAGTAGTATGCTTTATCACTTAATTTTTTGAAATTTATAAATATTTTAGTCAAGTAAGAGAGACAGAGAATTTGGAAGTTCTACAGGATTTTTGTTTAAAGTGGATTGTTTTCATAAAGTAAAGATAAATTTATTGGTGTGTGTATCTATTTGATAAAAAAATATATGTGTACACATACAATGTAGTAATGCACTCCAGATTTCTTAGTGGTCACCATGTTAATATGTTTTGCTGTGTTTCTGTCATATTTCTTCTCACTGAATTACAGATTGGCCAGTTCCAAGATGACCGGCACAGTTCTAGGTTTAGGACCCTCATCGCTCACTATCCTCCTGCACAGGTATGCCTATTTCACTGCCAAGAAACATTATTTTTTGTGTCTTGTGTTTTTTCAAATACATAATTCGTTAATAGTTACCTTGTGCTATTGAACCCTGACTCGCTGGTTCTGTAGAAATATATAAAATGAAGTATTAAATGTAATTGTTACTTCATGACTGAGATATTGCCATCCTTGTCAACAATTTTCTCTGTCGACATGACAATTTGGATGCTTCTATTACACATTGAAGGTACTTTTGGAGAAGAGACACTGATGATCAATGTGTAAGTCATACTTCATATCACCACTGCCAATATCTTCACTCTTCGAATTTGTCGTGTTTTATTTGAACATGGCAAGCTCCTCTTAAAGGCCCAGTAGTTCTTGTTCAACAACCATGGTCTCCGTTCTCAAAGACTCTCTCCTGCCTGGTGCAGAGTTGTGTTTGAAAACGCAGCATGCACTCTTTATATTTTGTATTCTCTTTCACTTACCTACATGTATCTATCTATCCATCGTTCATCCAGAGGTTGGACAAAGCCCTCCTCAAAACATTTCCATTCTCTTCTGTCTCTAGCTATCCTAGTCCAAGCAGCCGTTCCCATGTATGATGTTAGGTCATCTCTCCATCTTCTCTTCTGCCTTCCTCTTCTTCTCTTTCTCATCCTTGGTTACCATTCTGTTAAACGATTTGTCCATCTATTGTCCTGAAGTCTTGCTACATGCCTAGCCCATCTCCCCTTTCATTCTCTGACTTTCTCTATGATGTCTTTAACCTTTGTTTTCCAGCGTATGACTTTGTGATTGATTTTGTCTCGCAGAGATAAATGTGACATCTTTCTCTCCATAGCTTACCTAATCACTTACCTAATTTCTTGCCAACTCTTTGAATTTGGGTCAGGTTTTGTTTGAACGAGGCAAGCTGCTTCCGAAGACCCAGCAACTCCTGTCAAACAACCTGGTCTCTGTCCTCAAAGACTCACTCCTGCCCGGATCAGAGTTCTGGGATGCCTCCAAGACTCTCAAGGCACTCATGGAGAAGGGCTACTTCGAGGATAGCGAGAGAGAGACGGATGGTCAAGAGAAGGGAGGATTGGGCTGCTGGCCAGATGAACTGAAGGAGATGCTGTCGGATGGTAAGAATATTAAGCTTTTCATTTTGTGCCCAGCAGAAGGACATGGGTGGTTGCATAAACAACAAATCGAGGGGTCAGTGACACAAAGACGTAACTCCATTTTGGTCATTTTGACAAAGAGTGGTTTATGTGTCACTGAGCACTTGGGCCTTAAGGAGTTAGGTCTATGTTTCACTAGCCATTGAATTTAATGGGGTGTTGGGTGGAGATAAGTCTTTGTGTTTCCTGGAAAGCCCACATTTTTCTGAACATTTTGATATCAAATACTCATTTTGGCAAAATATGGAGTTACGTCTTTGTGTCACTGAACCTTTGAAATGTACATCTATTAAATGCATTTCACTGTTTTGGCCATTCTTTGATAACACCTACCTAACACATTTTGGTCTGTACATTGTATAATCATTAATAGCATATTGCTCCAGCAATCAAAAATCGAACTGAAAGAGATTTTACAAACATCGGTGTTTGTACCTTCTGCCAGGCACACTATTTTATATAATTAACAGTCAATCATGTTTATGTATCCCGCTCAAAAGAAACAGGAAAGAAAGGTAGTCTTTATGAGTAAGTTGTGTTCCTTTGATACAGGCTTCAGTTTGTAACACTGCTAAAGAAAAAAGAATTGGTCTTTATCGACAGGTTGATTTTCCAAGTTGTTACTATACCAGATTTGACTGAAATTCTTTTATATTTTTCATTGATAATCTTTACAGCCGACTCTCTTGGTCTAACTCCCAAAGAAGGATGTGAGATGGCTCTGTCTGCTCTTGGGGCATGTACATGGTAAGAGGTGACACACCTTAAAGCCCCACTGCACCACTTATAGCTACTTGCACCCTCTATATTCCAAACAATGCCTTATCGGTGACCATTGGTCCCCCATGATCCCTTTTTCTTATGTTAATTGAGAGCTGATTTGATGAGATAACCACCTGTCAGTGACCATGCAGGGAGGTCTGATCCCTCCTGGTCAAACTTGTGCAGTGGGGCTTTAAGTCTTTAAAAAGAAGTTTTGAAAATTCAAGATTCTTGGAAAAAATAGGTTTAAATAGATGCTGCCTCAAGGTCTCCTGGTAATTCAGAAAAAGAATCTTTGCCAAATCTTTATTCGAAAGTGTTTTGGATATGTGCTAAATGGGAAGTGGCATTTTAAAGTGGACAGTCAAGGTTGCCTTTCTGAGGAGGTTTATTAATTATGAATGCACAGTAGTTCCTATTTCCTATTTAAATGGTCTTTCTAGACAAGTGGTCTCTGTAGCAGTTAAGATATTTATGCATATACAGTATTTGTTTAAATGCAAATTTAAAAAATGGTCTTGAATGGCAGTTCATTTCAATTCAGTTAGGCTGTTGGTTTATGCACAGGTTCTTTTGACATAAGTTTCTATGAGAACCACCTATCAGGGCATATAACCTTTATGGACAGGTGGTCTTTCTATACAGGTGGTTGTTAAAAGCAGGTTTAACTGTATCTACCCTGACAGGTACCTCAAGAAATGTTGTCTAGAGCAGGAGCTACTGTCCATGAGGAACTTTGAGGTGTACAAACCCCTGGATGTTGAGGCTAGCAAACCCTCCTCACCTATCCCATCCTTCACATCCAAACAGCACATGGTGAGACATTCATGGTCATGTTTTAGTTATGAATTTACTTTGTGAGTCTCGTGAAGAGACTAATTGAGAGCCCGCTTTGCCCATGTGCAGTCATTATCACTCCGTCGCTATTTTGAAAGAGTAATTCTTTCATGCATTCGTGAAAATTTGTGAAATATCAATGCTTTGTTCTCCGGGAATTTTGTGTTTTCCGGCAAATTACTTATTCTTGGTCATGTTTTAATTAACCATAACATGTAGTTTAAGCTTCTACCAACATTAACATTTAGTAGGCAAGCTTTCATCCACTCCTGTGGACTTTCTCAAGCCAAGTGATTATTCTCACAATTTCTTGCTGTCTGCTGCCTTGAGATCACTGGAGCAAAGATAGGTGACAATGAATATCCAGAGTCCCTATTCAGTCAAGGGTTAACCTTTTTATCCAGATCGATTCTTTCACCTTTCTTGACCAGAAGTGTGTTTCAACGTTAATAATATGGGTGTCATCCCATCCGATGTTGTGTCCAGTACTAAGGGCTTGTAACTGTTTAGAATTGTGCCATTATGATTCCTTGTCAAAGATATACATTTATGTTTTAAACTTTAAATCCCCTATGCAATCCTTACAAGCTCCATTGTAGAGGAAAGCAAATAATTCTTATTCTAAATCAGCTTGTGCGATATTAAAAAAAATTGCTTCTAGGTCCTAGACAGTATTACACTGAGTAACCTGGACATACTTGAGAATAGCAGCACTGGGACAAGAGAGGGCACCCTACTTGAGACGCTAGACCGCTGCCGGACGCCATTTGGAAAGAGGCTCTTCAAACAGTGGCTCTGCACCCCTCTGTGCAATCCAAAGTCTATCAATGACAGGTCAGTTTATGTCCTTGGGTTTTATTTTCTTTCCTCTTTTTTATAAATCGAGGTCGATTTAGTAATAAAGCTGTATAAGATTTTGGGATTGGATCAAATTTTGTGGATATTGGAAGACGTAGGGGCAGCATCTAAATACTTAGTACTGATTTCTTCATAGATCAACCGCTTTAAAGCCTCGACTGTTTAAATGCTATTCCACAGAATATGCCTGGAACATACAGTCTGTTTGGAGCCTGAAGGGCATTAATTCATTTGCATTGACACAGGATTAATGCCCTTCTTCTGGCTCCAAAGAGACAAAACTGTTCCCCTCCCCTCAATTTTTATGCCTCCGTTACGAAGTATCCGGAGGCATTATGTTTTCGGGTTGTCCGTCCGTCCGTACGTCCCGTTCTCGTGATCGCGTTATCTGAAGAACCGATTGATGGATTCCTGCCAAAATTTGGTCATGTATGTATCTTGGAGAGCCGATGAATTGATTAGATTTTGGGGTCACGAGGTCAAAGGTCACAGGGCTCATTATGTATGCAAAAAGAGCTCGAGATCGCGTTATCTCAAGAACCGATTGATGGATTCCTGCCAAACTAAAGTCATGTATGTTACTTGCAGAGCCGATAAACTGATTAGATTTTGGGGTCACGAGGTCAAGGTCAAAGGTCATGCGGCTCATTATGTATGCAAAAATAGCTTGTGATCGCATTATCATTAGAACAGATTGATGGATTCCTGCCAAACTTTGATCATGTATGTATCTTGCAGAGCCAATGAACTGAGTAGATTCTTGGGTCATGAGGTCAAAGGTCATGGGCTCATTATGTATGCAAAAATAGCTTGTGGACGCATTCTCATTAGAACTGACAAATAGACTACTATTTAACTCAGAACATCTTGCAGAGCCAATGAATATACCGAGTGGATTTTAGGGTCAAGAGGTCAAAGATCAAAGGGTCATATATGTATATGAGAAATTGCTTGTAATCACGATATTCTGAGAACCTGTTAATGGATTACAGTTGAACTTGAATTTGAAAAATTTCTTCTGTTTTGGTTTGTAAAATTGCTCTATGATGGAGGCATCATTTTCGACTGCGCGCAGTCGAAGTTCCATCTAATTTTAAATTTAAATCAACATTTTTTTATGTTTTTGTAAATCAACAACAAAAAATTAACAACAAAAAATCTTAATATTATCAGAGGTTTTTTATTTGGAATCTGGTTCATTATAGTGATGAATTGAGCACATCTAAATGGCATACAATGCCTTTGAATGTAAAGTCATGTTTTTTATGTCACTCTTCTCAACCTGTCATTCCAGACTGGATGCTATTGCAGATCTCCATAGCAACCCAGACATCGTAGCAGAGGTTGTGGAACTTATCAAGAAGCTACCCGACCTTGAGAGATTGCTCAGCAAGTAAGTACCGTAAAAGCTGCCAATTTTTGCCCTCCATGTCACAGATAATTGGATGGCTGATTAAAATGTGTTGCAAGAGTACTCTCTCTGTTTGCAGGCACACGAATTTGCCCTGCATATATCTTGGTCTAGATTAAGTTTACGAGTCATCTATAAAAATAGGCATTTTCTAAGAAAATCCACACATCAAAAAAGACTTGAAAGAGCTAGGTGGAGTAAACCTTGCTCATTTTCAAAATTGAAAATCTTGTACAATGTATTGCATAAGATCACATGATACCTTTACAGAAGTATATTTAGGGGAGGAGTCGATCCTTGACACTGCGTAATAGACTATTTTAATAATAATATCAAATTTAATGTATAACAATTTGTTAAGTGCCAAGTTACAAATTTTTTAATTCACGTGTTAAATACTATTAATTGTATTTCAATATTCAGAGTGCGAATTGTATTCATTAACTGTTGCTACATGTAGGTGGGACAAACATTATGGCTTGTCCTACCTAACCATACTAAGTGTATGTACATGTAATTCACATTCTGACTATTTAAATACAATTATTTGTAATAGATGAATGAACAAATTTGTAACGAGGCACTTAACCCCCTTAAGATCTCAGCGAAAATTTGCACGCATGTTAAGTGAAGTGTATAGAATGCTATGATAATTTCAATTTTTTGAAAAATTCACTCATTTGCATATTTATCGTAATTTATGCAAATAAATCATATATTATTCATAATTAAGCATTTTTTTTCAATACATATATTCATTAGCCCATTTGGAATAATAATACAACAAATTTGGATGAGCCAGCTTTAATATTCCTTATGTTAATTTCTTGTTTTGATAATTTCTTATGAATTTCATTGTTTTATTAACTTATGTATTTTATGGTTTTTGTTATTTTTTTTCATTTCTAACTACGATTCAACTATTTTGAATCTCAAAACAACCATCTAAACTTCAAACAAGACCCAATAACCAATGTTTGATCTATTTTCAGGAAACGTGACATTTCCATATGTTTTGTACACAAATCACAAAAAATGAGTGATTTTCAGGCTGACATGCAGAGACAAAAGGTCACGTGACCTTGTAACTGTAGGTCCGATTTTCAAAAAGATGCGAAAGACTCGAAAGAAAAAAATTCAGCGAGCGGCGGGGCGCCATCCATATGCGTTCCCAAACAATCAGAAAAATTGTGGAGGCCCCCCCCCCCCCCCCCCCCGGCCTTAATAGGGTTAACAAAGATTTTTGGTTTGATTTGATATTACAGGATCCATACGCTTGGTTCGTCAAAGAGAAACTCTGATCATCCAGACAGCAGAGCTATCTTCTTTGAAGATGCTGTTTACAGGTGAGAAGCCTTCCTTGCTACTCTTTCTTGTACAGATATAGCTTGTGATCTCATGAGTCAATTGATGGATTAACGCCAAACTTGGATCACGTATGAGTCTTGCAAAGCCAATGGACTGATTAGATTTTGGGGCATGAGGTCTACCTTCAAAGGTCATGGGGCTCATTTTATGTATGCAAAAATAGCTTGTGAACTTGTTATCAATAGAATTGACGGATGGATTACTATCAAATTCAGGACGTCTGTATCTTGCAGAGCTAATGAACTGATTAGATTTTAGGGTCAAACATCAAAGGGTCATACATGTATATGAAAAATGGCATGTAATCATGATATTCTGAGAACCTGTTATTGGATTACAATCAAACTTGAATTTTAAAAATTGCTTTCTATTTTGGTTTGTAAAATCGCTCTATGGCGGAGGCATCATTTTCGAATGCACGCAGTCAAAGATCCATCTAGTTTCCTCATTTTGTAATCATCATTTTCAGTTTTCTTCTTTACTTCTATGGTCATTTAACACTTGTACCTGGCAAACTCGTGCTCTTTCTTCCTTTTGTCAATTATCTTGTGTGAAGTATTTTACATTCTCAGTAGATAGTCGTTGAGGCTTGGTACCAGATGACACATGTTGATGTTAATAAAAACTTTCTGGGTTCAGTTCCCAAGGGTGGGCATTTCGACTGTTGTTTATGGATTTCTTTCTATCTCTTTTCTTTCTCACCCAGCAAACGGAAGATCAGTGATTTCCTCACAGCTCTGGATGGCTTTGAAAGTGGTCTCAAGATCGTCAAACTCTTCAAGAAATCTGTTCCAGATTTCAAGTAAGTTAGATTTTTTTTTTTTATTGTTATATTTGCATATACATTTGAAAAAGCTAGGCCTAATTTTTTTCTTTGTTATTGTTTTATTCTGTTTAACTGGTCTGGTTAAACCTAAGAATGAAAAGAAAAAAATGGATAACTCGTACTTCTTTTCTTCTGTTTGGAGCCAGAAGGGCGTTAACTCATATAGTTAAATACAGAGTTAACACTTTGGAGACGACGGGCTTCTACAGAAGCCGAGCGAGTTGTTAAGTCTGTGACGACGGGCTTCTACAGAAGCCGAGAAGTACCCCTAATATGTTGACAAAGTTTTCCAGCTTATTATCAGCTATTATGTGCTAAAGTTCTTTGAAGTATTATTTAGATATATTCATTCATCTCATCTACTAAAAAAATAATAACGTTACGTGGAAAAAATCGAGAAAAAGTGATATCATTTCAATTTTACACTAAGTTAGTGTTCGGATCGAAAAAAGGCCCTCAAAATACCCGTACAGCTGGAGACGGACGCGTACGCGCGCGTCCGTTCTATATTCTTGCCAGGATTCTTGCTCTACTTCCAAGTTCCACCCTTTCGCATTTCAGATATTCGTATTATCAGTTCGATTTCGACCCTGATTCCCCCTTATTAATTATTTATATTTATCTACCCTACCGGTGTGGCATTTTTTCATCATAATAAGCCTGAGAGGGAGAAGAAGATAGAGGTATAAGAAGATAGAGGGAAAGAAGAAAGAGGACATAGACTTTTACATTTTCTAATTGACAAGACTTGTTTATGGGGGAAAAAACCCTGATAGATAAGGATATGAAAATCAGGTTGAATATTTCCATATGTTATCTATAAAGCCTGTCGTCTCAAAAGTTTTGACTCCACATCTATCAATTACGTCATTGTATTTACATGACAATACGCTTTTCATTTTATCAACTTGACCAATTTAGCGAATCATTCATGTATGGACCTCCTCTTTTATGAAAGGCTTATCTCAGCTATCCCACGCTAAGGGGGAACAAAAGAATGTAAAGAAGTAACTACTCTGGAAGATTGCCGTTTTGAAAGACGAGGATGTAGGCGTAAACGTAGGTCAATAGGTCAATCTACATGACAATACAAACAACCACTCTAACTTATATACCTTTACGAGGGCATGTAACAATTTTAGAGCAGGTTTGATCAACCTAAAGCCGGTCTTGGTTTGAGTGCGGGCATATAAAATGTTCAAATGTTATATGTTCTGAAAAACGACCCCTTACTCTTCCTCTCTCTCCCCATCGCATATCACTCTTGTCTTGAGCAACTCAGGCGGTATAGCCACGAATATGAGACTTTCAGTCCTGGGCAAAGATGCTAACATTGTTGAAAAATTAACTCCTTATTAGCCACACCTTTCAAAAAACAAAAAACAAACACAACAACGCGATGGGGAAATAAAACACACTGAAGCACAATTCCAATTTCACGAAGTTCCTGACGTATTCAGAGAGGGAAGGGGGAGGATAGAGACAGCCAGACAGAGAAAGATAAATAAATAGATAGAAAGAGAGAGAGAGAGAGAGAGAGAGATGATTGTGATGAATTGTGATTTTGTTCTAATCTCTGTCATTCATTTAGCTCTTTCCATTACAAACAAATAAACTATGCGTACAAAGATTCAATAAATATTTTATTGATACAGCAACCTCATATAACAAGAAAAGTTCTAAAAGATGTATGGATAGAGAAAAATAAACAAAATTAAGCGGGAGGCAAAAACTAAAACAAAATGAATATTTCAAATTATGAGAAACGAAGTCGAAAGCATTCAAAGTAAATATTGTTTTTGTTTTCGAGAATAAAACAATGTTCATCTCAAAATTCATTTCCCAAATGGTCCTTTATTTGATACGCACATTTAAAAGAAAGGGCATTTAGTGTAGATCATGGCATAATGTTGGTCAAAATATAGTTACAAAATGTGTCGAAAACCCATATAAAACAAAGGCTTAGGCCTTATTTATGGCTCGGTTGATAATCGGCCAAGCTTTAGCAGACGACAATAATGGACAATGGGGCAATGAATGGAGGTATCTACCGATCTGCGCGTGCGGCGGTGCTTACGCAATTTGTATGGTGAGTGTATTGAAAAAGAAAGATGTGAAGCTTCAGCAAAAAAAGACGGCAATTTCCCTCAAAACTAACAGACCTTATTTTTCGTATTGATGAACAAAACTTATATTTTTAGAAAGAAAAAAGGCTGATCTTTAATTCTTACATTTACTAAAAATCACGAAAATGACTGAATGAGGCGCAATGAGCAATAAAAGTAGAAAGCACCGCCAAATTTTCCATTACTGGCGATGTTACCGAAATCGCTCCGTCACAGGGGAAACAATCGTTGTGCGCGGGCTCGCACTCAAAGGGTTAAGGTCCTTTTGGTTCTGAACAGACTTTTTTGTTTATTTATATTCATTGCACTTGTATCTTATCTATAACATACAAAATTTTGAATACAAATATTAATTGATTTTACTCTTTCAGAAACACCAGTGCTTTTGTACAAGGATGTTTCATAAATATTATCTTTTCTACAAGGACATTTCATACACAATGGATTATAACTTTTTTTTTAAAGCAGCAAATTTCTATTATATATTTCCTACATGTATATTGCAAGATAATATTATGTGTTTCAAATGCATGTATGCACCTTCTGTAACTTTTGATATTCGTGTCTTCTTTGACCTCTGACCTCTGACCCTAGGTCATCATTACTGAAGGCTTGTATATCTCTGAAGTCCACTGGATGTCGAGGCAAATACCCTGACTATGCAGATACATTGGAGTTCTTTGAGGTTTGTTCATTCTCTTGTTGCTACCATATGTCAAATATCTTCTTTTATGTATGTATCTCTTATAAATGCCCGTAGTATTGGTCACTTTTATGCTTTGACTGTGTTAAAGAAACTATGTCCCTTTTGCAGCCAACATTAAATTCTGTAAAACTTTGCAGGAATTATGAATATGTCATGTATGTCCTATCTGTAAAATTTTAACATTAGCAATGTCCTAGTAATCATATTATGCAAGGGATCTCGTTTACCTTCTAGACTTTACTGTCAGACACTGTCAAGTGACTGACTGACATCTTTTTTTCTTTGGTCATAACAAACATAAAATGAGCTATAACAGGTACATCAACATTTGTCTACATCAATAACCCACTACTTGTAATGACCAAAATTACACTGATTGAATCTTTATGCAGCACAAAACGTACAACCATTTGGTAAAAGGGTCTGAAAATCAGACTATTACTTAGGTGATTGCAATCACGTAAGTCGATTCAACAACTAATGATCATTATTTTCCCATCAAAAGCCATTTTCAAGCCCTTTCATTTTGAGGGAGTTTCAAATAAGTATTGTCTTTCAAATGCTGTTGGAATTTAACGTTTTCATTTTTTTGGCCTGCAAATGGGAAATAAAACCTTTAAAGCAAATGTTATGGATAAAACAAGCATTGTTATTCAGTTGCCTACTGGAAGGGGGTAGCTCCTGTATGAAGCCAAAGGCAATAAGACAATTCAGAAGTCAGCCGGTTAAAGTTGTATAATGATGGTATGGGGAAGGGGTGGCATTGAATGCTATAAACCAACAGACCCAAGCCATGCAGGGAGATTTTTTGATGGTTCATATTCATATTTCCCTCAAGATTATTTCTTTTATTTTGAAAACACAATTTCAGGCCTCTTCATCTCTGTTGTTAAGGAGAACAAGTAGTGATTCTATCAATATTGGGTGTGGTATTCTTGTAAATGGAAGTAATTATTTCTACATGCAATAAAAAATGCAGTGACACACAACAGTTTTTAGGTATAGATAGATCTTCAGAAGTATCATAAAGAGTACAAAGTCGATATTGCAATTGAATAGGATCATCAAAATGAAGGGGAACAGGAACAAACATAGGCCAAATTAGTGTTTCTTGCAAGAATCTTGTAAGTTTCTAACAAATATTATTGGTAAAAGAGTGTTTCTTTTTAAATTGCAAATCTTGTTTTGTATGTTTCAGACTGCATTTGATCAGAAGAAAGCCAAGGAGAAAGGAGCCATCATTCCATGCAAGGGTGTGATCACGGAATATGACGATGCCATCTCTGATATCGCTGACACCAAGGACAGACTACAGGAATACCTGGACAAACAGAAGAAGAGACTGGGTTGCAGGGTAAGTATTAGCATACCTGCTAAACCTTCTTCTTTTTCTGGAATATTCTGATTTTTATGATTTAAAGGACCTAAAAATTAGGAATATTCTGATTTTTCAACAAAAAATTTATTGCTAAAGCAAAATGAGTGTGCAGCGATTTGAGAGTTTATGTATTGCGTGCCTTGAATGGCTGCATGATCGAGCAGCGAATTTGTATATGCTTTTTTGTACAGACACCGCGTATTGCCAGTTACACTGCCGCTGCATGTGTATTTCTTGTTTTCGAAGGCATACTAGTGCTAGAAATTCCTAATTCTTGTTTTCAAATGTTGACACGTATGTAGGTGCTGCCTCAAGAAAGTGCTTTAGTACAATTAAAATGATTGTAAGAGAGTGATACCAGAGTATGATAAAGCAAGCTCTGGGATGGTCGATTTAACTCTGCCTTGTATTAATAAATACACAGGGGGGAGTGTAAACAAAAAATTCTTCTGTATTAAAATATCTTTGTAGATTGCAAAGTTTTAATAATTAAATCTTGAGTAACCTCGGGGGAACTTTTTTAAACAAGGCCACCATTTGAAGTTAGTGTATAAACTGAACATTCTTTGTATGTATATATACTTGTATGTTTTTTTGCATTTTATGAAAATGAAATGAATTAACGAATGAACGAACAAACGAATGAGCTCAATCACTTTCTTCTACCACGTTTTTCATTTTGAAGAATATTGTCTACTGGGGTACTGCCAAAAACCGGTTCCAGATGGAGATTCCGGAATCTGCTCTCTCTCGGCACATCCCAGAGGACTACGAGCTCACGTCGTCCAAGAAGGGTTTCAAACGCTACTGGTCTCCCACGATCCAGAAGCTGCTGGCCGATACGATGAATGCGGAGGACCGGCGTGATGCTGCCCTCAAGGACTCCATGAGGAGAGTCTTCCATAAGTTTGATGAGCAGTAAGTGGATGTAGCTTTTTCGTATGAGTAGATTGATGTAAACCTATGAAATTGAGACACGCCTTTTGGTGACATTTCACTTTAAGATTTGTAATTTGAATTTCCATCAAGTAGACCATACATTGCAAGGTCATGTGATATTTCGGTATCTTATGTCTAGCCAAAAACTTAACTGCAATAAACACTAGCTTTTCCTAATTTGCTTTTAAATACTGCCAGTTTGTCTGTTAGGACTTTTTCTAGATGGGGAATGCCATAAATCAGGGACCCACTCTTGTGATGTTTTGGGTGTCCCACTTACATAAGGAACCCACACAAGTATTTGTGGCTCTGAGTAAAGACTTAAATAGTGGAGTGATATTGTAAAGTGATTTCCAAGCATATAATTGCATCCTCATACCTAGAATCACGTTACAATCTCACTCCACTATTTAAGTCTTTACTCAGAGCCACAAATACGTGTGGGTTCCTTATGTAAGTGGGACACCCAAAACATCACAAAGTGGGTCCCTGATTTTTGGAATTACCCAGATCTTGCTCGTGTTTAAGAAATATAATACAAAAATGAAAGTACAAGAAACTAATTAAATACAAATTGAACTTGAAAGTGAGACCTTTTCACAAACACGCTCAATTGCCTTTCTGCGAAATAAAGGTAACCCTTTTTCTGATTTGACACAAAGCGATGTATCTTAGGGACTCGATTTTCCCATGCCCAGAAAGTATACGGTGATCCAAAAATTTGCTTCGGTTTGGTAATCCAGTTTTAGATTTTGGGTTAGGGCTATATAAATCGGGTTATAGATGGTTTTAGATTAAGGTTTAGGGTTTATTTGCAGCAATTGGTTCAGGGTTGAAGGTCATCTGTCATTGGAGGAAATTGACAGCCGAAATATCATTGCTGAAAAATATGTTTATAAGTGGATAAGCGTGTCTTTGACTCTTGATCGTATGCTCTTCATCCTTCCGCCCATATCAGCTACAAGTCATGGGATGCTGCCATCCAGTGCCTGTCTGTTCTAGATGTCTTAATGTGCCTTGCAGAGTACAGCCAGGCTGGTGAGGGCAACATGTGTAGACCAGACATAGTCCTTCCCTCGGAGAATGAACAGGTAAAACACCCCTCCTTTTGTAATGACGTCTCCCCTTCCATTACATAGAGTATGTATAGAACATCCTGCAGTATTTGCTTAACTAGGGGTTTGCGCACACTTCTGAAGTTTAGTTTATTTTAACATCTTTTATCTGATATTGAAATGCATGCGTAGATCAGATACTGTCTTTCCCTCGGAGAATGAACAGGTAAAACACCCCTTCTTTTGTAATGAAGTCTCCCCTTCCATCACATAGAGTATGTGTAGCTGATTCATAAGTGTACCTGCAGGATTTGCTTAAATAGGGGTTTGCGCACACATCTGAAGTTTATGTTTATTCAAACATCTTTTATCTCATTTTGAAATGCATGTGTACATCCGATACTGTCCTTGCCTCTGAGGATGAGCAGGTAAATCACCCCTCCTCTTACAATGAAGTCTCCCCATCCTGTACATAGCAAATACAAAGTCTTGCTGCACTGTTTTCCTACGTAGTAGGGGTGGCAACATGTGTAGACTAGACATTGTCCTTTCCTCTTGGAATAAGAAAGTAAAACACCCCTTCTTTATAACAAACTATACCTTTCCAATACATGGCAGATACAAAGTAGTTGCAAAATAGGGATGCACATGCACAAAATAGGGATGCACACTAAATGTGAAAAAATTTTAAATAAATTTTTGATCGGTTGTGTTAATATCAGAATATAACAGGTACTTTTCCCGAAGACAATATTACTTTGTAATTCGATGTATAAATGGAAACCAATAATTGCTAACATACATGTGCATCGCAGTGTAAATCCCCCTTGAATATTTATATCTACATTGACATTTTTCTTTGCAGCCCTACATCGCTATCGTAGAGGGACGTCATCCATGTATTGCTCATACCTTTGCTGGAGGAGACTACATCCCAAATGATACATTCATCGGTATCGTTAATGTAAGAATACCTACTTGAGATGAGTCGGCTCACTAGGAAAGTGTTGTACAGTGGCGTCTTGCCAGTATACTTAGGTCACAAACCTTCTCTTCTGAAAGACCTGGGCCCCGTCTTACAAAGAGTTGATATCAATCGCAACTTATTTTCGATAGATATCAATCGCAACTATGTACATAACAGATAGGAGACTGCAAACTTGCGATTGATTGGATGACTTATGATTGATTTGGATCAATTGTAACTCTTTATAAGACGGGCCCAGTTTCAGATATTTCTACCCAGAAAGTCGCCTGTTATGCATACTAGTAGCTGCGTACATGAGATGTTGCTATGTCTGACAGACCTTAGACAAAATTCTGACAAGCTTCCAAATTATAGGGAGCACATTTGATAATAATTGTGCATAATATATAAATATATCAGTGATAGCTTCTTCTTAGGGGTGTTGTGGTCTTGTGGATATTTTGCAAGACTGTTTATCAAGTGGTTCATATTTTGTGTCCTAGCCATGGGATTTTATCCCTTTAGCAAGACACTGATCTACATTCGCCACTCTCACCCCAGGTTTAGTAAATGAGCAAGTCCAAACTATTTTTTCCATATTTTACTGACCATATTTAAGATTGCAGCATATCTGAGTACTGTATACTAGAGTTTAAATCAGACAAAACATCATATAAAATGACATTTGATGTCAATTAATTTTCTCAATTCTATAGCACAATGCAATATTACCTGGTAGCATACTGGATAAATCTTTGACTTGCCTAAATGGTTACCAAGTTGGAAAGAATTTCTTGAATATTTTTAGCATCATAGACACTGAACATGACGGACAAAGAAAGAGGACAAAATATACAGTTCCTCATCCTACCCTCAACAATTGCTGTGGTAGACATAGGAACATCCCTTCACTACTATTATGTAAAAATGTGTAGAACAGGTGAATATGCATGTGACACCTGTTCTACACATTTTTACATAATAGCAGTGAAGGGATGTTCCTTTGTCTACCACAGCAATTGTTGAGGGTAGAATAAGGAACTGTAAATTTTGTCCTCTTTCTTTGTCTGTCATGTTCATAGTGAGGGCAGCGTGGCTAAAATCAGGTTAATAG
Organism: Strongylocentrotus droebachiensis; assembly: GCA_035222895.1. Classification (NCBI taxonomy): domain Eukaryota; kingdom Metazoa; phylum Echinodermata; class Echinoidea; order Camarodonta; family Strongylocentrotidae; genus Strongylocentrotus; species Strongylocentrotus droebachiensis. The sequence goes on along the minus strand of JAVYIG010000314.1, from coordinate 53,333 downwards.
TGCAACTTTGGAGGGATTTGGGGCATCGATCCAACGGGATAGATACATGCACAATATAAATACATGTATATTAATAATAATAAAAACGGTTCGTATAAAGCGCTTACCACAGAATCTCTAAGCGCTGTATTCTTCTTCTTCTCCCAGGATAATGAGATGGACGAAGGAGACGGTAACCATGGCAACAGCAGCTGCATCCTAGTGACGGGTCCCAACATGGGAGGCAAGTCCACACTGATGAGACAGGCTGGTCTGATCATCGTCATGGCGCAGCTGGGATGCTACGTCCCTGCAGAGGGCTGCAGACTCACACCGGTCGACAGGGTCTTCACGAGGCTCGGGGCCAGGGATAACATACTCTCAGGTGGGTTGATGTCAAATGTTCAACTTCCTCATTGTTTGTCTTTAAAATAAAAAATGTTTAACTTTTTTATCAAGTAATCTGTACATGTATCCATGATAACAATAATCATAATAAATCACTGCACAATAATTACTAAAGGAAAAAACAGATGAAAAACATCAAACAATACAGAAATAGTGGGTAACACTTCCTATTCTACAGTGTTTATCATAATCATAATCATTCCCTTAATCTTCTTGTTTCCCTCATTGTTTGTCTTATTCCATTAAAACTTTTACCATTTTACCCTACCAATTGTTCCGCTCACAGCAGTTTGCTTAATAGGTTGAATTTCCCTTAAATGTTTCTTGCTGAGCTTCAGTATTAAAGCCAGTTACAACATATCCTTGGATGATTTAGCAATGTAGGTCAGCTACGCAAAATTGTTCGTAATCATAGTGATTTGTAGGCACCTTGAGCCTGCCTTGGAAAGAATGTGTGCACAAAACAAATGTATTGAAAAAAATATCACTAGTGATATTCGTTTGTCTCGCAATGTATGGTCAACAAGGGATCCAAAAGATCACAACGTTTCGGGCACCGCTGCAACACTTCGTCAGGTGATAAAATATAATGTAAGAAGGCATGTTTTATACTCTACGGGCGGACCGTCGGTCAAATAATTTGATCAATAATTAGAACAATAACGTACAATGCCTATTGGCCGAAGCACACAGGTGCACAACCAATCAACAGGCCGCTGGCTAGGTGTGGGCCAGCTGAACGGGGAGTGTCATGGCGGCGTATCGTTGAAATAATTGGGATTGAGAAGGATATTGATAGCTTTTCTAACCCTCCAGGCGAGCCGAGCCGACGGCCCGTTGGTTGGTTGAGCCACTGTGCGCTTCGGCCAATAGGCCTTGTCCGTTATTGTTCTAATTATTGATCAAATTATTTGAATGTTGCAGCGGCGCACAAAACGCAATCTTTTAGATTCCTTGTTGACCATACATTGCGAGACAAACAAATTTCACTAGGGATATTATTTTTCGATACTACATCCGCAATGAGTAATATATTTCGCATTAAGACAAATGTAGCCATTATTGATCCTAGTCCAAGAGTGACCGCTCTGCAGAATGAACTTTATCCCCACTGTGGTAATCTTATGATGATAATGATACTGTCTACAGCATTAAAAGTTACTTTCTTGTTCTTTCATGCTCAGCTTCCTTCATTCCTTTTCTCATCTTACTCTGCTATCTCCTCTTCCATAGCGAAGGTCTTTACTTTTGTCAGAATATATTCAACGTTTATGTATTCTTATGTTATTCATTGTTATCTCCTGCCAGTCGAGGCCAAATTTCAGTGTTTTTTAACGTGGACAATAAAATTTGAATCTTGAGTTATTATGTCCCCTTTCAGGTGAGAGCACCTTCTTCGTCGAGCTCAGCGAGACGGCAAGTATCCTCAAACATGCCTCCAAGCACTCCCTCGTTCTGGTGGACGAGCTTGGACGGGGCACGGCAACCTACGACGGCACCGCCATAGCAACGGCCGTCGTGAAGGAGCTGTCAGAGGTGGTCGGATGCAGGACGCTCTTCTCAACCCACTACCACTCCCTGGTGGAGGAATTCTCACATGACCCTAACATCAGGCTGGGTCACATGGTAGGTCATGTGATTAATGATCACCTGGTATTTTTTTTGCTGATCATCTCAATATAGATTTGGTCATCCGTCTGAATTACTCCGATTTTTCTTTAAAGAACCTTGTGAAAAAAAATTGATTTTGAAGTCCATTTATGATAAATCGCAATGTTTTGTGTGAAGAAGATCAGTATTTTGTACTGTCCGACAAACCGTAATCTATAAGACTTGGTAATGAAATAGAGGCCAAATGAGCATGTGTTCGCAACATAACTCTTAGCACTTTTAGTCAGACAGTCATGCTCATCTGTCAAAATTGTAATTCATTTCTTCTTCCTGTGTTGCTTTTATGATTGTATTAGTTTGTTTGGAAAGACCTGTATCAATTTGTTTGTGTGACTGACTTACATTTTCATTTGTTTTTTCTTGTAAGATTGTATCTACAGGCTAACCTGCTTTAATGACCACCCGACTATAAAGACTGCATTGTTTCGTTTCTCTTGAAAATAGCTTCACATTGAAGCCTTTATATATTGACCCCCTGCCTATAAAGACCACTTTCCTTGTCTCCCTGGACTGGCCTTTATATACAGGTTTCAGTGTATTTCCTTTTCTGATTCCTTATTTTTCTCTTTAGCAACTTATTGGCTTGTGTGATGTTTGGTCTATCTGATTTTGTAGCATCTATGTTTGTCTTTTGTGATTTTAACCTTTTATTGTGTCTTTCATTTGTCGTGACAGGCTTGTATGGTTGAGAACGAGAATGAAGAAGACCCTTCGCAAGAAACCATCACATTCCTCTACAAGTTTGTGGGTGGTGCTTGTCCCAAGAGCTACGGTTTCAACGCCGCCAGATTAGCCGATATACCAGACGAGGTAGGTCTTTCAAAGTTGCCACAACGTACCTTAATTAGCAGGGAGGAGGGGGGGGGGGGATCAATACAGAATCAATATTTTCTTTGTACCAGTAGTCCCAATTCATTGAAAATTGTTTTGATAATCATTTAGTCCAGGCAATGAATAGATTCAACTGAACTTCATTGATAACTCATGATTATTTCAAAACTTACCAATATTTTTTTCAGGGGTTTATTATTACTTTTAAATTCATTTTTTTCGAGCAGGGAAGTCTCATTTTTAATAAGGAAACTTGATATAAGATGTAATATCAAGTGAAGATATGGGGCCATCTCATATTGGGATATTACATTATGTTATGGTCTGCTATCAATCAAATGTTGCTTGCAAGGGAGTTATCTTAAATAGTTCTATAGTCATTATAACTGGGTTCCTTTGTTTTTAGTTAATAAAATCTCAAATCTAAATTATTAAATTCTCTTTGTAGAACATTTGCATACTTTGAAAACGAATTAAAATATCAAATTTAGTCTGTTCAATCAATATGCTTATTCTTTTCCCCATCTTAGATCATCCACGTTGCTCGTCAAAAAGCCAAGCACTTTGAAGAGTCGGCCGAGAGGATGAAATTCTTTCGGTCAGTCCACAAGATGTGTGGAGCATCGTCCGGGCTGGATGTCGTCAAGCTTAAGCAGATCGTGGCAAGAGTGTAAGATGGAAGTCTGGGATCTGAACAGATTCTCTGAGGCTTTAAAGCCCCTCTGTACTAGTTTGGCCAGGAGGGATTAGACCTCCCTGCATGGTCACTGACAAGTGGTTATCTCATCAAAACAGCTCTCAATTAACATAAGAAAAAGGGGAACATGGGGAACCAATGGTCACCGATTAGCCATTGTTTGCTATATAGAGGGCGCAAGTGGCTATAAGTAGTGCAGGGAGGCTTTAAGGGACAATGTTGACCCCATTGGAGACGATTACAACCTTTTGCCTAAAAATGTGGGTTTATACTTGACTCAAAGATTTAAATTGCTAGTGAAAAAATATTGACTGTGATTGCTTGAAAATCAAAACCTTTTTCATATTAAATAATGTGGGTTTAAACGCAACTCAAGGAATTAAATGCGAGGAGAACTAAAATTGACAGTGATTAGTTGAAAAACAAATTGACTTCATATTTGTTGTTGTTATTGTTGATGAGTTTAATCAAAATCTGTTATGCTAGAACCACCTGAGCCCCGTCTTATGAAGAGTTGATATTAATCGCAACTTTGTACATAAGAAATAGGGGACTGCAAATTTGCGATTGATTAGAGGACTTGCGATTGATTTGGATCAATTGCATCTCTTTATAAGACAGGAGCTTGGTCTCACTGGTTGTTTCTATTGTTCTCTAGCCCTTTATATATTACAAGGTGTCATTTAAAACAAGGGAATTTCCTTGTTCTATTAAAATGAGTTGGTTGTAACAAGGTTCTGTATGTTGGATACGTAGGATTACATTGCATCAGCCCTCGATATAAATAAAGCAAAGTGAAGAGAGAACTGTTCTGTTTTGTTTTGTCAGAGAAATTGATTATATAATAACAATTCCTCTCTTTAATTTGTGATGACTATCATTAAAGTGTATAGTTTTATATAGTACTATGTTGTATTTTCTTATTTTTCCACAAAATTTTGATAATAACTATGACATTTTCTACGTATTTGCTACTTATTTTCAGAGAACTTTCTTTTTTTCAAATGGTTGAAAAAAATAAGTTTGGTAATTTTTGAAAAAGAAACGTTTGCTCAATGATGACAAATGTTTTTCTGTTCTCATATCATTTAATGTCATTTTGTATACTACCGTCCCATAAAGTGCCAAATTTACCATGTGTTTGATACAACATGGTGCTTATTCTGCAGTGTAAATATTACCAATGAATGACTGCACTAATCGACAATTTAAACCTGCCGATATAAAGCCTGGAACAAGTTGGGATGCAACCCGTTGTGAAATCCATGTTGGAATGTAACTTGTATTACCCCTAACAGCTAATGGGGCCCCAGATATTGGGGCCCCAGATATTTGCCAAAGTGGACAACAACAGATTTTTCACTGCCAAATATAATGTTGTTCCCCATTGTAAATATATTTCTGTAGTAGCTCAACATAATCTAGTTGTCAAAACATTTCCTCAAGTATAAATAGTTACTAATGTGGTAATTGTACTATTAACTGGACTAATATTGTTCATTGTTTTCTACTTTACTAAAGTATGTGTCCTATGAAAGGAACAATCGGTGTATAAAGGTACATGGTGCTCATTCTGCAGTTGAAATATAAAATGTTGCTAATACTGCATTAATTATAAAAGTAGATGATAAAGGTGCGTTTTACAACTTTTAAAAAAATTGTTTTGAAGGATTATCAGAATTTCAAGATAACATCAAGTGTATGATTTACAGCTCAGCTTCAAGAAATAATCAAATATTCGCTCCTGTCTTTATGTACTTAGAGATGTACAAGAAACCTTGTATTGCCATTAGAATAGTTGGTTGTAGGATGATTAGGGTTAGGTATAGTGTTGGGTCCAGAAGTTCAGAAGTTTATTAGTGTTTATATCAATGTATCATATTTGTAATATTGGTTGTAGCCAACTACTCAAGTAACATTCTACAATCTTGCATTGAATCTAATTTTGTTGATAGGTCAATTTCCATTTGGTTGACATAAATGCATTTTCTTCTTAAGGCCATTTATTATATTTTCTATTTGCTGAAGTTGTCATTGTTTTGTATTTCATCCATGTGAGTTGTGACGGTATAATTTAGAATAGAATTAAAATCTAAGATCAAAGGGATAAGATGGAGAAATAAGCATGCCCTTCAGAATTGATACCCAGTGGACATGTGGGTCTTTGCTCCGACATTTAATGAATGAGTTCTATGTTATCAAAAAGTATTTGTAATAAAAAACTGCTCTTTTGTAAAAGATTTTGTTACAGTGTCCATTTTATATTTAGGTTCAGGTTTTATATTCCTCTCGTAACTCTCCTCCATTTGTTTGGAATAAATGAAGATGGAATATTTGATTATACAAAGAGAAAACTAAGAGTGGCTTTATCGAAGAATGAACTGATGAGAATAGATGAGAAAATGGAGAGAAAGGAGAGTGATGGAAGAATAGAGATGTGGTGGAAGATCGATTTTAAGAGTGAAAGGGATGAACATAAGATTGATTATTGTTTGTACCAGATTGCCATTAGAAAGTAAGAATATGCTTGTAAGTAAACAACCAAGGGGCCGACTGCTTTAAGTCATCTCCAAGGGACTTGGTAATGAGGATTAATGCCTTACCAAAGGGCATAAACACATTTACTTGGTTTTGAACCCGGGACCTCCCGGTTACAAAACCACTGGTCTACCACTGAGCCATCGCGCCTCCTCATATCACAGGGACATGACAAAAGTAAAAAGGCCAGAAATCTTTGCTTTGCAAGTATGCAACTTTTAACAAATCTTCGATAAAAGTTTCTGATTTTATTCTAAGTAGGATATCAAAGAATTAGAGGGATAGATAGATCAACACAACTTTTCAGAGAGAGGAATGAAAAGATTGTTTGAAAGATGTATGAGAGCACACAAAATCTGAACGGAAGGGTCGTGTTATAAGCCTTTCAATGCTAATACATGAATCCAACACGTGTGTGTGTGTTTGGAAAAGATGAAAAAATACTGGAATTGGAGATAGAAAAGGGTCATGGCCGTTATGAATTTATAAGTGATATGTTTTATAAGAATTCTAATAGGCTCTTTCACATTCTTTTTCTTAAATCGGTATTTGCTTGTATTGTTATTTGGTTCCTCAATATAATGTTGTTTACATTTGTACTATTTACATGCTTTCCTTTTAGTAACAACATATTGACCTTCTAATTTTTTTGGGGGGGGGTTAATTGTTTGATGTAAATGCATCTAAGTTCAATGTAGAGATTTTATGATGTTGATGTACTGGTAGAAAGTGCAGTGGCACATGCCTTCAGGCAACAGTATTGCATTTCACATTTGTGCACCCTGTCCCTGACCCACTTGCTTCTCTCACTCCTTTTTACATTCATATTCTTATTACGCATTTGTCTCTTTCCACTTTTTTTGGTTCCTGTGCTTTTTATTATTGATCAAATAGATATGATAAAAGTATTAAATGATAAAAATACAAAAAGCATACAAAAAAAGTGTCCATGGAAATTTAGGAAATTTAAGTGTAGATGAAGTTAACCTGTCCTAGCAGGTGGCCATTTGTCTGAAGTGGTCACTTAAAATGTCTCCTTCCAGGAGAAATTTGTGTTCATCATCATCATCATCGCTTTAACATCTGTATATACCAACAATCTGCAATGGTCACTTCTCTGTTTCTCTTGGAAGGCAATAAAAAGAGATTTGGCAGTATACAAATTAAGATCACGGATGCTTTTCCTATCAGACAACACACAGAGTCTTAATTCTATGATATAACCTGTAAATTTCACTCCCGGATTTGAATCGATCTATCTTCATTCATGATGCCATATATGACATGTATTGTATTCTTCAATACCGTACCACATCTAAAATAATAGGTCAAAATGATCCCCTTTGTTTTTCTGTGCATTTTTATTCATTCACGTGACGACTTCCACAAATACATACATGTACATACATGTGTATTTATTTTTAATTAATTTCAGTGTTTTTAACATAGTATGCAATAATTGTGCAATTTCTATACACTGTACTGCAATTTTTTTCTTTTCAATAGTAAACAAAGACCGAATGTCAAAAGGCACAAAAGCAATATTGATACTAATATTACATATTTTTATAGTCGTGATACAAACCACGCAATGTCCACATTAAGGCTCTCTTTATTCTCACCCTGCTTTAGCTAAGCTCCTAATTTAATCCTGTTTTTGAGCTCAGGGCCCCAATTCATAAAACTTGTTATCAATGAAAAGTCACGTTTCTATAATAAATTTGAAAACAGCCAATCAAATGCGACGATTTCAATAGCTTAAAACAGTTTTTGCATTTGTTATTGATAATAAGTTTACATACATACTTATATTGATCTATATTTTACCAGCAGAATAGCAGCAAAGACATTTATAACCAACAATTGTTTAAACATGAAGTGATATATATTTACAATTGTTTTACCTGCTTCAAATTCTGAACTTAATAATAATGTTGCTGAAAATTGCGCTTACAGTCATTTGCATATATTATCTTGCCATTTGAAGTCCCCATTGGTAAATGCTACCCAGACCTCATGAATAGTGCTAAACTACATGGAAATATTTGTATTTGTATGATAAATGCTGTTAAACCTGAACGATAAATTGTTTAGGTTGTGTCAATAAAGCGTAAAGGACACTGGCCACATTATGTCATGGTGTAAATGATATCGCATCGCCAGGACTAAAATTCACGGAACTCAGAGATAATTGTTGAGGTTTGTCCTACGAAAATCGGTGGCCGCGCGAGCGATTTCAACGAGACAAAAATTGTCAAGGGAGGCTCATCAGCTTAAATCGTTGAGCTTTGACCTACAAAAATGATTTCCAATGCCTTTGAAACACAAACAACAGATGAGAAATTTGGGAACAATTTGTAGTTACCATTATCGTTATTGGTGCCTCTTAGGCAGCACTAAACTACCGATGAACGGTTCGAATATGATTTTCCCAAAGAAGGTCTCTCACCTACATAGGATTGTATGTGACAAGAAAAGTGGTGTCACCGATCAAAATCACAAGAACACCATAACTATTATTGTACAACTATATAAATATAGATGTGATATACTAGCTAGTAAAAAAATATAGATAACATATCAATATCAAGGTAGAACTAAATTTTTGACAGATACAAGTATAGTTTTTATCATGCCCTTTTGCCCATGCACAACTATATCTAGCTAACTTCTCCAGGATTGTATCAAATTTCCATGCAGGATATCTGGATATGAGTGTTTAATGCAATATACTGTATTGTACAATCAGAAACTGTTGCACTGATGATTATAGAGTGCTTAATAAAATCTTTGCTTGAGGTGTACTTATCATTCAATTAGTTAATATCAAACCACTGGTTTAAGAGGATGAAACCATTTTCAATACAAATTTCAAACCTTTACTGCTCATTGGAATAATCTAGTGCATATATAATACATTGTACAAGATTTAGTCATCATTTATAATTAAATCATGATTAAAAAGAAAGCATATCTTGTGAGATTTCGAGAGGAAAGATAAAAACCAAGTAGGTTTCATCATTCTTCCATGAAACAAATTTTCTGAAAAATATCTTTCAAAACACATTTATACAATCATTCTGCATGCTAAAAATAAGATTCAGTCACGACATTTAGGACCATATTCTTAAAAGTATCAGTGTAACCTTTGAAGTCTCTAAAATCTCATACTATACTACTCCGTTTTCGCCTCCTATAACACCTTTTAAATCCAGACCTACTATATTGTGTTACTCAGTACGGGAGCCTATTCACATACAAGCTATGCTTTTTATTTAGGCTCCCCACATTTTACATTATTCTACCTAGCCGATTTTAAATACATATTTCGAAATTTCGTACTTATTTTCCGTACATTATATTTGATTTGAAATCTTTAAAAAAAAATTGTGTGAAATATATTCTTAATAATATACGCCTGTATAATTAAAAAAAATTAAAAAAGAATATAAACTGTTTATTCTATGTAAAATGTGGAATAAATAAAACTTCAAGATAGGCAAATTGTCATATCAAACTGATACTGCACAGAATATTATTACTGGGTCGGGCTTGACGCGTAGATGTCTCTTTTCCTATACTTAGCCTACACGTGCGCAGCCAGATTTGCAATGACAGTAGCCAATGATGATTCGTCCCTTTTTTAATTTGCTATGAAAATTAAAATACTTTCACTATCAAACTTTCAAATCTATGTCGACCACCCTTCCTGTATATATTTCCTCACTCTTTCAGCAACAGAGAACATCCTATTTTCTGAGGTCTTCATCACCTCCTACCTTTGTCATTCCCAAATCCCGTAAACAGGCTGGTTTCAAATCCTTTCAGTCCTTAGCCCCACGTCTCTGGAACAAACTCCCCTCTTTCTTAAGAAACAGTACTTCACTAGATTTCTTCAAAAAACAACTGAAAACTTACCTGTACAACTCCTCTTAAATTGTTGAAAGTCTAAGAGAGCAGCACATTAATTGTAACCTTTGGAAAAGGCGCTATATAAATCCAATTGTTATTATAATTATTATTACCACCCTAGAGATCAATTCTTGATATTGTTAGTCACTATGGGACATCACTTCCTCCCCTTCAATCCACCCCCTCCCCCCCCCCCCCTTTCCTGCTTCTTTGAGCTCTCTCCATTATCTTCCTTCTGCCGTTAATCGACCACCATATCAACCCTCGGATCATCGTCATCATCCCTTCTGTTATGGTGAACAGACCGACAGTTGTCATCGGTTCCGAGGGTGCTTTCCGTAAAGTTGGTGGATTTCTTCGAAGATGGCTCGTCGGCAACGCAGACTAGAGCTTTGCAGAGGTTCCACACCCGCTGGTTGGCGGTGAAAGCAAGAAAGATGTACACACCTGCTCACGAAAGAACATGAAAAGTAAAGTAGGATCACATTGTCACCCAATGCTTTAATGTACACAAATCAGTAATACAGTGCAACATGCTTGTAGAGATTCTGTCTATCAAGACCACCTTTTTCTAGTGTTTGTCATTGGAACATGTAATGAGCCTGTTCGTAAAGACCACTTTTCTTGTGTCTATTGAGTGGTTATACACAGGTTTCACTGTATCAGGCCCGTAGCCAAGATCGGTTGAACTGTTTTAGACCCCTCCCCAGGACGTCGATCAATTACATGTATGAGCCCCCCCCCCCCCCTAAACATCAAACTCTGGCTACTATTTCTGTACGAGTTTGGATGCATGAGATGCCTCAAAGGTCATTCTTTTATTAAAGCATTCATAAGAAACAGCACAATCAATTCATCTCATTATTTTGCTCTATAAGATTTTAATAAAAGTAAAGTCATTGTGGCCACCTCTCTTCACCTATCTGTATGCAATGGCCACTTTTCAGTTCTCTTCAGTGAAGTTTATAAACGTGTTTGATTGTTGGACATTACTCTGACCCAGGCGCGGATCCAGGATTTCTGAGGGAGGGGGTGGAGGGGGGGGGGGGGGGGGGGGGTGGCCGAATTTTTGTTTTACTCCCGAAAATTTGAAAATTCGCACCCCCCCCCCCCCCCCCCATCTCCAAAAAAAGGTAAAATTCACGTGTTTTTAAACGGGGTTTTTCCCAGGAGGAGGCGCCACTTCTCAGGTATGTCTCACCTCCCTGTTCTAAGAAGGTTGTGATTGCATCTCCTCTCCATGCTTTACCACTATTTAAACAAAAAAGATTTCTCTTTAGAGACTAATAAAGAAGTAAAAATGGATGGTATAACAACCTAATTTGAGGAGATTTGTATCAAATAATCATATAATTTTCACAGGTGCTGAATGCACCAAGACGCCCTCCTATCGACCGCATGGCGAATTGCCAGACAGAGCATGTGTTGTAGAACCGCTAGCTTACCTTGGAGTCCATTGAGCACAATGAAGAGATACCAGAGGGCGCTAATCCCAGAGAAAGGGATAATGAAAGCCGTAGTCCATGTAAACCCCATCAGGGTCGACACCTGAAAGTCAAACAAGTCGGACAGGTCATAGTCTAATTAGTTTATGAGCTTATAATCTAGATTCATAAGTAGAATGCTTGGTAGCATAAAACTGTGAATTGCTATAATCATTAAAAGCGGGCATTTTGGGGTGTCAAGGCTTGTAAGTTCAATGTTCATTTCCTTTCCTTAGATTTTTTCTTGATACCTTTACATCCTTCGCTATCCACAAGGAGGCTGTATGACCTTTTTATTGTCAATGGCACCACGGAAAATAAATATTGCCTCCCTCATACTAAACCTAGCTCATTTTTTAAGAACTTATATTCCTTTACATAGAAAGTGCTTACTGATTTTGAGCATAGCTAATGTTTAGAGTAAATATGTCTGTCAAATACTTTGGATAGAATCACAATGTACGTTGTACCTTGATATAAATCTTCAGCAGGTCAAATCTCTCCTGGAAACTCGGCCGCATGTTCTTCCTCCCCACCTTCTTAGCGTTCTGATGTCCCTTCCAGATGCCGATAGCAGTGTAGGAGAAGAAAATGACATTGATTGCAAGCAATACAGCCATTGGGACACCAAAGGCCAGAAGCCTCATCAAATCATCACCAACCCAGCAAAGGTCACCATAGGTGTAATCCAGAACCTGAGAATCAGTGATGACATCAATGCAGACACAAGGAATGACCACACACAGAGACACACCTGGGACGTACACCAGGTATCTGACGAGCGACTTCAAGCTCGTCTGCGCAAACGTGAAACTCTGGTTGTAACCGAACGTGTGGTGTAAATCAAACGCAAGTGAGTTGGTTATGGCAAATACAGCTATCCAGCAGAAATGGGTGGTCGCAGAGACGACTTTACAGAGCTTGGGAATAGGGGATGCATATGAACCGACGACTGTCAGGAGCTGAGCCAGGAACAGGAAAATGCAAAACATGAACAAGAGTTTGTTGTTGGTCAATTTGCGAAGAGATGGAAACATGATGAATGTTGAGAGTGTTACTGTTAGGGAAATGAGGGAGAGAGTCACGCACACGGTGCTGAGAATGCTCTGTGTGTCTGAGTACTGCAGAAATTCCTCAGGTGTAGTCACGTTTAGAATTCCGCTCCTCTCTGATAAAAACGAACACACTAGAACGTTGCCTGTGTCACCTATCCTGAATTCAGATTCAGTGAAGTTCCTACCGGACTCAAAGTGGACCAGGATTGTATCATCCCCAATGTGGACCTGATGGAACTCAGAAGCATTCAGGGTGATTGTTGGACATGGAAGATCCCCTAATTTGGGATCAGTGGCATTTCCTGTTGGGTCAGAACAAATCTGGACTATCTCTTGTAGAGAAATTGTACCGTTTTCTTGTGACCTTTGAAGCTCTGTTGTTCTTCTCACTTCTGCAGATTTGTATCTTCGTGTTGCATGAAATCCCCTGAATGTCAGATATGTTGTCTGATCAATACTGACCATAGAGACATCCTTTCCATAGTCCACATTGGTCCATCCATATTGGCAAGGCCTATCCTCATCACTGCACAACACCTCGAACTGCAAAACTGATGCTCCACATGTATGAACTTTTGAGGAACTGGTAACCATCTTGCTCATCTTGGAATACGACATCTTGACATGGATTTCAACTTTCAATGTCTCATTCACATCTTGTGCGATGCACTGATCCACATCAGGGTTGGCACGGACTAGAAAAACATCATCCAAAGACAGTTCAAGGATATCTGCAAGGCACTTTATCATACCTTGCGCTTCCTGAAAGGAAACGCATTCTCTGTTTGTGATGTTGAAACCACTCAATTCAATGCCAACACGGTTCCCAACACACCTGACATTCCAGGTACACTCACCATCTTGAAGAGACAGGCCAGTCGCACATGATAGAGAACGACAGATGCCAGCCAGGCTGTCAAAGACAGCTCCTACTTGACATTCCACAGTTTCCTGCTTTACAACGCCTCGATTAACTTTGAGCTGAATACCATTATTCCCTTTGAAGTCTACCAGGACCGTGAGTGGGAAACCTGCAGGTGGCGCAACATCTCCCTCTTCTACAATTATACAAGGTGCGAACTCTGAATAGCTAAGATCTGGAAGATTACATGCGACACAGTATCCATTAGCAAAAACTGATTGTGTTTCAGGAGGCTTCAGAGGTGCCCAGAACCCTGCACAAGCTTCAGCAATACCATTATCTACAAAGTCTTCTGGACACGTGCTTATCACGTCAACAGCGCACCGTCGATACGCAGAGGTACCGTAAATTTTATTGGCATCATCAATTGTATGATTGCACATTCCACTTCTGATTCTGTCAAGCATTTCATCAATATCTGATGGCAGGATCATCTCATCATCACTGCAATGAAAATCAACTGGCCAAGATGTGAGGTTGGCAGGTTGAACACCATGACAGATAGCACAATACACATTTCTGAATGTCACCTGGGTTCCAAGAGACACCGGAACAAAGATGAGTGGGTCACTGAAATCAGTAGTGGTCTCGCATCTGGCCTGGGAATCTGAACCGTCCCACGCTGGTGGGCATCGCGAGACGAACAGATAATTAACCTTACTGGTTGAAAAACATGAATACATGTCGGGACGTACTGAAGCAGGCATGTCAAATGTTTCCTCCCCAGGACCGACAGGGTCAGAGATACCAAATCCATCTCCATCATCACCACCCCCTCCGGTCTGGCAAGCTGATTGATAGTCCCAGCAGCAATCTGCAAAGCGCTCACAGGCATCATCACAGCTACACCTGGAGATTTCACCAAACCAGTTTGCCGCACCACACCCAATGTATGCACACATTTGAAACTCTCTACAGATTGTGATGGTCATGTTCGTATTATTGGCCTGGATATATTCAACAATTCCTCTTGCCTGTTCCGCGACTGCAATGTGAAAAATGAGATGGGGAAAAGGGCCATGACAGCAATCTTAATTACTAGAATAACACAATGACAGAGTTGTTCACATAATGCTGCCGTCAACCATGGCTGTTTTCCGCAGGGTATTTTAAGCGTACATTATTTGTTATTCTTCTATGTAACACATAGAGAAGTAAGTACGCGTAAGAACTTCGACTGCTGTACACAGCTAACTTTTTTCATCCCAACTTGCATTCAAGTCCCCAAAAGCCATGCTGGTTTAGGCAGCATATATGAACGAGCCCCACCCCTTTATTCATTACGGATATACCTTACGCTACCACACTGTATATGAGACACTCTGTACGTGTGACAACTGTGATAGTCAACTTACTGTTGTGTTCCATTAGTTGATCAGAGTAAGTAAAGAGTTAAAGAACAGTGGAGTCTAGCTTACAAAGAACAATTATCAACCATCACCGAAACGAGGCAATATCTTTCAGTCCCGATTCTTAGTACTTTTGTATTTTGGCAAGGCATTAATCTACATTTGCCACTCCATACCCAGGAGAGAAATGGGGACCTGGTAGGATGACGAAAGCATTTGTGTTAGTAATTGCTGTATGCCCTCAAGGTGACCATATGGTAGGAATATTCCCCAGGGAGTGGAGATGGTGCACATTTTCCGTGAATGAATCCGATGAGGGGTAATAATATCTGTAAATCGCTTAGAGACGGCATTTAGTATCAAATGCTATAGAAATCCGGATTATTATTATTACTATTATCATTAACTCTGAATAAGAAGATTCCCTCATAAAAAGCTGATTCACTTGGTCCAAATGAGTGGGACCTGGGTTCCACTGTTTTGAACAATGTGTTTAATTTTCAGATGTACCAATACGTACAGAATCAAAGGTGAATCAAAATGATTGGGATTTAAAAATTCACTCTTAAACAAGGAATAGTTCCCTGGTAATTTATTCAGTTGTGGACACTCCGAGGGAACAAAGACACCAGAAATAATAGGAATATGATTGAAAAATTACTGTAGACTTCATGTTAATGATGACAAATATTAATTATCACATAAAATAATCCTAGGTAAAACATATATTGTACACAGGATCATTATGTAAAATGCAAAATAAGCCAAGCCAAAATTTGGTATTTATCCATTGGAGATTAAATTTTACTCACCATCATGTTAACTGCTTAAATATCTTTTTCCCGTAGGCGAATTATTTATACCACCAATACATGATGGGTTTATGGGTTTAACCCTGATCTAGATGGTCATGGGGGGGGGGGGGGGCCGCGGGTGCTCAAGTTAGATTTGGACAGGGGTGTGTGGCTGAAGTAATTCAAACCCATTCGTGCTAGTATGGGTCATTTTGGTTAAAAAGGGAAGAAGGTTGGATAAAACAGTGAAAAAATGTTCAATTATTTTGTATCTGGAATTTACACTTTAGCGAGAACGTGGGTCAAGTGTTATTTCTGAACAAAAGAGTATTTATAGAATAATTTGTAGGGACTTTCCTACACAAAATCATACCCCATGCTCAGGGACTTATTTCTTGGCACATCTTTGTATACCATAGTAGTGGTGGCACCTCCCCCACGGTTAGGGCATTATACTAAGGTTAGCCCCATACAGTAAAAAAAAAAAAAAAGGTACTTACGCTGACTACAATTCACTCCTTCGTATCCTAGATGGCAAACACATTTATATCCAGCGTCATGATCGAAGCAATCGCTATGAATGCTGCAAGGGTTCGAAGCACAATTTATCCCTGAAAAGACATGTGGTAAAGCAGGATATGTATCTACATTGTAAAATATGATAAATATATATGATTTACAGCACACAATTGTCAGAGGGCTGAGAAAAAGTAGAGTACTGGTCACGCGATTACATTATGAAAGAAAATATCTTAAAGCAATATGCCATTTTCGTAATTTAACTATAATGAATGCATAGGGTAGGTGTAGGGAATTGGAGACCCTTAAGCACATTTTCATAATTTACATAATCATGAAAAATGTTACACAGAAAGTTTTGTATTCTCTTCAGTAACTTCTTCTCTTTATTGGTAACAAAATTATGGTCATGATGTAACTGATTAATAAGATAACAATGATTAATGACGGCTTCACCAAAGGTCTCTCATTACCTACATGTGTAGGTAATAAGGGACAGTTACAAATCAAGACATTTTAAATACAATTTGAATGAAAATTGGATTGTTATAGTTAGTTCAAACACTTTTTGAAAGAGATACATGCAGCCAATGAACTTTTACTGTAATTTTGAAACGATTTTAAAACAATGTGGCCCAAAATATTTATGTACATGTTATTTTACAATGCCATTGATTTCATCAATTTGCTTCTCTGCTTCTTCTTCTGCCTCTTCTTCTTCCACTTCTTTTTCGTCTTCCTCTTCTTCTTCTTTCTTCCCTTCTTCACCTTCTCCTACTTATCATTATTATATTAATTTATTTAATCTTTATTCTATTTTTCTTTTCTTCTCAAATTCACTTTCCGGCCTTGTACGTCTCTAGAATCTCGTACTATACTACTCTGTTTAAATACCTTTTTAAATTCAGACCTACTATATTGTGTTACTCATTTCGGGAGCCTATTCACATCCAAACTATGCTTTTTATTTATGCTCCCCACATTTTACATTTTTGTTTACCTTGTCTGTCTTATCTATATATTTCGAAATTTCGCACTTAGTTTCCGTACATTATACTTGATTTGAAATCTTTTATTTTTAAATATTTTTTTCTTGTGTGAAATCTACTCTTATAGTGTATTAAAAAATAAAAAAGAAGAATTTAAACTGTTTTTTATGTAAAATGTGGAATAAATAAACTTCAATTAATCAACCAGCATCGGGTCATTGATTGTCCTCGGCATACTCGACATTCACAACAAACGACCCCATCTTGGACCTGGTGTCCCCCATTGCCTACACACATTTCTGATCAGACACCATTCATAATGTGCATTGCAACACCTATTCACAACACACAATGGCCAAAGGTTTTCTGTAATGGTTGGCACACTTCATAAACTTCCTTTTAAAACTAATCTTTTTAAGAGCCACCCCTAAATATCTGCATACACCACAACATTCAGTGAAAATGGTGTTTTTATATCAGAGCAAAATTTTACGATAAAAATTGCTTCCCTTGGTCAATTTTGCCAATGTTCTATGAGAAAGAACGCATTTAATTGTAGTCTTCGAAATGAATTGGATATATGCAATATTATTGTTAAAGGCCACAAATGGCGCAATAGCAATATTAGAGCCAACACGGACAGACAGCGATTGGTTCAAGCTTGGTGGTCTCCAATTCCCTACGGTCTCCAATTCCCTACACCTACCCTACGTCTTTGAACAGTGCTTCCATACAAATAAATTCATTCCCCAGTTTTGTAGAATTGCACCTCTATAGTTAGAATGCAAACTGCAAATATTATGCATTGTTAGGTAAGGCAAGCCATAATGTTTGTCCTACCTAGCAACAATTACTGTATATGCAACTCACATTCTGACTATTGCAATACAAATATTTGTATTACTATTAAAGGGATAGTTGAGTTCTGTTGCAGAGGGCGCTACACAAAATAATTTTTTGTGAGATAATGAAAAACTGAGTGTCAAATTTGAAAGAACATACAATTTAAATGACAAAATCATCTTTGTTTGATCAAAATCGGTTCAGAGACGGCTGAAATATCCATAAATATAACGATTTCTAATACTTGTGTACCACCACAATTATTAGATAATTTGAAAAAGCCGTTGAAAAAACGAAATAGCGCCTTTTACGTCGTATTTCAGCCAATGCCGAGGTCGGCTTTTTTGTTGGCATTTTCGTGTTGGCTATATTACGCACAAACAGCCGGCCCATGTATTGTTATTTTAATTCAATAATTAATTAACGGTCACCGTATTTTTTTGAAAGTGGAGCTGAATTGGTATGATCATATTGGATAAATTTCACACATTTTGGGGTCTAAAATTACCTTCATAGCAATTTTAGGTTCTAAAAGGGCACTAGAAATGTCATAGATAAGAATAAGAGCAATAACCATGTAATTTGAAGGCATTTGCGGTATGAAAACAGAACTCAACTATCCCTTTAAAAAACGGGTGGATGGAATTATTTAAATCGAGGCACTTCACAAAGACGTATGCCTTAGATTTGGTTACAAAAATAGCTTATTTTGAGGGTTTGATTATAAGGTAAATAAGATTTGATGGTTATACTATGAGTTTGGGAATGATCACAACGACAAAATAATCACTCAGTCTTGATAGACTTAAACACACCATGCACTGCACACAGAAATGGGTATATGGAGGCAAGTTGACTCAAAAGATATGATTGAAGACTTTTTATGATGGACTGTTCTTAGGTTAATTGATCTGAAGGAATAGTTTTCTCGTTTCAACAGTAAACCTAAAGGGGGAAAAGTTTTGTCATTATAACTATAAGGTTAAATACTGGTCATATGGTTACATGGTGAAAGAAACTGTCAAAACTTTTTGAATGGTCGATTACATAGTAAATAGGAAAAGGAAAGTGTGTTATGAGCTTTTAAATCATTAAAAAAATTACTCAATCTTTCTGAAATCAAACAATGAAAAGCACTGCGCACATATAGAGGTAAATAGCACTGCACACACTTGTATCATCCCAATTTGGTCCAGACTTAAAAATATTCCCGGTCATACTTAATGATGAGTGCACTTTACAAGCCTTTACATGTTACATTGCTACCTCGATATTCTTCCACATGAGATGAAAGAATGATGAAGGTCACAAATTTTGTTCCCCCTTCTCAAGAGGTCGAACGTTTTCTTTAAGAATGTAACGTAACATATCAACTCTATTCCGTTATATTATTACAAATACAGGTCTCTTTTGTGCTCCTGGAAGACAGACAATTTATGGATGGTTGTTGTTGACATTTCGATTTTTAACGAATAAATTTTATCTCATATACAGTGTGAGTCAAAAAAAAGTTTACACCTAGAAAATTGCTAATTATTAAAAAAATCATCAATGAACAGGAAATTATTATACATCTTATGATAGAGTGTTTTATCCCGAATCATTCAGCACCATTTTGTGTGGTGTGTGTTCACGCTTGGATGAACAGGAGGCATTGTTTGCGAGAGTGCAAAAATCGACTTGCGCCAAAGTTGCTTGTACATGATGTTTGAATAAAACAATTGGGATTAGCTTATTAATTCGATCTTTGCAGATCCAAATAACATCCCTTAAAAAAATAATGTGTGTGTGTGTGTGGGACTTTGCTTCTGCAAAAAGCATATGCAATGCATTTCATTTGATACATTCAATTCATTCTCTCACTCCGCTAATCCCAGCATGATGTAGCACTGTAGGCATCACTCTGGCGCAAGTCCATTTTTGCACTCTCGCAAACAATGCCTTCTGTTCATCCAAGCGTGAACACATACCACACAAAAATGATACCAAATGATTCGGGATAAAACACTCTTTCATAAGATGTATAATAATTTACTGTTCATAGAAGATTTTTTTAATAATTAGCAATTTTCTAGGAGTAAACTTTTTTTTTACTCACACGGTATAGGATGGAAAACTTTTAACTGGCCATAATTATGTCTTTTTCTTTCCCTCTTTTCCAACATTTCTGAATGCATTCATTTCATTTTATTTTTACTCTGAATCACAGGTACCAGTCTTACAATTTTATTTTATGGAGTAATTGGTCTTATTAAGTGATTTTAATTTGTATAGGTAGGCCTGTTCAATTTTATTGATAATATTTGTATATTACTGTTCCAAATGTATAACAAATGTGTTTTATCTGTATAATTATATGACGACTGTAATTATACAACATTTTTATGAAATTATCAATTGTATATATTGCTATGTAATTTGAATTTCAATGTTATTTTAATTTATCTGGTAAATACACGTGCGATTCAGCATTATGGTTACAAACCATGTTGTTTAAAGGTATTACAAAGTTTTGGGAAATTTTGAAAAATGGGTGGATCGTGAATCTTTACAATTTTGATATATTTGGATGCCCCTGCGGATGTATTAAAAGCACTAAAAATTTTAGCCCCTAAAACACTTCTGCTTTCGAGAAAAATTGAATATAAAGATTTACCGGTGCTCCCGGTAAATGTTATTAAATTTCAAATAGCTCCTACGGCCGTACAATGGTAGCTGCGACCATGGAAATATCTGAATATGTAGTTGTGGTATATAATTACCGAACGGGAATAGCTAATCGGTCGATTTTAGTCAAAAAACATTGTTTTATAGCTTAATTAATATCTTGACCTTGAGAGGGAGCTATACAACATAAAGTGTTTATTATTAACAATTTCATAACTTTTGAGTCGATTTCGACCGCGACAACGATCAGTGAATATTGTAGGATCGCATATGCTTCCAATATGTTCATTTGAACCAAATTCACGACCCCATACCAAAACTTTGTATTACCTTTAACAAACCATTTTCGTAATTGAATTTAATGTAATTGAGCGGACATACCTTGAAGATACAGGTCACATTGGGCAAACATGCTCAATATAGTCCGTTTGCTATGCGAAAGGTAAAGCTGAAACCAAATGGTCGGCAGGTTGAAGTACCCGTACTCGCTGGACATGCCGTTTGACGCCGTCAGAAACGTGGAATTAGCGGCAGAGGATTGGATGATGAGCAACATGTACCCCGATCTAGGGATCAAGGACATTTTGGATAGGAAGACCTCGATCCCACAACCCCGGTCGGGCACGTCCACTTTACAAGTGATGTTGTAGTCAAGGCCATCATCAAGACGTAACGACTGGCTTGGATTCAGAATCCATTTGATCACACCGACATCTGTCACAAACCATCATGCATAAAAAAGAAATAATCTAGTGTCAGATATTGCATCTGACGAGAGAGAGAGAGTGAGTAATATATTGAAATAGGACATGACGATCGAGGGCAACTCTTTGAAATGTGTCCTGTACATCGTACAGCAATCATCTATTCGTTTCATCCTAAAAAGAATATCTCTTTATAAGACCACTAACATTATCAAATGGTCACATCAACTTCTTTTAGTTTTTTTGGATGAAATAAATGGGGGAAAAGACATAGGTCGTACACGACACATTGCACGTAATTGACCAAAAGAGGATAAAAAAAAAGGATATCACAGCGAAATCATATGGTATCAGCATTGAATGGATTACACAAAAATTAAGACTTGGATTTAGGAGACAAATATATTTCATACTGGTATCTCAGTAAAAACCATGCATGAAAATAAAAGTACCAGACAGTGTTGCGTCTGAGGAAAAACGGGTAAAAGGACATGCATTTATAGTACTGGGATTTAACAATGTAAAAAAGATTGAACTGTAAGACATTGCCACCAAAGCTAATCCCCAAACTACTTCCATCTGTATGTTTGGGGTACAATGTCATGGGTACTTACCCTAACAGAAATAAAGTGTGCATTATTATCAAATATACCCCCCCCCCCTCATGCTCTTTAACCTCCAACCAGTTATTTTCTTTTCTTGTGTGAGGATGTGCGTGTGTGTTGATTAATAAGAGTGTGTCTTCCATCATTATTTCAGGGGTTTATTATTGGTCTCCTCTACCTATTACATGCTTGTATGGGGGGAAATGCCGGGGTTGGTGGGAGGGGGAGATTGGCGACATGCCCCCCCCCCCACCAATTTGGACATTAGGGGCCATAATATCAGACCTCCCCTCCCCCCCCCCCCCCCCCCTCCTCCTCCTCCCCACACACACGCAAATGTTGGGTTATGTTATTATGGCTACACACTGTAGCAAATATGGAGTTTGAAAGTCAAAATGCATGTCGATCTCTTTTTTTTGGGGGGGGGGGGGTGGGGGGGGGGGGTCGGAAACTTTTGGGAGCACCAGTGTGTTCCCTCTATGTTTGACATGCGTGCAATCGCTGTAACAATGGCTTCTCACCTTCAGCACAGCCTACACCTCCATACCCCGGTGGACAATCGCACAGATACCCACCGTAGAAATCTTCACACACGCTGCCTGCTGCACACATACCAAGGCTACAGTTTGCTACAAATTTAAAAAGAAACGGAAACGTCTCAAACACAGAGAGTAGTTAACCCTTTCGGGACAAGATTTATTTTAGCGCTAAATTGATCACATATTGTTCTTCAAATGAGCAACAATAATACTTTTGTTTTACCATTACAATGATAGAATATGTCGAAAAGTATTTTAAATGGCCACTTCTTATTTTTGTTAATGATTTTTAATTTTCAATGTGTTGCCTAATTAAGGATTTTAGAACTTGCTTTCCTTTTTACAATTCCTAGCATCAAATTCAATATATATAGTAATGTAACAAAAATGGATGCAGTGTGGGCAGATTGTTGTCACACAAGGGTAAATGGTCAATGTGCTCAGACTAAAGGGGTCACTAGGTTGCGTTCATGAACTATTTGAGCATGTTTTTTTTTTCGGCTAGAGGACAACTTCGGCTACATTCTCATTTTTTCTTGTAACTTATTTTTCATAAATGTTGTTATATTCTCATGAATCTTTCTTTTAATTTGTAATAACTTGGAAATGACTGGAAGTCATTGGCGGTAGAGAGAACTCAAAGATTGTTTCACATTATACAAGTAAGATTTTTCTGTATTAACTAAGTACACAAATAACAGAAAAATATTGTCTTCTTAGATTTGGTTTCTCATTATCATAGTAAATGTCTGAATAGAGTATTAAAATGGGATTATTTTAAACCAAAAAAAAAAAATAGATTGACACTTGAAAAGAGAAAGAGGGTGAGTGTGTGAGAGGAGCAAAGTTTGTACTTTGGAGAGACAGAGAGAAAGAAAATCAAAAACAGAAAGTATGTGGGAGAAGACAAGACAGACAAGAGAGAAAAAAGTGTGTTGGTGTGTGTGCGCGGGTAAGAGACAGAGAGAGAAGAGAGAATAGAAACAGAAAGTATGTGAGAGAAGACAAGATAGAAGAGTGAGAAGAGAATGTGTGGGTGGTTGCGTGTGTGTGTGTGTGTGTGTGCGCGCGCGTGCGAGAGAGAGAGGGAGAGAATAGAAACAAGTATCTGAGAAAAAGACAAAAGAGCGAGAAAAGAGTGTGTGGGTGTGTATGTGTGCGCGCGTGCGGGAGAGAGAGAGAGAAAATAGAAACAAGTATCTGAGAAAAAGACAGAAGAGTGAGAAAAGAGTGTGTGGGTGTGTATGTGTGCGCGCGTGCGGGAGAGAGAGAGAGAGAATAGAAACAAGTATCTGAGAAAAAGACAAAAGAGTGAGAAAAGAGTGTGTGGGTGTGTATGTGTGCGCGCGTGCGGGAGAGAGAGAGAGAAAATAGAAACAAGTATCTGAGAAAAAGACAGAAGAGTGAGAAAAGAGTGTGTGGGTGTGTATGTGTGCGCGCGTGCGGGAGAGAGAGAGAGAGAATAGAAACAAGTATCTGAGAAAAAGACAAAAGAGTGAGAAAAGAGTGTGTGGGTGTGTATGTGTGCGCCCGCGCGGGAGAGAGAGAGAGAATAGAAACAAGTATCTGAGAAAAAGACAGAAGAGTGAGACAAGAGTGTGTGGGTGTGTATGTGTGCGCGCGTGCGGGAGAGAGAGAGAATAGAAACAAGTATCTGAGAAAAAAAAAGAAGAGTGAGAAAAGAGTGGTGAGTGTGTGGGTGTGCGTGTGTGCGCGTGCAATAAAAGAGAGAGAGAGAGAGAGGAGAGAATAGAAACAGAAAGTATGTGAGAGAAGACAATACAGAGGAGTGAGAAGAGAATGCATGGGTGGTTTTGTGTGTGTGTGTGTGTTGCCCGTACAAGAGAAGTCGAGAAGTCGAGAGAATAGAAACAGAAAGTATGTGAGAGAAGACAAGACAAACAAGAATGTGTGGGTGATTGTGTGTGTGTCCGTGTGTGTGTGTGTCTGCGCGTGCAAGAGACAGAGAGAGGAGAGAGAATAGAAACAGAAAGCATGTGAGACAAGACAAGACAAAACAGTGAGAAAAGAATGTGTGTGTGTGCGTGTGTGTGTGTGATTGCGTGTGCGAGAGAGAGAGAGAGAGAGAGAGAAAGAAGAGAGTAATAGAAACAGAGAGTATGTGAGAGAAGACAAGACAAACAAGAGAGAAAAGAATGTGTGGGTTGCTGTGTGTGTGTGCGTGCAAGAGAGAGAAGAGAGAATAGAAATAGAAAGTATGTGAGAGAAGACTAGACAGCCAAGAGAGAAAAGCGTTTGTGGGTGCATAATGTGTGTGAGTATGAGGATGGTATAGGTATTTTTTAAAAACTATTGAAAAAAAAAGTGTTAGTGTGGGTGTAAGAAAGATAGAAAGAGAAGGCATATGTGTGATCACTCACCCGTCACACAGGACTCAGATACCTGTAAAACGAATTGTGTATCTCCCCATTCAAGAGAGTGAAATAGCAACCAGAGTGTATGTTTCAGAAAATGAAAATACTTGTTCACCACTGTATCAGTGTATGATTGATAAAAGCCTGGCAAGTTGAGGTTGTCTGGACAGAAAAAATAAAATAAGACAAAATAAAACATATATGTGGAATTTTTTTCCAGAAAGCACCATTACTGTTTTTAGACAATTCAATGGAAAATGTTCACTTCGCACGAATCATAAAATGACAGAAACTGCAGACAATGTTTGCTACATAAAATAGGTAGTTTCAAACGAAACAACCAAAAACACTTTTTAATTTAATTGATATATAAGTTAGATATTAAGTACATTTGAGCATAATTTTTTTAGACTGTGGTGCAAAATTGGCGAAATTTGGTCAAAGCATCCAATCTTTGAATCGCATCATTTCATAACATAAGCACTCCAGATTTCTTTGTGGTAGTGAATTATAACAAGAGGTCCTCAAGCCTTACGCTCTCTTGAGATGATGAAAACAATATACCTAGTTTCTATCCCCTTTGCAGCAGCAATAATAATAATGATATGGATTTATATAGCGCTTAATTCAAAGTACCGTCCCTAAGAGCTTTACAATTATTACCCCGGTCATCGGATTCATTCATGCACAATTTGTACCATCTTCATTTTCTGGGGAGTATCCCTTCCTTATGGTCTAGTACTCTGTGAGGGCATACGGCAATTACTTCAAAAAAAGCTTTTGTCATCCTACCAGGACCCCATCTTTCTCCTTGGTATGGACTGGCAAATGTCGATTATTGCCTTACCAAAAGACATTTGAATGTTAGTCAAGTGCTTAAACCACTCGACCACAACACCACGACACTAATTCCATAATTATTTGTTGGAACAGTAGGGTAATTTAAGGGTGCTGTTTCTCCCAAGTCCCCTGGATGGGCATTTATCCATTTCAAATTTAGGTCATCTTCTTATAAAAATGATTCCTACAATATCTAGCCAGAATCCATACCAACAATTTGGTATGAAATCATATTTACACTACATGATCTATCAGAATATAACCAACAAAAAATGAGGGTAACCAGGCATTTGGAAAAGATATCCTTAATTAAAATGGAACAATTTTAAAACCAATTGGTGACTCGGTAATGTCACTGTGACGTAGTGCAGAACAACTTTCCAATCCATTTCAACACATAAAATGACTAATATATCATTTTTTCTTCTTCAAAATTTAAGACACAGGATGGTCCTTTCTTTAGAGACGGCCTACAATATTATGCTATCCATAATATATTTTGAGTAGTGCCCTAAGGGAGTAGGCGTAGGAACAAAAATAAAAATAAAGATTTGTTGTACTTGACACACAGGACTTGTCCATGACTACTTCATAATCCACTGACCAATTTGCCAATGATTCAAATAGATTTTAATTGTGATTTCTTATGCCAGTCAGTTTCGAATCCTGTTGTAGGACATTGACCGGAGAGCAATTTTTGCCGCAGCATGTGTCGTACAACCAAAGATTTAGAATGATTCCTAAAAAAGTGGTTCACGCATTCTTACCTTTAATGGTCAATCTGCTTTTACGACCGATTTTAAAGTTTCTAAAATCGATTACGATACCACATCCTGGAGTGACTTCTACTTCATAGGCTTGAGATTTATCTTCCAAACGGCCTGTACGGATCCCTAAAGCCACAGGTAAGGAGGCATTCCCCTCTATGTGGCGTACGTTTTGCTCTGACAAGAAAAAGTACTACATATCAACAAAATTTCACAATCAATATGAAAGAAATAAACAGCATATGTTATGAGCCACAAATGTGTTAACTCTACTTATAAGTACACTAAAACCTGTTCATGCCAAAACCGGTAAAGAGAGATAATAATCATAATATGCCATTCTTGGGGTACACTCCATAAGAAGGATGCATGCATGGCTTCATCACATGATCCATCCGCACGAAGCCTGACTGCTTCCGGGTCACTGTGCAATATTGTTTCAATATCTCGCGGTGCGCAAAACAAATGAAAAAGGTTGCAGAGGCTACGGCAACAGATGAATGCGCACAACCCTTGCAAAATGCTTGGATAGGGACAAAATTTGCCTTTTCCGTCCGTGTTTCAAATGCACAACTTAATACAAAAATATAAGGATATAATACTGAAAATTAAGGTACTAAGTTTTATACGAATAATGAGAATAAATATTGACGGGCTCGTCATTCGTAGGACAAAAGGGTATATTGCACTTGCTATGGCAATATGTCATTGTAGTGCCGGCTGTGCTTATTAGCTTTTGCGATATACCAAGGTATCTCACTCACAGTCATTCAATATTCATGTAATATTGAATGGCTTTAAGCGGGATACAAGGGTATATTTCTGGTCGGCTCAAAACGCTTTATACAAATAAATATATATAATGATTTACCATCGTTGCATCGGATTCCTGCAAAACCGACTTGACACTGGCAGACATAACCACCACCCTGCATGTTAGTACACAGGCTGCCATGCGCACAGGTATATCGGCTACAATTTGCCATCTTTCCTGCATTTTGAATGACAGTTGTACAGTGCGTCCCAGAAAAAACGAAACCGAGATTTATCGATGTTTTATCTTAACTTAATCACATTTATAATTAATAAATGACACATAATTGGAAAGCTTAGATCCTCCTCTTTGATTTGATGCAAATCATTATGATGCATATTTAACGCATGAGTGATTAAAAGCAATTTGAAGAGAGGAAACCGAAAAGTCGTTTGGCGGGCGTTATCTGAATTTCAAAGAAAAAAAAATCAAATTTCTATACAGTTGAGTTCCTGCCCTTTCATATGACACCTCAATCAGGAAAAATGAGTAAGGAATGACAAAGTTCTGTTTGTTTAAAGTAGCCCTTACATTTTCATAATTTTAGCAAACAAATTCGTTTTCACTGGCTGCCTGCCGTAGCAAAAAACAGAATTGACAAAAGAATTAACTCCGTTTCGTTGACAATTAGCCATGCATGAAGTCTTTCGTCTACGGCTGATTGTCAACGAAACGGAGTTAAGTCTTTTGTGAAGTTCGTTTGTTGATACGGCAGGCAGCCAGTGAAAACGAATTCGTTTAATCAAATTATGGAAATGCAAGCATTACTTTAAACAAACAGAACTTTGTTATTCCTAGCTCATTTTTTCTGAATGAGGTGTCATATGAAAGGGCAGAAACTCAACTTTCTAGAAATTTGATTTTCTCCTTGAAATTCAGATACCGCCCGCCATACGACTTTTCGGCTTCCTCTCTTCAAATTCATTTTAATCACTCATGCGTGAAATATGCATTATTATGAGTTGCATCAAATGAAAGAGGAGGATCTAAGCTTTCCAAATTTGTGTCATTTATCAATTATAATTGTGAATAAGTTATGATAAAACATCGATAATTCTCGGTTTCGTTTTATCTGGGACGCACTGTATAACACATTTAATGAATAAAAAAGGAGTTATGAAGACTTTAGTCATTAAAAATCTATCCAAAGGAATACTTGCGAATAGGTATTTTTATCGATATTAACACACTTTTGAATCCTTCGAATATATAAATACATGTACATGTATTATTGCAATGTAACATTAGGGGTAAGCCACAGAAGGACCTCTATAGCATAAAGTTTTATTAACATTAATCGTACAATAATGTTATTGTTAATTAAAATAAATGTTAAATAGTAATTAGTTAGTAACTTTTCTCTGTGTTACGGGGGCCCAGGTGTTAGTACGAAATTGAAAATATTCACTGGATAAAACAAGAGAGAGAAATCTGGTTTTGCAGCTCACTGAGCAATCTACCACACTTTAAAAGAGGTCATAAATAGTACATTGACCTATCACACCATCTTTCGGACACACATGACATTACACAAACGTACCTTCATTGCATTGTGATGTCATGGTTACATGACAAATGCTCCCTGGTTTAAAATCCTCATACGTCCCTATCAGCAATGCGGGGCGATCGAAGAAGAGGTATTTGTCAGATCCACCTTCGTATAAACGAGTTGACAGAAGCACATCCTCTGCGAAATCGTTACGGAAGAATACATCGAAAAACCTACATTGTGATGCCATAGCTGTATCTATGATACCTATGCCGCAGCCGGGCTCGGTCTGTATGTAAGTTATGGTTCCAACGCTGGTAGCCGTGGTTGGACCAGGGAAAGGAATCACTACCAGCTCGCTGCTGTTTACGAAGATGTTCTGTACTCCAAAATCTGAAGGAGAGATTTGGAAAAAAAGTGAATACCTCGGTATTCTATTCACAGTTAAAACATTTTTTGTACGATTCAAGAAGTCACCACCCAATAAGAGATTGCATAAACATGTAGTACCACTATTCCAAATCATCTTCAACTTTTCACTTTCAATCTATGTAATATTTCTGATATGTGTTTTCTTTATTCCTCGATCTATTATTATGAATTGCTATAAGTTATACCTACCTTGCCTAGTTTCGATGTATTAAACATACGCATAAGCTGACATCTAGTTCTAGCATAAAATCAATTAGATATTCTGTAATAATTTTATTGCAGTCACCGCATACCCTTCATGTAAAGTGAACCATGTAAATTATTTCTACCACTTTTGTTATGTATCAGATCACTTCCTGATTTTTGTTCTGTTTGAAATCCAACTTTTTGGTTGCAATATGTGCTGGGTAGGGTGATAATATACATAAACAATGTTGACCTTTCCGATACCATATCGGTAATGGCTCCCAAAATATTATACGAAGTAACTAATCTCCTTTGCGATGCATTCTACTACCGATATCTTTAATCAGCGATCAAATGTGTTTCAGATACTGCCCTTATGACTTCATGTGGACAGACAAATATATAAGACACATGTACAGGTTTAACTAGTTCTATTTATGAAATGTTTAAGGTTTTTTTTTCTCAACATTATTGTAATATTCGTAATTCACTGCATCATTCGTGAATTCCATAGTCTTTTCAAATTGTGCATATTTTCTTTTGCCTATCCTTTTCATTCCGCATCTGTTACACAGTCACAGTTACATATAATATGTTTGTATAGAGGTCAATTGGATTTCACAGTCCCAATGACATATACAGTATGTTTGTATAGAGGTTAATAATAATTGATGAATGAAAAGGGCAAGTATTTGTTTAAGTTGATGGAAATGAAATGAAAGTAAGGTCCAACATTTAATTGCTTCATCTATTGTCAAAGAAGAGTAAGACCTGGTATTGCAATTAGGTTGTATAAATAAGGTTTATGGTCAGGTTTCTACACTGTAAAAAAATAATAGTCGAAATAACTCAATAAAATTGAGGAAAAGAATTGCCTTATTTTTATTAAGTAAATATTACCTACGGCATTTTAAGTAGAATTTACTTATTTTGCTGAATAAATTTTTACTCAGTTAAATCGAGTTACATTAACGTAAATAATTTAAGTATTGTAATCATTTTAGATAATTAAAAAAAAGCTATGATAGGATTATATATATTGCACGATTTGGTACCCATATAATCTAACAAGTAACATCCACTAATCATTCACTACTTCTATTTAAGATTAATCACTAATCACTAACACTACTTCTATTTAAGATTAAGATTCGACACATAATGAAAGGCTCCAAATTTTATATATACTTGATCGTAGCATCTTACAAGGAAAATTGGTTGACAATTTCCTGAAATATCAAGTTTTGATTTGTTTTGAACTGGGTAACAATTAAAAAATTGTCTTGTCTTTGCTTAGCCATGTTAAATGAATTAGTAAATGTTTTAAAGTCCTTACATTTTCATTCAACTACAAAAAAGAATTGTTTTATTTAAAAAAGAGTTTAATTTGGTCTTAATGAATATTCATAAATTATGTAAATATTTCTATTACGGACTGCATCGGTCCTTACTTTAAAAAGATAAGAATAATCAACATAAATTGTTTGAGTAATACGTATAATTTCTGATTTTGAGTTAAAATTACTAAATTAATACAAGCTGAAATTACTTAAAGTTCTTATGTAATTGATTTTACTTAAATATTCCACGTATGTTCTACTAAATTGAAAGTTTGAGTTAGCAAGACTTAAATTTAGTGCGTAAGTGGCAAAACTAATGTTTTGAAGTAAATTCTACATGGAAAAAATACGTAAAAATTACCAATGAACAAATTATTTTTTACAGTGTAGTTTAGAATAATAATAGGTCCAGGGCTGAACTTGGGAAGTTGGTAGGTCTTAAATATTTACTGTGAAGCAATGTCACTTGGGCATGTTTTTGCCATTAGGACGGGAATTTTTGTAAGGGCTAAATTGATCACATTTTCCTCTCAAAATTGGCAACAATTATACTTTTCTTTTATTGCTACATTGTTCTCGTACACGTATTTCTGAAAGCAATCTGCTGGGTTATGAGCTACATTGAAAATTCAAAAATTGCCCAAAACCTCACAGTTTGTTGCCAATTAAGGATTTCAAGGCTTATTTGCCTTTCAAGAATTAGGGGAAGTCCATTCTGCTAATCAGCTGGTTCTAAAAGAAATCAGAAAATTATAGTAACATACTAGTACAGGTAATGCAAAAATGCATTTAAATAAGAAAGATACAGGTCTTTGAAGCTTTAATCGATGAAACACAAATTGGCAAGTCTGTAGCAGGTCCTCCCCCATTTGGTCTGTAATAAAATTCCTTTAAAAAGTCTGGCCTCTTAGTCAGTGATGAAGGAAAAGATTTGTTTCATTTAGGGATTGAATACAAATTCATTTGCAAAGATTACAGGGGGCATGCATAATTGACAAAAAAATATAAATTATTAAGATGCTCAAAAGGTAGGTCACAGGGCTGCCAGCTTGCGTTTATTTGTTTACAACTTGAAACATTCATAACTTTTCTATTTCTAGTCAGATTTTGCTACAACTTTAACTGACCTGTTACTCCCCATTTTCTGCTTGTATTAAAATTCAAATTAATATCAGAATGGACTTCCCCTGACGTTTTATATATGTATACTTTTCTTTTCTCACCGTCTTTACAATCTACACCTCGGAAACCCGGCAAACAACTACACACATAGCCAACATGTATACCAAGTGATTGACAATCAATCGATGGACACTCTGCTTGCTCGCATGGATCTGGAGAGAATGCTGTAAAGAAATATATAAAAAAACACAAAGGTCATTCTCCGACCTATACAGTGCGACCCAGAAAAAAAAACGAAACCGAGAACTAACGCGTATATAATATATAGACGAAAGACTTCATGCATGGCTGATTGTCAACGAAGCGTAATTACGTCTGCTTGTTGCTACGGCAGGAACCAGTGAAAACGAATTCGTTTGATAAAATTATGGAAATGCAAGCACTACTTTAAACAAACATAATTTTGTCATTTCTTGCTAATTTTTCCTGATTGAGGTGTCATATGAAAGGGCATGAACTCAACTTTCTAGAAATGTGATTTTCTCTTTGAAATTCAGATACCGTCCGCCAAATGACTTTTTGGTTTTCTCTCTTCAAATTCTTTTTAATCACTCATGCGTGAAATATGCATCATTATGAGTTGCATCAAATCAAAGAGGAGGATCTAAGCCTTACAAATATGTGTCATTTTAACAATTATAATTGAGATTAAGTTTTGATAAAACAGCGATATAGTTCTCGGTTTCGTTTTTGCTGGGTCGCACTGTAGTTCATTCATAATGATAAAAGTCACATTTTTAGATTGCTTAATACTACATTTCTAAGTGCTTTCACTTTGTGATTATCTTTAACCCCGATCATTGGATTTAATTGCTGAACCGCACATGAGAGAGCACAAGCTCCACTCCCTTGGGAGTAATCTGGCCAGGTGCCATTTTACAAGCGCACACATGCCAATCCAACCATATTAATGCTCGCATCCTGGGCGAAGAGTGGCAAATGTTGATTAATATTTTGCAGAAGGACATGAGTGCCGCGCTTGGGCTCAAACCCCAAACCCTTAGATCCACAGTCTGGTGAAGTATCCACTAGACCATAGTTGATAGTGGTGGTTATTTTACCTGACAGCTAAGAAAGCAATAAATGCATATTGCTCCGATTGTCTCATTTTCGCTCGCGTGAACATTGCCAGCACAAACCACTGACCTCTGCCTCCTGAATGGATCATCGCCCATTCCATTCACTATACGTTACGTACTATAAAGGCTGTATTGTCTGACCGTTCATGAATATTCATGTTTTTGCTAAACTCGGCAAAATGTTTGCTTTTACTAAATGGAAAAATTACGGTGGGGGGTTGGATGAAATGGACATAATGAAATAGGCAGAAGTGATCTATGATAATTCATGCTTTTTATGTTTCGTGTGCTCGACCTATAATCTTCAAATCGCTTGGTAAACTGAATCCAAAGTTAGACTTGTTTCACATGTGTATTATAGGCAATGACGAGCTTGCAACCTATTTTGAAAAATTACGGTGGGTGAACTTTCAAAAGTCAATGAGACATGAGGGCTCCAATGAAAGAGCTAGTGATAACGTACGTCGGGGTGGATGTGCTTTTCGTTTAAACAAAAAATGAATTTTTAACGATTTTTTTAAAAAACGTCCATAGGCTAACATGTTAGGCTGCCGACTCAGATCATGCTCTGACGATAGGGGGCGTTGTGAAATGAGACTAACCGGAGCCATATGAGGCTGACCCCATGATGTGGTAAAACTGCCACAAAACATAATGACATCAGGGCAAGTCTAAGCTATATTGTCTGATGCGTTACCCATCATATCTCAAAGAAATGTTCATTTCTACTTCGCCCTATCTCTATTTCCTTCTTTTTTTCACCGCATAGGGACTTTCGTTGTGTTAATATGCGCTATACAATAACGTTCATTATTATTATTATTATTATTATTATTATCTCATTTGATGACTGTATTGAGTTTTGATCAGACCAAATCAAGTATCAAGTAAAATAATGATAATCACTGTAGTTATAAGGTTACTTTTCTAAAGGGTGCAAGGCGCTGTCCCTTAGTCTAAGGACAAATTAAGAATCGCAGAGGTATATAAATTTATATTTTGTAGAAGTCGAGTGATCTACTATTTCACAGAAATACAGGAATTTTGTTCCATTGGCGTGGGGCAATAGATTGAAAGGATTTAAAGTCAGCCTTGTTTCATGATTCGGAAATGAGAAAGGAAAGAGCTGATGCAGATCGAAGATAATATGGTGTTTTATTGAGTGAGGAGATGTATAGAGGAAGGGTGTTTGACAAATATTTGAAAAATATGAACAGGTATCCATCATATCCATGCACACTTAGGCCTGGGGTCGTTGTATCGAAATTTGCATTTTCTCTCTTCAGATCAAAGTCAGTAGTGATATACGAAGCTGATATAATGAATATACACAATGTAGAATACAGGCATTAAACCCTACACATTCAGAGCCAATTATTCTTTGCTGATCGATCCACTTTCGCGTACCTTGAGAGGGCTGTATGCTTATCTCCAGAACGACTGTGGCCCCGTAGTTGGTGCAAATATGCTCAGAACACATCAGCCATATAGAAGAATGCTGGACAAAAACAAATCGAGGGCCGCTTGATTCACTAATGATGAAACCAGACATGTTGCGCTCGGTGTTGAGAATCAGTCTCGACTTCTTCTGGAAATTAGCCACCCCAATAGCATGGTTCTCTATGCCCTGGACGTACCAAGACATCTGAGGATACGGGTATGAGGAGCGAAGGTACTGCATCGGGGCCAAAAGCATTGGACTGTTCATTTCCAGATCTATGTGATGCACATGGTTTCCTGGTTGGAAATAAAAGCAAAATTTAACAGTCAATCATGCACCATCTATGTTTATCTCATTTACAATCTGCTAAATAAAGATGGTAGTTGGATTTATTACGGGAGCCATTGGGTGCACCTGTTCATCGGACGGAGCCCGTATTTTCGACCAATTTTCACCGGGCACCTCCTGGGAGGTGCACGGTGAAAATTGGTTGAGTGACAATGCAAGGTGAAAATTGGTCGAGTGACAATGCAAGGTGCCCGTGAGGGTGCCGGTCGGTTAGCTTACGGCCTCCGTCCGATGAACAGGTGCACCCCATGGCTCCCGGGGTCGTCAATTAAGCCGCCCGACTGGGCGCCGTGCGGTGCACTGAATCATGTCCTCTGATATCCCCGCCTCCTGTATTTATGCTGCGTTGTACATTGAGAACTGACAGAAAAAACGTGAGGGACCGTCTGGGGACCGTGCGGAGCCCGCACGGGACCGTACGGTGCCCCATATGGGCCCTTCCAGGGCTTTCTACGGCCGAACGGTCGGATCAAACGCGGGGAGAATTGGGAACAGCCAACTAAGCACCACGGCGCCCGTACGGTCGGTGAAAAATGTTCCGACGCCCGTATACAGTACGGGAGCCGGCCGGGCACCTGCCGATGATTCCCAAAATGTCTGTTTTTATTCGGCGTACGGGCCCCGGAGTGTATTTGTGAAAGCCCTATAACAGTTTGGAACCCATTTACTTCATTCACCTGGGTGGAGACTGTCAAATGTGGATTAATGTCTTTCCAAAGGGCATAAATTCCCTGGCAGGGCTTTGAATCCTGTACCATTGGTCAAAGTACTTGGACTTTATACTTACCAAATTCTATGATATCAACTACTTCTAATATTTAAAATCTAAAAAACAATTATATATTCTTCAATCTTCAATCACCAGCACATTTCCCATATACACATTCAAATAAGCTTTACAATTATAATATGTTTGACCAAATATGTGAGTTTGATAATTATTGGCTAATTTTAGCCTAGGTATTTAGCTTATTCCAAAATTTGGGGGCACAGTAATGTTATGAATTCTCTGTCACCCGCGGTGTGGGCAGCATCTCGGGAGATGATTGTTCAGCATGATGCCTTGAGAGGAGAGGAGGAAGTACCGGGATGCACATGGTTGGGATTTCGGTTATGAGTTCAGATAGAGGAGCAAGACCAGTGATGCATTTGAAGGTGAGAAGAAGTATTTTGTAGTTTAGCCGGAACCTGATGGGTAGCCATTTCGATTGGGTTGCAGAACCACATTTTTAAAAAACATGTTCGCTGAGATACGGCTTAAAGTAATATCATTGATGTCTCGATCCTTACCTACTGAGCAATTGGTCCCTGTAAATCCTGGAAAACATTCACAGACGAAGCCATAGTGTTTATCCTCGCAGGTGCTACCTGCACTGCATGGCGAGTCATCGCATGAAAGAACAACTAGCAAACATAAGACAAGATAATAATTGTTTTGAAAAGTTTGTGATTATTTTGCGTCTAATTTTAAAACTAGATGTATCTTCGACTGCGCGCAGTTGAAAATGATGCCTCTGCCATATAATGATTTTACGAACCAAAACAGAAACATTATTTAAAATTCAAGGTTGATTGTAATCCATTGACAGGTTCTCAGAATATCGTGAATACAAGCTATATTTGTTATATACATATATGATCCTTTGATCTTTGACCTCATGACCCTAAACTAATCAGTTCTTGGCTCTGTATGATACAAAAATGTCCTGAGTTTGATAGTAATCCATCCGTCGGTTCTATAATGATAATTCATTCACAAGCTATTTGTGCATACAATGAGCCCCATGACCTTTAAACTCATTACCCTTAACTAGGCCTAATCAGTTCATTGGCTCTGCCAGATACATACATGTCTTGAGTTTAATAGTGATCTGTCCATCGGTTCTAATGATAATGCGATCACGAGCTGTTTTTGCAAACATAATGAGTCCCATGACCTTTGACCTCATGACCCCAAAATCTAATCAATTCATTGGCTCTGCAAGATACATACATGTCTTGATTTTGAAGGTTATCAGCCCGTCAGATCTAATGATAATGCGATCACAAGCTATTTTTGCATACATGAGCCCCATGACCTTTGATCTTTGACCTCATGATCCCCAAATTTCATCATTCCATTGGCTCAGCAAGATACATACATGACCCAAGTTTGGCGGTAATCCATCAATCGGTTTATGAGATAACGCGATCGCGAGAACGGGACGTATACGAGGCATATAAATACTGTCTATAGATTAAGGAACTATAATATTAGAAATATGACACAGTATATTTTTGATAAAAGGTATGTTTACCCAGGCGCGGATCCAGGATTTCTTAGGGGGGGGCCCAAATTAGAAATTATGCGAGCCAAATATTGATACGTAATGGTGACCAACAGTGACGTGATGCGGGGGGGGGGGGGTCGGTGCAGGGAGGGGCGAATTTCCTCCTCCCTCCGCGAAACGCGGAAGCTTTGACGTTTCATTTAATTATTAGAAAAAGAAGACGGTTCGTTGGAACGTTCTCGAAAATAAATCTCGTCTGAATTTAGTTTTTCCCCTCTCGCGCGAAGCGCGGAAAATTTTAGGATTTATAAAATTATTAGAGAAAGAAGACGATTCGTTGTAGAGTTCTCGACTCTAAATTCTCGTCTGAATTCAGGTCCCCCTCCTCCCTACCGCGCGAAGCGCGGAAGCTTTTAAGTTTCCTTAAATCATTAGAGAAAAAAGACGATTCGTTGTACAATTTTCGAAAATAATCCTCGTCTGAATTTAGATTCTCCCCCCCCCCTCTCGCGCGAAGCGCGGAAGCTATTACGTTTCATTAAATCGTTAGAGAAACAAAACAATTCGTTGTACAGTTCTCGAAAATAATTCTCGTCTGAATTTAGTTTTTCCCCTCTGGCGCGAAGCGCGGAAAATTTTAGGATTTATTAAACTATTAGAGAAAGAAGACGATTCGTTGTAGAGTTCTCGACTCTAAATTCTCGTCTGAATTCAGGTTCCCCCCTTTTAAGTTTCCTTAAATCATTAGAAAAAAAGACGATTCGTTGTACCGTTTTCGAAAATGAAACTCGTCTGAATTTAGATTTCCCCCCCCCCCCTCTCCCGCGCGAAGCGCGGAAGCTTTTACGTTTCATTAAATCATTAGAGAAACAAAACGATTCGTTGTACAGTTCTCGACTCTTAATCCTCTTCTGAATTCAGTTTACCCCTTCCGCGCGAAGCGTAGAAGCTTTTACGATTCATTAAATCATTAGAGAAAGAAGACGATTCGTTGTACCGTTCTCAACTCTTAATCCTTGTTTAGATTCAGTTCCCCCCCCCCCCTCTCCCCCTACTGCGCGAAGCGCGGAAGCTTTGACGTTTCATTAAACTATTAGAGAAAGAAGGCGATTCGTTGTACCGTTCTCGAACATTAATCCTCGTCTGAATTCAGTTTCCCCCCCCCCCTCCCCCCCCCCCCTCCGCGCGAAGCGCGAAAGCTTTTACGTTTCATTAAATCATTAGAGAAAGAAGACAATTCGCTGTACAGTTCTCGACTCTTAATCCTCGTCTGAATTCAGGTCCCCCCCCCCCCCTCTCGCGCGAAGCGCGGAAGCTTTGACGTTTCATTAAACTATTGAAGAAAGAATGCGATTCGTTGTACCGTTCTCGACTCTTAATCCTCGTCTGAATTCAGGTCCCCCCCCCACCTCCCGCGCGAAGCGCTGAAGCTTTAAAGTTTCATAAGATAATGAGAGAAAGAAGACGATTGGCTGAACAGTTCTCGACTCTTAATCCTCGTCTGAATTTAGATTATCCCCCCTCCCGCGCAAAGCGCGGAAGCTTTTACGTTTCATTAAATCATTAGAGAAACAAGACGATTCTTTGTACAGTTCTCAACTCTTAATCCTCGTCTGAATTTAGTTTACCCCCTCCCCCTCCTGCGCGAAGCGCGGAAGCTTTGACGTTTCATTAAACTATTGAAGAAAGAATGCGATTCGTTGTACCGTTCTCGACTCTTAATCCTCGTCTGAATTCAGGTCCCCCCCCACCTCCCGCGCGAAGCGCTGAAGCTTTAAAGTTTCATAAGATTATGAGAGAAAGAAGACGATTCGCTGTACCGTTCTCGATTGTTAATCCTTGTCTGGGGCGGCGGCGAAGCCGGCCCCTGAAGCCCAGAGGTTTAAGGCGTTTAATTAAGGTCATATGAGCATTTTTTGTTTGTATACCTTATTATTATCTACGGGGGGGGGTTTAGGGGGTTTAAACCCCCCCCCCCCCCCCTTGGGCCGCCAAAAAAAAAAAAAAAAAAAAAATGTCCTCTTACCCCCCCCCCCCCCCCCGCTTATTCAGCGGTCGGCTGAGTCGTTGCGATTTTTTGGGGGGCCAAAAAAAAAAAAGTGTCCTCTTACCCCCCCCCCCCCCCCCCCCCGCTTATTCAGCGGCTGGCTGAGTCGTTGCGAAATTTTCGGCCCGATTTATAAATGTTAAAACCCCCCCCCCCTTGAAAAAATCCTGCGTCCGCGCCTGTGGTGGGATCCAGGGGGCAGAGCCCACGGAAGCTTAGGGGTTTTAGGCATTTAATCACGGTCAGATGAGCATATTTTGATGCCTCATTATTTGTCAACACTGGCAGTTAACTATTCTTTCTTTCTTGCTCTCATTCTATTTTTTTTCTCTTTAATATACTTTTTCAAAAAAAGTGTGGGGGGGGGGGGGAGAGCTCGAGGCTCCCGATCCCCGCCGTACCTCGGGCCCTGACATGTAGGAATCTCGAGAATCATATTTCTTGCCTGGCTGCAAATTTAGGAATTTGTCATTTTCCAACAAACACATACAAACGTATAATTTACTCAAAAGTGAGAAAAAATCTCGGAAATGATGTCCTTTCAGCATTATTTGTAATCTACCGTTGTGAAATTAGAAATAAACACGTTTGAATTTGATTTCCACTAAGCCCCCCCCCCCCTATCAGTACGCCAGTATCTCCTCTTTTCCTTTCCCTTTCCTTCCTTCTCTCTTGTTTGTTTTATGGGGGGGGGGGGGGGTCAACAGCCTGGGAGGCAAAGCCCTTTCGGCCCCCCGATCTCCTTCTTCCCCCTTTTCTTTTCTTCTTCCTGTTCTTTCTTTCCCTTTCTCTCTTTCCCTTTCGCTTCTTTTCCTTTTTTCTTTTCTTTTTTTTTTTTTTTTTTTTTGCGGGGGGGGGGGGGGGGGGCCAAGGCCCGCTCGGCCCCCCCCTGGATCCGCGCCTGTGTTTACCCCAAAGATACCAAATCATTTGTATACACGTATACAGTATATCAATTTTTTTGTTTTTTGTTTTTTGTTGCTGGTTTGTGTTTACATTTGTAAATTGTTATTGAAAATTGTTACTGAACAGATCAACATTATTGATGAAAAGTTTACCCCGTCTAAATATTGTTCATAACTACCTAATCAAATAGCAGAACGAATAAAGGATTGAATGGACAAATAAACAAAGAAACACACAAACATACAAAGAAAAAATAAAGGCAAGTTGAAATTACAAGATTTTCTTTCTTTCTTTTTCATAATTACCTTCATCACACCGGGTCTCCACTTGGATCTCAAAATGAGAAGAGGCTTTCGGGGGTTCCCGATAGGTAAGTTGAATCACAAAATCTGACATGGCAACAAACATGTACACTGTGTCCACGTAATTATTGACTAAGTTAACAAATGTTGTATCGATGTTAGAACCCCCAAAGAACCGAATATCAATACTAGGAACAAATCCTGTGCCGTGATGATTTGTAGAGACACCTATGGCACAATCAAGTGTGCCATGGATACGCCAAATATTTCTAACAGTAGCCCAACTTTCTGGTTCAACATACTACAATTGCCAGTCCTCTTCTTCAGACAAGTAAACATGTGTCACATATGTGTCTGAAATGAACAGAAAGAAGAATCGATTCTCTAGCTTGAAATGTTTACATGTTTCAAAAATTGTGATCTGACACACGATGATGGGAAAGCTTTGTAAATGCTGTAACCTGTAAAAGCAATTCATGTTAATAACTGTACAGTCTATAACTGCTGCATCTTTAAATAGTCGGGTTATAATACAGGGTTTGGCCCCCCAAATTGTTTCTTGTAGTGTTTGACATAGGGAACAACATACTAAACATCCAAGAAAATCGGATCCCTGTAAAAAAGTTTGGGGGTTGAAGGGTCCATTCATACTACTATCACTGAATTATGGCCACCAGGAAACCTTAAAATCCAACATGGCTTCCAAAATGGCCGCCAGTCTCCTAAATATGACTGGAAGTGAATTAAATGTACTTTTTATAGTAGAGATGTAATTAGCAAGATTAGAAAGATCACACAAAGATGAACACCATTATAAAATCCAATTACGATGGCCAACAGAAATAGAATAACTCATTGCAAGTGGTTGTAAAGGATTCTTTGACCCCCAAAACTTGGGTATAGACACCAAAATCATATATTTAAGACGGATACATCTAGATTTATGGCTTTCTTAACGTCTAATTTTCTTAGATTTTTAGTGTGTTATTCCAAATGTCAAACACTACCAGAAGCCGTTGAAAATCGTTTTGTTGCAATTTTTGTTGGGATAAGGGTAATTCTTTTCCATTATTTGATCAGAATATTATAACAGACAGCGTTTGAAAAAAAGAAGTTATATGTAGAAATGTACAGATTATGATAATTATTTAAAAAGATAAAAATGATGATAATAATATTAATGACATTAACAATAATAATAATGATTATAATGATAGTAATAATAATAACAATGATAATAATAATCATAATCATAAACATATTAATTCATATATTTACATATCTGTAGCACAATTTCCACATGCATGTTCAAACATGCTTTTCAATGATAGACTATCAACCGAATAATTGGGTTTTGAGATGCTTTTTGAAGACATTGAGTGATTGTTGGTTACGAATAATATGAGGTAGTTGACTACACCGTTTGGGAGCAGCAGTTCATGACAAGACGATGGATAAAAATGGATAAGTCTGACCAATTTTCAATCACATCTAATATTTCAGTACATCTGATGACTGTATCCAGCTGAAAGTCCTACTCTTGCGTTGACCAAGAACATCAAATAAAGTCATAGTTTTATGTCAATTTATGCACACAATGCCATGAGGACATTCCATAACACACGGTAATGTATGAGACCTACCGTGTACTTGCATACTGTCTTGTAAACTTAGCCAAATTAATCGGCTTACTTCGAATCATCGGGTCATCGCGTCGGGTCAGGTGGTCACACTGCCCAACCTTAAACTTGCCCCTTTATTCACGAAATGTCGGAGATAATGTTTGTGAAGTAAACCTCTCTTATCTACAAATGGTCTGGTCCAATTTACCCGACACTTTGTGAAGACCCTACGGCAAATCTACGACAGGTAGCGTTGTCTCCCGATTTCGTTTCACAAAGGGTCATGTAACCAGAAGCAATAAACTGATGATTCAAAGTATTAAAGCCCCACTGTACTACTTGTAGCCACTAGCTCCCTCTATATAGAAAACAATGCCCAATCGGTGATCATTGGTCCCCCATGATCCTCATTTTCTTATGTTAATTGAGAGCTGAGTTGATGAGATAGCCACCTGTCAGTGACCACCCTGGGTGGTCTAATCCCTCATAGCCAAACTTGTACAGAGGGCCTTTAAGCCAATTAATCTTAGTCCAAAGCCAACTTACCGTCTAGACAATTGACACCTGTATATCCAGGAGGGCATGTGCACACATACCCATATGGCTTGTTAGAACAAGTACTTCCGCTTTGACAAGGTGCTGTATTGTCACATCTCGTTACCTCTGTCAAAATAAATATATAAATGAATATACTACATTTAATTCCAATTTATTGGTCATGCACAAAAATAAAGATACAATTGGCATACAAATCATACTCCGGCATTTTCTGTAAAATTACAAAATATCAAGTAATCATAATGTTTACAAAGAACCACAGACAAGCATAATACACTACATAAATATCGATAACACATAGATATAAATAATTTAACATACTAATACATGTGCGTGACGAAGGAAATACGAAATCGCAAATACACCACTGTTGAAGATCAGACAACACAGCCCACTGGAATACATGGATAGGAAAACCAAAAAATGTAGCCTTAGGTTAGAAATAGAGAGAAGCAGATAAAAGGCGAGAGGATCTGAGACAAAAAGAACAAAGTATTTTTTAAAATTTATTTATTGTGATATAAAAAACATTGTATATGGCAGCCTTTCGGCTGAATTGAGTGCAATTTGCATAAGTAATAACACAAGGATACTGCACAAAATACAATAGTATTAACAAGTAATGAAAATAGTACATTCATAACAAACAATTATAGGTACACCTTAGATCAAAGAATATTGATGGTGGGATAACGGCAGTGGGTAATGGATGTGGAAAAAATAAATGTGTTATGATATGACCAAGGAGTTACTTCTTGATATGACTTAAGCTAATTCATAGGAAGAATATAATAGTTGAATAAATTATGATGGTAGAAAGAGAAAGTTGAAGAGAGTAAGAGTTTAATAAGGTAGAAGTAAAAGTATGAATAGGA
This sequence comes from Strongylocentrotus droebachiensis, assembly GCA_035222895.1. NCBI lineage: Eukaryota > Metazoa > Echinodermata > Echinoidea > Camarodonta > Strongylocentrotidae > Strongylocentrotus > Strongylocentrotus droebachiensis. The sequence goes on along the minus strand of JAVYIG010000314.1, from coordinate 9,954 downwards.
GAGAGGGAGAAAGAGATCGAAGGAAGAGGAGAGACACAACTAATCGGCCAATTCCACATTCCAATTTAACGAATTCTTGAACACATAATTATCTCTTCCCTTGTTAGACACCCTTTTCATTTCATTTCATTTAATTTGTACCGATTTTAAGTTTACTTTAATATTATGTTTTATTTATACTTCGTACATGCTGTGATATAGTTGTACTATGTAGAGTGAATTAAGTGCCAGTTATTATTACTCATTAGTATGTGAGAAATCACAAAACTGCTTAAATTAAGAACCCCAATGCACTCTTTGACAAGATTGGGAGACACCCTAGCATAGTGTATATTATGTGCTGGCCGCAATTAGTTACACCAGGAGAGGGAATATTATCAAGGGCTATGTTCCCATTCTAAGGCACAGGTAACACCTTGTGGATAATTAGATGTTTTAGTAAATCGCGATAAATTGGCAACAGAACAGCAAGCAAGGGAGAACAAAAACCTACCCGGCAAGAACAATTATAGCAATTATTAATTGTAAAATTCAATTTTTTAAAGTCCAAAATGGCCATTATGCCATTATGTTATGTGCATATCGGATGTTGAAAGCCGAAAGGGCATTACGTCTACGTTTAGCGCACTTCTGGCTCTCAACAGACGATATAAATTAAATGGTAAAGCTCCTAGTTATGTTACTGAATTGTTGAATATCAAGTCTCAAACTCATGGTCGTAACGTTCGTAGTACACAAGACACATTTATGTTGCAAATACCCCTATATAAAACCAAAGTATATCCCTCGGAGACCGGTAATTTCTTTGTGCTGGCCCTAGATTATGGAATAGATTACCACTAGAAATAAGGGAAACCCAATCACTAGACAAAATTTAACCAAGATTGGAAACTCACTTGTTCATGTAGCAGTAGAATATATCCGCATAGTTATTGCGCTTTACAAATAATATATCATTAAAATGAATATATTATCATAACACCCAATTTCGGATTCTCCCTGTTCTAACAATTCCAAAATGTATAGTTTTGCAAATCTCAAGAAAATTGAACTCAAGCATTTCCTAACAGAGTGAACCTGACCATGTCCATATCACATATTTAGCAATGTATCTGTGCCCTTTCAAAGGGCTTCAGGACTAGCTTTTATTCTTCAGTTTAGAAGCAAACGATATGGACTATTTTGTGCCATACGTTACCGATCATATCCACGTTTTGGTATATCTGATCATTGTATTGAGTTAGTAGCCCTGATAAAGGCTAAATCGATAAAATATTAAAAGACAGGAAACATTTAGTGGCAACTTATGTTCAGAACTCTCATGTAGTTGGTAACATTATGGTACACAAAATGACGACGTACCTTTGACTTTCCCATCTTCTATTTGAAGTGAAACATTCCTCGCAAGTTGTACTCACCCACGCCACGGTGACACTGGACATGAAGCATGAACTGGTTGTCCTCCCTATGTTGATAATCCCGACTTCGATAAACCCTCCTCCGTGCGCTTTTAAACTCCAACCACATTTGAGATGATTCCACAAAGAAGTATGCCAGGTTACTCGATCTGAATTGGTAGACGTTGTGACGTAGTAACGGCGTATCCAGGATGACAGTCAGGACATCTTTCATTTCCATGATTCTAATTTCCAGGAAATAAGCACCAATGGTACACCCCAAGTCGGCATCGATCCGCCAAAGGAAGTCCTCGGCAGGGGAAAAGCCTGGACCCAGAGATACTACTGCCAGCTCACCTACTGAATCCGGTACCACAACAACCACGGGTCTTCGTTCTTGGGCGCGTACATAAAAAGAAAAAAGTGTCACGTTTTCTAAAAGATAAAATTCGCATTTCAACTTGAGTTGGATAATAAAATCAACCTGTATAAAGCTACAAGATGGAAATTACAAGTATAATGATACAAACAATCACAACAGCAAAAACAACATTTCGACAACTTTTCTGTCTTTGGGCCTAATGTGTGGCACTTCAGAGTTTAAGCAATAGACTTGTTTAATACTAATGTACTTCAATTTATGCATTTTTCTCTCCCCAAACCTCGGTTACCAATACTGGATTCCCAGCTATGTACAACAACATCTCTATATACACGGAACTCATTTTGAACACACATCGGTTGTTGCTATGCCGGACAAGCCTTTGGCAAACTTACCGAGATATACTACTGTTCAAAAAAATTACACAAGTTACACAAGTTTTTACAATTGGTAAACATGTTCTATTGAGAAAAACATAAAAGGATTAACTTAATATTGTAAATGCACCAAAGGTAAGTCTTTCTTCTATGTGGTAGTCTGTTGTGGTTGTTTTCCATTAGTCCACCAAAAGCCGCATTTTTTGTTTTTGTAATTACCTTCCAAGCAGTTCACTCCTGTATACCATGTGTCACATGAGCAGTAATACCCACCGACAAAATCAGAACATTCACTTCTCGGACCGCAGGGATTGCTCGCGTAGCAGATGTCTGAAAGAAAACAACTCGCCGTTACAAGCCCTCATGCTAAGTTCACACCGACGCCGAATTGATGGCGAATTAAATCGGCGAGCAAAGCGGCGGCAAAGCGTAACAAAGCTTAATTAAAGCGTAAAGACCGTAATAGAGCGTGAGAAAGCTTTGAGCAATTCGGGACATTCGGCAAGAGCGCCAAAAATTTAAACTCTGTTAAGCTTTCCTACGCTTTGAGCAAAACTTTGATAAACTTTGTGACGCTTTGATAAGCTTTAATACGCTCTCCCCGCTTTACGCAATTCGTGACAGATCGCCTCAAATTTTTAAACAGTTTAACATTTTTTGGCGCTCTTGCCGAATGTCCCGAATTGCTCAAAGCTTTCTCACGCTCTATTACGGTCTTTACGCTTTAATTAAGCTTTGTTACGCTTTGCCGCCGCTTTGCTCGCCGATTTAATTCGCCATCAATTCGGCGTCGGTGTGAACTTAGCATAACATATCTCAGGAGATCGTGAGATTTTTTGAAAAAATGACGCCGAATTGATCGCCGATTTAAAGCGCGACATTCGGCGTCGGTGTAAACTAGGCATCAACGATTTCAAAGCTTCTCTTAAAAACCCATGTTTTTTGTAAAACAGTGCCCTTGAATCTTGGCATCATTACACATGTACCTTTCCCTATAGTATTATGGTGAAATTGTACCTTGGGTTAAGGTATTGTTTACTTTGTGTCCGTACTTTGGATCAGAAATGTTATTGTTGTAATATTTTGCATAATGTAATTTTTACTGAATTAAAAATAATTGTTTGTAGAGCACAAGTACCTGGCATATACCGGTACTACATAGTCGAAATAGCGACTATTATATTCCACATACTAAGAATCTTGCTCTACGATAGGTCAAAAGTAAATCACGTGATGAAAGATAGTTCGCCCATTATTTATGGGAGAAGCAAAAAGTTCGTTACACTGTGTAGATAGTACTACTATCTACACAGTGCAACGCACTTTCACTGAAGATAGAGGTACTATCTACACAGGGCAACACACTTTCACTGAAGATTATCCAAAAGCGCACTAAAACAGGCGTAATTAAGCGCGCATTACCAATGAGCGCAATTAAAACAAACACATGCGCACACCGTACCCTCAAGGGGTTGGGTTAAACTTTTAACTTTTTTGGTTTGAATTTGGGCCTGGTGTCTTTCATGTAGATGCATACACGTCCTTTTCTTTTTGTAGTTAAATTGTTTTAGATGTGGAATATAAAGCAAATAATCACCTTTTGGTTTCAGGCGATGGCAAACTATCACTTCCTCGTCGATCAGAATGTATACGCTATCTTTCCTCAGCTTCGCTTCGGAAAGATAGCTACATCAAGATCGCCTCGGAAGTGATAGTTTGTCCCATCACCTTCACCAACGGTAGTTATTTGCTTATTATATCCTGCATCAAAAAATTTGTTGGCTTCTGATTGGTTGAGAGCTCGTCACATGACCAGAAATATTTGACCTATTTTTAGAAAGTACTATATGAGAGTACTATTTTGGTTTACTATTTGAGTTGAAAAAAAATGTGATTTTTTTTTTAAAAATTGAATCAATTTTTTTTTCTTCAAATCTTAATTTAATGAAAACAAAATATTTTAAATCTTTTTAGATAAAAATTGACATTTTTTTTCTTTTCCAAAAATGTTTTTTTTTTTTTTTTTTTTTTAAATAAATTTTTGATGCAGGATATAAAACAAATATACCATGCCTTCTATTCGAGGTACTGGTTAAACTATGGGCCTCGGTGACTCCAAAAGTACCATTTGCTTCGGGGCTGCGCCCCTTAGCAAATAGTACTATTGGAGTCAACTCTTGCGCATAGTTTTAACCAGAACCTCTCAAGGCAGTGTATATTTGTATACTATTATTGTAATCATTATCACTATCATGATAGCCACAATTCGCAAAGAGTTTTCATCGAACCTATTCATATGATGGGCAATCATAGTGTATATAATAATGCCACAGCTGATATTTTTGTCAACTTTTTTCCTTAATGCATCACCTGAAATCGACTAAACACTCAAGTCACTAGATAGAGCTGTCAAATGTGAATCCACCGCTGAAATATTTTCTATTGAAATTTATCATTTAAATCTCTATATTAGAGTGAAATACATGATCACCTATTTCATGTACAAATTGGCTATTTCTTGTTTTCTTATTTCTTGTTTTCTATTTGTTTTTACTATGAAAGATCGGAGGATACCCCAAAAAAAAAAAAAAAAAAATAAAAAAAAAAATAAATAAAAAATAAAAAATAAAGAATTAAAGAAGAATGGCCCTTTTAGATGATGGCTAATGACGTTGCGCTCATTTTTGTTCGAACATACCCAATGTCATGTTAAAGCACCGTATGCTCAGTTCGAGAGAGAAGCCACGTAGATCATCATATTCCAATTCAAAATCAGTCCAGAGCTCCAGCCATACTGTCGACCGATCAACGTATGCATAAGGGCGTGGATTGCCTGTAAATGACGCCATGAGAGCATGTTCCGATGGGCCAGTCCGAAGCTTCAGATGATCATCCGTGTTCAAATCAAAATCTGTTTATAAAGAAGAGCTACATCTACAGTTTGAAATCCGGAAGGTTGGGGGATGTTGCACTGGGGACACATTCCCCAGCCCCCCCCCCCCCCCCCCCCCCTCTGGATACAAAAAAAGAGATGGAGAAGAGGAATCATGGGCTCATGAACTTCTTTTCCTTGCATGTCAAAGAAATTTGTAGCCAAAACAGGGCACCAAAATTGTGATGACCCCCTTTTTTTCGTAACAGAATTTTCAGACGTGTGCCCCCCTCCCCCTCCCTATCTCTTCCTCACTCTCTTTCTCCCTCTTTCTCTCTCTAGTAACCTCAACCCCCCCCCCCCACATACACAAACTCACACACACAATATTTTCACTTTAATAATCATATTGACCAGTTTGCATAATACCTTGAACTGTCATTCCGATACCACAGCCAGGCTTTCCACTAACTCGCCAGACGTGTTGCTCCGCGTTTTTGAGTTTGATGGAATATCCAGGTGAATCGATTATAACTACTTGCTTTTCAGCAAGAAAGACTTGATGAATCCTGGAATCTGAAAATATATGTTTAAGTGCACCAATCACCAAAACACGTTCTGCTCTTGATGTCTTGGCATTAAATCCTTGAAGAAGAAAAAGCGCTCTAGAAACATCTTTTCCATTTGAAAAACTAGCTATTCTGGTGAGCATGTCAAGTGATCATTGACTGACCACAGCTAATTAATTCTTGAATTGTTTGATTTTGTTTAACTGTTTTGTTTTAACTGTTCTACATAGTTTATCTGATAATGTATCTTATATTTTATGGCAAGCACAATAAGCGAAAACCGTGGCTATTGAAGACATCGTTATTATAAGGTAATCCGTACCATTTCAGGGGGTATCTACCTGAACGGCGAATGCTTACGAACGTTGCGAATTTTAGCAGTTGGCGACTATTAGTGACTGTAAGCAAATGTTAGCGACAGTATATTAGCGAAGATTGGCAACTATTTACCAATCATTTGCCACTATTTGTGAATGTTTGGGAACTTTTACGGACCCTGGCGAAACTCCAAATTCGCTTCATTCGCAAGCATTCGCCGCTCAGTGAGATACCCCCTGTAGCGATCCAACGGATCACCTCTTAATTTCGTCAAGTTTCTTCTATCTTCTGTATTAATATTATTAGGTGATCCGTCGCGTAATAATTCGTCTCAAGATAACGATAGAAATGGACAAAAAGTGTTAACGATAGACATGCATGGGAGACGAAGAGATAATGATTGAAATGGAGAGAAAGGGATTAAAAATAAACACACATAGATAGAAAGAAAGGAAAGAGATGGTAAGAGAAGAGAATGCAAAGGAGAGATTAGAGAGAAAGGAATGGAACAAAAACTGAGGAATAGAAGTGTACACAACAATGGGAACGCTAGAAGAACAATAGATTTACACTTAAATTGATCTCATTGGTAATAGTTACCATCAGTGCAGTTGATGCCGCCATAACCTGGAGCACACTGACAGAGGTATCCCTGACCTAGCTGCACGCAAGTGCTTTCTGGCCCACACGGATCATGATCATCACAGGAGACTAGGAAATTTAAAGTAGATATTCATTGAATTTAATAACTAATTTTATGTTCATTATTGCAAAGTTGAAACTTTGATTCGACAAGGTTATCAAAATTCAATGCTTGGAAACATTCGAAGTGATGATTATTATAAATTACAAAACGCTTAAATACAGCCCCGGCATAGCACCTGAAGAGCTCTCCGAACGCTGCTGAGATGTGTGAGATCACAGTATGGACATGATTTGCACAAGCAGACGATGTCCCATGACATCTCACACATTTTCAGTCCCTGTGTTTTCATCTTCTCTTGAGTTCTTTCTCTTACTTCACTACCGTCAGGCTAAATGTATAATCTATTGCCTCACTCTATACCCATCGCATGGTTTTATTTTGATGACAAATGCAGTGATACAAAAATAAAGGAATCTGTTGCTTGTAAACAAAATAAGACGTCATTGTATATTCAGCTGCACACACCGCGGTACGTTCGGCGTTCCAAGAGGGAACAAATGCCGTCCTTAGTATCATTCCGGGGGGTTTTCAATTTGAAAGTCTGGTTTCTTTGATTGTTAATTAACCCCTATCCTGTGTATTTACAAGCAAAAGATTTTAGTTATCAGAATCGGGTCATATTCCCTTTTGAATGGTTTGACATGCCATTACATTTATATACACTAAACTCATTATAATTTGACAAATAATAGCTTTGCAATTATGTTCATTCTTTATGGGATGTCGTCTGCTAGGGCAGTATTGGTCCATATAGTGACGTCATTAAAACATCGGTATTTTCCGGCGAATCTCTCGTATATCCCAGCTGCTATGGAGGTGGTTGTATTTGTATTTTTATAAATCACCCGATATGTAGCTGACCTAAAACTTGTACGATGGCCATCTGTTAGCTTAAGCCTATCTCACTGAGCAGCGAATGCTTGCGAACGTTGCGAATTTGGTTTCGCCAACTTTTCTGACGAATGTTGGCGAAAATCAGCGACATTAAGTGACGTTTAGCGACAGTTAGCAACATTTGAGCGAATGTCTCCGAAAGTGTTTGCGAAAGGCAGTTGGCGACTATTAGCGACTGTAAACAAATGTTAGCGACAACTTTTGCGAAGATTAGCAACTATTTGCCAATCCTTTGCCACTATTTGTGAACGTTCGAGACCTTTTGCTAACTACTGGTACTCAATGGGTCGATTTTATAAAGGAACCATATGGTTACGTGGTCGCTAGCTTTGGCGAAACACAGAGAACTGACGAAAACAAAGAGCAAAACCGTTTAACAACCGTTTGCAAAGGCTTACGACTATTTTGCAAACGCTAACGACTGTTTTGCAAACGCCTGCAACTGTTTGCGGAAAAATAAATTCGCAAAGAAATTTTGAACATGTTCAAAATTTCTTTGCGACAAGAAAAACTGTTTTTACAACAAAGAAAACTGTTTGCGATCTTTCTTGCAACCTTTTACAACATTTTACAAACTCTGGCGAAACCCCAAATTCGCTACGTTCGCAAGCATTCGCCGCTAAGTGAGATAGGCCCTTTACCAGTTTCTAGTGATACATTAGTTGACATATTTGTGATTTTCTTTGAATTTCACCTTTAAATCAGAATATTTTGAGTTCAAAAAGGACCGGAGGAATAATCTAGAGCCTTTGTGTGGGAGTCGTATTTTGAGTAAGATTGCTATGATTTATTCTGGATTATTTATCCTGCAGTAGATTATTAATTGGTTGTTTAAACCAGTAAAATAAAAACAAACGCAAACAAAATACTGGGCATCATCTTCGATAAAAACCACAACTCCTATTTGCACATAGTGACCTGTGTTAAGCATTTGGTGTTGGGCCTACTTACACGGAACTCCTTATCCCTTTTCGCTCATTACTCAGCCACGATACATTTTCTACCAAGATTTATGGCACATGTCATTTATTTGTAATCTTGAACATTCAGTGTAAGTTTCGGTGGATCCTGTGAGAATCTAGTTTTTCTATATGCACCACAACTCAAGTTCACTATATAGTTGGAGGGGAGTTAAGCAAGGGAAGATGGATATTACATCATTTTTATCTTTTTTCAACTCAAGCCTTGAATGTTAAATACAATGCACATGCAATACATTGTTTACCTTTAATTTTGATTGGTAGCTTTACTGAAGGCATTTTAGTGGGGATGGATTGGGAGTAGGGGAACTGAGTTGGGGTGGGGGAGGGGTTGAGTTGGGGTGGAGGAGGGGTGAGTTGGGGTGGGGGAGGGAGGCCACATCGGGAACTTGCCATATATACTCACCATTTTTCTCACACATAGACATCACCTCCATTTGAAATGAAGAATCAAAACCATTGGGATAGTTGGACAACATGTAAGATGGTGTGAGTCTCCAACGACTTGACCAAACCAACCATGCAACAGGGGTGTCTAAAGTTACATAGAGTATGGCCTGAGTTTCCAGAAGTATCGATGTATTCAAGCTGAGTTCTATAGAACAAAACATAGATACAAATTTAGGTTTGAATTAGCAATCAGAACAATACAGTAGTTGTCAGTTCAGGCGCGTACGCAGGGGGGGGGGGGTGGGGTGGGGGGGGGGGGGGGGGGTTGGGGTTAAACTGGCTGAGTCGCTGCGAAATTTTTGGCCCGATCTTAAACCCCCCCCCCTTGAAAAAATCCTGCGTACGCCACTGTGTCAGTTATACAACACTCAGCAATATTATTTTGCATAAATCAAAGAGATTTGTTTGTATACATTTGTTTTGTCTTGTGCCCCCCCCCCCCCTCCACATGAGATACCACTAATAGACATACACTGAACCAATTGACAATATACCGACTTGCCAGGTCTGTTCCTATCACTAATGTAATATCAATATTAAAGTAATTTCAATAATAATCAAATTTTAATACAATATGATTGTGAAAGAAATAATAGACTTGGAGTCAACATTTAAAAAAAGGGTATAACTTGCTATAATCGTACTGTAGTGACTCCACGTGTGTGAATAAATTGGCATTTTAACACGATTCAAGAGAAGATGACAATCTACAGTATTTGTATCATCTGCATGATCTTATAGTACATCATGATTGGATAAAACTTCGGCAGGGGTCACAGACGAGATATCCAGAATTGAATCTGATTCTCCAGGGCCCCATTTCACAAAACTTGTCATCAGTGACAAATGACATTTTTTGTTATAAGCTAGTGAAATCCTTGCTTCTGATTGGTTTTCAGCAGATTTTTCACTAATTTTTGTCATTTGTCATTGAAAAAAGCCTTTGTGAAACGGGTCCCAGATGTTATAATACTCTTAAACAACGGCAAATTACATAATTTCGAGTGGC